>OX369289.1:1337514-2003771 GCA_947284805.1 Coleophora flavipennella | reverse complement strand
TTATAGCCAAAGGGGATATGAATATTTAGTTTTATCATCATCATGTCAGCCGAAGGACGTCCACTGCTGGACATAGGCCTCCCTTAATAGGACATAATATTTAGTTTAGTTACTATTTATTTAATTGTATAAAATAGATAGAACCTAACACAAACTTACAAATTCTGACATGGATATGTGTTAGCAAAGCAACGGCGGGCGAATACAGACCTAATTGCTCTACATAAACATTAAGTAGAACCTTAACCAACATTAGGTTGTACTTATTCAATTTAAAGGTATGTATATTGTAAAAGAAAGTGTACAACGTGCGTGCCGCTCAAACTCAGAAACGAGTCCGGGAACGATCAAATTTAACAAACCATGGTCACAGATATTAGCTGTCTAGCACGTGTTCACTTCAATGTCTGATTGAACAGAATTCCATTACAAAATGTCATTTCAGTAATTAGTAATACACACTTAACAGTCCATATCTTAAAAACTACTGAATTGGTTTTGATGAAACTCGCACTGTTTCCTAATGTGAAAGAGATTCTAATAAAAAAAACGGGTGGGGCTGTGTCGGGGCACACGGCCGTTGGTTTTAACGTGAATACGTCTCGTAACGGGTAATATGTAGTTGCTATATAATATATTATTATAATATTATTATCTGCGTAATTTCAACCGTCCCAGCTGCAGATGTACTGGCACCGTCGTTGATCCGCTCGGCCGCATTCATTACTTTACGTTGCCGGCACTGCTTGACTCGATCATATGGTGTTTTATTGGTACCATTCGATTGCTGTTGAGATGCCCTTTCCAACCGTATACGATCTCTGTATTTCGATTTGGCTTTTCGACGCGTATAGGCCGACATTATATATTTTTTGATATTATTTTTTTATTTAAACACCTTATTATAATCACAGTTACAATTTTACACTAATGTTTTATATATATAATCGATAGATTTTGACGAGAGCTGACGATTGAAACTTGAATGAACGTCGTAGCTTCACCGAGTCGAAAGTTATACTAAATGGAAATCTCGATACGCATTACGCAGCAAAATGACCTTCAAAATGGCGGGGCTGTCCCCTCCCCCGCGCGCGATGTGTTACAGTCCTCACTTAGCGTCACAGAGTACTATGAATAAATTAGCGTAATAAATTCTTTGATTCTTTAGCTATCAAGTGGTGTAAACGAAATTTGGATGGAGATGATAGATATGTAGCTATAACACTAAACTGTATCCCCCGATTTTGTTATCATTCGTTTTTTTGGATTGCATCCATATGGAGGTAATTTTAAAGACGTACCTATTCACGTCAAAAAAATTATTGCAACTTGATTTCTAGTTTCTGAGAGATACTTGGACAAACATAATATGAAATTACGCACACCTTTAGAAGTCCACCCACATAGTCTAACATATAGGCGAATATTACAATTCCAACAATATTACATACATACGGGTCGAATTGATATTTTTTACCCGACTGCCCACAAAAGAGGGATTTTTAATTTTTAAATTGAAATCGACTAATAAAGTCATCTTTGAGTAAAATTCCCTATTTTATATTATTTAAAGTACATTCCCTCCATGACATGTAATTAGTTTATTTACTCCATGAGACTGTATACAAGTTTCCAGTAGTCTTTTTCTAATAGATCACAGCTCAGCAAACTACCCAGGTTGTCATAACCTATTTTTGTGTCGCTACCACCATTTATTCATAGTACTCTGTGGCTACCACGTCGCTAAGATAGCCCATATAGATTCGTTAGTGCTTGTAAGCCGTCACAACCAACAACCCTGTTCCTTTTCAACGCCTCTAACCTTTTGAGCAAAGATGACCTATTATTACTAGCTTGAGCGTGACGACTACGAACTCTCTAGCTAGCTGCGCGCGCATGGGGCCATGGCAAAGTATATATATGTACTAACGTAGCCATGGTTAACGACCATGTCGGGGCTTCAAATGTTTGATAAAGCTCTGCGTGGGAGCACTAATATTTGCCAAAATATGATTAAAAATTCCAAAACGATTCATAATATACCCCAGCGATCACATACTTACTAGTCAGAGGCTAAATTACATCAAGTATGCATGCTTTAAGTATACATTGAAGGTATTAAAATATCAAAACAATAGCAGCAAACTTCAAAACGCGAGAAAATAAAACTGAAGTTGAAGCTGAGTTGTACACATAAAACAGAAAAACCTACTACAGAAAAATGTGACTAAAGATAAGGCTGTATACTTGTGGAGTCTAAGCCTGCCATTACAAGGGTAAAAAAAGTCATAAACAACTTAGCCTATCAGTATTTTTTAGGGTTCTGTAGTCAGTTTCGCCACGCTCGTCTGTCTGTCTATCTGTCCGTTAGTATGTAAGAGCCGTTTTTGTTCAGACTATTACAGCTATAAAGCTGAAATTTGTTATAGTTATACAAATCTGTGACCCATATAAAATTATGAAATAAAATCATTTAAAAAATTAGGGTAGATACCAACTCCTATAAAATTATAAAATAAATCAATAAAAAAAATTAAGACAGGTACCTATATGCAAAGTAGAGATAACTTTTTTGTTCACTTACCTACCTACCGTGTGGAGTTTCATTGAATAGGTCCTTTAAAACTACAGAGAATACAAAAATTATTAGTTTAAAACTAAATAAGGCGAGGCATTGATTGAAAAAGTCGTCTCTTTTTTTCTATACGTATAAAGAGTAAAAACTAAAGAAAATAACCACAATTTTGCATTTTTTGAATGTTTTTTCGTTGTCAAGGGTTTACCAATTGTGAATAAAAAATAAAATTAAAAACAGCAATTAATTTTTAAAAAATCCAACTGGGATATTGAAGTGTGTGTTTAGTTAGACTATAATCGACTGAGAAAATTTAGAGGTTTATATCGGTCTAGTTTTCCTAATATATTGCAAATCTCTGTTTTAAAGAGGTTTCTTTGATTATTTTTTTCTGTTATAAAAGTTAACGAATCGTGTTTCAGTAACTAACAAAATGAACTCATTGAAATGACTAATAGATATTATAGTTATCAAATTAAATAAAAATAATTTATTTAAAATAGGTGTTTACACACACTTTTAGATAGATAAAACAAAATTTATTGTCTAATACATAATGTCATGATTCAGATTACAGTCTCAGGTCATTATATGTATTTGTAATAGCATCATCATAATATATAAGGTCTAACAAAATTAGCTGAAACTATTTTAACTGGTGCTTCTACCCATGAAACTGAACAACTTTCCCAATGGAACCCATAGTTAAATCGCAAAAAAAAATTGGCTCTCCCATACTAACTCGATCAGCTGATCAGCCAACTTAGTATGGGAAGTTCAATTTTTTTTGAGATTTGACTATAGGTTCCATGGGGAAAATTGTTCAGTTTCATGGGTAGAAGCACCAGTTAAATAGTTTCAGCTAATTTTGTTACACCTTATATATCTTCGTCATTTACATAATCTATTATTTTACACTATCCTCTAGAGCACAAGCATTTTTTGACATGAGTCTTGAATTTATTCTCTGACAAACTAGTTACATTTTCTGGAATTTTATTGTAGAATCTTATACTCTGCCCCTCAAATGACTTTTTAACCTTACTCAGTCTCGAAAAGGCTATATCTATTTTATCAGTAAAGAATTGGAAAATTTGCGAAGTAGGCCATCCTCCTATTCAAGGAGTAATAGGTAGTCGTCCAACTTAAGATGTATAGCATAGCATATTCTCTTAAAAAAGTTCATAGATCATAGATATTCCATCCAAAATGTTCTACTTAACTAACTGCAAAAATACCTATATATAAAGACTACGGAACTTTACTTCGCGCGTGATGCGACATGCACTTGGCTACTTTTTTATAACCTCTAATTCAATAGTTATCATATCAACCAACCAGCAATAATAATTATTTAAGTAGGTAACTGTGTAGCTACCGTGTTTGCAGTTTGCTTGCTATATCACTACTTACTTACTGGCCAGCTTCAGACAGACTATTTAGCGATACGAGAAGCACAGGAGACGTGAATGTCTAAGGAATCTTACAAAACAAATCAAGGAGGAAGAGCATAATTAAACCACTACATACGTTCTAAAACCAAATATTGCTCAATGGTTGATTATCGAGAGCGTCTGCATTCTGCAATGAGAGGTCCTATTGTAATATTGCAAGAGCAGTGAGGTGAACCGTTGCTTCGTTCAATACAAAGCCGGGTGTGTGACTTCTGTAGTTTATAGGTGTCGTTACCATGCTGTTGTGGCTACAACACCGCTGGACAGGCCTCTGCCTCCTGGTCATGGCATTGGCGGCCATGATCCTGTTCATGTATGGCTTTTTCCCGCTGAAATACCACTCTGGAGAGCTCGCCCATTTTAATGATCTGCCGAATTATATTGGTGATGTGAGGTTAGTGATACCTGCAGATATTTTTAATTAAAAAATAGTAGACTTAAAAAAACAATTTATTAATAGGTATTTGTGTTTATTTTTCATCATTTACAAAATATATTATGCTGGAGTGGGTTTAAGGCCAAGGGCTGATTTACATGTGATAAGTAGTCAAGTAATTAACTAAATTTTAACTTAATTTTAAGTGACTTTATTCCATTACGTTTTAAACACGTAATATTAGATAAAGCCCTTTAGTTTGCTAATGATGGATGGCCAACAACATGTTCAAGTCTGGAATACTGTTACAAAATTTGTTTTCACTAAAATATAGGATCAAGTAAAGGATGAAATAGCCAGAGAAGCGAGAATACCTATGCTATAATGCATTTAGTCTTTTTGACATTTTTCAATAAGATTTTACATGCATAAACTACAAAAAAAAATGTGACGACAGTCCGATAAAATTATGCATTAACTAATATTTTACTAAATCATGCATGGCCAATCCTGTCAAGTGACAAGCCATGCCCACCAACTTATTCGAAAAAAAAAAACTAATCTACTTGTTTACTAGCACATAAAATTTTAACTTGCAACTTATTACTAAATTCATTGTTTACATGCATTAAGTCGCTTAAAATTAAGTTAAAATTTAGTTAATTACTTGACTACTTAACACATGATTTACATGTGTTAAGTAGTCAAGTAATTAACTAAAGCCTTAAGGCCTTAAGATGCTAAGATCACTCAATCCGAGCAGGTTGATACGTGTTTCAATAATATTGAACATAAGACTATTCATTTTAAGTTCAAATCAATGCGGGCTATAATGTGACTGTTACGTTGAAACCAAATGCCCAATTCTCGATTTTTACATGTTTTTATTACTTTTCATCACTTTCAAATAAGTTTACAAAAAATGTGTTCAATGAAATTGAAAGGTTTTTTGTGTATTGGTTTCATTCAATATTAACTTTTTTTTTCGAGAAATTTTGCAATCAATGCCAAAAACAGGGTCGACAGTATATTTTTTTACATTAAATGGTAATATTTTTAAAATTGTATTCATTTAAATCCATTTTTTTATTACTTTAAGTATATTATATATTTTAATATGCTGATAGCTTTACACGGTCTTTCAATAAATTTAATTGAATATTGTCATTTGACCCATCTCAAGGCCTTAAGATGTGAAGAAAAATAGTCATATACAGGGTGTTTCACACACACTGTCAAACAGTGGTCCAGAGATAGAGCACTTCATGGGGTATCCAAATCACCCCCATGTATGTTCTGCGAAAGTCTACGGTTGTCTACCAAAAACGTGAGATTGGCTTTTTAACCCTTCAATCACTAATATGGGTCATCCATCTCACACTAAAAATTAATGTGTTAATATCTCGAACAAGTTGCCTCAGGATGTAATTGATGCCCCCTCCCTCCATAAATAGTTTTAAAAACAGACTGGACAAATGGTGCAATCATACAATTTAGTGTACTATTTTTTATTTAAAACTAACACAGATATAGGCACATGAGCTACAAGCTGCTTGGCTATTACAACATAATAATAATAATAATAAATTATGGGTATCCTCTCGAAGGTGAGAGTTTACTTCACACCAGAGCAACTCTATTTTTATTGTTAAGTAAAGAGGATAACAAGCTTTTTATTATTATTTTATACACTAGCAGCTCTATTTTTGGCAACCGTTTTTGCCTTGGATATAATGTATCTCCCGAAATTCAGATCAATGTTAAATCTACGCCAAGGAGCTCAAGATGGTCGAAGATCTGGATAGATTCATCTCGGAAAGTAGGAGTTAGGGTAAAAGGACCCCTTTTCGCAGTGAATAGAAACGCCTGCGTTTTAGAGGCATTAAACCTAACAAGATTGGCATCGCCTCAGTCAGAGTTAGCTTCACGCGCTCAATCATGGCCTCTCTCTGAGATAGTATATCCAGACCCCAAGCTCAAGCACTAGACAAGTATCTCTTCGCAACCCTGTTGTTGTCTGCATACCCAAATATACTGGGTTTCAGCAGATCTTTAAAATGCAGCAGAAACTCAGCTGCGGAGAGAACTGAGCCCTGAGGTACCCCAGCATCAATAGCCAATAGGTCAGAAAAACTGCCATCGAAGACCACTAGATAAACATGAGGAAACATTGCTGTTGCTACCAATTTAAAAAATTAAGTACCTATGTGCCCATAAAATTATAACATGAAAACTTCTATCCTTGTATTATCAAAGTTGTCTATTTTTGTTCATTCATATCAGCTTATACACGTGCCCACAGAGGGGCTCGACCCCACCCTGAATTAGGGTGATTGGGCCCAGTGCGGGTTTTTTTGAATTCATATATTCTCTAACCTTGTATTATCAAAAGTTGTCTATTTTAAAGTAATAAAAATATTTCAGCATTGATGGTCAACAAGTGTATGACTCTGGTGAGAACACCGTCATCCTGATGGTCATAGATGGATTGCGCTATGACTTTGTCACGGAGGAGTACATGCCATTCACAGGACATATGCTGAAGAACAAGTCTGCCTGTGTGTATGTCTCCGTAGCCGAGCCTCCCACGGTCACCATGCCTCGAATCAAGGTGCAATTATAATGTTTTTTTTTTTTTTTTAATGTCCTTAGAACCATAGCCAAAGTTATAGTGAAATCACTGAGATTTCACTATAACTTGATTGATTTATTTACCTCAAGGGCGCAGTCAGGGGGGGGGGGGGATTAAAAAAGTTAAGCAGTCTCATTAAAGTATGTTAAATATATTTTTATAGGTATGTGTCAGCCATCTCCGTGGCTAGACCATTGGCTTCACCTAAGCCCGCCTGGCTAGCTTCCCCCATCTTATCTAAGCAGAACATGCACTGATGTGAATACATCATTGCCAGAATTGGCAAGAACACAAAATAGCCAGTTCCCCTTTGCATTGGGGAATATTGGTAAGACCGCTTCCATCTTCGGCATCATCATTACTTACCATAAGGTGAGATGATGCCAAGGGCTTATAGATTGTGGAAAAGAAAAGTGCCTTGAGGGCGAGAATTCAAACTGGGCTCTAGATAACTTCCAGAGAGATAAAAGGTATCAGCAATAACAAAACGCAAGCGAAGCGATGATTTTTATATTTTTTGAAGACATGATTTGATTAACTTTAAACTTTAATTGATAATATCAGCTCATATACGTCCCCACCAAGGGGCTCGAGCCTACCCTGAATTAGGGCGATCGGGCCTTAGTCGACCACGCGGGCCCAGTGCGGGTTGGTCGACTTCACCCACAACCTGCGAGTTTCTCCGCAGGCGTGTGCATGTTTCCTCACGATGTTTTCCTTCACCGTAAGAGCGTCAAATAAACGTACATATGAAATCTAAATTTGAAATCACATTGGTACGTGGCAGGATTCGAACCACGACCTCCCGGACAGGAGGCAGCGGCCCTAGCCGTTACGCCACTGACGCTCTAAAGTTTAATTAAGCAATATTAAAATCTTCCTTCGAATGGTGGCCACTCCCCAACGATGCCTATGGCACATGGAATGGACAAGCGAAGTGTTCCCGTATATTGTTTGCTACTGTTGTCAGAGGATCAGCATAAGGCCATGTTGATACGAAGGGTAGAGCACAGTTCTACGTGTCTTTTGTCATTGCTGTTGACCTAACCACACCTCGGACACTCCATACAAATGGTCATGAAATGACATTTCTAAAAACAAATGACGGAGCAAGCAAAATCACGGCGAAATCCCATAAGTTCGAGGACCGAAATGTAACCAATCTGTATCAATATGGGTGACGAGGGGGTGAGGTCGCAATCTAGAGAGCGGCAGGGAGTGTCCATACTGTATGTTAGTACTAATATGTATACTTTGACCTAACTCTGTATTAAGACTAATACCTACTTCAGGGCGAGCAAAGCAAGCTGGAATTTTTTTGTTTGTTACTGGTCCTGTAGAGGCGCTTTTAAGAAAAAGTCATGAGCCATAGCTACTAATTAAGTGAAATGGTGGGTTGGCTGACTCGGCCGTGTGTGTGACGGAGGCCCGTCTGGTAATTTATTTTGTATGAAGATTGTATTCACAGTGCCAAAGAAAAGTATTCAAATAAAGTACTGTTTACCAAATAACCAATGCCGGTTTATCTCGTGTTGCACGCAGTCTCCAGAACGTAAAACGGAGAGAGCACAGTGGAGGCGCACGATAAACTTCTGGCGGGACATATTCGCAAGTTTCACTTTTATGTAAAATACACTTGTTGCCTTCAACGGTGATGGAGCAGTGCCAAAGAAAATATAAAATCAAATATACAAAATATTTGTGAAGTAAGTACTAAAAATACCATTATAATGTACGAGTATAATACATCTTTTAAAAATTATTAGTTTTTCTTTGGCACTGTGCTTTTGCATGGTTTTGTTTGCTGCGTAAGTTAGTTTCCTTAAGAATTTTTTTAAAGAAATAATAGAAATAAAAATCCCTACTTAATATTATGAATGTAAAAATGATTTTGTTTGTTTGTTACCTTTTCACGCTTCAACACCTTGACCAATCTTAATGAAATTTGGCATGCAAATAGCCTGTGTCACGAGGAAGGACATAGGCTACTTTTTATCCCGTAAAAATAGCATAGCCCGATGCAGTTCCTGAGGGAACTGAAAATATACTCTTTTTTGGTTAATTTCTTTAACATCGCAACGGAACAATGGATTATGTGATTTTTTGCACAGAGATGGTTGAGGGGGTGGGAAATGACATGATTCACTAATAAGCATATCCTGACATAGTTCCCGAGGGATCTGGAGAAAATTCATGTCCACGCTCGCGAGAAGCTTGCGGCTCGCGCACCGCGCACCCTCTACGACAGTCATAAAAACTATGTCGACGCGGGCGAAGCCGCGAGCAAAAGCTAGTGTATAATATATGTAAAAAAAAACTTTCTTCATATATCAGTCTTTTTTAATTTTTGATTGAGTGTATTTCAATCTACACGCTACACATAATGTACTCATAGTAACCTTTTTTTTTATGGACAACTTTAGTTTTATTTCTCACTTGATCAGTAGTAATATGTAAAATCTATAGATATAATGTGTAACATTATTGCAATTGTTCTGCTTGGCTTGGCATGCTTTGCTTAACATTAAATAGACCACAATGTAAGTATATTGCTTCTTGTGTGGTAAGATGAACATTGGCTCGCACTTTGTTGCCAAGTGTCAACAATGTCTTTAATAGATTTGTCTATTGTATTGTATCCCTCTCCCCGATAAACATCAACACAACGATGGATCTGGCCTCAATCTATTCATATCATCTATATTTGTAAACACTCACACTGTCAGATCAGCACAGTTAGCTCATAACCTTGAGCTGATCCTCTTACTTGGTAGCATAGATGCATGGCATGTTTTTATTAGCAACTGCTTTTTGTGTATTATCTTTCGAAAAAAACTTAGTATAAAAGGTTTAAATACCCAAATACCACAGTGTCTCAAGACTAAGGTCTTTGACCAGTGTGTGCTGCCAGCAACTGAGACATGATCGCTTACTATGGGCCTCATAAGAAGGCTCAAGGTCACCCAAAGGGCAATGGAGCGCGCTATGATAACGTCTTATAAATTGATGACACGGGCTGCATTCACGAAAAAGTGTGACGTCATTATAACGTAACTCCCGTGTGACGTCAGTGTCGCGTTACGCCAGTGTGACGTCATTGTCGAGTTACGCCTGAGCCGAGCGTGCAAGCGAGAATTGTACTTGGACTTGTACAAGTACTTGGACTTGAATGGACGGACGAACCGTCAAACAAGTGTGTCAATGGATTAAAAGTACTAGGCTTCCAGGATCTTAAAAGTGGTGTTCCAATGCGGTAGACTCTCTGTGAGGAAAACACGTATCTGTGTGTGTCAATGGATTAAAAGTACTAGGCTTCCACGTAAAATTATCGTCCGTAAACCGACTTTACAGACAACATAGTTTTTTTTTAATTAGTAAAAAGTGGGTTAAAGTTAAGACGAGCAACAGATGTACTTCTCCCGACCCTATTGCTAAACTAAACCACAAAAATATCGACCACAAATGATGGTGAGCAAAAGTGGTACAAGAGCTGCCACAGATGTGCAGTATGTCAAAAATGAGATCTTTTCAGTGAAAGCGGACCAGTTCCCTCAAACACGGTAGACGTGAGATATCTGCTGTCAATCCTTATTATTACTTGATAAATTCTAGACTATTATTTAAAAACAAAACGCCAAATTTTGGACCATTTAAACATAATTAATAGCCATACGCAGTGCGTAAAATTAAAGAAATGTATGGTTAGGACCACCTCTAAGACACTGAAGTGCCCTCACTTGTAGTACACAAGTACGCCACACATATGTAGCAGCCCTTGGACCAGGCTACGTATTAATAAAAGTCCATGTCCCCCAGGCCATGATGACAGGCAGTGTGTCGACATTCGCGGACGTGGCTCTGAACTTTGGTGCACCAGCCGTGCGTGGGGACAGCGTTCTGCGCGCCGCTGCCTCGAGGCACCGTCGCTCGGTCATGTACGGAGACGATACGTGGCTGAGACTCTTCCCAGGATTATGGGCTGAGTCAGACGGGACGACTTCTTTCTACGTCACGGATTATACGGAGGTAAGACCAACATCAAGAACATTAGATTTAAAATAGTTTTCTTTATGTCACTTTGAGCAGTCACCTTCAGTTCTTCAGACGTTTCCGCTGTAGAGTCTTTCCAGGGTTATTGGCTGGGTCGAATGGGACGACTTCATTCTACGTCATTAATTAATTATGGAGAGGTAAGACCTTTATTTTTTTACTCCGAGATATTTTTGTATGGCAGCCCTTTTAAGTACACCCCAACCGACGAAATCATACTTTTTGTTATATTTTAAATCTGTTTTCTGTTTTGTTTTTATTTTAAACATTTTTTTTAAATTTTGGCTCTTCACTGCTTTCACACCTTTATCCATTTTTTAAATCTATTTTTGTTAATATCTAAAGCTGTGATTTTAATTTATATATGAAAGTTGGTGGTAATCTCATTTTTTTTCGTAATTGAACCCTGGTCCCTGACCCTGCCCTCCAAGTTTCTCTCTTACCACTCGCGCTAGTTTAGGCTCCAGACACACGGACTGCATTCCAGCTGCAAATCTGCAGTTTGGATGAAGTTCAAGCGCAACTTACAAGGAGAACTACATAAAAACTTAACCGCCTCCGTGGCGTAATGGCTAAGTCCATTAGCTTTACATCAGGAGGTCGCGGGTTTCGATTCCCGGCGTAGTCTAACTCTGTATGACTCGGTTTGGTTGGTGGAAGGGCATTTTCTAATCCCGCCTGGCTAGCTACCACCATCTTATCTAAGTCTTACCGCCAAACACCAATGCTAACAACAATGATGTCTTCCGGCTTGAAGATAGCCAGGCGTGACGTCATAGTTCTTCAGCGGCACTCATCTCGTCGATGGCGGCACTGATGTACCTACCTACTAATATTGTTATTTTGATCAATTCTAATTAATGGGAATTAAACTTTGTCGTGGGACCTAATGAACATTTTTGGAATATGGGCTTTTTAATAAGAATGGTCCCTAGGGATCATTAAAAATTGAAAACTTGATGGAACCCCACCGAGGGGCTCGAGCCTACCCTGAATTAGAGCGATCAGGCCTTAGTCGACCACGCGGGCCCATTGCGGGTTGGTCAACTTCACACTCACGTCACTTCACACAACAGTTTCTTCGCAGATGTGTGCAGGTTTCCTCACGGTGTTTTCCTTCACCGTAAGACCGTCGGATAAACGTACATATGAGATCGAAATTCGAAAACACATTGGTACGTGGCAGGACTCGTACCACGACCTCCCGGATAGGAGGTACGGGTAGCGGCCCTTGCCGTTGCGCCACCGACGCTCTCGCTCGACTATTTTCTGCGCGTTATTGAAAAGAAACATAGGTAAATAGATAGGCGATGGCAGGTTAGGGTTGGCAACTGGCAACGCATGGGACTTTTTCCCTGTGGCGACATCTGCAGTACCCGTCACATACAACTACATAACCTCAACTCAAGACTGAACCATCGATCATACTATATGGAATTACATCTTCATCTCGATAGATGGCATCTAGAACGCGCCATTAGAATTTCTTCAGCGCTAAGCATATATACAAGCACCAACCATACACGGTTGGTCCACGGCCGGACCCCAGGCACACTACCTCGCCTGGCGGAGATATCTCCCTTTGTTCTCGAGAGTAGGAACACACCGTTCCTACATTGGTGACCCCGACGTGATACAGTGACGCACCTTCGGCAACAACTCCTCAACAGACCTCCAGCCGGTAAAGCAAGCCAACAGCAGCATAGCAGTCCAATGCGAAGTACCAGGACCATCGCAGCCGTCATATCGAGCTTCCTGGCCCTGCACTTCACCCCGAAGCCTCATCAGGTTCGCAGCCGTCGACGCAGCATCAAGGACCTGCAGCTTCACTCTTCAGGCAGCAAGTCGTCGGCAGCTCACGCTGTAGAGCACGCGCTCCACGTTACCTGCTTCCCTTGCACCGTACGCCTGAACCACCTCCTCGTCCCGACTCACCGTGGACTCGAGTAGAGCAACATTGGCCTGGCGTCTCGACTCACCGCAGACGCCGCATCGCGACGCGTATCGTCGCTCCGCCGCACCGCAACATTGGACAGCCAACTCAATATGGATATCGACCTCCGGTCTCGGAGGGGGAGTAATGTGGCGACATCTGCAGTACCCGTCACATACAACTACATAACCTCAACTCAAGACTGAACCATCGATCATACTATATGGAATTACATCTTCATCTCGATAGATGGCATCTAGAACGCGCCATTAGAATTTCTTCAGCGCTAAGCATATATACAAGCACCAACCATACACGGTTGGTCCACGGCCGGACCCCAGGCACACTACCTCGCCTGGCGGAGATATCTCCCTTTGTTCTCGAGAGTAGGAACACACCGTTCCTACATCCCCATTCGTCACCAGTGGGGACAAAGCCAGTGGTGACGACTGGGAATAAGCCCGATTATTGCACACATTTTACGAGAATAGCCGGAATCACGGCCTGCACATCAGGTGCGTACGGAATAGAGGCAGCCTCGCCTGAGGCACGCACGGCTCGCCCTGTTGCCTCAAGCGCGTACGTGCCTTAGCCCGAGGCGTGCCTCACTCGAGGATGCCGCGGCGCGAGCCATTCTGTGTCGGATTTTTGTCTGTGCTCAAAGGCGCCACGGCGTACGTGCCTCGGCAAGTGTCGACGTCATTTGAGCACGGTTTTAGCGAGTCACGCACAATGGCGAAAAGTCCGTGTATCCAAAGCCTATCAAATTATATATTACAATAAACGCAGCAGCAGCACGGGTTTCTTTCGACGCCATGGTGTGTCGTGCGTGATCAGGATTCAGGTGTAAAATGGCGGACAGGACAGACGCAGAAATAAATCAGCTGTCGATCCGGCGCGGCGCTATTTTGTCGCGCCATTTTGTTTTTCGTGGCTCGACCCGAGGCACGTTGCCTCAGCCTGCTGCCTCATGTTGTTTAATTATTTACCGAGACAGCCTCCACACGAGCCGTGCGTGCCGAGGCTGCTCACCCTGAGGCTGCCTCTAATCCGTACGCACCTTAATATATGCAGTAAACTCCTAAGTTGCCAACCACTCCCGGGACGATAAGTCAGTGAATGTGATTTTTTTTTCTCATCATCATCATCATATCAGCCGAAAGACGTCCACTGCTGGACAAAGGCCTCCCCCAAGGATTTCCACGAAGGAAAATTATTTTCTCATCTAACCTTTAATTATTAAACAAACATTTCAGTTACATCAATCGTTGTTCGGAAGCGGAGTTGCCACTTCCAGTGTTTCAATTTTATTACAGCAATTAGGTAGTTACAATCTTGCCACATAGGCAGGCCTTTACCGCATAATTTATTGCACACAACATTGTATGTATTCAGTAGGTAAAGTTCATTGCCTTGAGATTGCAAGTGAGAATCAAATACAGTGTAAATTCCGTATAATGTCACTCGATATAACGATTCACTCTTTCAAACGTCAAAATTTTCTGGCTTCAGTTGGTTTACTTTAACGCTAATTTCTCTCTGTATAACGAACACACTCAATAACGTCACAAAATACCTGGTCCCTTGAGTGTCGCTATATAGAGTTTACACTTTATAATATTTTTATAACATAGGTAATACTTTATCGTGTGATCGTACAACCAAAGTATATACAGGGTGGGAAGGAGTATACCGACAGATTTTAACCATGGATTCCTGGTGGTATTATGAGTAAATAATGTTATATCAACATGGGTCTAAAACTGCCTTATTAACTTACTTAATTTCTGGAACAAAAAATCAATTAACGATAGTAATCCCTTGTGAACGAAACCTTAGTCTAAAGAGTGAAAAAGAAAACTTCACACTTCACGAACGACTCCGACAACATACGATAAACGACGAGTGAAGTCAACGTCAGTATGATACTTTGAGGCAACAAACGTCAGATAAGATTATTAGGGCGTGTTACCCTTGAGATTTTTTGAACTTGTGAATTATTTAAAAAATCAATATCTCGAAAATTAGGCTTTACTGGCCCATGTTTATATTACTTTTTACGTGGAGATCCTTGGGGGAGGCCTATGTCCAGCAGTGGACTTCCTTCGGCTGATATGATGATACTCCTTCCCACCCTGTATATTAGTACTAACGTAGTACATCGTTTTTGCATACGCTCGCTGTGCCCTACTTATAGGAATTACAATAGCGCAAATCGCAACGAATAACAATTAGCAGTTTTTTTTTACTAAATCACAAACATCAATATCAATACCATCAATATCAAAACAACAATACAATTTGATTGTTCAACATTTTCGACAAGAAGTTAAGCATTAGAATAAAAACTGTTTGGTAAAACTGTATTTTGAATACTGTAAGTTGTAAGAACAAAAAGAAAATCACTCTTAATTTTAGTTATTGTTCCAATTTTAATAAGCATTTTAATTAATTTATCCTTCTTTTTTTTCTTCATTAAATATCCATATAACTCTCTAAGAATATATTAACCCATATTGAGATACTGAGAAGAGAAACCGTTTTTTGAAGTCGGTTAAAAATAAATTAAAGGGGGGTATATTTTTTTTATTTAGGTCCGCCATTTTGTAAACAGCATCGCATCGCACAACCAAACCTGTTAAGAACAGATAACATTTAGACAAACAAAAAAAACATTTAGCATTATGTCCCAAAACGTCACGTTACGAAAATATTTGGACGTAATATTTCTGGTCATTCTGCGATTTCATTTTTTTTTATTCACAATTGGTAAGCCCTTGGCATCACCTCATCTGATGGTAAGTGACGATGATGCCAAAGATGTAATAGAGAACTGGCTATCTTATCTTCAAGCTGGAACACATCAATGTTGTTAACACTGATGTTTTGGAGGCAAGACTTAGATAAGATGGTGGTAGCTAGCCAGGCGGGGTATAAAAATGCGTAGGGTGTACCACAACCAAACCGAGTCTTACAAGTTGACCCCACTGGGAATCGAACCCGCGACCTCCTGATGTGAGGCGAATGGACTAACCATTACGCCACGGAGGCGGTTAAAAAATCAAGTCCAGTTAACTCCGTAATATGACGTTTTAGGACTTGGACATCATGATAAATGTGATTTTTTGTTTGTCTATATGTCCCCTAACCAAAATACACGGGTTTCATCGTACGATATAGTTTTGTCAAAATAATGAAATGGACTATGCCAATGATCGAATGACGGGTCGTTCCTTTCCCTCTAATATGGTTGAGAGGAGCGATGGCTGACTCTCGCGTTATACTCGTGACCGGGTGCTGTCCGTGTGTGAGCTGGCCTACAATTGTCAAAGGCATTCATGACATTCAATGATTTTAACGTACAACTTCTCGTGTCATATTGTTTTTATGTTCTAATTACCAATTGTGAATTTAAAAAAAAAAAATAATGACATAATTTGTTTTTTTTATATCAAGGATTGGGACTTTGACGTTATTAACTAATGATTGTTTAATTTTTTACAAATGAAATTATGTAGGACTATTTTAGGACTATCAGAAAGAGTGTAATTTGCTCCTATTCTTAACCGACTTAAAAAAAGGAGGAGGTTTCTCAATTCGAACAAAAAAAGAATCATCAAAATCGATTCATAAACGACGTTTTGATGATTCTTTTTTTGTTGGAAAGGAGATATCCCAAGGGTGGTACCATGATAAGGAAACCAGGATCTGATGATGGCATCCCCGAGAAATCGAGAGGAACCTTCAAAAACCGTAGTGGCGACTAGTGCGTTTGAAGTCGTTTTTTTTTTGTTTAAAATTATGAATAAACTAGTGGGTGCTCGCAGCTTCGCCCGCGCAGTTCCCGTTTTTTGGTGTTCCCGTGGCAATTTCCCAAAATCCTTTCTTAGCGAATGCCTACGTCATAACATCTACCTGCATGCCAAATTTCAGCCCGATCCGTCCAGTGGTTTGGGCTGTGCGTTGATAGATCACTACGTCAGTCAGAGTTATATATATTTAGATATCTTGAATCTTGATTTTCAAACCCCTATAGTAAATCAATTGTGTAAGGCACTCCGAACCTGACCTAATTTTGAGTCAGGTACATACAGTAGGCACAGGTAAACAGTCAGACTCTACAACTTCATCGGAACTGCACTAATTAATCGATGCCAATTTAATCGTAATCAAACGTACTGTAATAACAACCGACTGTGAATGATTTTCACTCGGACGCGCAGCGCACGCGCAACTTTACGTAACGATTAATCGATCCAGCGCAGCGATGTATGAACTGACCGATCTAACTTCCTGTCCGGCGGTTGTTTCTCCCGCCTTGACATTGATGTTCCGTTTACTAAGTTTTATGCAACGAATGGTGGTTGTTAAAAACAAATTTCATTTATGGCAGGTGACGCGCCTGGAGACTCATTGGCGACGATGAGCTTTTTTTTATTCTCAATTTGTAAGCCCTTGGCATCATCTCACCTGGTGGTAAGTGACGATGTTGCCGAAGATGGAAGCGGGCTTACCAAGATTCCCCAACGCAATGGGGATCTGGCTATCTTATCTTCAAACCGGAACACATCAATGTTGTTAACTCTGATGTTTGGCGGCAAGACTTAGCTAAGATGGTGTTAGCTAGCCAGGCGGGCTTAGAAAGTCTTGGAAAGGAGATTTGGGGACCTTCAAGGCGAGAGTGAATAGGCATTATTTGAGTTTACGTGTACCATCCTCGACTACGTCGTCACTTACCATCAGGTGAGATAAAGTCAAACGCACTCAAATTTATGATTTAAAAAAAAAGTGGATGGGGACGCAGGTCTTGGACAGCCCTGCGTTTCCTTAAGTGTGTCCAGGGTGACGCAGTGTCTCCAGTAAGCAGTCGTAAACTTGAGTTTCCATACAAACGAAGTTTCTTTTTAATTTTTAAACGACATGCATGCCAGATTACACTTAAACGATGTCTGTAATTTTTTTCCTGGTTTGTCATTTATTATTAGTTTTTTTCCTGGTTGGCTATTTATTATTAGTTTTTTTTCCTGTTTTGCCATTTATTATTAGTTTTTTTCCTGGTTTGCCATTTATTATTAGTTATTTTACTGGTTGGCCATTTATTATTAGTTTTTTTCCTGTTTTGCCCTTTATTATTAGTTTTTTTCCTGGTTTGCCATTTATTATTAGTTTTTTCCTGGTTTGTCATTTATTATTGGTTTTTTTTCCTGGATTGCCATTTATTATTAGTTTTTTCTGGTTTGCCATTTATTATTAGTTTTTGGGTATCCGAAGTCAACAAGGAACCCTTATAGTTTCGCAATGTCTGTCTGTCTGTCCGTATGTCCGCGGCTTGGTTCAAAAACTATTAGTACTAGAAAGCTGAAATTTGGAATGGGTACCGACCTAAAAAAAATTTAAGCCCCTCATTTAATTCTTACCCACCTTTGATTTCTTTATTGTTGGTTAACTTCAGTATTCGTTTATAAAAATATTATTTCATACTTTTGAGTTAATTTCTTTTTGAAGTCCGTTTTCAAGTTTTTTTAACTTTTATTTTTATTTTAAAATTTTTAGTGGTAATGCTCTATGTAACAACATTTAACCCCATCACCTCCTCGCCAATAGGAATCATCATATCACAATGCATGTGTTTCATCAACAGATACAGAGTCCTGTGGCTTCCATCATCATCTCAGCAGCATGAAAATTAAGGAGTTAAATCGTCCATCATCAGCTCATCTGAATAACCTGAAAGAATACAACTATCGGTCTATGCATACCTGCGTATATATCTATGTATAGTATCGTAAGAATTGTCCTCCAACTCCTAACCGTTAAGGAGTTGTACCTTCCTTCATCAGCTTATCAACATGAGATGATGACTAACAGACACGTATTTTAATAGCTTTAGAAAACGTATGAATCAGACGTAATAAATGCCTATAAAATTTGAGGGTTGCCCTCGATTTCCCTGGGATCCCATCATCAGATCCTGACTTGGTGCCAATGGAACCACCTCGGGATTACACTCTTTCGAATAATAAAATTGAAATTCGGTCCACAATTGACGGAGAAATCGGTGAACATACATAAAAGATACAGTCAAACCAAAAAATTTCCTTCTTTTTTGAAGTCGGTTAAAAATGACATTTTGTTCTGATGTTTGTCGTGTTACCAGCCTGTGACGTCATTGTCTTTGACGAACTAATTTAGTGATTAAATAAATTTGAAATTCAAAGTGGATTAAAATATAAAATGAAGTTTATGTGCTTACTTAGAAGAAATGCTGTTTAGTGTGAATAATATTTTATAATTTATTTTTAAATACTGTCAATATTACCTTATTGACGCGTAAATCTGTGTGTGTATGTGTGTGTGTGTTTAAACAATACATGCGTTTTGTATTCACACACTGACGAACAACCACAAAAGTGTAGATTTCCGCATGGAAAGTTAATTTGCAAGTAATTCGTTCCAGTTCACTTCAAAACAAAGTAGATACGATTTGACCCAAATCAGCGCAAAGGAGGGGCTGCCCCCTCTATGTCTTATATATTTATGCTTTGAATATGCAGGGTGTTCCAGCGCTATGGGCCTTGTAAGGAAAGTACCTTTAATATTAAAACTTATTTTTTTAGGGTTCCGAAGTCAACAAGGAACCCTTATAGATTCGCCATGCCTGTCTGTCCATCTGTCCTTAGCTCAGAGACTAATAATACTAGAAAGCTGTAATTTAGCATGGTTATACATATTTATCACGCCGACAAAGTTGTACAATAAAATCTTTTAAAAAATATATGTAACCTGTACAGGGAGGTGATTTTTTTTTATTTACGTACCCTATCGTGTGGGGTACCCTTGAATAGGTCTTTAAAAACAACTGAGGGTTTGCAGAAACTATTTTTTGATTCGGGGATCGGTTTGCGAAATATTAAGCTTTACAGTGCTAATATTAAGCTTTACAGTGCTAATATTAAGCTTTACAGTGCTAATATTAAGCTTTACAGTGCTAATATTAAGCTTTACAGTGCTAATTTTTGTCGAAGTCCCCCGTCCCCCTACAAGCTAAACCACAATTTCAAGATATTAAGATTAATTTCAAGAAAAAAATGTAAATAGTAAGACATATAATCAATTTAAAAGGAAAACTGTCTCGACTGGACTAAATAGGCTTTCTTAGTTTAGGAGTAATAGTCGACCAACTTAAGATGTGCAGTTGGATTTGTCGATATTCTATACAAAATGTTATATTACCAACTGTAAATATAATTTTGTGTTTTAAAATAAAAAAAATATTTTTTTCAAAAAACTTCGAAACCCTACTTTGCGGGAGTCCGACTCGCACTTGACTGGTTTTTTATTGAATAGTTGAGCTTGCGTGTTACATCCTCGGCTGCATCGGCACTCACCATTCAGGGTAGGCTCGAGCCCCTCGGTGGGGACTTATATGAGCTGATATGATTAAATAAATCGGTGAAGATCGCGGGAAGCCGATTGATGCGGGCAGCGCAGGACCGGTCGTCGTGGAAATCCTTGGGGGAGGCCTTTGTCCAGCAGTGGACGATTTGTGGCTGATATGATGATGATGATGATGAAATCGGAGTAAAATTGGGACATACTGTATATGTTTTTAAGATCATTGTTATAGAAAGATCCAAGGAATCCTTCCAAATTCTTAATACATACGAACAAACATACAACCCTGGCAACCTTTTTCCTGGAAAAAGCTAATTAGCCATAAACCAATTTAAAGGTGGACAACAACGTCACACGGCATCTAGACAAGATACTAACACCTGATGAGGAGAAGAAGCCTACCTTCGATTTCCTGGTCCTGCACTACTTAGGGTTGGACCACATCGGGCATCTGGAGGGTGCGCGCAGCCCCAAGATCAAGCCCAAACTGCTGGAGATGGACCAGGTGGTCCAGAAGATCGTTGCGGCTATGAAAGCTTGGGTATGTGCCTTTTTTTAGTTCCTTGACTTTTCTGGTCATTCCTTTTTTTAGTTTGAAAGTTATGTATGATATGAGGGCATTAACTCGGCGCCAATGACGTGTAAAAAATAACGCGGACGATGACCTGGGTCAATATGACCCGAATGTTTTTTTTTCTTAATTATCTGGTTATCTGCTGAATTGCATGTATTATATTATATGACCACGAAGTCATTGTAGTACCAAGATGTTTAAGTTAATTTAGATATCAAATTATGATTTGGTTTTAATACAACAACCTCAAAAGGGCAACAAAAATAATTTCTCTTTTAGAACTAAAAATGTATGACTCTGTAGGCGTTTTATTCCCGTTTTATTCAAGAAAAGGGATTTTACTCACTACACTATGGTACAAATCATATGAATTGAGGTCTTATCTCCAGCTACTGAGAAAACCATGAACGATTATAATATGTTTTTTTCGAAATTTCCCCAATTAAAAATCGCTCGGGTCAATATGACCCAGCGTCATTGTCGCCGGGTTAAGCATAATAGTCAAATGTGTATTTCCTGCGAAAAGAGTAGCCTATGTGTTCCACGTCTAAATCTGTCTATCTATCTACCAAATTTCAGCCAGATCTGTTCAGTAGTTTTTGCGTGAAAGACTAACAATCCTATGTTATCCTTTGTTACTTTCGGGATCATGATGTATCTAGAGACACCTAGCAGTAGCGACACCTAGCACTCCAAAACCCATCAAACCGTTCAGGCTACAAGCTCAGCCAAATACACAGACATGCATACACCCGAAAAACATTAACCTACTCTTTAATAGCTTTTTCATACAGCATCGCAAGAGAGTCGTAAATTTTCCTGATCCCTCAGTAACTATATCATCTTCTATTATATATTACATATGTTATTATATAGTCTATTTAAAAAAGAAAGTCGTGTTAGTTACACCATTTATAACTTAAAAACGGCTGGACCAATTTTTGTGATTTTTGTATTTTTGCATTTGTCTTCGTCGGGAATAGGATAATAAGTATTAAAATTATTAATTTTTTTTATTTGCAATTGGTAAAAAAAATGTGATATTCATCAAAATGCTATGCTCGGAGTTTCTCTGCGTGATCGAATCAGAAACGACGAGATCCGCAGGAGAACTAAAGTAACCGACATAACTCACAGAATTGCTTAACTGAAGTGGCAGTGGTCAGGGCACATAGCTTGTAGAACAGATGACCGATGGGGCAGTAAAGTTCTAGAGTGGCGACCGCGCACCGGAAAACGTAGCGTAGGCAGGCCTTCCACGCGGTGGACCGACAACCTGGTGAAGATCGCGGGAAGCCGATGGATGTGGGCAGCGCAGGACCGGACGTCGTGGAAATCCTTGAGGGAGGCCTTTTTCCAGCAGTGGACGATTTCCGGCTGATATGATGATTCATCAAAAAAAATATCAGTCAAAAAATAATTGATTTTAGTGTAGTGGAGTGGAGTGGAGTGTAGTGTAGGTGTAGTGTAGTTAGGGTAGGGTAGGGTAGTGTATGTAGGGTAGGTTAGTGTAGTGGAAGGTGGAACGAAGTTCGCCGGAAGCCTTTGGCATCATCTCACCTGGTGGTAAGTGACGATGATGCCGTCCCTCTTCGGCATCATCGTTTTTACGGGTGGGCTTACCAAGACTCTCCAACGGAATGGGGAACTGCCTATCTTGTGTTCAAGCCGGTACACATCAATGCTGTCAAATCTGAATAATAAATTACTATTATCCCTCTTACCTTATATTAAACCTACCGCAGATGATCCTCGCCTTCACCGGTGCTGGCAGGAATAGCGGCCTTCACTATATAATCGCCAGGACTCGTTGTTAATAGAGTTTGTGAGAGGCTTACCCCTATGATCTCATTGTGTTTTGGCAGGATCGTACAGGAGTTCTGTTCATCTGCGGCGACCACGGCATGCGCGACGCCGGCGGCCACGGAGGGGCCACTCCCGCCGAAGTTCTGGTACCTCTGGTGGTTACCAAGAGTGACGACTTCACCTGCCCACATCCGTAAGTGATTACCGTGACCACACCTCCATACAACGGAACTAAAATAATGAGTATTGGTCGTGTCCTCACGCTGACGCTCGCAGATATAAGAGGTATTGGAAGTCTTGGAGTCTTGAGGAGGAATGGAGAGTCTTGAGGATGAATAAAATGGAATAATTACAACCGGTACAATATGATTTACTAATCTTGTAAACACACATGTTATCAATCGACTTCAAATAATTGAAAACGCTGAACACGTTAAAAAACTTCCATCGCAACAACTTAGTACAATTTTGCATTATTATTTTTGTTTTTTGTTAATGTTACGTGTTTAATTTTTTTTCTAAAGCTATTCAAGTTTTTGCATCTAGTAGTCATGATCTCATGTTGATGAGCTGATGATGGAAGGTACAACTTCTTAACGGTTAGAAGTTGCATGATAATTCTTAAAGTATTATACGTAAGTACGCTAGTTGTATTTGTCACCAAGTCAAGATCTGATGATAGAATCCCAGGGAAATCGAGAGCAACCCTCAAATTTTATAGGCACTTATTACGAGTTTTATGTATTTTCTAAAGCTATTCAAGTTTTTGCGTCTGGTAGTCATCATCTCATATTGATGAGCTGATGATAGAAGGTACAACTCCTTAACGGTTAAAAGTTAGATGATAATTCTTTAAATATTAAATTTGAAATAATATTTTTATATATGAATACACGAAATTAACCAACAATAATGAAATCAAAGGTAGGTTCAAATCAAATTAGGGCACTTAATATTTTTTTTGAGGTCGTATAATTTGATTCGTAACTTACCTTTGATTTTTTTATTGTTGGTTAATTTCATGTATTCATACAGATAAAAATATTATTTCAAACTTTTGAAGTCGGTTTTTTTTTTCATTTTATTTTTTATAGAAAACACATCACAAAAAACCAGTCAAATGCGAGTAGGGCCAAAGGACACAAAGGATTCCGTACCATTATCCAAAAACATTACGTTTCTTGCACGGGGGAAACTTGTACTGTTCCCTAATAATAAAAATACTTAATCCAACAAAAAAAGAATTGTTGCATTTCGACTTCTAGTTTCTGAGAAATACGTTGACAAATATAGGGTCTTAACATAGGTATGCACTTAATTTTAACTGGAGCTTGTACTCATGAAACTGAGCAACTTACCTTAAGAAACACATGGACAATTCGCAAAAACATTTTTGGACTTCCATACAAAGTTTGCCCGCCAACTGATCGATTTGCATGGGAATTCCAAATTTTTTTTTGCGAATTGACCGTGGGATTTGTGGGGAAAGTTGTTCAGTTTCATAAGTACAAGCTCCAGTTAAAAATAAGTGCATACCTTTGTTAAGACCCTGTATATTACATACATACATTTATGAATTTTGGCACATCTGTTCTGTAGTCCACATAGACTAACTTATACAATTATTGTGCAATTACAACAATACTACTTACATACGGGTCACATCAGCTCATATACGTCCCCACCGAGGGGCTCGAGCCTACCCTGAATTAGGGCGATCAGGCCTTAGTCGACCACGCGGGCCAAGTGCGGGTTGGTCGACTTCACACACAACCTTCGAGTTTCTTCGCAGGCGTGTGCAGGTTTCCTCACGATGTTTTCCTTGACCGTTAAAGCAATCTGTAAGTATATGTACGTAAGATTTGAAAAACTCATTGGTACATTGTCCGTCCAGATTTGAACCCGGTACCTCTGGTTAGAAGGTCCGAGTCATTACCGGTTGAGCCACCGACATACGGGTAAATACATTTAAAAACCAACAATGTCTGTCCACAGCGTAGGCCCAGGCCCAACAGTAGCACAAGTAGATATGGCGCCATCTATATCCTGGCTCCTGAACGCGCCCATCCCGGCTGAGAGCACGGGACAGATCCTCCCGTCGCTGCTGCCACGGGACACGAGACAACATCTGTATCTACTGCACGTTGTGGCCTCTCATAATGCGAAGCTGCCTTCTTTGCCTTCTGATAAAGGTCAGTTAAATATGGAAGGTTGAGATAGGTTAGATGCCTTGCTGCCACGCAAAAATGCTCTTACGAGACCTTTACTAACTTCTTAAGTGATGACAATCGACATTCACGGATTTTGGTAAATCTGCTAGTCATTTGAGTTACTTTTTATGATCTGTCAAAAACGAAATTTTGTTCTAAAAATTTTCGAAATACCCACAAGTGACGTCATAGATTTGTAGCGTCATTGACGTACTTATTTTATGAATTTGATCAATTAAAATTTGAAGACGTGATGGAAAAACGAAACAAGTAAGGTTTTTTGAAACTTCAAGAGGAGAGCAATTTAGGAAATCATATTTCAGAATTTATTTTTGATGCAGTCCGATCCCCTATTTACACAAAATCTTTTTATGACGCCAATCGATCCTGTTTCTCATCAGGATCAAAAGTCTCTATTAGAACAACTTAGTTTAGAGTACTAGAAATGACAGAAATAGCAAAATTTCCATTCCAAGTCTGTGAATGTCAATTGTCATCACTTAAGAAGTTAGTAAAGTTCTCGGAAGCTGTAATCTATCTCAACTTTCCGTTTTACTGTGAATTGACCATTGTCTTGCTGACTGTACATTTTTTTTCAAAATCTGTAAATGTCGATTGTCATCGCTTAAAAAGTTAATAAAGTTCAGCATTTTTGCGCGGCAGCAAAGGATTTAGTAGCTACCCTTATTGACATATCTCACCTTTCCAACCTGTAAACATATAGAGCATTTATATAGCTAGACTAGGCAGGCACCATACATACATACATATACCCTTGCTTCTGAACGCGCGTATTTCAGCTGAAAGCACAGCTGATCATTTCGACCTTTCAACATTGTATTTAATAGCTTTTTTTTTTTATTCACTCACCTGGTGGTAAGTGACGATGTTGCCGAAGATGGAAGCGGGCTTACCAAGACTCCCCAACGCAATGGGGAACTGGCTATCTTATCTTCATGCCGGAACACACCAATGATTTCAACATTGATAATTGGCGGCAGGACTTAGGTAAGAGGGTGGTAGCTAGCCAGGCGGGTTTAGAAAATGCCCTATCACCAACCAAACCGAGTCTTACAAATGACCCCGCCGGGAATCGAACCCGCAACCTCCTGTGTAAAGCCAGTGAACTTTGCCTCTGAGCTACGGAGGCGGTTAGAGAATATTTTTATTGAAGTATCTTCTAATCATAAATCCAATTTTTTATCAATTTAGCGAGCAAAACTTTTCTTATAAGGCCAATTTAAAAAAAACTAAGAATTGTCACTATGTTTTGAAATTGGGCAGCTGAGATCATTTCGACCTTTCAACATTATATTTAACTAGCTTTTTATGACTGTCTTTAAAGGTGATTAGTAAATTATGTCTTTTCAACAATCGAGTATTTTTTTAGAGTCCTCAGGACTGCATCAGATGATGCTATTTTCCCGGGATAAAAATTAGCCTATGTCCTTCCCCGTGACACAGGCTACCTGCATGCCAAATTTCATAAAGATTGGTCAAGGCGTTGAAGCGTGAAAAGGTAACAAACAAACAAACACATTTTCACATTTATAATATTATTAGTAAGGATATCTATTGTTTACTTGTTTCCACAGAGTTCTACAAACAATTCGAGCGAGCTGAGAAGCAATTCGCGCACTACCTGGCGACCGGGCAGCAAAGCGCCGCGAAGATAGCCAAGGATTTCTACGAGGAGTCCCTCAAAGAGATGGCCACGTACCTGGCGGCAACCAGCGTCGACTTCGACGTGTGTGCTCTGGCCTTCGCTGTGGTTCTACTCTATTGTGTGAGTTCAAATTATTTAAAGCTCAAGCCGACAGAGACTTAAGGGTCCCCATTAGGCTCGAGTTTCCATATAAACTTAGTTCCGCTTTAATAAAAAAAACTACATGCCGGATTAAATCCAAACTTTGCGAATTTATTGAGTAGACACTTATCGAAGTTTGTAATTTGTTTTCGATGTACTAATATAAAACGGAAAAAATAAGAGAAGTTTCAAACTTTCAGTACAAAACTAATTTAATACTTCGTCTAGTTATGTTTAAATTTACTACTATGAAAACTAATTACAAACATAGATTTGTGTCTACTCAATATATTTGAAAATTTTGGATTGGATTCCAGTATGTAGTTTTTGTATTAAAGCGGAACTATGTTTGTATGGAAACTCGAGCCTCCTGGGGGACTCTTAAACTCAAGAGACTTATCACCGCGCGTCGAACGTTCGACAAGGAAACTCGTGTGCTGAGTGGCAGGGAGCGCGCAGCTAGCCGCGGGTGGCTGCTACACTTAACAAGTGAATCTATGGTTTTTACGTTCCTGTTACGTTTCTACCATAATATTCTCGCTTTATCATTTAACTAGACGACGCGCTAGGAGACTCATTAGTGACGAGGAACTTGTATCAAACAGGCTCCAAAGCCTCGAGCATCGCCACCAATTTGCCTGTCTATCGGCAAAGTATATATATTAGTACATACTACCATACGGTATGGACACTTCCTGGCGCTCTCTAGATTGCGACCTCACTCCCTCGTTGCCCAAATTGATACAGATTGGTTACAGTTTGGTTGTCGAACTTATAGGATTTTGCCGCCATTTTATTTGTTCCGTCTTTCCTTTTTTGAAATGTCATTTTTGGCCCGTTGTATGAAGTGTCCAGGGAGTGCTATCGGTGTTCTACAGGATTCATTCCGGAAAGTGTGCTCTGGAGCTTCACGACCTCATTCTCCCCTCTCCATTCCATCGTCGGACGACCAGGCGCGGAGCGCGATTCCTTTGTCGTTAATGTTCCACCTTTACACACGAAGCGTTTTGTTTCTTCGTTGATTATACGAACGGCTAAGGAATGGAATTCCCTGTAAAATTTAGGAATCTTCAAGGCGAGAGTAGATAGGCACTATTTGGGCTAGCGTGTTACATTCTTGGCTACTACAACCAGGAGGAGGTCAAAGGTTTGATTCCCGGCGGAGTCTAACTCTGTAAGACTCGGTT
The DNA here is from genome assembly GCA_947284805.1 of Coleophora flavipennella. Taxonomy (NCBI): domain Eukaryota; kingdom Metazoa; phylum Arthropoda; class Insecta; order Lepidoptera; family Coleophoridae; genus Coleophora; species Coleophora flavipennella. The sequence goes on along the minus strand of OX369289.1, from coordinate 1,975,769 downwards.
TGGTTGGTGGAAGGGTATTTTCTTAACCCGCCTGGCTAGCTACCACCATCTTATCTAAGTCTTGCTGCTAAACATCAATGTTAACAGCTTTGATTGTTGTGGCTTGAAAATTAGATGGCCAGTTCCCCATTGCGTTGGGGTATCTTGGTAAGCCCCCTTCCATTTTCGGCATCATCGTCATTTACCATGAGGAGCGATGATGTCAAGGTCTTACAAATTGTGAATTTAAAAAAAGTCTGTGTTAATTTCTATTTTTTGATACAATGTACCATGTCCAGACCCAAGATAGAAAATTTCTTTAAAAAAAATCATTCTGTTCGCAGATCGGCGCTAGCGTGTTCTTCATCTCCCTCTATTCTTTTCAACCGGAACACAGACGCATTAGCGTCTCCCAAATCCACCGGCCGACCACCCTCGGAGCCATTATCGCCTTCCTCGTCATCTTCACCATCTGCCTCTTCCTCCAGACCCTCGTATGCTTCATCAGCGAGACCAACAGCAAACTATGCTCCTTTAACTCCATATGGCTTCTGGCGTTCATTACAATAGCCAGCGCGTTCACTATGACCTACTTCATAATAAAAACTGGAATAGAAAGAATACGCGACTGGAGTTTCTTAACAGAACTCAACGTTATAGACTATCTGTTGATCGGTGGCACCTCGTTCCATCCGTGGACGTTTTTCGGGACAAGTTTCATAGAGGAGGAACACATGACGTGGTATTACATGTGGAATACGGTGATGTTCTTCGTGCTGGTGAGGACTTTGGTGGTGGTGGTTGTGTATTTGAGCAAGAAGAGGAAGGGGGCGACGGAGGTGCAAGAGAAACCGCATTTGGAACAAAGAATGGATATTGGATTAGATATTGTGCCGAAATGGATAGTTCTTATTGCCTTGCATAGGTAAGTTGTTTTTATTATTAACTAGCTTATGCCCGCGGCTTCGGCTGCGTGGACATCGTTTTTACTAGTGTCTTTGAGGGTAAGTGGTGCGTCGACATGAGTTTTCTCTAGATTCCTTTCCCAGATCGGGTTATTCTGATAAGCAGTCTGAGTCCCACCCCTCAACCAATTCTGTACAAAAAAATCACGTCAATTCGTTGCTCCGTTGCGACGCCGACGTGCGCGAGCCTGGAAATGAGTTTTCCCTAGATCCGTCGGGGACTGTCTCAAGCTATACTAATTTGTAGTCTAAGTAATTTTCCACCCCCTCAACCATCTATGAGCAAAAAAACACAACAAACCATTGCTCCATTGTGATGTTAAAGAAAATTAACCAAAAAAGAGTATTCTTTCATTTCCCTCTAGAACTGCATCGGACTATGCTACTTTCGCGGGATAAAAAGTAGTATTTGTCCTTCCCCGTGACACAGCCTACCTGCTTGCCAAATTTCATCAAATTTGGTCACAGTGTTGAAGCGTGAAAAGGTAACAAACAAACAAACACATTATCACATTTTTAATATTAGTAAGGATTTACGGTCCTCAAACTTTCGACCAATACACATTCACTTAAGAGAGTATTCACAAAATCGTTTCCCATACAAACTTAAAATTACTACTTCTTGAAATTGGATGGGACGATTCTAGTGAAACTTTATACTCGTAAGCAAATCATGAATTTCTAGTTAGTGAAAGATTCCATTTTCAAAAACTTTATTTTAAAAAAGAAACGAATTTTAAGATTACTGTTTGGGCTGTTGCTACCCAGCACACCTTTATTGCTGGTGAAATGATACAACTGTATTTTTCTTTGTTATTTTCTTGATAGTGAGTAGGTACGCGGGCGCGGTACGGCGACCGAACGTATACTAATTGATATTACCCTTAATAAATGAAGTTAGCGTAAACCGCTGACGGCGCGATGTGCGGTCGCAGACCGTACATGCTGCCGGGCGAGAGAAGAGGAGATTTAGATGATGATAAAGTAACTTAAATAACATTGATATGCTTATAGATAATGAAACTTAAATAACATTGTTATGCTTATAGATAACTAAGTTTAAAATTCACTAGTCACAAACATTTTTTCGTAAGGCATAGGTGACGTAGACTTATGATTCACGTTTAGTACATGTAGTTCATTTAATTGTCCGTTGATCTGATCACCGCTGGTGCTTTTTGCTCCGCCGCTGACCTTCTCGTTGGCCGTGGGGGTCGTGGGGGCGTCGTGAGTCGTAGGGAGCGACGCAAGTAGCGTCACGCTGGCCTGCCGCCGCGTGCTCCTGGCCCGCCGCAACGCGTATAAGGCTGCCGCTGCTAAAATTCCCGCCAAAATGAAATAGATGGCCGTGTAGTGGTGGACGTCGTGATAAGATATTTCATCTGACAGTGGCGTCTCTGATTTCATTTGTTCTATTTGGCGGCTTATTTTCTCAAATGATTGGTGATTATCGATGATACTGGTGTTTATCTCAGTCAGTGGTATGGTAAAGTTTAAGATGTGATTTATCGGAGCTATCTGCGGTATGTGCACATTTGCTTGAGTCTTCATTTCACTTTTTTGATATTTACGAGAGTACACTGAGAATTCTTCTCCTTTGATAATACAATCCGGGCTCAGTGTTATTAACCCGGCGCTGATAAGCCGCGCGACGGTAACCTGATCTTCACATATGATACGGAGTCGGCACTCGTCGCAACAAAAATATAGGTATGTATTTGTTTGACTGAGTTCTATCCACTCATTTTTGCATGTATGAATAGTCATTAGACATTTATTTGATTTTGTTTCCTTGATGCATAGATTTTCATCTGCGTTCAACTGATAAACGGGACGCTGCGAATGACAGTAGTAGGTCTGTGAGTCCCGCTGGAGACACTGCTGCACGTCGTTATCAGTCATTGATACGAAGGTGTCCTTGCGTAAGTTTATTGCTGCGTGACTTGTAATAGGCGTTAGGGTGACCATGTCTTCTTCGTGTTTGCTTGGAACAGAAAATATTCTGTACAGGTCGAAAGTCTCTCTGCTTATAAGTGGAATTTTGATTTCAAAGATTAGGTATTCTTTTGTTAGTTTTGCCTTTATGGCCAAGAGATGATAGATTTGAGATAAACCTGTTTGAATATTCTGTATTGGTAGAGATAAATCTCGTGAGAGCTGTCCGGATATGATGTTGAGCTCGTCTTGTAACTGCTGAGGGTATAGAAGATGAAAATTGAATTTTCCATGATGAATATCTGTTATTGTGTCCAAAAGAGTTTCTTGTATAGTTTTCAAGTTTAGAAGCATGCTATTAGTGATAATACTTGAAATGGCAAACTCGTTTAGAAGTTCCATGTCCAGTACTTCGAGAGTCAAGCCGTTGTTTGCCTTATCCAAATTATTGAGATGTTCATTAACGATTTTATGCTGTTTATTGATGGCTTCTTCGGTTCTCTTCAGCAAATTATACTGGGCTTCAGCCACTGAGGTCTGATTTTTCCATAAGTTTGCTAAATGTTTTTGATTTTTCCTGATAATATCAATGTCCTTTTGATATTGATTTGCAAAGTTGTCATCCAAGATCCCGAAGAGGCTGTTAGCAATATTGCCAACTCCATTGATTAGGCCGCGGCGCTTCCGTGCACGCGCTTGATTTTGCTGACCGAGCAGTAGGCGATTATTATAGTCTAGCTCGGAGTGGGCGTGATTTAACTGTGATAGAACCATGTCGCAATGAGTTTTTCTCTGCGTTTTTGAACAGATGTTTTCCAAATATTTTGAATATTTCACGAATGCTGTGAGTCCAGCCCAGTATGGATTCATATCGTAATAGATGATTAATTTCCACTCGTCTCTGATAAGTTGCATGTTTGCTATTCTGTCGAAATACATGGCTTTCGAGATTTTTGTCGTGTTGAATGCTGCCAATGATGACGTAGCCAAGGTCATGAAGAGTAGGAATGAGATGACCATCGAGGCTAAGATTCCTTTTTTCTGCCGGCATGATCTGATAGGCCTTGTTTTCTGGGGCTCGGCGGTGTCATTTTGTGATTTTGTCATATTTTCTGCTGATTTTGTTGGCAACACTGATAATTTTACTAATGGCCTTTTGATAGTGCCGTTTTTTGTTTTTAATGATACTACACGGACTAATCCGTCTTTCCCAGGATGAAGCTCAATAACTCTTCCCAGGGCCCACCTTCCATGTGGTACGTTGGCGTCGTGTATCAGTACGACATCGTCAACCTTAATGTTGGGCTGTGACCTTTGCCATTTGCTTCTTGCTGATAACTGAGCTAGATACTCAGTCTTCCATCTCTTCCAGATATCTTGATATATTTTTTGTGTCATGTGCCATCTCGTTCGTTCATCCCTTTCCGTTTCAACGATTGATAGTATAGGACCGCTGGCGAGGAAGTGTGAAGGCGTGAGATAGTCAAGGTCATCAGGGTCTTCCGTTAAGACATTCAATGGTCTGCTGTTGAGGGACGATTCCAGTTGAGAAACCAGGGTTGAGTATTCCTCAAAGGTAAGCTTCTGATCTCCAACGACACGTCTTAAATGATACTTTAGGCTCTTGACCGCGGCTTCCCACAATCCGCCTGCGCTTGGCCATGAGGGGCAGTTGAAGTGCCATTTGATCTCCATTTCTTCCAGTTCCGAGAAGAAATTATCTGTTTGTATTTGTTTTAAGTCGAAACAAGCTTCCTGTAGGACTCTGTTAGCGCCGACAAAATTAGTACCACAATCACTGTACATGTGATGTGGCTTTCCGCGGCGGGATGACATCCTTCTGAGGGCTGCTAGGAATGCTGAAGTGCTCAGGTCTGAGACCAGCTCAAGGTGGACTGCTTTTGTCACCATACATATGAATACCGCGATGTATCCTTTTGTTGTTTTTGCTCCACGTCCTTTGTTCATCTTGATATCCACGTAACCTGTGTAATCCACGCCGGTATGGTAAAATGGGCGAGTTTGATTTACCCTTGCTTCAGGGAGGTCTCCCATAAGTTGATTTTGCATAATAGGGTTCCACTTCCGGCATGTTACACAACGACGGATATGGCTTTTCACCGCACGAGTGCCTCCAATTATCCAATATTGTTTTCTTATGTATGATAGTGTTATGCGCGCTCCTCCATGGAACGTCATTTTGTGAGCGTGCTCTATGATAAGAGAAGTCAAGTGACTGTTATGTGGTATGATAAGAGGGTGCTTCATGTTTTCGTCAATATTTGCATGTTGTATTCTCCCTCTGATTCTTAATAGGCCGGTTGTGTCCAAAAATGGCGTAAGACTCAAAATTTTGCTTTTTGAGCTAAGTTCTTCTCCATTTTTTAGATTTTGTATTTCTTTCGAAAATTCTTCTCTTTGTATAGTTTTGATAATCATATTCTTTGATTTTCTCATTTCTTTGATAGTTAAATATGATGTTAAATTGCTTCCACGTGTAGTTATGCGCAAAATCCACGCCAATACACGTACCGCGCGGGTGAAACTGCTTTGCTTGCAAATAACTTGTAGTATGATACTGCTATTGTCGTCACATCGTTGCATCGCTACATTGGTTTGCTTCGTATTTTTTAATTCCTCGTTTGTGCTATATACAGGTTGCTTCTTTTGTTCTTGATATTTAGATATGAGGAAATCGGGACCGTGCCACCATAAAGGATGCTGCTGTAGTTGATGTGCTAATATTCCTCGGCTGGCACAGTCTGATGGATTTTCTTCTGATTTTACGTAACGCCAACATCTAGGGGGCATTATTTCCTGTATATGCGCGACCCTGTTGGCTACGAATGGTTTCCATTTGATTGCATCACCATGTATCCAACCCAGTACTGTGGTAGAGTCAGTCCAACCGTACATTGTTATGTTTTGATAGGGCTTGATAGACTTTTCTCATCAGATCTGATAATAGGTATGCTCCACTCAGCTCCAGGCGTGGTAAAGTGAGATTTTTATTTTCAGGGGCAAGCCTTGCTTTCGCCGCCACAAGTGTGATACAGGGTGTTTGATTTTTGTCGTAGGTCTTGCTGTACACGACGCCCGCGTACGCCTTAGTAGAGGCATCACAGAAGCCGTGTAATTCGATGCTGTCATTTTCATGGCATTGGTACCATCTTGGTATTTTAATCTCATTGATCGATTGAAGGTCAATCTTTATCTTGAGCCATTCTTTGCTGATTTCATCTGGTAATTGATCATCCCACTGTAGATTTGCTAACCAGACCCTTTTGAATAGAAGCTTCAATTTTGTTGTTACAGGTGATAGCCATCCGAGAGGGTCATATATTTTGGAGATTTCTGACAATAATGTCCTCTTTGTCCACTTAGTTGCTGTTGTGGTGTCGAATGGCAGTTTGAAGGTGAACTCATCGCTCTCAGGCAGCCATCTCAAGCCGAGTGTTTTTGTTGATTCTGGTTGTTTGTATTCAAAGGCTTCATTTTTTATTTGATTTTTAGGGACGGGTACTTCACTGATATTTTCTAAAGTCTTAGAGTTGGAACGCCATTTTCTTAAATTGAATCCTCCAGATTTCAACAGGTTGATTAAATCTTTTTGGAGCTTTTTTGCTTGCTCCATGGAGTGTGTTCCACCTTGAAGGTCGTCCATGTACATGTCTTCTTGTAGAACCTGGGATGCTGGACTATCAGGGTAGTTATGGCCTTCATCAATTGATAGTTGTTTCAAGGTCATCATGGCCAGGAAGGGCGCTGACTTTACTCCAAATGTGATCGTAGTAAGCTGATATTCACGCAGGAGTTGATCAGGAGAATCTCTCCAAATTATTTTTGTTAACTTTTGATGTTCTGGATTTACCCATATTTGACGGAACATTCTTTCTATGTCCGCAATGAATGCAAATCTATATTGTCTCCATTTGAGTATCAAGGACATTAAATCTTGCTGTAAGTTAGGCCCACATTTCATTAAGTCATTCAATGTGTAACCCGTTGATGTCTTTGATGACGCGTTAAAGACTACGCGTAGCGCCGTAGTAGTGGAGTCCGGCCGTAGCACGCAGTGGTGAGGTAAGTAGCAACTGGGTGTCGTGTTACTGGTACATTCAACCATGTGGTTTAGTTCCTTGTACTCGTTGATAAATTCTTTGTATTTTTGTGCAATTTTTTCTTGTCTCAAGAATTTTTTCTCCAGCTGTCTGAACTGCGCCAGAGCTGTGGATTTTGATTTTCCAAGTTTTTCCTCAAAATTTTCTGTCATGGGTAAGTTTACCACGTATCTTCCGTCTTCGCTCCGTTTGGTAGTTTCCTGATAATATTTGATGCATTGCAGATCTTCTTCTGACCAGTTTGGGTTTTCTACAGTGATATCTTCAATATTCCAAAATCGATGTATGTTTTCGATATTATTGATGACGACATTACATTGCAATGTCTGAACTCTGCCACAGAGAATCCAGCCTAAACGCGTCTGCTGTGCGATAGGTTGAGTTTTCTCAGTTTTGATAATTCCATCTAGCATGATATTTGAGTAAACGTCGGCTCCGAGCAATAGATCTACCGGGCGACTGATGTTAAATTCAGGATCTGCTAGTTCAATGCTTTCCAAATAAGGCCATTTCGGCTTCTTGAAAGTGTGGTTAGGTAGATTGTTGATCAAATTTCTCATGATATACACGTCTGCTTCGAATGTGTAATCGCTGTTGTTTGATGTACATGTGATGTTTAAGAGTCCCTTGCAGTTATTTTCCTTTGTTCCTACTCCGAATATGACACCCTTGCATCTCTTGCGGGGTAGGCCAAGTCTCTGAGCTGCGTTTTCTGTGATAAGGGAGGCCTGTGACCCTTGGTCAATTAGGGCTCGTAATACCATCTGAGTTCCATCTGATGACGTCACATAGAGTTGTGCTGTTGATAATAGAATCTCTGGTACCGATTCTTGTGACGCGTGATTGCTGTTGCTAGGTGCAGCCTTAAGGTTGTTATTTGCACCGCTGTTTTTACACGTAAAAGTGCTGGTTTGCGGATTTGAGTAGGCATCGTGCAATAGCGTATTATGTTTCTCGCTACACTCGCGGCATCGTTTTTCCGATATGCATTCCTTGCCATTATGATTGTATAAACAGTTTTTACATAAATTGTATTTCGCAACCGCTTTCCGCTTTGCTTCGGGTTGAAGTTCCAAGAATAACTTGCAAAAAAATAATCCATGTTCGCCTTGGCAATGAGGACACTTAGTTGCCATAAAATTGGAAGGTTTAACAAAGTTTTTGGAAACCTTCTGCTGTTTGCTATGATTCGTGCTGTAGGCCTTGTATGAATGGAACTTCTTATTAATTGCTGATTCTTGATATTTCGTTGATGTTGATGATTTTTGCTCTTGTTTACGCCGAGATGACTCTAGCGAAGTGAATTTTAATTCCAAAAATTCTAAAAATTCTTTCAAATCAGGTAGCTCCCGTGGATTTTTTAATGATTCAAGGTAATCGTTATGCGTGTCCGTATCCAATTTTTGTGCCAGAATGTGTACAACCATAGGGTCCCATGTAGAGGTGTCTGCGCCGAGATTTTGAATAGCATGTAGACACTCGTTTGCTGTGTCATGGATTCTCTTGATTTGTACTGATGATTGATACTGCATTGTAGGTATGTTTAGCAGTATGTTGATATGCGACGTAAATATCATTTTTTTGTTATTATACCTATGGTTAAGTATATCCCAGCATATCTGATAGTTATCAGAACTAATCGATAAGTGCTGTACCAATTTCTCTGCTTCTCCTTTGATTTTTGTTTTCAAAAATTGCATTTTCTGCGCATTTGATAGTGATGGGTTCGAATGTATGGTTTCGATAAATAAATCTTTGAATGATGTCCAGTTTTGATAGCTTCCAGAGAACACTGGTATCTCCATTTGTGGAGTGGATTTTTCTTTATGCGAAACTGACCACATCTTTGAGTTAAGTGCTTTTTTGATTTGCTTGAAGTAATTTTCATACTTGTTAAATTCTTGGTCATATTCCTTGTTTCCACCGCTGAGCTCACTGTCAATTTCCCAGTGGAGGCTGTCTATTGCGGACCATCTAGCTTGCAAGGTTTTGAGATTGTCTTCAAATTCCCATTTTTCGCTGATAGATTCCACATCAATGCTGGTGGCAGTTCTATGGAACGCCTTGAAATTGCTTGTTTGCTTGCGGAGCAGCTCTTCCGACTTGCTGGAAGAACCTTTGTCGGTAGAGGAGTTTGTAACTGCTGATGCTCCTTCCGCCGCTTTTAAAAATGGGGGTGCTGGATCGAGTTTCAAGACCGGTGGCTTCAGAACTGGTGTTGCTGGCCGTGGTTCAGTGGAAATAGGTGGATTGACGCAGTGTTGCTGAATGTACGTACATACACCATTATAAAATAGTTTTGTCTGCATGTACTGATTTTCCACAAAATATTTATGAGTTTGGTCTTCATACCTTAACAGGGTCTGATGGTTTGTTTCGAATTCTTGCCAATAGGCTGCTAGTACCTCCAGTCTGCTCTTGATGTTCACGTCAGTTCTCCGAGAAGGACCATCCTTTTTGAAGTTGATTAACTCGGTGTTGATTGATGCTATGATCTTGCTCTGAGTTTCAATCAAAGCTTCCATTGTGAAATTATGATTTTTTCACGGCTTGAATGATGATTTGATAAAGATGACAGGTTTGCTGGTGCTGCTTGCTAGGTCAATCGGTATCTCTATGTGTCCCTGATGCAAAATAGGCGAAGACTCAACTCGAACTGGTGAGACCCGCTGGTGGGAGGCCAGCCGAGCCGTTCGCTATCACACCGAAAACACACAGGAAGCTCGAGAGACCAAAAATATTTTGATTTGATTTGACCAAAAAGGTCTCCACAGGTTGCTGATTGTTCTTCACTGCTCGAAGGACCAAAAAGATGTTTGGGCTGTTGCTACCCAGCACACCTTTATTGCTGGTGAAATGATACAACTGTATTTTTCTTTGTTATTTTCTTGATAGTGAGTAGGTACGCGGGCGCGGTACGGCGACCGAACGTATACTAATTGATATTACCCTTAATAAATGAAGTTAGCGTAAACCGCTGACGGCGCGATGTGCGGTCGCAGACCGTACAATTACTATGAGAATGAGAACCTTAAATCACTATTATTTCGTGACAATACTATTTTTGAAAATGTAATCTATCCACAAACTACAATTTTGTGACTTGCATAATCATCATCATCATCATATCAGCCGGAATTCGTCCACTGCTGGACAAAGGCCTCCCCCAAGGATTTCCACGACGACCGGTCCTGCGCTGCCCGCAACCATCGGCTTCCCGCGATCTTCACCAGGTCGTCGGTCCACCGCGTGGGAGGCCTGCTTACGCTACATTTTCCGGTGCGCGGTCGCCACTCGAGAACTTTACTGCCCCATCGGCCATCTGTTCTACGAGCTATGTGCCCTGCCCACTGCCACTTCAGTTTAGCGATTCTGTGAGCTATGTCGGTTACTTTAGTTCTCCTGCGGATCACCTCGTTTCTGATTCGATCACGTAGAGAAACTCCGAGCATAGCACGCTCCATTATGCCCTTTGGGTGACCTTGAGCCTTCTTATGAGGATATTAGTAAGCGACCATGTCTCAGTTCCGTAAGTCATCACTGGCAGCACACACACGTCAAAGACCTTAGTCTTGAGACACTGCGGTATTTGGGACGTGAAGATATTGCGAAGCTTCCCGAATGCTGCCCAGCCGAGTTGAATTCGTCGAATGACCTCTTTCTTGAAGTTGGACCTGCCTAGCTGGACTGTTTGTCCCAGGTATACATATTCGTCAATAACTTTCAGTGTAGAGTCTCCAACCTTTAGAGGGGTGGGTGCGACACGGACATTTAACATAATTTTCGTGTGTCCATGTTAATTTTAAGACCCACTTGTTGAGAGACTTTACTGAGGCCATCGAGCATTGTGCTTAGGTCTTCCATAGTCTCAGCCATGATCACGATATCGTCAGCGAACGGAGGTGGGATATGTACTCGCCGTTGATATTGATGCCGAGTCCACCCCAGTCCAGAAGCTTAAAAACATCTTCCAGGGCGGTGGTGAACAGTTTCGGAGATATAGCGTTTCACCCCTCGCTGCAACTGGATAGGTTTCGAGTTCTGGTCCTGGAGGCGAACCGACATGGTGGCGTTTTCATACAGACATTCAACACCTCGATGTATCGATGGTCAATTTGGCACCGCTGGAGAGACTGTAGCACAGCCCAGGTTTCGACTGAATCAAAGGCCTTCTCATAGTCCACAAACGCCAAGCATAGTGGCTGATTGTACTCTTCGGTCTTCTGTATAATCTGCCGCAGCGTATGTATGTGGTCTATGGTACTAAAGCCTTTTCGGAAACCGGCTTGTTCGGGAGTCTGGAAGTCGTCAAACCTGCGTGCGAGACGATTCGTAATGACTCTCGAAAACAGCTTGTAGACATGGCTCAGAAGTGAGATAGGTCTGTAGTTCTTCAGCAGGGTGTTGTCACCCTTTTTGAAGAAAAGCCCGACTACACTTCTATGCCATGCCTTAGGCGTTTGTCCCTCGAGTATAACGGAATTAAATTACTACTGAAGAGCTTTTAGTACCGGTGATCCACCTGCTTTCAGAAGTTCAGCCGTAATTCCATCATCACCCGGTGCCTTGTTGTTCTTGAGATGTTTGAGAGTCATTCTAATCTCGTACAGGCTGACGTCCGGGATATCTTCGGTATAGTGTCGGGTTAGTCTGGCTCTTGGGTCTTCAGCCAGATCGCTGACTGGCAAACGTGTGCTCTTGTACAATTGTCCATAGAACTTCTCAACTTCTTCCTGCAACTCAGTCTTAGACGATATGGTCCTGCCATCCTCAGTCTTCAGTTTGGTCAGTTGGCTTTGTCCAACAGACAGATCTCTCGCGAACACTTTTGAGCCTTTGTTGTGCTCAATTGCCTCTTTAATACAATTTGTATTATATTGGCGTAACTTAGATATCTGCCTGTTTAGATGCCGATACTGAGTAGCGTCTTCAGAGGACTGCAAAACCAATCTGCGTCTTTGTTCCATGAGGTTGCTGGTGAAGTCTGAGATTTTTTTGGTTCTGTTTGAACGGCGAGTTTTAAAAATCTTAGACCCGACCGTTTGGATAATTTCCACGAACCTGTCATTATAATCGTCCACATCGGCTCGTTGCGTATACTTAACCCACAGCTAAAGCAGGTGGACTAATCACTACGCCACGGAGGCGGTTAACAGTTTTTACACCGTGTATGTTTGTGTGCCAGGTACCTGAGGACAATGAACCAGACGGGCGACAGGTGGCTGTTTCTCCCGGACACGGCCGATTGGCTGAACGCACCTGAAAACGCGTTCTATCTACAAGCTCATCTAGTTGTAGGTAAGCGAGAAGTCAAAGTATATACATATATATTCGATTACGTACAGTATTTTTTATGGTACTTCCCCTACATGTAAAGAGAGGGTGATATTTTTTTTTGCTCACGTGTGGGATTTTGTTAAATAGGTCTTTCAAAATAACTGACTGAGGGTATACTAAAACCATTATTTGATTCTAAGGATCGGTTTGCGAAATATTAAGCTTAAAAGTACTAGTTTTTGTTCGAGTCAAGTGTCCCCTCTCCGTCGCCCTACAAGCTAAACCGCTATTTCAAGACATATGAAAAAAAAAATTGTAGAACTAATCAATTTAAAAGGAAAACTATCACGGCTAAGTAGGCTTTCTTACTTTAGGAGTAATAAAAGATGTGCAATTGGATTTGTAAAAAGTTCATAGATTTTCCATACAAAATGTTCTATTACCAACTTAAAATATAATTTAGTTTTTTAAAATAAACATATTTGGAGTTTATTGGAGTTTACTACTTAAGTAAGCCCAGGGTATGAAAAGTTATGGGGAGTAAATCAGACGTTATGCGTTATGGGAGATGTATAGTGTTTTTGTGCGCAACTTATTTGGGTGTATGTATGTACATTTATTTAGTCCTGTAACCTAAATGGCTTAATGGATTTTGGAGTGTGAGGCGTCGTTAGATTTGTCTTGTCAGAATTGAAAAAGAGTAGCCGCCTGAAATTCTTAGTTATTGTACAGAATGTTTCTAAAATCGATATCTCAGGGTCCTTTAAGTCCCTTATCATGAATCCGTTGTCAGAATTGAAAAAAGAGGCCGCCATTTTGAACTTTTTAGTTACTGGACCGAATGCTGCCAAAATCGATATCTGAGGGTCCCTGAAGTCCCTTATCATGAATCCGTTGTCAAAATTGAAAAAAGAGGCCGCCATTTTGAACTTTTTAGTTACTGGACCGAATGCTGCCAAAATCGATATCTGAGGGTCCCTGAAGTCCCTTATCATGAATCCGTTGTCAGAATTGAAAAAAGAGGCCGCCATTTTGAACTTTTTAGTTACTGGACCGATTGCTTCCAAAGTCGATATCTGAGGGTCCCTGAAGTCCGTAATCACGAATCCGTTGTCAGAATTGAAAAAAGTGGCCGCCATTTTGAACTTTTTTGTTACTGGACAGATTGCTTTCAAAATCCATATCTGGTAATAGTAATATCTGTAGTCCCTAAACACGAATCCGTTGTCAGAATTGAAAACATTGGCCGCCATCCCTCAGCACATTTATAATCGTTAGTAAGGAGTAAACTCCAGTCGTGCGTCGGAGCTGACACACACACTTTTTTAAAGACTTCGAAACCTTACTTTGCGCGAGTCCGACTCACACTTGGCCTTTTTTTAAAAGTTTGTTATGTACTGACTGACTCGGTGGCTCAGTGGTTAGTGCCCTTGACTACTGATCCGTGAGTCGTGGGTTCGATCCCCACCCAGGGCAAGCATTTGTGTGATGAGCAGATTTGTTTGCTCTGTGTCTGGGTGTTAAATTATATCTATATATGTATGTATTTAAACATATATAAGTATGTATATCAGTCTCTGGTAACCTATAACACAGGGAATCCTACTTTGGGGCCAGATGACCATGTGTGATTTGTCCCAGAATATTTATTTATTTATTTTTATTTTATGAAACCGGGGATCTAGTTCTTTTATATGAGATCTAAAGTTTGTATTGTTATTTTCCCATATTAGTGAAAGTGAGAAGCGGTAGTGGCGCACTGTGAATTGTATGGTCGCGTCGATCACGCAGGTTAACTGATGCCAAGAGCTCTTCAATTGTAGATGAAAATTCTTCTTTTAAAATCGTTTGCCCTGAGTGACTATCAATGCACAGCTTAAACCACTGGACGGATCGGACTGAAATTTGGCATACAGACGTAGGCGTCAGCTAACGATTTTGGGAAATTCCCACGGGAACTGCAAAAAACGGGATCTGCGAGGGCAACGCCGCTGAGCATCCGCTAGTACTTCTAAATTTTTGCCTTTTGTTTTGATCTAAGCTCAAAAGTTTTTTTTGCGGCGAGGCATTGATTGGAACAGTTGTCTTTGTCCTTCTCTTTACGTGCAAAGAGTAAATAGAAAATAATCACACTTTTACAATGTTTTTCGTTTCAATTAAAAACTACAATTAATTTAAAAAATCCAACTGGTATGTTGAAGTGTGTATTTAGACTTCGCAAATTTAGAGGTATTAAATCGGTCTGGTTCGCCTGTAGAATAAGTAACTATTTAGTAATCTGTGGTAGAATGCAAATCTCTGTTATATTTTTTTTCTGTTATAATAGTTAACGAATCGTGTTTCTGCAACTGACAAAATGAAGTCAGTGAAATGAAGAATCAGGTTACAAAATATCACTCTCATATGTTTTTTTAATTGCTGAGAAAAATCGAGATCCCTGCGACCAGTTTCCAATGCGTTGCCTTAACTACAGATTACCTCATGAATACAGCAGGTTTATTATAATCAAAGTCTATGTATTCGTACTAACATACAGTATGGACACTCCCTGACACTCTCTAGATTCCGACCTCACCACCTCGTCACCCAGATTGATACAGATTGGTTATAGTTTGGCACTGGAACGTATAGGATTTCGCCGTGATTTTGTTTGCTCCGTTATTTGTTTTTAGAAATGTCATTTCACGACCGTTGTATGTAGTGTCCGGGTAGTGTTATAATGCTGATTAAACCCCGATCCATATAAAGTTTTCCATTAATAGGGATGACGAATGCTAGTCAAGCTAGCTTATTCTAAAACCTAAAGGCGAAAACTTCTCAATGTTCCTTATCTACGAGGGCAGTTTGACAACTCAATGACTAAGTTTGAATAAATTTTTTTTTAATATTTTTTTTTGTCTCATTTGGAAACTCACTACGAAGCGCATGCCGTTCTTTTTTCAAATTTGGCGCGAAAACAAGCTTTTTAGAAACAAAAAAGTTAGGCGACTTCTAAGTATTCTTTGAAAATGGAGAAAAGCGAGTTTCGAGTGATTTTTACGTGGTAAAACAATTAAGCAGACCGAAGACAAATTGAAAAAGTATTATGGTGATTCTGCGCCTTCTCATGGGATGGTACATAAGTGGTTCACTGACTTTCGTTGTGGACGTACTACCACTAATGACGCGGAGCGCCCAGGAAGGCCGATTGAGGTCACTACGGAAGGCATTGTTAATAAAATACATGATATTGTTTTGGCAGACCGTCGAGTGAAGATACGCGAAATAAGTGATGCTGTGCACATCTTGACTTTACGACTTTTTTATATTTTGCATGATATTCTGGGCATGAAAAAGCTTTCTGCAAGATGGGTGCCGCGTTTACTAACAGTCGACCAGAAACGAAATCGTGTAACAGCTTCTGAGGAATGCCTAGCCATGTTTAATCGCAACCCGAGTGAGTTTATGCGTCGGTACATAACAGTTGACGAAACGTGGGTGCATCATTATACACCAGAGACTAAGCAACAATTGAAGCAATGGACTTCTACCGGGGAACGTGCCCCAAAGAAGGCAAAAACTGTTTGCTCGGCTGGTAAAGTGATGGCCACAGTCTTTTGGGACAGCCAAGGGGTTATTTACATCGATTTTTTGGATAAAGGCAACACATTTATCGGAGCTTACTATGCTGCATTGTTAGATAGGTTCAATGAAAAGTTGATCAAGAAACGACCGCATCTAGCAAAAATTGTCGAATTAGGATACGAATTATTGCCACACCCTCCGTATTCGCCAGATTTAGCCCCCTGCGACTTATTCCTCTTCCCAAACATGAAGAAATAGCTTGGCGGGCAAAGATTTTCGTCAAACGTAGAAGTGGTAGCCGAAACTGAGGCCTATTTTTCAGGGTTTGACAAAAAATATTTTTTTGATGGATGTAAGAGGTTGGAACATCGCTGGACTAAGTGCGTAGAGTTGAAAGGAGATTATGTAGAAAAGTAAAAATGTATTTACGTAAAAAGAGTGTTTCTTCTTTCCAATATCATGGACTTATCAAACCGCCCTCGTAATTGATGTTTGATCATAGAATGTAACCTAGTTTTCCATAAAAAATAAAATAAATAAATATGAGTTACTTTTTATCAACTGTCAAAAGCGACATTTTGTTCTAAAAATGTTTGACATACCTAGGCGTGACGTCATAGTTTTGCAGCGTCATTTACGTACTCATTTTGTGATTTTGATGAATTAAAAATCGAAGACTTGATGGAAAACAAAACGAGTAAGGTTTTCCGAAGTTTAAGTAGGAGGGCTATTTAGTGATCAAGAGTTCATAATTTATTTTTGATGCTATCGTCATCATCCCTATTATAATTTTGTTTCCATTTTTCAGGAACACTTCTAACCTTTACGATTTGCGCTTGGAACCTGCGTTACATGAACAACTGGATGCACATGCATACTCTCCTAACTGTAGCGGCCACAGCTTCAATGCTCTGCTACAGAATAGCCACAAACACCCTAGAAACACCCTTCCCAACCATGAAAACCTGGGACTCGGTCCTCATGTTCGACCTATTCTGGGGAATCCTGATGGTCCAATTCTGTTTCGAACTGCTAACATACTTGGGCATATTCAAATGGTTCGGCCTAAATCCGAATGAAAGCAAAAAGTTCGTATACAACAAACCTAAGGAGAAATCCGAGGACATGGTCTACGATCCAATGGTTGAGGAGCCTTGGAATGTGAACGAAGTGAAGCTGAATTTAGCGAGGTCGCTGTCTCACTTGATGCTCAACCATTTGATGTTGCTGATAGCTTTGCTGATGAGACCGCATAACGTGATAATGGTGCCAAGCGTGTATTTCACGTGTATTCTGACGTCAAAGTGTATGGATCACAAGCTGCTGGATGGGAGACCAGAAAGGAAAACAGATTCGGCGGATGTGCTCAGTCAGACGTTAGTGCATCTCTGGATTGGGTCTGTCTTCTTCTTTTATCAGGTATGCTACCTATTTTTTTTTTATCGTGATTCCCACTTTTACATGGAAATAAACAAAAAGAGCGTCGGTGGCGCAACGGCAAGAGCCGCTACCTCCTATCCGGGAGGTCGTGGTTCGAGTCCTGCCACGTACCAATGTGTTTTCGAATTTCGATTTCATATTTGTTTATCCGACGCTCTTACGGTGAAGGGAAACATTGTGAGGAAACCTGCACACGCCTGCGAAAAAACTCGATGGTTGTGTGTGAAGTTGACCAACCCGCACTGGGCCCACGTAGTCGACTAAGGCCCGATCGCCCTAATTAAGGGTAGGCTCGAGCCCCTCGGTGGGGACGTATAATGAGCTGATATGACATGAAAATTAACAGGGTTGTTTTAAGGTTATCGATAGGTTTTTTTATTCACAATTGGTAAGCCCTTAGCATCATCTCACCTGACGGTTAGTGACGATGATGCCGAAGATGGTAGCGGGCTTACCAAGATTCCTTAATCCAATGGGGAACTGGCTATCTTATCTTCAAGCTGAAACACATTTAATGTTTAATAAAATTTAGATTTTACCTTCTCAAAATAAAAAGCCTCTGTTACTCGAAATGTTTTGTACTTTTCTAGTTTTTTTTTTACTAAACGACTTTATTAATCCCTTTCGTTTCTAGGGCAATTCAAACAGCCTGGCATCAGTGGACCTAGGCTCGGGCTACGTGGGTCTGCGCGAATACTGTCCCGCGCGCGTGGCGATGCGCATGGGGCTGCACGCGTACGCAGGGCCCGCACTCGCCGGCGCCGCGCTGTTCTGCCAGTTGTCCCTCGCCCTGGACTGGCGCCTGTGAGTACTGTCCCGCACAGTCACTGCGTCTGTCTCCCACTACGTCGGCCTGCGCGTGTATTGTCCCGTGCGCGTGGCGCTACGCATGGGGCTGCACGCGTACGGTGGGCCCGCGCTGTGCTGCCAGCTGTCCCTCGCCCTGGACTGGCGCCTGTGAGTACTGTCCCGCACAGTCACTGCGTCTGCCTCCCGCTACGTGGGCCTGCGCGTGTATTGTCCCGTGCGCGTGGCGCTACGCATGGGGCTGCACGCGTACGGTGGGCCCGCGCTGTGCTGCCAGCTGTCCCTCGCCCTGGACTGGCGCCTGTGAGTACTGTCCCGCACAGTCACTGCGTCTGCCTCCCGCTACGTGGGCCTGCGCGTGTATTATCCCGTGCGCGTGGCGCTACGCATGGGGCTGCACGCGTACGGTGGGCCCGCGCTGTGCTGCCAGCTGTCCCTCGCCCTGGACTGGCGCCTGTGAGTACTGTCCCGCACAGTCACTGCGTCTGCCTCCCGCTACGTGGGCCTGCGCGTGTATTATCCCGTGCGCGTGGCGCTACGCATGGGGCTGCACGCGTACGGTGGGCCCGCGCTGTGCTGCCAGCTGTCCCTCGCCCTGGACTGGCGCCTGTGAGTACTGTCCCGCACAGTCACTGCGTCTGCCTCCCGCTACGTGGGCCTGCGCGTGTATTATCCCGTGCGCGTGGCGCTACGCATGGGGCTGCACGCGTACGGTGGGCCCGCGCTGTGCTGCCAGCTGTCCCTCGCCCTGGACTGGCGCCTATGAGTACTGTCCCGCACAGTCACTGCGTCTGCCTCCCGCTACGTGGGCCTGCGCGTGTATTATCCCGTGCGCGTGGCGCTACGCATGGGGCTGCACGCGTACTGTGGGCCCGCGCTGTGCTGCCAGCTGTCCCTCGCCCTGGACTGGCGCCTGTGAGTACTGTCCCGCACAGTCACTGCGTCTGCCTCCCGCTACGTGGGCCTGCGCGTGTATTATCCCGTGCGCGTGGCGCTACGCATGGGGCTGCACGCGTACTGTGAGCCCGCGCTGTGCTGCCAGCTGTCCCTCGCCCTGGACTGGCGCCTGTGAGTACTGTCCCGCACAGTCACTGCGTCTGCCTCCCGCTACGTGGGCCTGCGCGTGTATTATCCCGTGCGCGTGGCGCTACGCATGGGGCTGCACGCGTACGGTGGGCCCGCGCTGTTCTGCCAGCTGTTGCTCGCCCTGGACTGGCGCCTGTGAGTACTGTCCCGCACAGCCACTGTACCTGGCTACTTGGACCTGCGCGAAAGTTGCCCAGTGGGGGCCATTGACGATGCGTAATAAATGGCAACAAGTTACATTCTAAAAATACTGCACGTTATCAACCGGTAACATGTGGACTTCCCAAGAACACTGCAATTTTCTTTTCCATTTACTTTTCAGGCCTCGTGTAAAAAATAGTGTAGGAATTATTAGTTATTGACTCCCCATATAAAGTTGGCCAATAATAGTTATTGTGTACTTTTCTTGTTTTCTTTTCTCATTAACTTTGAATTCATCCCTTTCGTTTATAGCCAAGTCAAACAGCCTGGAATCAGTGGACCTGGGAATCGCTTAACTTAAATGGCATTAGGTGGGGCACATAGCTCGTAGAACAGATGGTTGTTGGAGTCATAAAGTTCTCGAGTTGCGTCCACGCACCGGAAGACGTAGCGTAGGCAGGGCCCCCGTCGGTTGACTTAGGACCGATCGCCGTAGAAATCCTTCAAAGAGGCCTCCAATTGACGTATTTCGGCTGATATCATGATGTGTACAAATGCAGAACAACAAACAGGCATAAAAAAACTGATACAATGAGTGTTACTTATTTCTAACTAGCTGTTTCACTAGCGGCTTCACCATCGTGGACTTTTCTATGACTTTCGAGGGTGTGCAGTGCGCGAGCCGCAAGCGGCTCGCGAACGTGAAAAGGAGTAGCTTGTATGTTAATCCAGTTCCTTATCTGTCTACCTACCAAATTTCAGCCAGATCCGTTCAGAGTTTTTGCGTGAAGAAGTAACAAACATAAACACTCACAAAGTTTCGCCTTTATAATATTAGTGTGATAAGAAATTTCTTGCAGCAGACTCAAGTTTGAGAGTTCGGAGTTTCAACCGATTGGTTTGAAGCCAGTTTTTTTGCGAATTGATTACGTAAAATGGTGGCAACGCTGTTATGACGATGAAAATTGTGAAACTGCTAAATTTCCGCAATTTTGCTCGATCTTATTTATTTCATTGTATTCGGAAAACTTGCTGCTATTATAGAATGATAAGTAACGTACTTTATGTGTCTAGAAGCTGATAACAAGTTTTGTGCTAAAACACAGATGTCTCACCACTTCAAAGAATCCTTACTTATTGTCTTATTTCTGAATGTCTGCCTGTTTGTTTGTTACTCTTTTACGCTAAAATTACTGAAAAGATGTCGCTGAAATTTGGCATAGAGCAAAAACCAACATAGAATACTTTTTGCCCCGAAAAAAATGCACTTGGGATAAACTTAAGTAACATCGTAAGAAATCACAAAACCAGTAATAAATATTAACGAATTCTTCTATTAATAATAATTCATAATTGATCCCACTCGATTGATTCGTTAGTATCTCTATTCTAATGTAAGATTCAAGATATTTTATTCAAAATAGTTGCAAATTACACTCTTTCTGATAGTCATAAAATAATAATAACAATGTCATTTGTGAAAAATCAATCAAGCAATAATAACAATACCACCCCTTAACGCTACGAGCGTCGGTGGCGTAATGGCAAGGGCCGCTACCTCCTGTCCGGGAGGTCATGGTTCGAATCCTGCCACGTACGTACCAATATGTTTTCGAATTTAGATTTCATATGTACGTTTATCCGACGCTCTTACGGTGAAGGAAAACATCGTGAGGAAACCTGCACACGCCTGCGAAGAAAGTCGAAAATTGTGTGTGAAGTCGGCCAACCCGCACTGGGCCCGCTGGGTCGACTAAGGCCCGGTCGCCCTGATTCAGGGTAGGCTCGAGCCCCTCGGTGGGAATGTATATGAGCTGATATAATAATAATAAACGCTACTCACACAAATGTATATTTCCAGGTACTTGCAATCAGTATGGCGGGCCACCAACATCTTCGCATTCCACCGCGTCTACTGTCTGATGGTCTACTGCATTGTAGCGGTCTTCTTCAGACACCACTTATTCGTGTGGACAGTGTTCTCCCCCAAGCTCCTGTACGACTTCGTCGCGACAGTGTTTTCAATACAAGCGCTCATGACTATAGCTGAGATTATAGCCTTGACCCACGCTACTAGTTGGCTGGCGAGAGCGTGGACTTATAAGAAATTGTGATTTTAAGTGTTAGTGTCATAAGTGTTAGGGGTTTTCCAATGTAGGCGAAAAAAGGCTGAATGATACTTGAGTATGTCTAGTCTAACTTGACATAGGTACTCGTAGTAATATTTTTATATATCTACATTCCTCGACTAATTTATTTATTTCAGGGACTGAAATACCGAAAGATACGAATATTTGTAACGGTATCGTTTTATTTTGATTTATATCATCGATATTCATAATTGGTAAATAGGGGTGACATTAATTGCAAAATTTAAATGCTGTTTTGATTAAAAAATACGAAAAAAAATCCTTAGACGACTCGTGCCATAGATTAGACTAAAATCATCGAATAAAATACTAACTTAAAATACTCACACTGGTACCAACGAAGTTTTCCAGAGCGGAATTTCTCATGTATTCGTAGCACTAATTTAAAATATTTTTTGTTTATTAATAACAGCAGCTTCTGCGCTCACGCTTTGAGAAAACATTGCCGAATAGTCAATGTTGATAACACAAAAAAAAATTAGGTGCATTCAGTAAATAGCGAAATATTCCACAATATTTTTTAAAAAAAGTTATCATCAATGACACCCCGCAATTTGAAAGTCACCCCATTTTACGCTTGTACCGTTTCGTTCATTAGTTTTGGTTTATATTAAATCAGAGAATTTAAACGGTATTGCTAAATACTGTAAGGTTTATGACTGTATAAAACGGTTTACGTACTAACGGTATCGGTAAATACAAAGTGTTATGCCGATTCGGTATTACGTAACGGTATGAATGAAACGATATAGCGTAACGATATCGCAAATTTACCTGTAAACTCTACCGTTTTCAGTTCCCGATGTGTTTCTTTATGGATAGTATGTTAGCAGAGATCTCTGGCTCGGCCATATTTTGTATAAAAAACCGACTTCCTAAGGAAATCAATGTTTTTATATTAATTACTTCCCAAGCCATAGCCAAAGCCTTGATAAGTTGTTATTAGGATTTATGTGTTGGAAGTTTTCTTTTAAACATAGGAAGTCACGAAATGAGTTTTCGACATTTCCTTGTTTAGTGAACTTGATCAGTGGGTGTATGGTAAATAGTTCCGTAAATTTTTAATTCCTTCGTTTTTTGTAAAAAATATTCTATGAACAAAACTATTCATACTTGTATGCTAATTGTATCTACATTGTAATATACATACTGGATATTATGCGGTAAAATTAATAAAGGTGATAATATTTTCTACAAGTTCATTGACATGCGTATGTAACGGTATTTGTGAAAGCGAGCATTTTTTGGTGTTTCTTGAGAAAAACACTAAAAAATGCTTTTTTTTACTGCTGCCTCTAGAAACGTTTGGGACAGTTCACAACAATCACTTTAGTTCGCCTTCCACTCTTAAAAAAATGTATCATCATCATATTAGCCGAAAAATGTGTGCACAAAGGACTCCCCCAAGGATTTCCACGACGACCGGTCCTGCGCTGCCGAGCATTTTTTGGTGTTTCTTGAGAAAAACACTAAAAAAATGTTTTTTTTTACTGCTGCCTCTAGAAACGTTTGGGACAGTTCACAACAATCACTTTAGTTCGCCTTCCACTCTTAAAAAAACGTATCATCATCATAATCATATCAGCCGAAAATGTGTGCACAAAGGCCTCCCCCAAGGATTTCCACGACGACCGGTCCTGCGCTGCCCGCATCCATCCAATAAGCAATCCCAAATGTTTTTTTTAAAGTCCCAATTATTTTCTGCAAAAAAGCATCAAGTAAAGAGAGGACCATATCCTGAAAAATGTATTCATAAAACAAAAATATATTTTTTCAACAATTTGCTTTATTGTATATTTTTTTATATTTTTTGCTTACTGGAACCACGAAGTGTAAATAGTGTTGATTGTTATTTTACATGAAGACCCTATACCAAAGCAAAAGTATCAAATGTAAAAATAATAAATTTATTTATTTAACATAATATGCCTTTGTTTATTATTGCTTTCTTAAAGAACACTAGTCAAGATTTTAAAACAAAGCACCGATTTTTTTTACAAATCATACATAGTTTTTTTTTTATTTTCACTGCTTGACATATATTAGGATTTTTCATACATTTTTTTTAAATCTATATTAAAAAAATCAAGACACGTGCAGGGTAGAAACTTTCAAGTTTGCCACGCGCTATATTATTATTTTCCCTCATAATTCTTCCCTCATTTCGGTATATATTTACACTAATTGCACAGAAATTGAATAAAACTACACGTTATAATTTGTCAGCGACCGGTTTCGAACACCATCTTCAGGCAGTATGCCTATTATAACAAGTTATAACAGGCAGTCTGCCTATTATAACAAGTTATAACATGTAGTTTTATTCAATTTCTTTGAAATTAATGTAAATATATATATACCAAAATGATGTAAATAATGTTATAAATGTGATAAACCAAGAACACACATAGTATGAAATTAGTGAACACAAGTTTGATTGCCTATACACACAAAATACCGTCCAAAACAAAAGTTGTTTATAAGAATTGATGGTATACCCTCGAACTTTAACATATTGAAAATTTTTACGCTATAATGTCTTAGGTAGTTTTTATAGCTGTTAAAAAAAACATGTAGGACAATCTTTAATGATCCCTCGACAATGTTGAGCAGAGTATGTATTTATTATACATATACTTTTATTATATTACATATATAGGTATACTTTTATTATAAGTTATGACAAGAAATACAAACAATACAACAATACAAATAAATATTTTGGAATGCAAGATCTCTATTGGATAAATTGTTGCTTTTGTTCTTACACTAGTAAAATATCGAAAAATATACGTTCCTCCACATATCTCCGTTTTGTATCTAAAATAAATAGGAATACTATATATTTTTTTATCCCCTATCGAGAATGAAATATTATTTTAAACACATATAACACAAACGTCCAAATTTGGCACTATCTACAAAAAAAAACTAACAATATTTGTTTTGAGTAAGACAACAAAATTTTGTGGCATAATAAATGCACAATTCTTTTTAAAATCCGGAACATCAAGGTTATAATATTATATGTATATGCTTATAAACGTTAGGTATTTAAATCACAATAAAGATGCCATAATTTCTAGTTAAATCTAACCTACCCCCCACTTTATTATACAATTACAATTTTTATTAATTAACTTATTACAAAAAGTATTTAGGTTCATCCGCGGAACATTGCATGGGTTTGTCAGAGGACAATAATTATTCAGGCTTCGATCACAGATAAGTGTTTTCCCGGTTATATACAAGACAAACTTGGAACACCGTCCGGACAATATACCTGCAGTAGTTAAACAGGAGACAAGGATGTAAATATATAAATAGATATAGTTGAACAGAAAAAGGAGAACCACTCAAGTGTACACCTTACTGAGCGAAAAGGACACTTTTGACAGCGTGATTATGGATCAGGTACTTTTAGGGCCAAGTCCCAAGATGGACGACACTCAACAATAAATTATCTATAGCTTTTACTCCTAGAGCTGGCTGGTATGGAGGCAACGAATCGACACCGCCGTTTTCATAGGTTAACGCTAAAAAAGACAAGTAAAATGGCGTCGTTAAGGTGTGTTGAACCCCATACAAACAACATATTATTTCAAAGTCAAATTAAGACTAATTTAAAGCATATGCGCTTGATCGATCCTCTTACTCTAGCGACCTATCTGAGTGACAGAAAGGGACAGAGCAAATGCAAAAATATGTTTGACAATCGTCTAACTGGCGTGGTCCAAATCAGGGCCTCACTTATCCACACTTAACAGCATTTTTCTAATATCCTTTAATTCCGCTTTCGTCAGAGACGCCAAAACCTTTTTCATTCCCCTTGGCCGTAAATTCCGCTTTAGTCAGAGATGTGATTACCATTTTCGATTAACATTAGCCGTCTATTCCGCTTTCGTTAGACGTTCCAAAACCTTTTCATTCCACATGGGCCGTTAATTCCGCTTTCGAACATTTTTTAATTTGACATTGGCCGTCTATTCCGTATACGTTAGAGGCGCCAAAACCTTTTCAATCCACATCGGCCGTATATTCCGTTTTCGTCAGAGACGCCAAAACCTGTTGCATTCCCCTTGGCCGTAAATTCCGCTTTAGTCAGAGATGTGATTACCATTTTCGATTAACATTAGCCGTCTATTCCGCTTTCGTTAGACACGCCAAAACCTTTTCATTCCACATGGGCCGTTAATTCCGCTTTCGAACATTTTTTAATTTGACATTGGCCGTCTATTCCGTATGCGTTAGAGGCGCCAAAACCTTTTCAATCCACATCGGCCGTATATTCCGTTTTCGTCAGAGACTCCAAAACCATTCATTCCACATTGAAAAGAGTCGCGTCGTCTGCATACCGTTCACTGCAAAGCATCTGTCAAGGAGAAATTTTTGTTCCATATTTTTCCAGAGCATCCATTTGCCAGCTTAAAACTTTATACCAGAATCCTCTTTACATGAACGATCTGTAGACAGTATGTGATTTGTTAGCGTTTTGAATTGACAGAAAGTAGGGATGGAGCGACAGAAAAATGCTGTTTCGTGCTAAGAAGTCTGAGGCCAATGATTTAGTTCAAACAAATAAAAAATAATATATTGGTAAGTACTATATAATAACATAATTGCCAAACAATACCTATACGTCTTATTACGACTAATAGATTTTATTTGCTATTTAGTGTTTGATCAATAAATTAGACTAGTTGAATAGTTTGCTTGGAGCAATATATTTCGCTGGTTTCGAACCGGCAAAGTTAATGATTTATTGATGATTATGTACGTAAGTGGCCGTGCACGTTTCCCGTCAATCTCATGTTCCTGTAACAAGGTTGGAAATGTATAATGCTTTTCATCATCCATCATCGTATCAACTGAAAGAAGGCCTCCCCCAAGGATTTTCACAAGAACCAGTCCTGCGCTGTCCGCATTCAGCTGCTTCCCGCGACCTTCACCAGGTCGTCGGTCCAGCTTACCCATTACCACTTAAGTTTAGCGATTCTGTGTGCTATGTTGGTTTTCTTACGGATCTCCTCATTTCTGATTAGATCGCATAGGAAAACTCCGAGCACAGCTTACTCCATCGCCCTTTAGGTGACCTTGAGCCTTCTTATGAGGCCCATTGTAAGCATAAAATGCTTTTAATGGTTGCTAAATATTATTTTAGTAAGGTATTCTATTTCGTCATCTTCCGTATGTAGATTTAGTTAATTATTTTTTTAATCCACAATTGGTAAGCCATTGACCATTATCTCACCAGATGGTAAGCGACGAAGATGGAAGCGGGCTTACCAAAATTCCCCAATGCAATGGGGAACTGGCTATCTTTCCTTCAAGCCGAAGCACATTAGTGCTATTAAAATTGATGCTTGGCTGCAAGACTTAAGATAGTGGTAGCTAGCCAGGCGGTCTTAGAAAATGCCCTTCTACCACCCAAACCCAGTCATACTAAGTTGGACTCCGCCGGGAATCGAACCCGCGACCTGTGAAGCTAATGGACTTAATCATTACGCCACGGAGGCGGTTAAAGGCGTTATTTATTCATGATTGGCAAGCTCTTGACATCATCTCACTCTCACTTGATAGTTGACGCTTCAGAATTCATTGTTAAGCGTTAATAATGTACTAACTCCTCCATAGCCGGGGTACGCGTCAGTGCGCCTGCTGCTTGTACCGGTACACGAGCACGCTGGCCACGCCCACCAGCAGGCTGAGGATCAGCGAGCCCCACACCAGCATCTGAAAGGTTACCCTATTGAATCACGAGGAAGATATGGTTATCTGATAAACTGCGCTGTCGTCCATATGAAGTCAGAGTTTTAGGCAGGTATCATCATATCAGCCGAAGGACATCCACTGCTGGACATAGGCCTCCCAAGGATTTCCACGATGACCGGTTCTGCGCTGCCCGCATCAAGGCGGTATCCATCGACAAACGGCGTGATGATGGAACCAGTGAGATCCATAACCTTTCTTGCTGACTTGCCAAATTCGTTATATTTTTTTTTTATTATTCACTGTTGGTAAGCCCTTGGCATAATCTTACCTGATGGTAAGTGACGATGATGTCGAAGATGGAATCGGTCTTACCGTGATTCCCCAACGTAATGGGCAACTGGCTATCTTATCTTCAAAGAAGTCGGTTAAGTAAAGAAAAATTTCATCTTATGGAAAAGAAATAAACTTGACGTAGTACACAGCTTCGAAGCATATTGTGGGAAAAACGAAGTATTTCTTGTCTACTCGCAGCCCCATCCTATACAGCCTTGCTGCACTATCTTATATCCTGTGGTGAAGCTACCAAGAAGCTACTTTAAAACTCTAATTTACAGTCGTTACTATGCTTGGTAAACAAATCTGCATGTCTCGCCAAGTTATCTACTTTTACTGACTTTAGTCTTTAAAGGTTTCTTGCTCATAAAAACCCATCTCTTCACCTTATCATTCACTCGCCAGGCGCCGAAAAACCCATCTCTTAACCTTATGATTCACTCGCCAGGCGCCGAAAATCCATCTCTTAACCTTATCATTCACTCGCCAGGCGCCGAAAACCCATCCCTTCACCTTATCATTCACTCGCCAGGCGCCGAAAACCCATCTCTTCACCTTATCATTCACTCGCCAGGCGCCGAAAACCCATCTCTTCACCTTATCATTCACTCGCCAGGCGCCGAAAACCCATCTCTTCACCTTATCATTCACTCGCCAGGCGCCGAAAACCCATCTCTTCACCTTATCATTCACTCGCCAGGCGCCGAAAACCCATCTTTACACCTTATCATTCACTCGCCAGGCGCCGAAAACCCATCTCTTCACCTTATCATTGACTCGCCAGGCGCCAAAACCCATCTCTTCACATTATCATTCACTCGCCAGGCACCGAAAACCCATCTCTTCACCTTATCATTCACTCGCCAGGCGCCGAAAACCAATCTCTTCACCTTATCATTCACTCGCCAGGCGCCGAAAACCCATCTCTTCACCTTATCACTCACAAGCAACTAAACATTCTCTTCGCTAGGCGCCGTTCCATGGACCTATCCCTGGTCTTTCTCTGTTCAGTTCTCTGCAACTCCTTGGCTCCAAGTCCTTCAGAACCTACAGAAGACGCAATCATCATCATCATACCTTAGTCTTAGGTTTCTATCATGGTTCCAGTCACTAGTCCCTAGCATTCTCTTCACAAGGCGGCTTTCCACTGACCTATCCCTGGTATTTCGCTGTTCAGTTCTCTGCAACTCCTTGGCTCTAAGTCCTTCAGAACCTACAGAAGACGCAATCATCATCATCATACCTTAGTATTAGGTTTCCTATCATGGGTCCCGGTCTTTAATTTGTCACTAGTCCCAAGCATTCTCTTTGCAAGACGGCTTTCCATGGACCTATCCCTGGTCTCTTATTGTTTACAACTCTGCAGCTCCTTCTCGACTCTAAGATCTTTAAAAATTACAGAAGTGTTTACGTTATCATCATACCTTAGTCCTAGAAGGTTTCTTATCGGGCGATCCGCTCTTAGGCTTATCATTAGTTCCAAGCATTCTCTTCGCCAGGCGCCGTTCCACGGACCTATCCCTGGTCTCCCTCTGTTCACATCTTTGGAGCTCCTTCCTGGCTCCAAGGTCTTCAGGGGCGGCTGCGGCGGCCGCGCGCGCCGCTGCTAAGGCTTCAGAGTTCCTCCCCATAGCGGAGAGGATACGAGATTTGCGGTAAAGTGCCTTCGCGTTGTTGGGCTGGCAGGTCAGGACGCGAGTCACGGCCTGTCATGACGAACACAATAAATTAAGTATTATTAACTGTTTTCATGAGCGTCGGTGGCGTAACGGCTTGGGCGCCGCCTCCTGTCCGGGAGGTCGTGGTTCGAATCCCGCCACGTACCAATGTGATTTCATATGTACGTTTATCCGAAGCTCTTACGGTGAAGGAAAAAACATCGTGAGGAAACCTGCACACGCCTTCGAAGAAACTTACAGGTCGTGTGTGAAGTCGACCAACCCGCACTGGGCCCGCGTGGTCCACTAAAGCCCGATCTTCCTAATACAGGGTAGGCTCGAGCCCCATGGTGGGGACGTATATGAGCTGATATTATGAACTGTTTACTAAAACCATAAAAGCGGTCGTCGCTCAGTGCTTGGGTCGATCACGCTGGTTAACTAACCTGAAGCACGGATAATTACCTGTATGAGTATGACTGTTAGTGGCATTTTCCTGAACCGTTTCCGTGCTTCGCAAGGCACGTTAGGCCGTTGGTGCCGGTTGCCTTCACTAGATGGCAGTCGTTAATCTGTGTCGAATGCAAGCTCAAACTCAAAAGAATTTATTTCAAATAGGTGTTTACACACACTTTTAAATAGTCAAAACAATAAAAAAATTACTGTATATTACAAAACATGTCATGATTCAGATTACAGTCTCAGGTAATGGTATTTGATATGTTATCAACATATATATCTTTGTCATTTACATAATCTAATATTTTATAATATCCTCTAGAGCACAAAACTTTTTTGACATGAGTCTTGAATTTATTCTCTGACAAACTAGTTACATTTCCTGGAATTTTATTGTAGAATCTTATACACTGCCCCACAAATGACTTCTTAACCTTACTCAGTCTCGAAAAGGCTATATCTATTTTATTTACATTTCTTAAATTGAAATTATGCCTGTCACTGTTTTTAGGAAATAAATGCAAATTCTTACGAACGTACATGATGTTTTCATATATAAATTGACTAGCAACAGTTAAAATATTGATTTCTTTAAACTTATTCTGTAACTACTCACGTGATCGCATCTGATAGATTGCGCGGATAGCTCTTTTCTGCAGGATGAAAATAGTTTCTATATCAGCCGCTTTCTATATTATATATTAGTGCTTTATAGGTGGCTTGTAAAAGTTCTGACAATGGGGTTCGCCACTAGCACTACTTCTCCACCAACCGGACTTGGCTCCTGTGTGTGGAGTATGGCCTTCCCTTCCCGAGATTCAGGATTCAGGGTATCTATTCAAAATAGGTGCAAATAAAACTCTTTCTGATAGTCATAAAATAATAATAACAATTTCATTTGTGAGAAAACAAGAAATAATCATTACTTAATAATTTATTTATCGTATGGCATTTAAAATTCACACTGGTTATAATAAAAAAGATTAAAAACATTTAAAATATTAAAATTTAAAAAACTTGCATTTCCGTAGGTATGAACTCGCGGCCTTAGTCAGTTAATAATGTCAAAATGCAATCCTTGAAATAAACCAGATTATGTCATTAGAACATGAAAACAATATGACACGAAAATTTATACATAAAAATCATTGAATGTCATTGATACCTTTGACAAGAGTTGAGCTTGGGAAGAGACCCGTGCCCCAGTACGGGGACGTTTATGGGTAGCTAACTAAGAGCTTGATCTACCTAGTTAACATACATACAGAAATCTAGATATGAGCCCATGTGTGGAGTACTATGGGCTCAACTTTTCTTACAGAAAAACCTATTGACCTGTACAACAACAGAAGAGATGCCAAGGGTATAATTAACGACGTTGACCTGTACTCCAACAAAAGAGACTCCAAATGTATAATTAACCACACTGAACACATTAAAAAACCCGTTGACCTATACTCCAACAGAAGAGATGCCAAGAGTATAATTACCCAGGCTGAACACATTAAAAACCCGTTGACCTGTACTCCAACAGAAGAGGTGCCAACAAGGGTATAATGAACCACACTGAACACGTTAAAAAACCCGTTGACCTGTACTCCAACAGAAGAGACGCCAAGGGCATAATTAACCACGCTGAACACGTTAAAAAACCCGACTTCTATTACAAAAACCAAGTACAATTATTATGCTACATTGTTTTTGTTAATTTTCAAAAAAAAAATTAACCGATTTCGCTCAAACTTATATAGGACTACC
This sequence comes from Coleophora flavipennella, assembly GCA_947284805.1. NCBI lineage: Eukaryota > Metazoa > Arthropoda > Insecta > Lepidoptera > Coleophoridae > Coleophora > Coleophora flavipennella. The sequence goes on along the minus strand of OX369289.1, from coordinate 1,944,384 downwards.
CTCGAGGCATTACCTATTAATTAAAAAAAGAATCGTCAAAATGGATTTACAATCGACAAAAACTTTCACGAGCATTGGAAATATATTTGCCAGGGATGCTGTGTCAATATTGATCTGTATTGACCTCGATTAAGGTTCAGTTTTCTCTTGTTCATCGTAGTTGCATTGCTCTTGAAAGGGCAAACTGACCTGTGGACACGGTCATATGGCTACTGTTAGTAGCATTTTCGTCGACCGTTTCCGTTTATCACAAGGCACGTTAAGTCCTTGCTTCCGGTCGCTATCACTAGATAGCAGTCGTTAAGCCCTGTCAGATATGCCTTATAAGGCCCGGCCACAGCTTCTAGCGGCGCGGCGGGCGGCGCGATTTGCGGTGGCATACTACAGCTTGAATATACCCGGCCACAGCTTCTAGCGGCGCGGCGGGCGGCGCGATTTGCGGTGGCATACTACAGCTTGAATATACAGGGTGTAACAAAATTGGTGTAGGTCCCGTTAACTGGGGGTTCTACTCGTCATACTGAACAAATTTTGTTCTACGACTTTGCTGAAATCGTAAACTAATATTTTTGCTTTTTATTTTGTATGAAAAACGATCAGCTGATCGACCAATTTTGTGCATTTTAGTACGGAGGGTTCACATTTTTTTTTGAGAATTGATTATGGGTTCCTTGGGGAAAGTTGTTCAGTATGACGAGTAGAACCCCCAGTTAACGGGTCCTACACCAATTTTTTTACACCCTGTATACCGACCGCGGCGATTACGTCCACCGCCTGCCACCGCCGCGCCCGCCGTCGCAGTTCGCGTCGCCGATCATCATCATCATCATCATCATCATATCAGCTCATATACGTCCCCACCGAGGGGCTCGAGCCTACCGTGAATTAGGGCGATCGGGCCTTAGTCGACCACGCGGACCCAGTGCGGGTTGGTCGACTTCACACACACCCTTCGAGTTTCTTCGCAGGTGTGTGCAGGTTTCCTCACGATGCTTTCCTTCACCGTTAAAGCAATCGGTGAGTATATGTACATGTAGTATATGAATGTCATTGGTACATTGGCCGTCCGGATTTGAATCCGGCACCTCTGGTTAGGGGAACCGAGTCGTTACCGGTTGAGCCACCGACGCTTTTTGACGCGTCGCCAATAGCAGTGGCATCATCATATCAGCCGAAGGACGTCCAACTGCTGGACATAGGCCTCCCCCAAGGATCTCCACGACGACCGGTTCTGTGCTGCCCGCATCCAGTGGCTTCCCGCGACCTTCACCAGGTCATCGGTCCACCGAGTGGGAGGCCTGCCTACACTACGCTTTCCGGTGCGTGGTCGCCATTCGAGAACTTTACTGCCCCAACGGCCATCTGTTCTACTAGCAATGTGCCCCGCCCACTGCCACTTAAGTTTAGCAATTCTGAGAGCTATGTCGGTTACTTTGGTTCTCCTACGGATCTCCTCGTTTCTCATTCGATCACGCAGAGAAACTCCGAGCATAGCACGCTCCATTGCCCTTTGGGTGACCTTGAGCCTTCTTATGAGGCCCATAGTAAGCGACCATGTCTCAGTTCCGTATGTCATCACTGGCAACACACACTGGTCGAAGACCTTGGTCTTAAGACACTGCGGTATCTGGGACGTAAAGATATTGCGAAGCTTCCCGAACGCTGCCCAGCCGAGTTGGATTCGACGATTGATCTCTTTCTCGAAGTTGTGGCATACTTCATACAATTTCCTACATTTTTTGTCGCCGCTCGCCACTTGCCGCGCCGCAGGTGGCTGTGGCCAGGCCCTTAGGCGGCTTCGGAAACTTCTGACACTAGGGTTCGCCACTAGCCCTACAACCTTAACCAACCCAGACTTGGCCCCGAGCACACCCTGGACACCTCATACAACGGGCCAGAAACGACATTTCAAAAAAGGAATGACGGAACAAACAAAATGACGGCGAAATCCTATACGTTCGACAACCAAACTAACCAATCTGTTTCATCTGGGTGACGAGGGGGTGAGGTCGCAATCTAGGGAGCGGCAGGGAGTGTCCATACTGTATGGTATGGCCCACGGATCAGATAAATAAGGGTGGATTGGAAATGTGCGCTGGGCAGGCGCGCCTCAAGTATGATTAGACAATCATACTTAAGCGAGCACGCGTTCATACTTTTTATTTGCGTGTGGTTGTGTGTAACGTACAGACTCTCGAAATGGTGTGAGACACAATTGCAGCCCTGTGTTCTAAGTGTTTTTTATTAATTAGTGCGCGCAATTCATGTATATGTATTATTATTGCTTGTGTAGTGGAGTTGATGGGTGGGAGACAGGCGGCGACGCTGGTTTTCAAACAAAAGTTTGACTATTGCCAATCCAACCTTATTTATCTTATCCGTGGTATGGTCTAACCTTCCCGAGTTTGGGAAGAGTCCCGCGCCCCGGGAGTAGGCGGCACGTTCATGTGTTGTCAACATATAAAAAGCTTACCTGTAACGCTGCCTCATACGCGCCTGCCTTCAACTGCGCCGCCGCCATATTATTGTAGACTCTCAGACGCTCGTCCAGCATCGCTTTTAGCGCGTCAGAGGTCGGCGCCAGGTCACCCGAGGCAGTTGGGTCCGTGATGCCGCCTTCGCTTTCGTCCAGCACGTCCAAAGCGCGCCGGTACAACTGGACGGCCAGTTGGGGCTCGCCGCGACAGTACCACCAGTTGCCACGGGCGCGGCGGCGAGTGCTGCAAGTTTGGTGTGGAACTTCAGCATGATTATCAGGCGGTGCTTTTTTTCTACTATTCACAATTGGTAAGCACTAGGTATCATCTCACCTGATGCTAAATGACGATGATGCCTAAGATGGAAGCGGGCTTACCAAGAATCCCCAACGAAATGGGGAAATGGCTATCTGATCTTCAAGCTGGAATACATCAATGCTGTTAACATTGATGTTTGGCGGCAATATTAAGATAAAATGGTGGTAGCTGGCCAGGCGGGATTGGGAAATACCCTTCCACCAAACAAACCATGTCTTACGAAGTTAGACTTCGCCGGGAATCGAACCCGCGACCTCCTGATGTGAAGCTAATGGACTGAACCATTACGCCAAGTGAACTAAGCGACCAAAAAAATTTGAAAGCTACCACTGCTTAAAAAAAATTGCTAGTGCATATTTTATTTCCCGATATCTGCAGTAACTTTCCCAGACCATACCACCGGCCGCCAACGACCAACTTTGTAACCACTTTTTACTTTAACTATGGATATTTTTATCAAAAAAAATGTTTCGTAATTTACAGGATATAAGGAGTGATTTTGATTTCCTCGAATTCCATTTTAATACACAGAACTAAAGAAAAAAAAACCAAATGCACCCTTTTTTCTAGTTTTAACCATACAACTGCTGCAATTTTAATCGAAACATTATGATAATTAATGAACTTAACAAAAGAATATAAAAAGATTTCGCTTTTTGACTTTTTGGAAATACTTCGCATTTTATTTATAATGAATTTTAAACCGCAGTTTTCGTACGATTCGTCCGCAGCGATTGACGTAACAGCCACGTTGCAGTACGAGCTGACATGAACTTTATTTCCAAGCTATTTCGTTCGATGTTTAAAACATCGTAAATCGAGTTGCTAATTTTAGGGACGGATAGTGATGGATGATGACTGCTAGTCATTTGAGTTATTTTTTTCTGTCTGTCAAAAATACATTTTGTTCTAAAAATGTAGAGAATGGACTGTAGAAGAGTCGTCAGCGTATTAATTGAGATAGTGATGGTTTTATTTAAGGCGACGCATTGGAAGCTTTGGTCGCAGGGATCTCGATTTTTCTCAGCAGTTACAAAAAATATGAGAGTGACATTTCGTAACCTGATTCTTGATTTCAATATCTTCATTTTGTCCAATGCAGAAACACGATTCGTTAACTTTTATAACAGAAAACAAAAATATATCAAAGAAACCTCTTAAAACAGAAATTTGCATTCTACAAGCAAACCAGACCGATTTAGTACCTCTAAATTTTCATAGTCGATTAGTCACAGACTTCAATATGCCAGTTGGATTTTTTTAAATTAATTGTAGTTTTTAATTGAAACGAAAGAACATTGAATAAGTGCAAAAGTATGGTTATGTTCTTTACTCTTTACACGTAAAAAAATACAGAGACAACCGTTCCAATCAATACCTCGCCTTTATAATTATAAGCCCTAGTTAGGCAGAAAAAAAAGTGAACCACTTTTTTTTTTCAAGCTCAATAAATGAAAGAAATATTTTCTCAGTAATGTTCAATGGCTTATCAAGCAGAGAATATGTCAGGGTCAAACGTTCTCTCTTTCTTACTTACTAACTATTCTCTGACAGTTGTATACATTGTGCATATCTTAACTAAAGTTGTTCATTTGATAACACACCCAGCCTTGACATAGAACCAGTATGTGCTTAGTCATATAATATGTATATGTCGTCTCACATCATCAGCTTATATATACGTCCCCTACGATCGAGCCTACCCTGAATTAGGGCGATCGGGCTTTAGTCGACCACGCGGGCCCAGTGCGGGTTGGTCAACTACACACACAACCTTCGAGTTTCTTCGCAGATGTGTGCAGGTTTCCTCACGATGTTTACCATCACCGTAAGAACGTCGGATATAGATATGTTACATATCATATGTATATGTCGACCTAGTAATAATTTATAATTATGGAACTCTAAGTAGAAATGGCGATTTCAAAAATAAATTATAAGTCCTGTATTGTTTTGTGGCGTGCAATAAAGTATATTTACTTACTTAGTGGAGACAGAATGTACTGTCATCTCCTGTTGCCTTCACATTTACTGTCAGTAACTTTTTACTCCAGTAACTATATCAATAGTGTTAAACAAATCACCATAAGGTAATTTAAAACTTTTTCGAAAAAACATTGATACCCCTAGTTTGAAATAAGATTTATAGGGTATTTTCCACTTAGTTGAACAAGTTACTTTTTTTACCTTTTTTTTTTACTCATTATTTAGAGCTGGCCCATCCGCCCCAAAACAAAGGTTTCAAGGCGTTTACATAATTCGAAAACAAAGCAAAACATTTTTAATGCTTTATGTTGTTCACTGTACTTTAAAGTTGATTTGAGAATTCGGGACGAACGGTGAATTTTATAATGGTGTGGGAATTGTTGGAATGTGGGACAAAACATTGGGACAAAAGACTAAATGGGTGGACTTCCAATAGGGGATCGGACTGCATCAAAAATAAATTCTGAAATATAATTTCCTAAATTGCTCTCCACTTGAAGTTTCAAAAAACCTTACTTGTGTTGTTTTTCCATCACGACCTCATTTTTTATTTGATCAAATTCACAAAATAAATTCGTCAATGACGCTAAAAATCTATGATGTCACTTGTGGGTATTTCAAACATTTTTATAACAAAATTTCGTTTTTGACAGATTATAAAAAGTAAGTGAAATGACTAGCAGTCCGATCCCCTATTAGTTCATGAAAATATCTAAAACATAATATATTGAATAAGCAACTTTTGAAAAAATGTATAGGTTAAAATCAGTCACATACCCAATTTCCATTTTCTCAGCTATCGGTAGCGTTTCATGTTCGGGCTCCTCCGACCAATCATGTAACTCTAGCCGAACTTCCAGCCACGTTTCTGGGCCTATAGGAGCGCCTTTGTGGGTGGGTCCGTCTATCTCCCCTACCAGGCCCAAGTTTTCACCAGGCTTGAGGCCTGCATCTCCATAACCAAACCGTGGAGTAATCTGCAGGAGGCAGTCTTCACCTTTGTACATAAGTGTCAGAGCCAAGTCCATGCCTTGAAGTACCTGTAATTTCATCATCAAGTTATATACTGCATTTTTTATAGAATTTTAAATGAGGTCTGAACAATGTGAGGTGTTTATTTTTTTAAATTGGCGCTGTTCATTTTTTGTAAGAATATAAAACCATTTGGAGATATTTAGATCTCATCATCATATCAGCCGAAGGAAGTCCACTGCTGGACATAGGCCTCCCCCAAGGATCTCCACGACGACCGGTTCTGCGCTGCCCGCATCCAGCGGCTTCCCGCGACCTTCACCACTGGTGAATCACCTGGTGAATCACCAGATCATCGGTCCACCGAGTGGGAGGCCTGCCTACACTTCGCTTTCCGGTGCGTGGTCGCCACTCGAGAACTTACTAAGACATGGTCGCTTACTATGGGCCTCATAAGAAGGCTCAAGGTCACCCAAAGGGCAATGGAGCGTGCTATGCTCGGAGTTTCTCTGCGTGATCGAATCAGAAACGAGGAGATCCGTAAGATAACCAAAGTAACCGACATAGCTCTCAGAATTGCTAAACTTAGTGGCAGTGGGTGGGGCACATTGCTCGTAGAACAGATGGCCGTTGGGGCAGTAAAGTTCTCGAGTTAGATCTCATACTGTAATTAAAAATAATCTATACCTAAATTAGTTTCATAATCGCCAATTTAAATTAACACCGAGGATGATTTTTTTTCACAGTGTTTCAGCCTGTGGCGTCATCAGTTTACGAGCTTTTAAAATATTATATTAAGGGTCCCCAGGAGGCTCGAGTTTCCATACAAATATAGATCCGCTTTAATACAAAAACTACATACTGGATTGAATTCAAACTTTGCAAATATATTGATTAGACACATATCAATGTTTGTAATTAGTTTTCATCCTAGTAAATTTAAACATAACTATATAAAGGTTAAATTAGTTTTATACTGAAAGTTTGAAACTGCTCTTATTTTTTTCTGTTTTATATTAGTACATCGAAAACTAATTACAAATATCGAGATGTGTCTACTCAATATATTTGCAAAGTTTGGATTCAATCCAGCATGTAGTTTTTGTATTAAAGTGGAACTACGTTTGTATGGAAACTTGAGCCTTCCGGGGACCCTTAAAATAACCAATGACTAAAAAAAATGATATTTAAATTTGGTCCTTAAAATATTTTAAAATAGTCTAAATTATCATTCTAGAACCACTTTAACAAGTAAACGCTGTGACCACTTCCTATTCTGATAAAAACATTGAAACATTCAGTTCTTTATTTAGGTCAGAACTAATCATTGTGTAATTTAATGAGATGTAACATAATTATTTCATAATAACGATTTTAAGAACATATTTACTTAGAATGAAGATAAGATCTGTTTATCTAAGGTTTATCTGTGATGAATGATGATCAGCAGGTAAACAAACACGTCATAAGAATTGAATCATGAGGAGATAAAACAACAGAAAAACAAAACAATGAAAACTTGCAATTCGTACCATGTCACATCTGCTTATTCAATCGTTGATGGATTGATAAGATAATGTTTTAGTTTGTCTATCTTTGTATTTTTAGTTACCTACCTACTTACTGATGTGAGTGAACTACCTATTTTAACCAATGCCAAATTATTTTCAAATAACTAACACATTAGGATACAAATATGCACATAAAGAACCGGCTAAGTGTGAGTCGGGCTCGCGCACCGGGGTTTCCGTACCGTCAGGTACGGATATTCCGTATGTATACAATGAGTACAAAAATTATATAAAGAAAAGACGGACATTAAAAAAATATTTTCTGTTATTCAGTATGAGATCCTGAGTCCGACTTATTTGGCGAAGTTTTTTATTGTTGTTTCAAAAAGTTTGATGCTTGTATGTATTTTTTAAGACAGCAAAAACAAAATAACCCTGAATAAAGAGGTATTCCACAGACGGCACCCGCTCAAATGGCACCTGCACTAATGGCACCTTAGGTATTGCACTTTGGGCACCCACCATCTTTTTTTACAGGTGCCGTCAGAGGAATAATTTATAGTTTAATATTTTATTCCACATACGGCACCTACATGCTAGTGTTGGAACGTGTTTATTTTTCAGAATATCTTACCTAAATAAAAAAAACGTTTTCTAGAAATAATGCTGTGATGTTTTGTTTCTTTTAAATGATTGTTTACGGGAGAATTACCACGGTTATATTTTTATTTTTACCTCGATATTAAGACATAACGAAATAAAAAATTATAAACTAGTTAATAATCTCGTAAACAATCAGTTAAGTATAGTAAATAACTACGAAATTGTGATATTAAAATAATTAAAATCTAAAAAAGTTATGTTTTTTTTAAGTTATTAAACTATACTGATTTTGACAAAAATCTTTCATATAAAACATCCCAAAAATAAACACGTTCCAACACTAGCACGTAGGTGCCGTATGTGGAATAAAATATTAAACTATAAATTATTCCTCTGATGGCACCTGCACAAGTGGAATACATAAGGTGTCATTAGCACAGGTGCCATTTGAGCGGGTGCCGTCTGTGGAATACCTCTGAATAAAGCATGTTTCTTGAATGGGGCCATTCTGCCATACTAAAACATATTCAACTTATAAACTTTTAAGTAGCTTTCTGTCTTTCAATTACAATAATATATTCTGTGAAAATTTCAGCTGGCTAGCTATTGTGATTCAAAAGATACAGACAGGTCAGACAGACTCTAGGCTTTGGCTGATAATATATTTTATCGTATGACTATTATACTGGTCAGAATTGTTGGAACTTTGCTTCAAATAGAAAACAGCATCTAGCGTAAGAATTTTAAAATCTGCTCTTTGCTTGCTGCATTTAGTTATAGGATCAAACATGATGTTGCTCTATGGGTTGCTGGGCACCCACATTCTATGCGCTTACTCTTTTCAGCCTCACTTATTTTAGTGGTAGTTGCTCTCCTGGCAGATATAATGATGACGATAAAAACCCTTACGCTAGTATATCCTAAATCTATGGTAACTCCATGGTATTCCACAATGCTAAATTTTAATGATTACAAAGAACAGTGTTGTGTCAGGTTTGGGTAGGAAATGGCTCGTAAAGCTAGACCAACATTTTGATTCAATTTGGTTATCACTGTATTTGACCTAGAAACAAAAAAGAGTACTCACTTCATTATCACCAACATATATCTTCACCTGGTCCCTTTTTTCTATTAATTCTCCAGTGTCCCTCACTTTGATTTCATAACTAATTCTACAGATATCGCTCCGATGTGGCCTAAGGTTTGTACTCTCATCCCCTGGTTTTAATATCTGCAAAGGTTAAGTTCTTACAATGGTAAATTGTTTCACAGCAAATAATAGTAGTGTTTTAGATCAGTTGTTCCCAAAGTTGACAGGAATGTGACTCACCAAAAAAAAACAATTTTCTGGACCCACCTTGTGTTCAGTTAAGAAATAAAGAAAACTACCCAAAGATAATCTAAATATTTGATGATAGAAAATATAAATTTGTTGCCTATTTATTGCCATAACCACCTCCATGGCGTAATGGTTAGTCCATTTGCTTCACACCACGAGGTTGCGGGTTCGATTCCCCATGGGGTCATGTTGTAAGACTTGGCTTGGTTCGTCGTAGGGCATTTTCTAAGCCCGCCTGGCTAGCTAACACCAACTTATCTAAGTCTGCCACCAAACATAAGTGTTAACAACATTGATGTTGTCCGGCTTGAAGATAAGATAGTCAGTTCTAGTTTTCATAGTTCAGTGTTGGGGAATCTTTGTGAGTTGGCCATCATCCATCATCGTCATCATCACTTACCATCAGTTGAAATGATGCCAAGGGCTTACCAATTGTTAATTTTTTTTTCAATAACAGCTTTGGTGTTAACTTTGATTTTAGTCACATTTAATTGCAGTAAATTTGAAACAATTTACTTCTATATCTAGTCTTAATAGACAGAAAATCCCACTTCACTTGAGTATGAAGTAGTAATGAAGGGGAGGAAGATTAAGGATATGTGTCAATTGAAAGCCCATAGTTCTGCTAAATGTTTGCAGACAGAAATTGCAGACACTACATTGATGTCTGGCAGTGTTTTGAAAGCAACCCACCTAAATTGGGAAATACTTGTTTTATATTATCGCATCATGTAGAGTTCATCAGAGGCAATTATTTTGGTAAGGCTATCAAGTAAACAACAGTACCTCTCAGACCGTACCCGACAAATAGATAAGACAAGGGTAGACAAAGATGTTTACCGTACCCAACGAGAGAAACTTTTTGACTTTATCTTTCATTAGCCTGAGCATCAGAAGACATTAGAATGAGGCAAATTTATCATCTTGTGACGCGCTCAAGCTTCGTCACCATGCTACTATAGAGCTTATGATATAGCGACCCTAAAAATATTAAAAAATATCCATCTTAAAAAAACACTTTTAGATACAATAGTAATCTTAATTCACACAGCATAAAAGGTGAATGCCCACCTGTTCATTGACCTGTTGGGCAATAGTCATAAACAATTGGGAATATGGGGAATCTGAAGGACAGTTACGTAGGTACCTATACCTACCGATGATACCTTTGATAACACTATTGTAATTACTGTGTGGGACACCTGCAGGTACAGGCGGATGTTAGTCTCTAGGTGGACTCATTATACCCTGTTCTGATTCTGGTACAATAGTAACTATGAGCCCGTTTGTGTCTCCCCAAAAACCTTGAGCTCCGTTATGTGGCTGATGTCTTAAAGCTGCCTATATCATTCAATAGAACTTTCGGCTCAACTGTACAATAGGGTCCATCGATTTGGCAGTCCGCGATTTTTTTGGTAAGAGATATGCTTTAGCTGAACATCCATACCAAATTTCAAGGTTAGGAAACCAGCGGTTTTTGAGTTATGAATTTTTGAAAATTGTAATTTTAGGTACTCTTTGGTCCTTTAGAAATCGGTATTTTTACATACTCTTTGATCGGAAAACTCGCTAACGCTTATTACAAAAAGGTGTTAGTCAATTGGAACCCCGAGATTCATAATATGGGGTCCGCGAAGCGGACCCCTAACGGGGGCGTAGCCCCCGCCACCCATTTAAAACACCCAACAAACCTTCGGGATCCAAGGGGATGTGGGAGTATAAGGGCGGGGGAAAGCACGCGGGGCCGACTTTAGGGCGGACAAACTCTGGGGTAACAAATCGAAAACCAGGGGGTAATCCGTCAAGGTCAAGGTCAATCATACAAGGTCATTTCAAGGTCAAGGTCTAAGTAAATTGAATCCCAAAGATTCATAATATGGGGTCTGCGAAGCGGACCCCTAACGGGGGCGTAGCCCCCGCCACCCATTTAAAACCCCCAACAAACCTTCGGGATCCCAGGGGGATGTGGGAGTATCAGGGCGGGGAAAGCATGCGGGTCCGTAGGAAGGGTGTACGGGGAGTTCTAAATGGAAGCGGGAGCGAGCGAAGCGAGCTCGGACTTTCGGAGCACCCCGACTCGGATGCGTTAGGTTCGGAGACTGTGCGGGGAGTGCGGGGAGGCGAGCTACCCCGCACAGTCGTAGTGTTAGGTTTGACATGAGAACACAGAAGTAGGAGCCCCGAAGGGGCTCCGTCGACCACTCAACACTGTAGGAAGAGTGTAGAACGGGGAGTTCTAAATGGAAGCGGGAGCGAGCGAAGCGAGCTCGAACTTTCGGAGCACCCCGACTCGGATGCGTTAGGTTCGGAGACTGTGCGGGGAGGCGAGCTTAGCTCGCCTCCCCGCACAGTCGTAGTGTTAGGTTTGACATGAGAACACAGAAGTAGGAGCCCCGAAGGGGCTCCGTCGACCACTCAACACTGTAGGAAGAGTGTTGAACGGGGAGTTCTAAATGGAAGCGGGAGTGAGCGAAGTCCTCTTGGGAGGGGGCAAATGACATTGACCTTGACCTTCCCCTGGTTTTCGATTTATCACACACATAAACTATGAATCTTGCGTTTCAAATTGATTCCACCTTTTTGGAATGAGCGGTAGCGATTTTCGCCGTCACAAAAGTAGATGAGCTTTTTTTTTAATAAGCGGTAGCGATTTCGGCCGGCACCGAAGTAGGTGACCTTTTTTTTAATAAGCGGCAGCGATTTTTTCGCTGTCACAGAAGTAGATGAGCTTTTTTTTTAACAAGCGGCAGCGATTTTTCAACGTAAGCATCGTTAACAGGCGGTTTTCCGCCCAAAGAGTATGTAAAATTACCAATTTTCAAAATTCATTTTCTCGAAAACTACCCCCCTCCTAACTTCCATCTTTTAGGGGAGGGTTCCCCTCCTCCCCCTCCCCCCTCCCCCCCCCCACTCCCAACCCCCAAAGCGATGGACCCTATTGTACATTCTGGTTGCATAGCTGGTGATGCCTTTGACGAATTCCTTCCAGCTGCTCTCTGCTCGGTTTGTATGGGATGCACAGGGGGGAACAAACAACTCCACCAATTTATATCTGGACAATTTCTATGTTTGTATGGGAAAGTGAATTTATTTAAGATCGGTTTTTAAACATGTTTCCTGTATTATTCCTCAATACCTACTGAGTAACCCCTTAAAATTTTACTCTAAATTTTTTAAACATCATGTATAGGTATACTATGTTTACAATGATTGCATTAACATAGGCCCTGACCTTTTTAAGCAGAGCTCCTGACCCCAGCACATCCTGCCATTCGTCAGTTTTCTCTTCGGCTGATTTCTCCTTCTCGGCCGCGGCAGCCTCCGCTAGCTTCGCATCCTCAATTTCCTGCGCCGCCGCCGAGGCCAGGTCCTCGAAAGAGCTGCTCTCCGACTTGTCTACCATGCCCTTGCCTTCGATCTCGCTCATCTGTAAACACGCTCGTGATTTGGTTGGCCCACTTGATCCTACTACGCAAATGTTTATCGTAAACACATGTGAATTGTCACGGATTTTATAATTGCTCTGCGTACGGAATTTTGTGAAAACAAATAGAAAGTTCCCATTTACTTACCTTCGATTAAGAATGTAATTTGTATGAATCAGAAAATTAATGTTCTTTGTACGTAAAATGATATTTCAACTTTTTAGATTTTTGACTTTTTGCTCTTGCTCGCGAAAGAATTTTATAAGATGTGTTCAAATTGTCATGTTTTATTGATTGCACAAAAGGTAGATATCCTTTTTTTAAAACAACACAACTTAACACTGTTGTTTATTTTACAAAATGCAACTAATAGTTTTAGTTAGGTAGGTAGATATCGCTTTACCGTTTTTTTCTTTTGTGTCTTATTAATAATAATTATTATTAAAATTTGTTTTATCAAGATAGCTTCCGAACACACTATAAGAGTTTACGAATATTGCTACGATCGATGTATAACACGGTGCAAAAACTAAAATACAAACAGTTACTTTATTTTACAACTGAAAAGCAGAAAAGCCTAAAATTAGATGAGGTATGACCGTGGAAACAAAAAAAATGCAAGTAACATATAGTTTATATTAATACATTTTAATGTCGTAAATATAATACTAATTGTGTACCTTTACTTATTTTCAGAAATGTACAGTTTACTGTCAATATTGCGTTTATTTTGAACTTACAAGTTACTTAAAAACTTTTACATAGTAGCTGTAGCGTGGACAAACCTATAAATAGTATGGGGAATCTTGGTACGCCCGCTTCCATCTTCGGCATCATCGTCACTTACCATCAGGTGAGATGATCGCGCTATATCGCAAAGCTCAACATATATATAACTTAGGATAAATAATAATAAATAAATAAAAAGCCATATTTCTTACTAAATAAAAAATACAGAATTAGCATTTCTTATTAACTACTACGTTATTTGCTTGTACTTAGGAACTATAATATATTTAATGTTTTCTTTATGTGTAGGTAAGAACCCCTCAAGAAGGTGAAGGCCTCCTCTAGAAATTTCCAGGTCTCCCTGTTCTTTGCTGTTTCCATTCACTGTTTGCCAGCTACTTGCACGATATCATCCGCCCACCGAGCATCTGGTCTACCTCTCCTTCTAGTACCTTGTGGTCTATTCCAGTATGTTATCCTGTGGGTCCATCGATTATCTATTAGTCTAGCTATGTGTCCAGCCTAGCGCCACTTTAGTTTTTTGCAATGATTCAGAGCGTCAGTGACTTTTGTCTTTTTTCTTATATTTTAATGTGATATTTTTGGATTCTTTTCATTTTTAATATACTTCTCTCCATTGCTCTTTGACACGATCTTATTTTTGATTTTGCTTGATGTGTGAATTTTTTAATCATGCTGTATTTATCTTCACACATCAAGATAAATACAGCATGATTAAAAAGAGATTTTAACCGCCTGCGTGGCATGATGGTTAGTCCATTCGCTTTACAACAGCAGGTCGCGGGTTCGATTCACGGCTAGGTCAACTTTATAAGACTCGGTAAGGTTAGTGGCAAGGTATGTTCATAGCCCGCCTGAGTAGCTACCACCATCTTATCTAATTTTTATTATTTTTTATTCACAATTGGTAAGCCCTTGGCATCATCTCACCTGATGGTAAGTGACGATGATCCCGAAGATGGAAGTGGGCTTACCAAGATTCTCCAACAATGGAGGACTAGCTATCTTATCTTCAATCCGGAAAACATCAATGTTGGTAGCTATCCAGGCGGGCTATTAAAATGCCCTACCACCAACCAAACCAAGTCTTACAAAGTTGACCCCACCGGGAGTCGAACCCGCGGCCTCCTGGTGTGAAGTGAATGGACTAACCACTACGCCGCGGAGGCGGTTAACATCATTGATGTGTTCCGGCTTGAAGATAAGATAGCCAGATCCCCCATTGCGTTGGGGAATCTTGGTAAGCCCGCTTCCATCTTCGGCATCATCGTCACTTCGTCAAAGTCGGCTTCGTTCTCTGATGAACTGTCTAGTAAGTCCAATAGCAACATACGTGAACTCATTTTCATAATCAGCCTGTATAAAACGTTTTAGGTGTAGCTCATTCAAAGACTCGTAACAGAATGTGGGGTTTTCATACAACTCCCGTGTGTAATACCTTGCTATGATATAAGTTTTTATCTTAAGATACTCGCGAGTATCTTAAGATAAATAGCGCCCGTGTGTGAAAGCTTTAACACTCCGTGCTTTGGACCAGAAATAGGTACCTACACTTTTACAGGTTTTCGTGTATGCGTAAATTCACTGTAGGGAGCCGTAAAAAAATCGCGGCGCGAAATGGCTCCGAGTTTGTGTTCTGATTGAGATGTTTTTTGAACATACACGTGGAATCCTTACTAATATTATAAATGTGAAAATGTGTTTGTTTGTTACCTTTTCACGCTTCCACGCCTTGACCAATCTTAATGAAATTTTGCAAGCAGGTAGCCTGTGTCACAAGGAAGGACAAAGGCTACTTTTTATCCCGTGAAAATAGCATAGCCCGATGCAGTTCCCGGGGGAACTGAAACGATACTCCGTTTTGGTTAATTCTTTAACATCGCAACGGAACAATGTATCGTGTGATTTTTTGCACAAAGATGGTTAAGGGGGTGGGAAATGACACGATTTACTAATAAGCATATTTTGACATAGTTTCGGAGGGATCTGGAGAAAATTCATGTCCACGCTCGCGAGCCGCTCGCGGCTCGCGCACCGCGCACCCTCTAAGGCAGTCATAAAAACTATGTCCACGCGGGCGAAGCCGCGGGCAAAAGCTAGTATTTTATATTTTTTATGTAATCCAATTTAGTGCAGCATATTTTAGTGTGGAGTTGGACTATTTTTTATTTAAAACACTATCACAGTTATAGGCACATCAGTTTTAAGCTGCATATCTATTACAACATAATAATAAAAATCATGTTAGATCATTATATCACCTCATGTATGTCCCCAGTGTCCCCACCGAGGGGCTTGAGCCTACCTTGAATGAGAGCGATCAGGCCTTAGTCGACCACGAGGGCCCAGTGCGTGTTGGTCGACTTCACACACAACCTTCGAGATTCTTCGCAGGCGTGTGCAGAGCGTCGGTTGCCTAACGGCTAGAGCCGCTACCTCATGTACGGTCGTGGTTCGAATTCTGCCACGTACCAATGTGTTTTTGAATTTCGATTTTTTATGTACGTTTATCCGACGCTCTTACGGTGAAGAAAAACATCGTGAGAAAACCTGCACACGCCTGCATGTTAGATAATAGTTACTTACTTAAAAACATCAGGGACAGGGACAGATAATACGTAACTCGAGCATGATGTTGATAGTTGCAGGTAGAGTCTGGCCAGCGAAATATGAAGATGAAAAACCGCGGCAAATTTGAAAAATCCAGCGTTGGTTACTCAAAAAATAGTCAGGAAAATCGGTTTTGATAGTTACTTGTAATTTTGAAATTAGAACATCTAAAACCTCATATTCCTGCTCAAAAATATCACGTCAATCAAATAAAAATTACTTATTTACAAATTTAAAGTTTCTGACTTGATTGTCGATATTTAAACAATGTAATAATAAAGATATTTATTTTATTATGAGTTAAAGTTAAATGTTAAACATTGAATTTGGAATGTAGAATGTGGAATATAGACTGTGGAATAAGGAATGCTTAACGTAGAATGTGGAATATGGACTGTGGAATATGGAATGTTGTACGTAGAATGTTGAATATTAAATGTTGAATATTGAATGTTGCATGTTGAATGCGGAATGTGGAATGTAGAATGTAGAATGTGTAATATGGATTGTGGAATGTTGAAAATTAAATTTAGAATGTTATATGTGGAATGTAGATTGTGGAATGTTGAATGTTGATTATTGAATGTAGCATGGTGAATGTTTAATGTTAAATATTTTATTTGGAATAAGTAATGTGGAATGCTGAATTCGAAATATGAACTGTTGACTGTGGAATGTGGAATATTGGATAAGTACTCGTTACTTTTGAATGTGAAATGTGTAATCAGTAATAAGGAATGTTGAATGTAGAATCTTAAATGTTGAATTGTGAACGTGGAACGTTGATTGTTGAATATTAAATGTGGAGTGTTGAATGTAGAATGTTGAATGTGGAATGACGAATATTAAATGTGGAATGTTAAATGTGGAATCTTGAATGTTTGATTCTGTATGTGGAATAGTGAATGGGGAATGTTGCCTGTTGATTATTGAATGTAGAACGTTGAATGTGAAATGTTAAATGTGGAATGTTAAATGTGGAACGTTGAATATTGAATGTGGAATTTGGAATGTTTAATTTTGAATGTGGAATGTTGAATGTTAAAAGTGGCATGTTGAATGTTAAATGTGGAATGTTAAATGTTTAATTCTGTATGTGGAATGGTGAATGTTGATTATTGAATGTAGAACGTTGAATGTGGAATGTTGAATGAAGAATGTTGAATGTTTATTATTGAACGTTGAATGTGTAATTCTGAATGTAGATTGAAGAATTTTTAAAACGGAATGTAATTTGAATATAAAATTTTGAATGTTGACTGTTGAAGTTTGAATGTTGAATGTGGAGTTGGGAATGGTGAATGTAGAATGTTGATTATTGAATATAGAACGTTAAATGTGTAATTTGGATCGTCAAATGTTTAATGCGGAATGTGAAATGATAAATGTTCGTTCACTGTTTAATTTTGAATGTAAAATGTAGAATGTGGAAAAATGAATGTGGAAAGTGAAATGTTATATGTGGAATATTGAATGTGGAGTATAGATTTTTGAATGTTCAATTTTGATTCTGGGATGTGGAATGTGGAACGTTGAAAGGTTGAATGTGAAATGTGGAATCTGGTATGTTGAATGTAGAATGTTTGATGTTGAATGTTGAATGTAGAATGTTTGATGTTGAATGTTGAATGTAGAATGTTGATTGTTAAATTGCTAAATGTAGAATGCAGAAATGGAATGTGTAATGTTTAATTTTGAAAGTGGAATGTTAAAAGTTTAATATTGAATGTTGAATATTTGAATGTGGAATGTGGGCTGTTGAATATAGAATGTTGAATAGTTGAATGTTTTTTTTTTATTTTAAATGTGGATTGTCAAATGTGGAATTTGGAATATGGAAAAGAATGTGTTAAAGAATGGTGAATGTGGAATGTCTAATATCGCATGTGGAATTTTGCATGTGGAACATAGACTATAATATACATGAGGAGATATTAACCCGGCGAGGATTTGTAGGGGTCATTTTGACCGTGTAACTTTTTAATCTAGTGTAGTTTTTTTTTTTCGCGGTCATAGGATTTTGAACGTCTCAGTAGCTGTTGCTGAGGGATCCGCCCACACTTTCAACACCGCTTCTCAGTCGGCCGTCGCTTGCGAACAGAGTCACACATGCAAAAAGTCAAAAAGAGTAAATATCACCCTACCAAAAGCAGTACAATCCAGCCTCTAGCAGTGCCTTCATACAGTTCAGTATTTTTTAACCTTTGCACTGATGTAATAAAAACATTTTGTACTATCACATGTTTTTTTTTTCAATCCATACAATATTAGCCGACCAATAGAGTCAACTTAAATTCTTTGTTAAAAAATATGTATTTAGCCAATCAAATTGCAATAAAATACAGGTTCAAATCTGGACGGCCAATGTACCAATGAGTTTTTCAAAAAAACTTACGTACATATACTTACCGATTGCTTTAACGGTGAAGGAAAACATCGTGAGGAAACCTGCACACGCCTGCGAAGAAACTCGAAGGTTGTGTATGAAGTCGACCAACCCGCACTGGGCCCGCGTGGTCGACTAAGGCCTAATCGCCCTGATTCAGGGTAGGCTCGAGCCCCTCGGTGGGGACGTATATGAGCTGATATCATAATAATAACAGGGTCAAATATACCCTCCACAACCTGCACGTAACTTTTTTCACCACATCCTCGCCGGGTTAAATGAAATACCTAGGGATTCCAACAATATACTAAGGAAATATTTAGAAATTAAAGTGTGCCTTGGTGCTAATGTTATCTACTAAATTACCTACACGTAGATATATAATCTGAAATTCCTGGGGACTCCAACAAAATACCAAGTCTGTACTTGGGAACTAATGTTAGCTAATGTAAACTACTAACGCCAGTACCTACAGGTTCTCGTAAATACCTTGTCTTAATCAAGAAAATACAAAATATAAACAAACCATTTAAAAAAGTAAAAACTTAAAAACAAGACATAATTATCAGGTTTTTCTTTATCGGGACCTTTATTTATTCCACAATACGTTATTATCCTTACTAATATTATAAACGCGAAAATTTGTATGTATGGATGTTTGTTACATCAGATCTGGATGAAATTGGGTAGGAAGATAGATTAGGACCTGGATTAACAAGCAGTCATAGAAACTACGTTTACGCGAGCGAAGCCGCTGGCAAAAGCTATCTACGGTCGTGAGTAAACTGCAACGCTTTCAAAGAATGGCATGCATGGCTGTGACAGGCTGCATGCGGACAACTCCCACTGCAGCCCTTGAAACCATCCTGGACCTGCCGCCTCTGCACCTGTTTATCCAACAGGAAGCAGCTAGTGCTGCAGCCCGTCTAAAATTGCTGTCTCTTTGGAGCACAAACAGGATCCCGCACACTGAGCTTCTGCACGATATTATCGCGGAGGAGCCATTGTTCGCGGCGACGAATGATAGAATCCCTAAATGGTATGTCTTTGACATGAAATACAAGGTACAGCTACATGAGGAGCCCTGGGAGGGTCAGAACCTGAAAGAACTACGGGTATTTACCGATGGTTCCAAAACAGGCACTGGAACCGGGTATGGGGTCTTCTCCGAGGATCTGAACATCAGGATAGCCAATCCCCTGGGTGCGCATAACACGGTCTTTCAGGCTGAGTGTATGGGCATCATCAAGGCAGCTGAGGCGATTGCTGCAAGGGAGGTGCGTGAGTACCCCATCCGCATCCTCTCTGACAGCAGAGCCGTACTACAGGCCCTGCAGAGCAGCATGATCACATCGGGGCTCATACTGGAGTGCCAACAAAAATTGACAGAGGTATGTAACCGCGGCGGCGTAACTCTGCAGTGGATTAAAGGGCACTGCAACTCACGCGGCAATGATGCGGCGGATGAGCTTGCCAGGAGAGGGTCAGAGCTAATAGCCGTGGGACCGGAACCTATAATACCCCTCCCATATGGCTGGCTACGGTCCACCCTGAGGAATCGCACAAGAAATGAACACAATTTGTGCTGGTCCGGTTTGGAAACCTGCAGGCAAGCAAGGGTGGCCCTTCCGGCAACTAACCCTGGTCTATCCAGAAAGCTTCTGAGACTTGGGAGAGCTCAGCTCCGCAAGGTAACAGCCGCTATTACAGGACATGGCCATTTTAATAAACACCTATTCGCTCTAGGTATCACCGACAGCCCCCTATGCAGAGCATGTATGAAGGCTGAGGAGACTGCTGCCCACATCCTACTTGATTGCGAGGGGCTGGCACAGTACAGGGTCGTGCACCTCGGTGACCCGAGGTCACTCCAGGAAGTCGTCGGCAACCTACGGGGGCTACTGGGCTTCTTGGAGGAGCTGGGGTGGCAGTGATGCCGGCCAATCACGCAAAATGGGCGCAGTGGTCGCCTGGTTGCGGAAATCAGCCCGCCCCTAACTTCAACTTCAACTTATCCTCCCTGGCGTCTTGCAAGTCGTTCTTTCAATGAAACTTTGTACTTATTTACTTTTAAACATTACCTAACTCTCATCATATTTGCCTAGAAACAATCACCGCCCCGGAGGCGTCGTCGTTCGTTGTCGGGGAGGGAGGTGAGTGTCGCATCTTGTAATAAATAATAGGTCATATTTGACGTACTTGAGCGTACAGTACAGAACATTTTCCGATTCTGTTTCTCTTTTACTCAATTCACAAGAACGTTTATTTCAAGTAGTGTAAATGCAAGTGTGAAAATAAACAATCGATTTTTCTTCTAAAAATCTGGGATTCATAAAAACAACAATGCAGAAATATGAAAAGCTGGAGAAAATAGGCGAAGGGACCTATGGTACAGTGTTCAAAGCCAAAAATAAAGAGACTCACGAGATTGTTGCTCTGAAACGTGTGAGGTTAGACGACGACGATGAAGGGGTACCGTCTTCAGCGTTACGAGAAATATGTTTACTGAAGGAGCTCAAACACAAGAACATTGTCCGGCTGTACGACGTACTGCACAGCGAGAAGAAACTGACGTTAGTATTCGAGCATTGCGATCAAGACCTGAAGAAATACTTCGACAGTTTGAACGGGGAAATAGATCTGGACGTGGTGAAGTCTTTCATGTATCAGTTACTCCGTGGGTTGGCGTTTTGCCACAGCCACAACGTTCTGCACCGTGACTTGAAGCCACAGAACTTGTTGATTAACAAGAATGGGGAGTTGAAGTTGGCCGACTTTGGATTGGCTAGAGCTTTTGGTATACCCGTCAAGTGCTATTCGGCGGAAGTGGTAACCCTATGGTACCGGCCGCCGGACGTGCTTTTCGGTGCCAAGCTTTACACCACCAGCATTGACATGTGGTCGGCTGGGTGCATTTTTGCTGAGCTCGCTAACTCTGGCCGGCCACTGTTTCCGGGGTCAGATGTTGATGACCAGTTGAAAAGGATTTTTAAGTTGCTTGGTGAGTAACATTTAATTTGTTTATGACCCTAGTTCGCTAACCTTGATTATATCTTGAGTTTGACTAACCATTAGTATATGTTACAACAATGTATCTTGGGGTCTAGATAATGCTAGAGAGCCCAAATTCTCAGGATAAGATGTTGTTATTAGACAAATTAAATACTAAGTTTTATTTGTCTACCCTAGATTATTATTATTAGATTTTATTAATACCTAAAATAAGTTGATTTCATCACTGACTGACTGACTCCCAGACTTACTGATAATCATCAAATCCTGGAGAACTAGAATGCTGAAATTTTGTATGCAAGCTAGGATTTGCAAACAAACAACGAAAATATTAAGG
The DNA here is from genome assembly GCA_947284805.1 of Coleophora flavipennella. Taxonomy (NCBI): domain Eukaryota; kingdom Metazoa; phylum Arthropoda; class Insecta; order Lepidoptera; family Coleophoridae; genus Coleophora; species Coleophora flavipennella. The sequence continues at coordinate 1,922,658 of OX369289.1, read as the reverse complement.
AATCTATAACTTTCACCCTCCAACCCCCCCCATAAAAGAGTATGCAGGTTTGTACGTAAGATCAATACAATGACCTCTTAAGAGGAATATAATTAATAAATTTTAAGGCATATAGTTGAGTATAATCGGTTGATAGATAAGTACTACCCTGATTTATCACTTATTACAAATATAAGCCAACAAGGAAAAGAGGCTATGATGGAGTTGAGTGGGACTAACCAAAAAATAAAAACTAGCAATCTTACAAAAATATGGAAATCCCACCAAAAAAATGTTAAGTAGATTGCCAAAACTTACAAGCTCATAACCCTTTTGCTTTAAAAAGTTATCAAATCTCATGTAGAGCCTAGCCCATAACTCTATGAACCTACATCTTGGTCAAAAGTATAGCTTAGCCATTTTGCGGCCATCGCACAGACACTCCCCTGGACTTATGGTAAGACATTAAGTGTCTGGTCTTTAATGTTATATCATGCAATAGTTCCATGTAACAGCCAAGCCAAAGTATATATATTAGTACTAACATACAGTATGGACATTCCCTACCGCTCTCTAGATTCCGACCTCGCCCCTTGTTACCCAGATTGGTTACAGTTTGGTTTTCGCCGCCACTTTGTTTGTTCTGTCATTCGTTTTTTGAAATGTCATTTCTGGCACGATATGAAGTTTATAGACTGAGTACTTGATATAGAGTTAGAGCTTGGGGGCTTGGCTCTCCATGAGATCTGATAAATCTGGCAGTGAAGTGAATTATGAGCTTCTGAGTCTTGGCAACCTACTTGACATAAAATGTTTTTGGTGGAAAAACACTGCTTTAGAAATAACCTACATTGAATAATGTTTGCACTTAGAAACGAACTGCATCGGACTATGGCATTTTCACGGGATAAACAGTAGCCTATGTCCTTCCCAGTGACACAGGCTACCTGCATGCCAAATTTCATCAAGATTGGTTAAGGTGTTGAAGCATAAAAAGGTAACAAACAAACATATTTTCACATTTATAATATTAGTAAGGATTGTTTTACTTTCAAATTAGTACTGTAATCACACCATAAAAGATATATGAAAAGAGCAAAATCAAATTTCCTATAAAAAACATGTTTCTTGTATGGGGATGGGGTTACTTAATTTTTTACTTATGATTTTTTTTATTATTTATTGTTATAGCGGCAATAGAAATACATACTTTGTGAAATTTTCAATTTTCTTTAGGGTTTGTTAAATACAGCCCGCTGTCCGACAGACAGAACAACAAAAACACGTTTTTAGGGTTCCATACCTCAAAAGGTAAAAATGGAACCATTATATAGGATCTGTCTGTCACAGCCAATTTTGATATTTGAACAGAGTTGAAATTTGGATCACAAATGTAAATTGATGACCCAAAGTAGGACATGTAACATAAGTTATTTAAGAAATAGGCGATAATTTACCCTTCATCATCACTTACTGTCAGGTGAGTTGATGTCAAGGACTTATCAATTGTGGATAACCCCCCCCCCCCCACCTATCTATGAAAATATCTATAGTCCTTCCGTTTAAAAAAATGCATTAAAATGCAAAAAAAAAATTATATTTTATGTCCAGAATAATTAGACCCCTATTTACTTAGAGCAAAGTATGTACTGAGAGTATGTCTTGTTCTGTTGGTAGTTAAAGTTTTGGTGCGGAACCCTGATTGTGTGACCCCGAGTCGGACTTGGCTGGTGTTTTTTGTATGGAGGCTTTTATTTTTTATATAGCGGCAATAGAAATACACACTGTGAAAATTTCCACTGTCTAGTTATTACTGTTCACAAAATACAGCCGCTGAGAAACAGACGGACAGTGAAGTCTCATGGGTCACCCTTTGGACAAAGTATATATATTAGTACTAACATACAGTATGGACACTCCCTGCCGCTCTCTAGATTGCGACTCACCCCCTCGTCAACCAGTTTATACAGGGTGACAGGTTGAACAACCGACACATTTAAGGAGGTGTATAAGAAGCCGATACCCATTCCATTAAGCATAAAAAACCACCACCTATTTATTATTATTTTTTTTTATTTTTAAAAGGTCCATCTCCTTTTTTAGCGTTTACTACGATCGCTATGATGCGTAACAGCTGACAACGACTCCGATAGGAAGATAACATGCGCTCCGCACAGTATAAGCAAATTACAGAGGTTTCACATTTCAAAAAATGTGTAAATCACACGTATTTCAAAATAATTTTCACTTTTTTTTACCGAGAGGTAATGTTACTAGTTTACCTCTTTAAACGCGTCGGTCCTTCAACCAGTCACCCTGTATACAGTTTGGTTGTCGAACGTATAGGATTTCGCCACCATTTTGTTTGTTCCGTCATTCGTTTTTTGAAATATCATTTCTGGCCCGTTGTATGAAGTGTCCAGGGTGTGCTTTGGATGTAAATGTGTTAATTTCAAGTGCAAACACTGTTATCAAAATAATTTTTAACTAGCTTTTGCCCACGGCTTCTCCTGCTTGGATAGTTTTTATGACTGTATAGCTTTTGCCCGCGACTTTGTCCACGTTAATAAGATAATACGGCCATAATATTGTTATTGTGGCAGAGCTTTTGCCTGCGACTCCGTCCACGTGGACTACATATGTTAACCATTTTAAATGACCTTAGTGTGGGGTAGCTAGTACTACGGAGTATGGAGATGTCAAGATGTATCTCTGGTTCATTCCACCGCAATTAGATGAAATGTGGCTTAGATTTTAAGTTGGACCACAAGGTACCAAATTGTGAAAACTACATCAAAATCAGTTCAGTGCTTTTTCCGTGATGCGCGCACAAATAAACACGGGTTTTTTACAGTTTTTGTTTGCAATTAGTCATGCTTTTAGGCACCCCGAACGAAGACACATGGCCTGGAGTAACCCAGCTTCCTGACTACAAGCCGTTGCCCGTGTATCAGCCAAGCCTAGGCCTTGCTCAAGTGGTGCCGCGGCTGCCTGCCCGAGGAAGGGACCTGTTGGCCCGGCTGCTCACCTGCAACCCGGCGCTGAGGATGCCTGCCGACGACGCCATGGCCCACGCGTATTTCCACGACCTCAACCCGTCCGTCAAGAATGACAGGTGTTAACAGTCAATACACCCGTACAAATGTACCTCTGAACTGCTAGTGTGCGATAAAAACACTGCCGACGTCCAAGAGTGTTGTGACGAAGAGCTCTGACTCTAAAGTTTGAAGTTTTGTACTGATTAAGAGGTAGATATAAAGGTGCATACGGACTAGAGGCAGCCTAGGGCTGAGGCAGGATACCCCTGTGCACGCGCTCAGCCAGAGGCGTGCCTCGAGCGGCGCCCAGCGCAAGCCAAGTTACCTCCGAGCTGTGTGTTGTGGAGCTGCTCATGCTCAGTGCTCAGCCTGAGGCTGTCTCTAGTCTGTACACACCTTGAGACTAGCAGTGATTGACTTTTTGATAGATACTAGAATACATCTGAGACTTAAGTTAACATTATTTTTCAAGTTTTTGTATGTTTCATTGTAGATAGTTGTATTTTATGATGTATTAATTTATTAATTGATTGTATGTATATTCTTATTACTGCATATGAAGTTAATGTTATTATTAATTATTAGGAAGGAGGTGTTTCTTTTGATGAATGTATTTTTGTCATTATTTTTGATCTCATATCATATACTTTAACCATTTATGTTTTTAAATTGTATTATTTAGTGACAAAAAGGCGTTCTACTTATCTGTAGACAAACCAAACTTAAAATTGTGTAAGACTTTTTTATAAATTATGTGCAATACAGTTGTAACTGTAAGGTCTGTAAGGGTATCTAGACATAAAGTAAATTATACATTTTCAGCAGCCTCTTTCAATTCAGCACAAATGATTTCACTCATAGTTCCACTTGTTGATTTTACAGAGGATTGCGTGGACATTGACGACTTTGATATGGAAGATGAGGTCGCTTGACTGTCAAAGGTTTCGGCGATCATGCTGTTTTTCAAACATGAAAATTCTGATGCAGATTCAGTAGCTTTTTCAGTGAGCTCTGCAATAGTTGACTTACATCCGCTATAAACTTCTTCCAGCTTCTCTGATGCAGAACTTGTCGTGGCTTTTGCAGATGTGTCTGATGATATCAATTTCAGCAGTTCGTCAGTTTCTTTCCTACTGTCTGATAATAACTTTTCTGTGCTGGAAACTGCTTCGCTCAGGAAATCTGATTTCAGCAATCGACAGTGGTCTTCTTTTTGCAATCCTTTTTTACTACAAGCAGATTTAGCATCTTCTTTAACTTTTTTAGTTCCCAGCGTAACTAATGATTCCACCGTTTCCGGATATGGTTCACTTTTTGACTCCGCTTCTTTTTGAGGGCATGGTCCACTCATTTCGATTGGAACTACTCTCGCTTTCTCGTTAATTTGCGTGTTTGAGTCCTTGTTGGCAGTTACTGTTAAAACACCGTCTGAAGATAGGGTTGAGGAGACAGTTTCTGACCGACAGTCTTTTGGCAAATTGTATCTTCTCGTGAATTGTCTTGAAATAAATCCGTGGTCGTCTTGTCTCTCCTCGTGTTTGCCTTCAATGAATATTTCTCTATCGTTAACTTTAACGCTTATTTCGTTGGGTCGAAATAAATGGACATCCAATGTAACTTTCATTCTATTTTCTGTGATATCTATCGTTGATCCGAAATCTTTTTTCGCTTCCGTGAATAATTTCCAAGGGCGGTAGTAATTTTTTCCGTAAAAGTTGTAGAATGGTAATATGATATCTTCCGGACTTATGCACATGCCAAAATTTTGGTCGAATAATCGTGTGGTACACGGGTTTCGATCCATTCTCTATCACTGCACTACTGGGATTTAAGACGTCTTCCTACTAAGCGAACAGATCCAGTGCCAAATGCTTTTATACTTGTCTTCATATACGATGGTTGTCACGACTCATTCCTCAATTCTTAGAAGTAAAACTATTTCAGAGGTGAAGTGGCCATTATTTACACTTTACAGTGATGGATCTCTTAGCTAAATCACCTTAATAAATAACTTCACCTTCTATATGCTTATGTCAATGAATCTTTATTGAGGAGTAATTTTCTATTAATTACTTACTACCTGCGTAGTTAGTACCTACCTATCAATAAAATTATGATAGGTAATCAATCACTTAGTGATTACCTAGTATAGGTACTTATATATACCTACTTAGACTTATCACAGGCTCCAAAAAAAGCAGAGTCGAAGTAACCACGCTTTTTTTTTCAAAAGGACTGCTTGTTGTTAGCTCTTGAATCTTTACAACTTCACCGGACTGTGGAGGCGAGTACGTAGGGAACTCAAATCTTATAAGCAAAGTTATGCAACTGCCTAAGGGCGCCCATAGCCCAGGTCAGAGGATCAGAGAGTTGGAGCCCCACTACGTGGGGCTGCTTTTTACGGTGGCACCCGTCATGCTAGCCTTACCACCGTCTTTCGGAGTTCCACACACAGGTGAGCTCACAGAATCTAAATTGAAGTCGCAGTGGGCCAGGTCAGGCACATAGCTCGTAGAACGAACGGCCGTTGGGGCAGGAAAATTTTCAAGGGGTGACGGCGCACCGGAAGACGTAGCGTAAGCAGGTCAGGCCTCCCAATCGGACCGACGACGACCTGGTGAAGGCGCTGGACGCGGGCAGCGCAGGACCGACCGTTCGTTGAGGAAATCCTTGTATTGAGTTATCATTCGAGAGATAGGTACTGGTAGGTCATCACATCACTAGCGGTGGTACCGTTTAAGTTTAAAAGACCCACCGTACCACCGGGGGTATGGCCAGGGGTACGGTGGGTCTGCAGTGATGGGGGAGACCTATGTTCAGCAGTGGACGTATTTCGGCTGATAGAAACAATGATGGTAAATGAGCGGGCTAGCCCGCCAAATAAATGATTAGTCATTTGACCCTTTTTGACTTCGACTGATTCTTAATCGTTACCGACAAATTTTACAAAAAATGTTTTAATGTGAAAGTGTATTTGTTTGTCCTTCTTTCACATGGCTAGGGAGCAACGGATCAACGTGATTTTTATACAGAGATAATTGACGAGGTGGGAAGTGAATATTCATTTCCACGCTCACGCACGTCGGAGTCGCAACGGATATTTAAGGGGGTCCAAAGTGACATAAGACTTTAAATATGCATATTTCGACAGTTCCCGAGGGATCTGAAGAAACATAATTTCCACGCTCGCGCACGTAGGCGTCGCAACGGACCAATGAATTGACGTGATTTTTTGCAAACATTTGTAGTTGAGGGGTGGAAAGTAATAAAGCCTAGATAATCAGCATAAATAAGCCTAGATAATCAATTGGGTCAGCAAAGTTCTCGAGTGGCGACCGCACACCGGAAAACGTAGCGTAGGTAGGCCTCCCACTGGGTGGACCGAAGACCTGGTGAAGGAAGCGGGAAGCCGCAAAACCGGTCGTTATGGAAATCCTTGGGGGAGGCCATATCCAGCAGTGGATGTCCGTCGGCTGATATGCTGATGATGATTTAGCATAGTCCGACATGTTCCGGGAGAAAACGCAGGTGATTTTTTGCAGAGATAGTTGAGGGGTGGGAAGTGACTTAGACTCTATATAAGATAATAAGACCACTAATTAGCATAGCCCTAGGTATAAAGCGATCTGCAGAAAACTCATGTCCTTGCTCGCGAGGCTCTCACACCGCCCACCTACTAAGACAGTTATACTTACGAAGTAACTCGTATCTCATCAGTGGTTATACCTAAAAGCAATGTCCACACGGGCAAAAGCTCGGCACGTATATTTTGTATGGTCCTACTTCCAAGATAGGAAACTACGGAATAAAACTATTGTAAAAGAACATTACAGTTAAATTGGACTAAACATTTAAAAAAATTGTTCAACCCTATAAAGGTCTAACGATACCCAATAGATGCTTGAACTTTTCGCTCTATAAATAGGTACCTAGCTGGCATTATCCCGTGCCATAAATAAAGCAGTAGGTTAGAATTACTTAACACGTTTGTGTGTTATGCTAATTATACCTAACCCGAACTAGGCCCGCGTGGTCGACTAAGGCTCGATCGCCTTAATTCAGGGTAGGCTTGAGCCCTCGGTGGGAACGTAAATGATCCGATATACAGGTGTAAAAAAATGGTGTAGGTCTCGATAACTCCGGGTTCTACTCATCATACTGAACAACTTTCCCCAAGAAACCCATAGTCAATTCTCAAAAAAATAATTAACCCTCCATACTAAAATACACAAAATAGGGTCAATCAGCTGATCGATTTGTATGAAGAGTAAACATTTTTTTGTGATTTCAGCAAAGTCGTAGAACAAAAGTTGTTCCGTATAGAAGCCCCAGTTAACGGGACCTACACCACTTTTGTTACAACCTGTATAGGATAACCTGGAATAAAGTAATAAGGTAGGTACGAATACGCTTTTTTTAACCACACAAAAAGAAACAAGATTAAAAATAAAAGTCATAATAAAATAAAATGGAAAACTAAATTAAAACACAAACAGACGAACGAAGCACAATTACTGCCAATGAAAAGGCACTGACTCAGCATAAACGTTGTGATTGTGTTCCCACAGCTCCACAACGCTGATATCATGTCAGTACGTCGGAGTTAACAATGACAATGACGCCGAAGATGGAAGTGAGTTCACCAAGATTTCCCAACGCAATGGGGAACTGGCTATCTTATCTTCAAGCCGGAACCGAAGTAACTATTTAGTAATCTGTGCCGGAACCCGGAACACATCAATACTGTTAACATCATGCTTGGCGGTAAGAATAAGATAAGATGGTAGTAGCTAGCCAGGCTGGCTTCGAAAATGGTCTTCCACCAACCAAACCGAGTCAAACAAAGTTGTTCGGTAAGGTAGAAGCCCCAGTTACAAACGAAATAAAGGTATTTGAGGTCTGTGCCAGCAAAGCCAATTTAAAACATTTGATAGGTAAGTAGCTGTGTAGGCCCTAATTTGATTCGTACCTACCATTATTTCGTTATTGTTGGTTAATTTCTTGTATTCGTTAGAAAGATTATTTCATACTTCTGAGTGAATTTCTTTTTGAAGTCGGTTTTAAGGTTTTTAAACTTTTATTTTTTAAAAAGTGTGTTTATTGGTAATTTCACGAATGGGAGGCGAAATGTCGTTCTAACATTTTGTTGCAAGGAATCGGAAACTACCGCGGAAGGCCGACGTTCAATGTTTTGGAGCACATACATAGTAACTTTAGAGCTTGTTCTCACTGAATACCTTTGCATGCCTTTGCTGTTCGTAACGCCCGTCAACTTCGAATCAGTATATTCGCCCAATCAGTATCTATATGGTAACGCCCAAGGACGTTTTAATAATTAACGCCAAACTAGTTTCGTAAACAGATATTCAGGGCGTTTATATTTGACGATGACAAACAAAAGTGATGTTAATATAGAAGATTTTGGCGTCCTTGCATTTTTAAATAATTAAAGTTATTTAGCTAGGATGTTACATGGGTTCGGGGTATTTGAAAACCGAAACGTGCGCAGGCATTCTGGACACGTTGTACAGGGTGTCTCAGAAGAAACTAACTTTTAAAATAAAATAAAAAATATGCCATTACATCTATCTATCTATATTGTATATAAAAATGAATTGCTTTCCGTTAGTCTCGCTAAAACTCGAGAACGGCTGGACCGATTTGGCTAATTTTTGTATTGAAATATTTGTGGAAGTCCAGAGAAGGTTTAAAAGGTGAATAAATATGAAAACGCTCGGAATTAAATAAAAAAAAAATTTAGTTGACTTCAACACAACCTTCGAGTTTTTATACATACACTTCAGTATATTTTTTTGCTGTTCGTTAATCTCGCTAAAACTCGAGAACGGCTGGACCGATTTGACTAATTTTGGTATTGAATTATTTGTGGAAGTCCAGAGAAGGTTTAAAAGGTGAATAAATATGAAAATGCTCGGAGTTAAAAAAATAAAAATCCAAAAATAAAAATCAGTCAAAAAACAGTTGGTTTTAGGGTAGGGTAGGGTTGGGTAGTGTAGTGTAGGGTTGGGTAGGGTAGTGTAGTGTAGTGTAGGGTAGTGTACGGTAGGGTAGGTTAGAGTAGTGTAGTGTTGGGTAGGGTAGTGTAGAGATGGGTAGTGTAGTGTAGGGTAGTTTACGGTAGGGTAGTGTAGAGTAGGTTAGGGTAGTGTAGTGTAGGGTAGGGTAGTGTAGAGATGGGTAGTGTAGGGTAGGGTAGGGTAATGTAGTGTAGGTTAGGACAGTGTAGTGTAGTGTAGGATGGAACGAAGTTCGCCGGGACAGCTAGTTTTAAATATTTTTTTATTGATAGTGACTTTAAGTACACAGTCGGGAAATACATTTTTAGGCTATAGATTTTATCGCGGGTTTTGAGATTTATAGTAATAGCGTAGACAGGCCCCTCCCACTCGGTTGACCGACAACATGAATTCACGGCATCCTGTGTTGCCATGTTTCTTTGAAATACCTACTATAAGTTTTACAAAGAGAGAATAACCATTAATAATACAGGAATTTGATAAACATTATTTATTATGCAATTATTCCAAAGTCATTAAAACAGGCTATCTATAACATTTCCATTTCAGCCCTTTTTCTTTTCCTGTGATTAGCAACCATGTTTGCGGTGGTCAGGAAAGATTCACCCTTTTGTAGCCAGCCAGTGAGTGCGTGTTCAGAGCTGGCTGCGTTGCTGGCCCTATATCGTTCACTGGCGGAGAGAGGCTGGACTGCTCCGATGGAGTCGCGGGAGACACTGGCAGATAGGAGCATGCGAAACCTCTGACGGAATGTCTGGAAAGTATAATCAGATAGGTTTAACTTTATAAAAGACGAAGTGTAACAGTGAAGTTCTTGATATAGGAATATAAAATATTATAAGACACATGGTTATAACATTGATGAAGATGAACTAACATGTTACAAATAGGTAGTTTTTAGGTTTCCATAGATCTAATGAAAAAGGGAAAGAAACATAAATTCCCCCGCCCCCTCCTCATCCTCTCTTATCTCTGAAACTATTGTCTAAAATTTTGAAAAATAAGCAATCTAGGGCCTCTCTTATAACTATAAGATTATTCCTGTAAACTTACAGAAAATTTAAACTCTATCTTAAGGTGGTTCGATGAAGCTCCTCAATGCTCAATTCTTGCTAGATGGCGCCTGCTCCACAAATTTTTAGTTTTTTTTTTTTCTAAGTCGTGGTTCCACATTTTTACCTTTAAATACGTCCATGTCCATCAATTACTAGATTTATCGTATAACAGAATTTGAATTCTTTGAGTTTGATTTTGATGAATGGTATGGACTATGGACTCACACTTGACCAGTTTTATTTAGGCAGCCCTCATATGTGCACCCCAACCGAATGTTCTTTTGTATCCCTTGGCATTCTCAGACAAAAAGTAGCCTATGTATGTCTTTTCCCATGACACAGGCTACCTCCATTAAAACGACACCAAATTATGTACCATTGGATTCTTACTTAGTGTGTTAAATTATGGTTAATACGCGACCCTCACGGTTTGTTACTTGAAGATGTTCAGACGGGCCACACACCAGGTTGTAATTAGAGATACAGCGTGTCTGCAGAATGGAGGCAGTCACTTTGAACAATTGTTTTAAGGAATGTTTCAGTTAAAAACATGTGAAAATGTTAAATAGTTGTGAGATTACAGTTAAAGGATTGTCACAACCCTACACAAGGGTCTCTTAACCATCAATTTGCATAATTGCGTAAGTAAGTGTAGTAAGTAAGTTTGGTGTTGTTTTATAGTTGAGCTCCAAATCAATGGATTAAGAAGGAAAAAACAAGATGTTAAACCAGATTAAAACGATCAAAAATGCTTGATTTTAATTAATTTTAATTTTACTATTTATTCTGTACTTGTATTTTGTAATTGTACAATAAAGCATAATTGATTGATTGATTGATTTTTTTTTAAATATAAATATTTTATCCAAGTCAGGAAAAAGATAACAAATCACATGCAATTGTAAAAAATAAAAACAAAGTTGTATTTTTTTGCATTTTTTTTCTTTAAACTTTTTTTTTTCAAATGTTATGGTTAATTTTATACATGCTGTCCCAAAATGAGTAAATAGCCCATTTCCAACAAAATAAAAACAACATAGGTTAAACAAAAGTTGGATGGATGGTTTTTGAGTTAACTTTTTAGAAAAATAAATGACTACATGTCCTTACAATATTGGTAACCCTATCCAATACACACTGTATACATGAATGAAAAAATTAATTCTAATTCTAATCATTATTATCCTAATTCCTACTAGTACATACTATAAATGCGTTTGGATGTTTTTTCCTGTAATCTCGTGAAAACGGTTGAACAGATTTAGATGAAATTTGGCATAATTTTGGTCAGGTTAGTTACACCATTTGTAACTCATGAATGCCTGGCCAATTTTTATGATGTTTGATTTGTTCATCACGCTTCATTTGTAACTGGGTATGCTCTTATTCGGTCTTCTTTCATTGAACCTTTTTTCATTCCATCCAACATTTTAACATATGATTTCAAAACCAAAAATTTGATCATCTTTCTATTCATCCAAACCATCACGAATTGTTAAATTAAGTACTTGTACTCTCTATAAGACCCATTTCGAGTAAGATTTATTTATGTTTTGTGATTTGTATTTCAAATTTAAGTATATTATGTTTTTCTAATTCTTATGTTCTTTTACTTCACTATTAACACTAACTATCAGTAAGCACGTACGTTTCATTTTCAACCCCCACCCTTACCCTACACCTAGGAAGACGTGTTGCAGGCTTATACCACGCACCCTACATATTAGTCATATTTCTTATAGCCAATATTTCTTCGAGTTGGGCATCAGCAAAGAATTGGGATTTAAAATATTTGATAGGTAGGTATACTATTCTTAAGTGTTGGTACTTACTACAGACCTCAAAACAAATTGTCAGCACTTAATTTGTTTCATACCTACTTTTGACTTCATTTTTGCTTATAAATATTACTTCATAATTTATTTTTGAAGTATTTTTTTTCACAATTTTAATTATTTCTTTTTTATATAATTACTTCACTACTTAAGTATGTATTAAGTAATAGTTAATTTTGATAACATATGAATGCGGGCAGCGCAGAACCGGTCATCGTGGAAATACTTGGGGGAGGCCTATGTCCAGCAGTGGATGTCCTTCGGCTTATATGATGATAATGAACATATGAATACATAATGTAAACTGTAACTGTAAACATGAGATGATGCCAAGGGCTTACCAATTGTGAATAAATAAAAAAAGACTATACTATCTGTGGTGCATCTCCCTTTGTATTCACGCAGCCAGGAGGGCTTAGAAAATGGCCTACCACCAACCAAACCGTGTATTACAAAGTTAGACCCCACTGGGAATCAAACCCGTGACATCCTGGTGTGAAGCAAATGTACTAACAGACAATTCTTATTATTATTAATTTTCTAACACCAATAATAAGTATACTACTCACACTGACTAAAGTGTTTCCTACTTCTCCTTTGATGTCATGTTTAGCAATGTAACAGCCCAGTTCGTAGAAATGCTGCCCCAATTTATGCAAGTCTACAGTGCATGCGTCGGCATTGAGTATTTCTCTGTAGGCGTCTTTATATATCCGGGGCAAGTCGACGCTGACTAGCGGCGGTCTCCTTAAACACAGAGATTCTGCTAACCACACAGGAATCTCTACATTTATTCCCGCCTTCAAGTCCTCCTCACTGGATGATGGGTCTAAAAATCCTGGAATTGTGGGGACATGTTTACTATATAGAAGTATATGCCTTTTATTTCAACAATAGGAACCTGAAGTGAAACAATTTTGTTAGCTTACCTAATTTGGGCATATCGTGTAAAAATTTACAGGGAACTTTTTCATTCGTTACTAATATGTCGGAGATTGATAAATAATTTGAATTAGCCAGAGCCATCATAAGTTTTTAAAGAAAATTAAATCATAGATGATGAACTATAAATATGTCCATTTATATCACTAATCTAAATAGTAAATAGAGCTCCACTGTGGCTTGCTACATATAGTAGTGATCTGTGACTGTGGCTCCACTTTGTTATTTATTTTGTTTTGGTTACACCACAGATCATAGAACTAATCAAATTTTTTTAAGTCTCTTAACGTCTCACGGGTACAAAAACCCTTCCGAGACAAACCACATTTAAATAATCTATATTAGTTTTTTGATTTGTAATGCTAGTGCCGGTGCATTACAAATCTTCTCTGAAGTTCTTGACAGCATTTGTAGCAGCTACATTCTGAGGTGGAACACCCAGTTGTTGTTGCTATAAAACTGCACCCAGAGCAAGTTGGGTTCTCACGTCCTCTTTCGTTTTATTTTCTTGTTCTCCACATTCCTCACGTGCACTAGACGATTTTCCCCCAAAATGCACCACTTCTTGCAAAATCCCAGCAGAAAACAATGAAAAAACAACAAAATAAAACTACGAATGCGTCCACCAATCCCGCCAAAAAACCGAACTAAACATAGAATAATGAACTAGAATTTGTCCACCACAGATCACGAATATTCACCTATTTGTATTTGTAGCAAGGTATTATATTCTCTTTGGTAGCAAGCTAAAGAAAGCAGGATTTCATAGATTTTGACCAAGGAGTTTATAGGTAAATCTGGAGGCCACACTCTAAATACCTACTTGAAGTAAAGAAATATGACCTTGAAGTTTCTCGTTACCGCTCCGTCTCTTTCTAATTAGGAGGTATGAACAAGACGTGTATAGGTGAAGCTCTTGCTCACACCCGCTAATAGGGAATTTTCTTTTGACATATGTCACAACGTTCAAATAAATTTCAATAGATGGCGCTGATTTGCCTTGGTAATTTTTCCAAGAGACTTTTAAGTAAAATCTTTTTTCGTAGGTACTTATAATAAACAAAAAACTGAACAGCAGCAATCACTTTGTTTGACGTTTCTACTTTTGTTTATTTGTATTGATTTAAAGCAAATGAGTGTATCACAGATCACTGCACTTACATGAAAGTAGCAAGCTGGTGTATTTAGGTACGTGTTCCCTTGTGGAGTAAATAATAGTGTTCTGTAAATACGTGCCTTGAAGAACAAATGATAAGTATGTTTACCTTTTTTTTAGTTTAAAATGACAAGAAACAATAACTGTTTTTGTATTTAAATCATATTGTTTTAGGAAAATGCGTGGACCATGTATTGTGTATGGGTGTAACAAAGATGGAGTTCACCAGTTACCAAAAGATGAAACAATAAAGGCCCAGTGGATTACAGCTGCTAAACTAGACACCAAACTAAAGACTGGACGGAGCATAAAAACATATACTTACCTTTGCTCTGAACATTTTCAAGACAATGATTTCTATTACACACGGCCACTGTTTGGTAAGTACTTACCCCTTTACCCATAGCATAGAAAAAAAGAGCCTCTAGTCTGTTTTCTAATCCGTTCTGCATGCTGCTTGTTAAGTTGGTTTTGTATTGCAACATATACCTTTTGGTTTTTACTAATCGTAAGTCATTTTTTAGTTCCTTTTTTATGTAAAAATTCTTATTTAAGCACTTGTATTTTTTAGCTGGTGATAAAGGAAACAAGATATTAAATAAAGGATCTGTTCCATCAATCTTTCCTTGGACACTTTCTCAAACAAGGGAAGCTGATGTCGCTGAAGTAGAAGCAACAACAAGTTTTAGTATTGATGATTCTGAAGATCATGATGTTAGGTTTGATCCTAGTCTTGTAGTAAATGACTATTCTAAAAACAATAATCCAATAAGATTTGTTGAAGAAATACCATTTATTGAAGTACAACCAAATGACATAACTGAAGATCCTTTGGAGTTAAGCGATGCTGAGAAACAATCTGATACATCAACTAGTGACTCCTTTTGTCTACAACTAGATCATATAGATTCTGATTCTGTAGCTATGGATATTGAAGTAAGTGGTTTGGAACCCATTATTGGATCTTGCGCATCCCCTGTTCGTGAAATTAAAAGTTATAATGATATATCTGTACAAACTATCAACGACTCACCGGCTTTTAGTGTACATACATATAAAAATAACAACAAGGCGATACATTTCTATACTGGCTTACAATCATACAAAAAAATGCTTTTTGTTTTCACAAGCCTGGGCAACGATGTTCACCATTTGAAATATTTTTATGGCTCTCCACCTTCTTCATTAGACCCGTTAGAACAGTTCTTTTTAACATTAATAGTATTACGGAGACATAAAACGTTTGAAGAATTGTCAATGATGTATTTAATATCAATAAAAGATGTATCAAATTTAGTCATAACTTGGATTCGATTCATGTCATTAGTGTGGAGAAAAATAGATTTGTGGGTTGGAAAGGAAACCGTAAAATCATATATACCGTTTGATTTTAATGACAAGTTTCCCATGACCAGAGTCATCATAGATGCTACAGAATGTCCTATAAAGAAACCTGGTTTGCCAAGGGCCCAACAGATAACTTTCTCATCTTATAAAAATAAAAACACAGTGAAGTTTCTATTAGGTATAACACCGAGTGGTTTGATAACCTATGTATCTCCATGTTATGGTGGCTCTGCAAGTGACCGACAAATCATTGAGAGAAGTGAAATTTTAAACAGGTTTGATGCTAACGATGAAATAATGGTTGATAAAGGATTTAACGTACAAGACATTTTTATATCATATGGGGTAAAAGTTAATATGCCAGCATTTTTCAAAAAAGGGAACCAAATTGGCCCTGAGATGCTAAAGAAGAACCGGAAAGTTGCAAGTAAGAGAATTCATGTAGAAAGAGCTATTGGGTTATTAAAAACATATAGAATATTGATTGAGCCTATGAATAATACAGAAATAATATTGTCAAGCGACATTGTTTTTATATGTGCCATGTTAACAAATTTTAGAACTAATATAATAAGTAAAAATGCATAGGTTTTCATTAAAAACTCTTTAATATTTTTATATTGTACAAATGCTTTTATAATATAACCTATTTATAGAAGTGATTTATATTTTAGGGTACCTTACTCAAAGGTCACCCAAAGGGCAATGGAGCGTGCTATGCTCGGAGTTTCTCTGCGTGATCGAATCAGAAACGAGGAGATCAAAGAGGAAAAGCAAAGTCACCAACATAGCTCTCAAAATTGCTAAACTTAAGTGGCAGTGGGCGGGGCACAGAGAACAGATGGCCCCTGGGGTAGTAAATTTCTCAAAGGCGATCGCGCACCGGAAAACGTAGCGCAGGTAGGCCTGGTGAAGGTCGTGGGAAGCCACTGGAATTGGTTAGCTCAGAACCGGTCATCGTGGAAATCCTTGGGGGAGTCCTATATCCAGCAGTAGACTTTCTTCCGCTGATATGATGATGACTCAAAGTGTTCCAATTGAACCTTATTACTAAGCTTACGCTGTCCACCTGTTCAACTTAAAAGGCTGTACCTTTTGAACCGTAACAGGTAGCAGGCTGAAATTTTCAGTGTTTTTTATATAGGGTAAACTAACAAATAATAAATATTAGAAAAAGTAAAAATTATAATATAAGAAAAAATATTTTTACAGTTTTTTGTTTTTGCTCTATCGTGAAAACAGTAAATATACACGCGTTAAAATTGTCGATTCTAATACTAATTCTTAAGTAAATCAAATATTAAATAAAAGAGAAAAAGTAAAAATTAGAATACAAGAAAAAATATTTTTAGTTTTTTGTTCTTGCTTTATCGTAAAAACGGTAAATATTGATTCTAATACTAATCCTTAGGTAAAACAAATATTAAATACTGGCCAAGTCTGAATCGTTCTCGCGCTAACGATTCCAAACTTAATAAAAAGTATACTGCTCTCATTGATGTCTTGTTTAGAGAAATCATTGTTGAACTCACGCCGAGAAGTGTGTTGCTAAGGACAGAGCGCGCTAAGGAGTGCGCGAGTCCAACTCGCACTTGGCTGGTTTTTCAGTAATCCTACTAATATTATAAATGTAAAAGTTTGGATGGATATATGTTTGTTATTATATCACGCTACAACAGTTGAAATTTGATAAGAAGGTAGAGAAATTAGGAACTGGATTAACATATCTATAGGCTACTTTTTTACCATGCTCAAAGCTAGTCTTGGATACATCATTCATCTTTCTTAACATAAATGTGTTAGTTACTAAATTTTAGGACTAATGTAAGTAATAGGTAAAAATTTATAGGTAAAGCCCATTCGCTTAGATAGTGCCATTCGCCCTTTGTAAATACCGACACAGCGCGTGCCGCCGCGTGTCAAAGAACGCCGCCTTGACCTCAAAAAATGCTGACACATGTGTATAACTTGATTTGTATCTGTAAATTGTCTAATATAGTAGATTTAATTCTTGCATTTTGTCTAAACTAATGACACTATCTGAGCGAATTGACTTAAGATACTAAAGTTAACATTTTATTTCATATTGTACAAATACTTGTCTAATAAAACCTGTTTATAAAAATTTTCATAAAAGTGGTTTAATTTATCAGTCATATCTTGTATAAACTCATTATCTTTATTAATTATAGATATATAGAAATCTTTTACAGTGTAGACAAAAAATAAGCTGTATTTCTGTTTGTACACATCAGTTGTCCTTGTACTTGGTAATAATAATCACTGTTTTTGTCCAATTTAAAAAGTCCACTTTCTTCACATAGATGTAAGTAGGGTATATTTTCTCCAGTAGCAGCTTTGTTTCTTGCTGTATATGGGCACTTTACTTCAATGACTGCATTGTCTCCTACAAGGCCATCAGGTGTGCACCCAATATATTGCAAATCTGGGTGCACTATGATTCCACATTTCGTTACAGTGAATCCTGTTTCCAAACAAAATTTTTGGATGGCAAATTTTTCGTTTTTTAATCCATGTTGAATTGCTAGTGATGTGAATTCTTCATCTTTTAGCAATGCCTTGGCCAGCTTTTCTTTGTTGTTGTTTGGGAATTTACTCCCAAAATCAGAACTCGGGAGTCTTAATTTTCTTTTCAGCTTCCAGAGTTTTCAGTCATTTTTTGTATTTTGCTGTAATTCCTCTAATTCAATTTCATATGACTCCAGGTATCTTTTTTCCTCTGTCTTATTGAAGTAATCATGGTCTTTGTAAAGAGCTTTTTTATTTGCTGGTTTTCTCAGCTGAGCCATGGGCATTGTAACATTTTCTTGAGCGCAAAAATTTATTGTCTGATTTATAAAATGTTCAGCATATTTATGAGAGCTTGAGCTTGATTCTTGAGAGCTCCCGGGTCGTGGGTCAAATTCAGCAATCTTCTTTGCATTCTTGATTTTTAAATTCAAATCTTCAGCTTTGACAGGATTACCTGAGTAGATTGCTGTTGGGTGATGGAATGTCTGAAGGGTTGATGTCGAGCTTTTACTTCTTTTAATGTTTTTGTTATCAGTAAAATCAATCAGACCATATACTAACACTAGTACATGCTTACATTGAGCATATGGGCCCATTCCAGCTGCACACTCACATTGGCCTTCCATTATCACATTGTCTTTTGCCTTTATGGTCACATTATATGTGACAGACTTTCTCATTTCTGAAGAGCACAAAGCAGTTATAAAATACTCGCTGCCAAAGTAAGCTACACGACTCGTTTGCAAGTACTGCTCTTCATACATGTTTTTTGAGCTTTTTAAATTTTCACGGTCGGCTAGCTGACTATAATGCTGTAGATCTTGCTCACATATAAGTGGCAGAACACTATCTGAGGTGACATCACGAAACAGATCAGCATTGGGTGTTTTAATATGGTACGATTCCTCTGGATCGTTAACTAACCCACCAAAGATGGTGTCATAATCCATTAATCTGCAACCAAAAAATATAAACAGGCTAAAAATAAAATTTCACTCATATCAAATAAAGGAAAAATAAATTGTACAGCCACACTGAGCATACTTTCTTGTGAAGTCAGACACAAATTAACAATAAATACTCTAGGCTATATACAGTTATACTACCAAGTTTCATTAAAATCTATAGAGCCATTTTTGACATTAAAAAAAACACTGAGATATAAAAATAACATTGTCCTAACCCAAATTTCACCCAAATCCATTCAGTAGTTTGGGAACTAGAGCAATGGACGGATGTAGACACACACACACACACATTTTTTGTTTTTCTGCATGAAAATCTCAACTTTGATTTTGTTTGCCTTCACAATAACCTTCATCACTCCTTTCTCACTCGAAAGTAAAAAATAATTAGGAATAAATGTATGATTCTTGAATACTATCTTTATTTTCTATTACACCTAGCAGATGATGACCTCACACTTCCAAGATGTGGCATAGCTGTTGTGGTGAATCAGACTGTTGTTAACAACCCATAAACGTCCCCACTATAGATCACTTTCTTTCAAAACTCTGGAAAGTCAGGCCATACTCTACAAACAGGGACCAACAGGTTGGTGCAAACACCATTTTCAAAAGTTTTTTAAGCCACCTGTAAGATATTCAACTAGTCTTAACGACTGCCATGTATTGAAATCAACTGGAACCAACAGCTTAACATGCCTTGCGCAGCACGTAAACTGTTGAGAAAAATGCTATGAACAGTCAACCCCTCCAGATAGTGACCGTGCTTCAGGTCAGTTAACCTACGTGATTGACCCAACCAAGCTGTACAAACCAAGTTGTACTGAGCTACGAATGCTTCTCAATCAATTATGCTGAATCAAACTGTATTTTTAAGCGGGCCATACATGTTAGCTCACAGATATAAATGCCATTTTTATAACAATTAAAAACGCCCTTGTTTTCCAATATTAAAATGGCTAAAAGGCTCCTAAAATATACTAAAACTAACCGAAGTTTAGCAAAATACACTAACCTTTGGACAAGAGCAGCTTTTTTCCCAGTAGTTTTGGCATTACGTTTCCGCAACTCCTCTTTAAGTTGCTTGAGTGTCCA
Source organism: Coleophora flavipennella (assembly GCA_947284805.1). Classification (NCBI taxonomy): domain Eukaryota; kingdom Metazoa; phylum Arthropoda; class Insecta; order Lepidoptera; family Coleophoridae; genus Coleophora; species Coleophora flavipennella. The sequence continues at coordinate 1,902,676 of OX369289.1, read as the reverse complement.
CGATCCATAGTCCTTCGCCATGACTTCCAAACAAGAAATCTATGTCTCACTATTAGGCACACAAACTCTGAACACACAGCTATGAGTCCTATCTCTGAAACAGCAAAGTACCTATTGATGTGCACAAGACCTCAACTGAAATACAGAGGAACCGAAGCTCGACTCGACGCACCAGGAGTTTGAAAATTACACAAAATTAGGAAGAAACAAGTGGAAAATAAAACCAACAAGTAATTTGCAGTCATGAACTGCAATAAACACCACGGTCAACGACACTCGTCGATAACAGCAGTGACCACAGAGTGACCACTCTTTTTACCGAGGATTCTTTTTATCAAAAATACTGCTAAAATCTACCGAAACCTAAGCCGTATTTAAATACTATCTTTTGATGTTTTTTTTTAATTTAAAACATAATAGTTTTTATTGACTTACTAGCAAGCAGAACATCTACACCTACAGGTTAGCTTGAAAATTCATATATAATTCTATTGCCCGAAATTTACTACAAAGGTAGAAATGTGCTGAAATTGGTCATACTGATGACATGATTGTGTTCTCAATATCAATGTTGCCAATTTTCTAATTCCCAATGTTGATCAGCGCCATCTAGTTGATTTTTGTAAAAGTGGTGGAAAATTGCCCATTCTATTGCTCGAAATTTACTACAAAGGTAGAAATGTGCTGAAATTGGTCATACTGATGACATTATTGTGTTCTCAATATCAATGTTGCCAATTTTCTAATTCCCAATGTTGATCAGCGCCATCTAGTTGATTTTTGTAAAAGTGGTGGAAAATTCCCTATTGAAAAGAGACGGAGCGGTAAAGAGACATTTCAAGGGCATATTTCTTTGCTTCAATTAGGTATTTAGAGTGTGGCCTCCAGTTTTACCTATAAACTCCTTGATTTTGACCATCTTTTTTTTTTTTTTTTTTTTTTGTAGTGTGGCGATTTTGGCACTTTGTGCATTTCGCCAAAGTCAAGTTATTTAGTTCACTGGGCTAAAGGTTGGGAAACTTATCTAACACAAAAGGTAGGTTCTTATAGGAAACGGAATGGAAATAAGGAAAAAGGATTAGTTTTACAAAAAATATAGTCACTACTTAAAAATATTATTTAAAAAATAATTATACTCCAAACTTCATGTGTAAACGAAAAACAAATAAAAACACAAAATACTATTTATAGTTATTAAACTTTGATGTTATTTTGTACAATGAATAATTCAATTGCTTTAAAAATAAAAAAAACTATTAGAAGAAATCAGGCATTCAATATTTGTAGGAAACGGAACATGCAGGATGGTAAGGGTTTCAAGGAAGGAAGAGTGATTATATTTAGGACACGTAAAAAAAATATGGTTGATATCACCAACAGCACTATCAGAATCAGAGCAATCACACTTGTCAGTGCTTACGATTCCCAATTTTGAAAGATGCGCTGGGGTGCACGTGTGACCCAAGCGCATACGAATAATTATGCTGGTTACTGTTTTGCTTAATTTAATTTTAGTGAACCATGGTTTATGCGGAATCTCTGGTTGGATCTGATGATAATATCTACCTTTCTGCTTTGATTTTTCTGAATAAAGTGTTGTCCATGAGTCATAAAGATTCCTGTTTGACAAATTTGCAAGGTCATGGATGACATTTTTATAAGGATGTTCTCCATCTAATATAGCCTCGTTGGCTAAACGATCAGCAGTCTCATTTCCACGTATACCGCAATGGCTAGGTATCCAAACGAAACGCACATCATAATTTGATTCGTGGCATTTATAAAGAAGATTTTTGATTTGGAATATTATATCGTACTGAAATTTAATTTTGAAAGGAAATTTAACTAGTTGCTAAGGCACTTTTGCTGTCGGTAAAGATTACAGCTTTAGGTAATTTGGCAAGTAAAATATATTCGACTGCTTTATACAGCCCAAAGCACTCACCCGTAAATACTGAGGCCTCAGGTGGTAGCATTATTTTTTTTACAAAGCTAGACTGTTTGTGATAAACACCAACTCCAACGTTGCCCATTTGAGTGTGTTTAGATGCATCGGTAAATATTTGATGAAAATCTTCCCAGTTCTGATCACTTTGATGTATGAAGGAAATGTTTGGATTAGTATCGTCCTTGTGGATTCAGATGTCAAAAACTACCATGGTAGGAAGTGTCAAAGAGTTAAAAGATATACTGTACAATGGAAGTAAACGTGATCTATGAATTGGTGTAGTTAAAGACAAAAATTGCTTAAAACTGTTAAGAATTAGTGGCATAGATTTATGTTTCCAATACGAAGACGATGACGTTAAATTGTTTAGTGCGCTCAACTTTGACAATAAAGGATGGCAGGTGTAGTGTATTATTCGAAACAGGTATTTGTGAGCGAGATATTGACGTCTCAATGCAAGAGGCGGTACTCCACATTCCACTTGTAAAGCATGAATAGGACTAGATTTCATGGCACCAGCCATTATGCGCAATGCCTTCGACTGAATCGTCTCTAGTTTATTAAATGCAGTGACGCTGCTAGGTTCCAAGAAGAAAGTACCATAGTCAAAAACACTACGAATCACCGCCTGGTACAGTAATTTCATAGAGGCGGGGTGAGCGCCCCACTAAACACCAGCGAGACAACGCATCATATTTATACGTCTTTCACATTTTGCTATTAAATAGTCACAATGAGCCACCCATGATAATTTAGAATCTAGTATCATCCCTAAATATTTAACCTGAGATTTAACCTCAATAGGTCTATCATTATATAATATTGTTACTGGTGGAGGCATACGCATTCGTGAAAACAGAACAGAAGTAGTTTTACCAACAGAAAGTTCTAAACCGTTATCATGTAACCAGCACCTCAGAGAACTCAAAGCATCTGTCAAATTAGAAGAAATTCTATTAACTGAATTATCAGAGCTATATAACACGACATCGTCAGCGTATTGTATAATTGAGACCAGATCGTCATTCAATTTACTCTCCAGGTCCTGAGTGTATATGTTGTACAATAGAGGGCTCAAAACGGAGCCCTGTGGAAGCCCTTTCCACACAGTTCTTATTAAATACGAGTCTTGTATTTCAAAATGGATATATCTTTCAGATATGAGACTAATTATAAATCTACAAAGAATATTCGGCACATTTAATGTCAGTAATTTTTGTTGTAAAATCGGTATTAATACATTATCATATGCTGATTTAATATCAACAAATACTGCTCCCAAGGACTTATTAGCAGAAAATGCCAATCGAATGTCCATTGTCAAAATTCCCAAACAATCAAAAGTACTTCTTCCCTTTCTGAATCCAAACTGGCTATTAGATAAAAGACCTCGACTTTCCAGAAACCATTCTAGTCTATTTTTAATTAAGTGTTCTGCAATTTTAACTAAAACAGTGGACAAAGCTATTGGTCTATATGAATCTGCGTCTGAAGAGGACTTATTGGATTTAAGTAATGGCAACACAGTTTGAGTTCTCCAAGCGGTAGGTACATTACCTGTCATCATTACAGTATTAAAGTTAACTCTAAATAATAAATGAGTGAATTATCACTAAGGTGTGCCAAAAATGAGTAAGGAATACCATCCAGACCCGGGGCTGTGTCTTTGGTACTGGAGAGGATGCCCTTAAGTTCGTGCAGTGTGAAAGGGGAGCACAAGTTATTTACGACATTGAGATGATTGGATGTGGATATAGTTCGCAACTGCTCATGGACATATGGAGGGGCTAATCTGTCTAAGAATTTATTTGCAAGAGGCTCAGGAAGGGACCTATAAGAAGTGTCAGTAAATGCAGACCTAAATCTCCTAATCTGTTGCCAAACTATGGATGCAGGTGTATCAGGGCATATAGACGCACAAAATTTTTTCCAACTTTCGACCTTTTTCTTTCTAAGGAGTTTTTTAACTTTACACATTGTTTCTATCAGCGAGTCATAATTCTCCTCCGTCATGTGCTGTTTATATTTTTTTTCAGCTTCTTTCCTCTCCCTAACTGCTTCAGTACATTCACTGTCCCACCAAGAAGGAGATGGTATTTTACCAAGCGAACCATTTTTTTGCGGGAATAATTGATCAGCTGTATCAACTATAAGTTTTGCTAATTCTTTTGCACAATTATTCTCATGACCTAGGCATGCTCTCTGAAGTGTAGAAATTTTTGTATCTATTTCATTTTTAAACTTTAGCCAGTCAGCATCTGCTAATCTATATTTTAAACGGGGTTTGCGCTGTGGTGTAGATTGATTTTTAATAGGAAAAGATATAATAATTGGGAAATGATCACTACCATATGTATAAGAAAGAACCTTCCAAGTAAGAGAAGAAGCTAAGTTAGGAGTACAAATAGATAAATCAACAGCACTATCGGATTCATTGGGAGCTGACCTTCTTGTTGGTAATCCTGTGTTAAGTAAGCACAGATTGTGATGGTCCAATAAATCAAGAACTTGTTCACCATAGCTATTAGAGGTAGTGCTGCCCCATGAAGAATGATGAGCATTAAAGTCTCCTAATATTATAAATGGTTGTGGGAGTGAGAAAAGTAATTGGTCTAATTCATTAAATATAATAGATGAGGGATAAGGTACGTAAATAGAAACAAAACAAATATTATTAACGATAGCAGCAATTATGGAATAATCATTATGATGAGAAGTTATGGGATGAATGATAGGATGAAATGAATGTTTGATGAGTAAGGCTACACCGCCATACCCATCAGATCTATCTTCTCGGAATGAGATGTAACCCTGGAACTTAAAGCTTATTTCAGCTTTAAGCCAGGTTTCAGATAAAGCTATGACAAAAGGGTCAAATTTATTTATCAAATAGATCAGATCAGACTTCTTATTGACTATACTGCGAGCGTTCCATTGCAGTATTTTGCCGGACTGATCCATTGTTGTTTTTATTAATACTGGAAATAATATCTAGTAAGGGGGCAACGTGGGACGGTGAGAAATTAGAGGAAGTGAGTAACTTAATTAAGGCTGTTATTATTTCAAGAATAGTAGATTGAGTTTCATCATTATCATTTGATTTATTTAGTGCAGAAACATTTTCAAATGACTTTTCATTGTTGTAGTTGCCTACAATTTCCTGATGGGCAGCTCGGTCATACCCTCTTGAAAATTTAGGCAGAGCACGAGGTTTAAGAAACACAGTCTTTCTGTAAGATGAGGTAGGAGTATGGTCAGTGGATGTAGAGGTAGTAGGTTGGTTATCAGGTCCAGTGGATGGATAAGATGGTTGAGAAACAACATTAGCATATGGCCTATGCACTGGAGGGTGCAGCTTGGCTGCTTCTACATATGAAATACAGTTTTGTGCCATATATGTCTTAATTTGTTTTTGCCTATCATACTCAGGGCATGTTTTATTTGTGGCATAATGACAGCCAAAGCACATACAACATGAAGCAGAGTCCTCCTCAACATCACAAGAAGACCCAGTATGACTAAATCCACATTTGTAGCACTGCGGTTTCGATCGACATTGATTTTTGGTGTGTCCATATCTACAACAGTTATAACACTGGATTGTAGGATATGTGTATAGTTCTACCGAAAGAGAATTGTAGCACATAAACACACGTTTTGGAAGTACCTGTCCATCAAAAGTCAATACAACTGTTTGAGAAGGTTTCCAAACAGGATTACCATCAACCATGACCTTGTAGTTAAGCCGTCTAGTTTTAATAATTTCACCACAACCTATAAGCACGCTAATATTTTCTTTAATTTCTTCCAGATCCCAATCAGCAGGGACACCGCGAACAAGACCTATACGTGTTATGTTGTAGGAGGGGATGAAGGCTTTGAACTTGTAATCAGCTAATTTATTATTACTAATAAAAGAGTTGGCTGCTCTGTATGATGTAAACGCTACAGTTATTCTGTTTCTACCTATCTTTTTGATGCTTCCATTGCAAACGTTTTGTATATTGTTTTTTTTCAAGAAGTTTCCAAAACTAATGGGATGAAATGTAGCCCCGGCATCAGTGGAATCTCTTTGTACATGAACAACATATGGAGCAACATCAGTTGAACTATACTCAGACCTACCAATTTTAACAGCTGTCTGTATGACTGGAGTTGGAGCTAATGACATATTTTTGGAATTGACTAGTAATGAATGATTCTGAGTTACATCGCCAGTGACATCAACCGCATTAACCTTATCCTGAACTATCTCTTCAATCATGCAATTGCAACTGACTTTGGTTGCATGAGGATGTTTCCTACGTTTTTTATTGCAGTGTTTGCATATTCTAGTTGCGCGAATACGTTTCCTTCTATTCTCAGTGTCCACATCAGCATGATCCGTATCCATACTGGAGTCATTATTTATGCTACCACCTTCTACTACAACCATAAAAGCATCATTTGCATCTGCATTAGGATTTACGTTTGAATTCTCCGCTTCTATAGTAACATTGTGAGCCACCGGGGAGGGCGGACCCCCCGGCGGCGGATCGTCGCCCATCCTTCGCCTTTTTTGCTCAATTAAAATTAAAACTTACCAAAATATATAGTATATATATATATATACACTACTAACTAATATAACACAAAAATAGAACTAAAAACTACAAACTAATCCTTTGTATTAAATTATTTATAAATTTAAATCAAAAAACACGCCCGCTCAAATCGAAGTTTCCCGCGCTTTTTTCTTGACCATCTTTTGCTAACTTTACTGCAGTTTAGTGTTGCCACCAAAAAGATCTAACGTTCTACATTCTACCATCAAAAAAAGTTACTTCAAACAAAAAGAAGTTCATAACTTATTTTGCCGACTTGTAATACTGATTCCCGGATTGGTCCCTATTTGACCCAAATCCTTAGTCGCCCTATTTAACGGTAATTATCTGTGTTATACCGACTAAATAATTTGAGAAAGCTCCAGTCATTGCATAGCTTTTATAGCGGGCTTTGAGCGCGGCGACCGGATCGAGAAATTCCGTAACGAAAATAACCTAACAACCCACGAGTTCTAAAAAACTTACAGTGCCATCTATTAGCGATTTGCGGTACTAAAAGGACTTAGTCAATTTTACTGGTGTAATTTTCTTAGTGTTAATTTATTACATAAACATCCCGCGCCCCAAAGACTATATGGTGCTGGTAAATACTGCATAAATAATTAATTATAATTGCATAAGTTGATGAAAAAAAGCTATGCAACAGCTTTACCGCGGCAGTCCCCGAGTGCCACACGTTTTTTTGTCACTTTTGCTTTGTGAAACTTCTCTTGTGCATTGTCGTCGTTTTAGTGATTTCCATGGCATCGTTTTTTGTGACAAATGAAACATGTAATGGAAAGCCATGAAAAATATGTTAAACATTAAGTAACGAATGGGAACAAATACCAGAACATTCAAAAGTTAGTACAAACTTAATGTTTTCTTCAAATAATATGGCCCTATAAAGGAGAGAGTACCGCTATTTAATTGGTTTTATAATTGTGAAAATACCTAAATAATTGATTTTATGATACCTAGGCAGATATTATGAATGTTTTGATCTTGGGATGTTGTATCTTTTCCGGACACAACACGGGTTCGTAAATTTGAGTCCCGCATAGGACATTTATTTTTAGATTTGTCGCAGTTTGGATGAAAGCTGTCACACACGGGCGCTATTTTATCTTAAGATACTCGCGAGTATCATAAGATAAAAACTTATAGCATAGCAAGATATCACACACGGGCGCTATACTACATATAATATATGAAAACCTCACATTCTGTTACGAGCCTTTGAATGAGCTACACTACAATGAGTTCGCATAATATGTTGCTATTGGACTTACTAGACAGTTCGTCAGAGGACGAAGCCGACTTTGACGAAGTGACGATGATATCGAAGATGGAAGCGGGCTTACCAAGATTCCCCAACGCAATGGGGATCTGGCCATCTTATCTTCAAGCCGGAACATATGCTGTTAACCGCCTCCGTGGCGTAATGGTTAATCCATTCGCTTCACACCGGCCCCGGGTTCGATTCCCGGCGGGGTCAATTTTGTAAGACTTGGTTGTAGGGCATTTTTATAACCCGCCTGGCTAGCTACCACCATCTTATCTAGGTGTTGCTGCCAAACATCAGTGTTAACAAGATATAATAGCCAGTTCTCAATTGCGTTGGGGAATCTTGGTAAGCCTGCTTGCATCTTCGGCATCATTGTCACTTACCATCAGGTGAGATGATGCCAAGGGCTCACCAATTGTGAATAAAAAATAAAAACAGATGTTTGGCGGCAACACTTGATAAGATGGTGGTAGCTAGCCAGGCGGGCTATGAACATGCGGGCTATGACATGAGTCTTATAAAGTTGACCCTGCCGGGAATCGAACCTGTGACCTCCTGGGGTGAAGCGAATGGACTAACCATTAAGACACGCAGGCGGTTAAAAACTCTTTTTAATCATGCTGTATTTATCTTAGGATAAATATAGCGAGCTCGCGCGGTATCGCTCGGTATCTGCAAATAGACGGCGATGAATCTGCCCCATGCACAGATCTACAATCATGCAAAGATCTGTGGCCCCGTGTGTGTACTCTCATTGATTTCTATGAAGAGCGATATAGTAAGATATCTGTTAGGTTAAATATATCTTATAGTATAGCGCCCGTGTGTGACAACCTTTAGATGTAATAAAAATAGGCAAGCTGATCACCTACATACCTTTTTAAAAATAATGATATCCAAATCCAGCTAACCTGCACTTGTCTGGTGCTTATGTTTTATTAGACGTTTCTTAAAATATAGTTGTTAAAAATTACGTTTTATTCTTATTTATAGTGTTTTTTTGGCGTTTAGGCTAGTTTAGACTATCTCAGTTAAGCCACACCCTGGACACTTCATACAACGTGCCAAAAATGACATTTCAAAAAAGGAATGACGGAACAAACAAAATGGCGGCGAAATCCAATACGTTCGACAACCAAACTGTAACCAATCTGTATCAATCTGGGTGACGAGGGGGTGAGGTCGCAATCTAGAGAGCGAGTGCCAGGGAATATCCATACTGTATGTTAGTACTAATATATATATACTTTGGTTAAGCTGTGAAAAATGGTAATATCAGGTCCTGAGTTGTTGGCAACACTGAATACAAACAAACAAAACTTACGCACCGTTACCGTTTATTATTTTTTGCATGCATCATTTAGCTTGGGGGGCGAACGAAAGCGAATTTAATACTTACGGGCTTAGGCTTGGTTGAACGCAAAGGAAATTATAGAATTCTTGGTTGACTGGCTGGCCAGTGGCCACGGAAAAATTAAAATGTAAGTTTTTAAATTATTCGTGCTATGTTAGCAGTTTTCTTGATAATGTAATTTTACACGTTTATATATTTTTAGTGTTGCTATTTGGAATGGAAGTAAGTGCACGTACCGAGTGACCGGTTCCGGCTGGTTGTTTTATCTCAAAATAGTGCTGAACAAACACAAAGATGGGGTAAGCTTACCACATTCACAAAATTATCGTAAATCTACCTACATAACCTGCATTGTGAAATAAAAACATTTTTGGCGGCTTTTGAGTTTTATGAGGAAACGCGGTGAATAGGTATTTCAATAAAATGTAGCTGACTCTCTCCCCCAAGCCTCTCGGTATTCAGTAAGAGCAAGATTACACTAAGTCATATATATGATCCTAGATCTAGTACATTGCCGCCTTTGTAGGATCATATTTCACAGCATGCTGTCAAAAATGATCATTGGGCTACATCTATGATCATATATAAATCATAATGTAATAATGGCCTAAGAAACGGAGAACTGCAGCTCAGACCGATTTAAGCACTAAAATTGACCCAAACAGCATTATGGCTCTTTTACACGAGGATAATAGATGAGACAATCCATTAAGCCAGGACAGTAAGACAATAAAGAAGTATCGTCTAAATGGAGACAATCCACTGATTGGACAGGACAGTGAAATAGAATGATTTGAAATTTTCGGAGCCAATAGCTTCCCCCACCACGCGCACGGTGGATTGTTTTGTATATTGTCCTCGTGTGAATGCACATTCCTAGCCAGTGAGCCAGCAGTCAAGGTTCCGAGTGCAGGCACATCACATTTTTATTTGAAATAACTTGGAAATTACAATTACAATAGTTGAAGTTCTCTTATGATTTGACTTGATTGATCGAATGAAGATCTTCTGGCCATCCACGGTCAATCTTTTAAAATGTATTTCGTCATGTAGTGCATCCAGAGCATCTTTTTGCATTAAAATTAATACATTTTTAAGAAAGCTCCAAAGCAGTTTATCTTTCCATCGCGAGAAGAGGGTATGAAAGTAGGTTAGGTTTTTGATCTATATGTCAGATTGTGAGTCAGTTGAAAAATGGCCATATTTAGGCCGATATTACACTATCATAGACATATGGTCCTAGATGTAGCCCAATGATTATTTTTGACAGCATTCTGTAAAATAGGATCCTACAAAGGCGGCAATGTACTAGATCTTGGATCATATATCTGTGATAATGTAATATCGGCCTTAGACGTTTGTATTTCAATAACTGCTTAAGGTGTATTTTGGGGTTCTAGTTAATCCTATTGGTATCAATAAATATACTAAGTTTGGTGTGTTTGTGTTAAATAGATTTTGAGATATAAAGGCGTCAAGTGTGGCTCCAAATGGTTTGTGTAATATTACACACAGCGTTGTTCGCCAGTCCTTTTGCTTGAACTTAGCTTGACACGTTGCCGTGTGTCTAGATATCCAAGTCCAAGAGCATATTTTCAAAAGTATTCAATGTACTTATTTTTCAAAAAATATTTTGATTTAGAAATAAAAATAAAAGTTTTGTAATGTGAGTCTTAATAATAATAATCATCCAGAATGAATCCATATACTTACCTACAACATCCTATAAGGAGTTTTTGTAGTATCTCCTGAGGGTAATTCTGTCACATAAATAGCCCACGTTTGAGTATGTCCTATAGCTATTAAGTTCAGTTGGGGGTTTCCATTATCAGCAGGCTTGGCGGGGGGGTTGGGTGATTGCAGTGTACAGTGTGGTGGCACAGTATGCAAAATTGATGCTGCTGTCCATCCTCCGATTTTTGTTAATCCTTTATTGCCTTTTACGGCACCCTCGGGAAGATGTTAGCTGATGTGCATTAAAATTTATAGGAAACCATACACAATGCGGGAATTGAAACAAATAGTGGAGTACCTGGTGGAACACAGGCACTACGCAGAAGTTCGAGGAAGGAAGATGTGGGTGGACCTTGCAAATACTCATGTATGTAATGCTTTGCAAAAAATTAAACAGTTTCCTGTCTTATTATAATTGCTGGTTACAGTACAGTACCTTTTTCATCTTATCAGCTCATATATGTCCTCACCGAGGGGCTCGAGCCTACCCTGAATTAGGGCAATCGGGCTTTAGTCGACCAGGCAGGCCCAGTGCGGGTTGGTCGACTTCACACACAACCTTTGAGTTTCTCCGCAGGCATGTGCATGTTTCATCACAATGTTTTCCTTCACCATAAAACCGTCAGATAATCGTACATATGAAATCTAAGTTTGAAATCACATTGGTATGTGGCAGGATTCAAACCATGACCTCCTGGACAGGAGCCGCCGAAGTACAGTACCTATGTACATGGAAAATTGGAAATGTAACACTGTCTGTTGCCAACTCCTTTGTTTTTCTGTTGTTTTATGTTCACGATGTATTTACTTTTCCAGAGAATTGATAGGACATGGCAAAGTTTAAAAGAGACATTTCTAAAAAGGATTCTTCCAGACATACACAACCCTTACTACAAATTGACAGTGGAACAAATCGCCAGTTTCAGAAGAGAGTAAGCTAGTTTATTTTAAAAGTTATTATTTTTTTTTTGTGAAAATTGTAATTGATAGCAACTTTCTGTCTGTTTTGCAGGATGGACATTACAGGGAAGCACATAAAAAAATTGGAAATTCACACAATAACAGATAGCTCCAGTAGTAATGGTAAAGTATTAAGTGAATTGCAACTTTTTTTAAACTGTATGTAAACACTAGCTTTTGCCCGCGGCTTCGCCTGGGTGGACATCGTTTTTAGGCTTCCGTACCCAATGGGTAAAAACGGAACCCTATTACTAAGACTCCGCTGTCCATCTGTCTGTCCGTCTGTCACCAGGCTGTATTTCATGAACCGTGATAGCAAGACACTGGAAATTTTCACAGATGATGTATTTCTTATAACAATAAATACTAAAAATTAGAAAAAGTGAATAAATAAGGGGGGTCTCCATTTGTACTCTCCATACAAAAACCGTGTTTTTTTAAACATGTAGAAACTAGCGCCATCTAGTATGATTGTATGGAACCCTATGTGTGCAGTTCTGACTCGCACTTGGCCGGTTTTTTATGACTGTCTTTGAGGGTAAGTGGTGCGCGAGCCGCAAGCAACCGGTGAGCGTGGGTATGAGTTTTTGTCCAGATCCTTATCCACGATCGAGCTATTCTGATTAGCAGTCTATGTCACTTCCCACCCCCTTAACCAATTCTATACAAAAAATACTTCAATCCATTGCTACGTGTCATCATCATTACAGCTCATATACGTCCCCACCGAGGGGCTCGAGCCTACCCTGAATCAGGGCGATTAGGCCTTAGTCGACCACGCGGGCCCAGTGCGGGTTGGTCGACTTCACACACAACCTTCGAGTTTCTTCGCAGGCGTGTGCAGGTTTCCTCACGATGTTTTTCCTTCACCGTTAAAGCAATCGGTAAGTATGTACGTAAGTTTTTTTGAAAAACTCATTGGTACATTGGCCGTCCAGATTTGAACCCGGTACCTCTGGTTAGATGTACCGAGTCGTTACCGGTTGAGCCACCGACGCTTTTTGCTACGTGTGCGAGCGTGAAAATGAGATTTCCCCAGATCCCTCGGAAATTGTGTTAGGATATGCTAATAAGTAAATTAAGTCATTTCTCACCCCCTCAACTATCTCTGTGCAAAAAAACAAAATAATCAATAATTTCATTACAATGTTAAAGAAATTAATCAAAAAAAGAGTATTTTTTCAGTTGCCTTAGGAACTGCTTCGCATGATATTTTCACGGGATAAAAAGTAGCCTATGTTCTTCCCCGTGACACCTGCTACCTGCATACCTAATTTTATCAAGATTGGTCAAGGTGTTGAAGCGTGAAAGGGTAACAAACAAACAAACAGAACACATTTTCACATTTACAATATTAGGAAGGATACAGAGTGTCAGGTTTCAAATGGATCAAACACCATTGATAGAGTACCTCAAAAGCTATTCAAAACACCCCCATGTGTGATCCGCAAAAGCCCACGGTTTTCGAGTTATTCGCTTTGTATGAAAAACATCTTTGTTCGACTTTGACATCAGTTCGTGGAAAAAAACATACAATTAAGCCATTCCAATTCCAAAAAATCCTTTCCAAAAAAATAATAATGAAAAATACAAACTATTTATACAAAAAAAACTGTTATTTATTTTCATTCTGTAAATAGGGTTAATCAGGTCCCATACTAACATGTAAAATTTCCAATATTTATTATCATGCATGCCTTTTCTATCATCATTCATCAGACATCTGTGATTCCCTAGCGTCATTTTAATATCCTTGATTCGCATGCTAATCGAAAAATAAGAACCTATGTTTTGTCCAACAAAATTGTTGGAGATAATCTATGAGACTCAATACACCCTTCTGACAAAGAATATTTAGTAGTTTATGAAAGTGTTGCATAATGAGGGGTATTTTAATACCTAGTTATGTGCAGTTTCATACACTACTTTATCTAATCTTATACATTGGGATTGAACCTGCTAAATAAAGGATCAAAGTTAAAACAGTAAGAAAAAAAAACCCACGAAATTCAGTACCAACAACAAAATGATATGTGCCTAAACCGAGCACGTCACCGCGCATGCGCTAAAGCGGGGCTGTCACAGAAAGGTAAAACAATTACAAAGAAAAAAGGTCTGGGTGAAAATTGCAATAAAACCTTTGTAATGCTATAAAAATGGCGTGGCCCACATATGCGTTCCATTTGAAGATAATAATTGATGGATTCTCCTTGGTGATGTTAACTTCTTGGATTTTTCCGGTAAAAAAATTGTTTTTTAGCATTATTTGGTTAGAGGAAACATGTTTTTAATTTATTTTTTTCTGTATGGTGTTCAACAAAGTATGTCAATATAAACTCATTTTGAAGTTTATAATAATATTACGATATGAGAGTAGATAAAGACTATTTACTAACGTACTTCTGGATAATTCCCAATTTTTATTGTGTTTATCAAAATTTATTTCCACCTTTACACCTTTTTGGAATGGTGATGAAATGAGTGTATCTTGATGGCTTAATTGTATGATGATATTTTTTACAAACCTATGTCAAAGTCCAGCAAAGATATTTTTCATACAAAATCGGAAAATCCGAACGCTATTATATTTTGAAAACCGTGGACTTTCGAGGAACACACATGGGGGTGTTTTGAATAACCTTTGTGGTACTCTATTAATGGTTTTCGTTTGCTCCATATGAAACCCGACTCTGTATATACAAGTCATTTGATGATACTACATATAAAAAAGGCACAAAAGGAATGGTTGTGAGTGTCAGTGTCGCCCTTTTCCTGTTTTACGAATTTGGGTAAAATACTGCTATGTGTCTAGATAAAATGTAAAACACCCTGACAATGGGCTAGTTGACTGCTAGTTATCTGAGTTACTTTTTATCATCTATCAAAAACGAAATTTTGTTCTACAAATGTTTGAAATAGCAAGGCGTGACGTCACAGCTTTTCAGATCGTTAATGTACGAATATTCTAAATTTGATCAAGTAAAAATTGAAGACTTGATAAAAAAACAATACGAACAAGATTTTTCAAACTTTCAAAAGGAGATGAATTTAGGAAATCATATTTCATAATTATTTTTTATGCTGTCAACCACCCTATTGTATGCCCGAAATACGTAAACTGATGATACCAATTAATTGTAACAACTATGCTACTTAGATTTAACAGTACATATTATCTTTGATGATTTATGAAATTGACTGTTAAAACATAAATGTAATACTGTTTTAGCCGACCATGTTAAGAGAAACAATGAGCAGCCTAGCACTAGCAAAGCTATTCCTGAAAATAAAACATCAGGTGAGGATAAACAATGTGACAAGATTAGT
Organism: Coleophora flavipennella; assembly: GCA_947284805.1. Classification (NCBI taxonomy): domain Eukaryota; kingdom Metazoa; phylum Arthropoda; class Insecta; order Lepidoptera; family Coleophoridae; genus Coleophora; species Coleophora flavipennella. The sequence goes on along the minus strand of OX369289.1, from coordinate 1,887,482 downwards.
TCAAACAGATCCTCTGCTGACACTCTTGTGCTGGATACATGTGGAGGAGAAGCTGACGGTGAGGCACAAGAGGAAGAACCCAAGTCACAGTCAAAGTCCTCAAGGGACCTTATCACTTATTCTGAGCCACTCACCCCAATGCTTCAAGAAATTCTTCATGACTTTGATAGTGATGATGACCCTGTGATGCAAATATTAGAAGATAATGAAATCATTCCAGAACGACCCAAATCACCATCCCCATTAATAATTCGACAGTCAAGAAGCTTAAAGAACGACATTAAAAAATCTCCCGCAAAAATCATAGCTAACTCCAAAACTAATGAAAGGAATAAATCTCCACAATCTCAACCTAAAAAAATCATGTCTTTAAAATTGAAAAAAACACGCAAAGGCACATGGGAAAAAGGATCTGGTGATGTTAGTGACAAAGAACAGGATAGCAATTCACAAACAAAAATCAACAGTCCCTCTAAATCTATTGATAACTCTGAAATATTAAATACAAAAGGATCTACTACGGAAAAAAGTAAGTCTACTATAAATTGTTCTAACACCAGCATGGATACACCGATTCCGAACAATCAAGAAGCCTTCAGCAAATCAAAACAACTTGCAAACCAAAATAACAAAGTTGCAGCAGTAAACGGTGATCTAAAAAGAAGTATTTCTCCTCCAAGTGGTCCAAAATGTAAACGTAGCAAAGAGAATTATATTGATACTAGTTCAGATGTGCAAATCGTAAACAATTCAGAAGAAGTGGTTTCTATAATAAGTACTCCATCGCAACATGATATCTCTAAAAAGAATGAACAACAGAAAGACAAATCAAATGAAAACTCAAAATCAATTAATCCCTTAACAATCCCAGAGGAAAATATTGAAACTACTAAGCAAAAGGAAGCTGGTCCTTCTGCAAAAATTATATCTAGCAATAAATCTGAAGATAAAAATCCTTGTCTGAATAGTGTGAGTTTGTTTGCAGAACAATTTTTAACTGAAAGGTACAGTGAGTGTGAGTCCGACGAGGAAGCAATCAAAAGTAAAGCGAAAAATGTTGAAGTTAACCTAAAGAGACATGGTGCAACCGTGGAAGATAAAGAAAATAAAATAAAAGATATGGTAAATAATGATAAAACAAAAGAAATTGATAATTCTAAACAAAAAATATCTGAAAAGAATTTAACAGAGAAAAATGTGGGAGAAAAGGATATAATTAGTATTTCTGACGAAAAACCTGGTGATGTCAACGACGTGTCAGGAGGCAACCTTGCCATTAACATAGTTGCTGTGTCTGGTTTTATAAACTCTACAGACAGAAACCTTGAAAAACCAAAGCAGACGCGTAATATTTCTGAGGGTCTGATATATCAAAAGACACAACGCGGAAAAGCTTTAGCAAATGTGTTTGGATTTTCAAGTGGTAAGTTAGGGGGTGGTCGTGCACTTGGGAGGCTACTGTATGTAACAATAAGTCACATTGTATCACTTTCCATTCTAAATAAAATATGTATGTATGTAAGTTAATTTTACTAACCATCTTTTGAATTCACTTTACATCAGCTTAAAGGTGTTGTGTTATTTGATTTTTGTTATTTCTTTTGCTTATGTTTGCCCCATAAAAATAATCTCTTTCTTTTTATGCATGATGCATCATAATAGGAAAACATATAAAGTGCATTAAATTTTTTAGGGTGTCCAGGCAGGTGATTATTGGGTGCTTTGTAACCAAAATGCATATAGCCTAATAGCTAGGCGAAGTTTGTTAGGATCGTATCAAGCAAAATGTTTGTCCCCCCCACTATTGTGCGATTTTTAACTTGCCATACTGATTAGAAAACACAGATGGTCCCGCAAAAAATGAGTTTATATTGCATAAGTCGAAAATGAAAAATTAAAAAAAAAATCACAAATAGTTCTCCGTCACCTTCAAAGGTACTTAATTTTGTAAGTCTTATGTTTATATGAGTTATTATGTGAGAACACAATTGATATTTGTGTAATTGTTGAGTTAATTCCTTACTTATATTTATCGAAGAAATTATGATCAATCGTGTTTTTGTCTACTCTAGGGTCAGACCTCAGTCAGATAGTGAATTATCTTACTTTTAGAGGATGAATCAGAAAAATATGAATGATCATTTAAAAAATATGAATTTTGATTTATACTTACCTCCTCATTTAAACCCCCTCTAAATTTCTGCCAGTAGTTTTTGAAAATAATATTTAAGCATTGTTCATAAAACAGTTGCAGACAACTGCATGCTTTTGTTATTTGGTGACTTCAAATGTAGTATGCTGTACCAGACTAAAAGGAGGAAATATTTTTATTTGCAGGAGCAGTGCGTAAAAAGACGAAACACCGTCGAATAGTCAAGCACCATGGCAAAAGAATATGTTCCAAGTATGTTTTTTGATCGTTTTACCTACATCATCTTAGGTATAATTTTTGTCCATGTATGTATTTAGATGTCGCGTGACAAATGTAGGCATGTCATCATACTTTTGAATTCTGAATTGGAAGTGTATAAAGAGCCGTAAGTTTTGTGGAAAAATAGAGGTGACATAGTTTTTAGTTACTACTATTTATTACTTTGTTTATTTCTTCCAATTTATTAAATTAATTTGATATGGAAGAGCGGGTTCACCTAACTAGGTACTTTATATCTACTTGGTGTTCCCATCATAGTTCTACAACACAAATATTTTGGTACAGAAATAAACATTTTTGATGTTTTTTTTTTATTTGTGTGCTCAGTATACTTACGGCAACCTCACAAAATTCAAAACAATTTATTTCAAATAGGTGTTTACACACACTTTTAAATAGTCAAAACAAAAAAAATACAATAAATATAAAATTACAAATAATGTCATGATTCAGATCACAGGGTTGTATAAAATACCGTAAGCTGTGCCTTGTCAATTACTATATTCTTTAGTAGTTTGCTTTGCTTCGTTCGTCTGCTGTTGTGTTGTGGCTTGTTTTTATTATTAATTAGCTTTTGCCCGCGGCTTCGCCCGCGTGGACATAGTTTTTATGACTGTCTGAGAGGGAGCGCGGTGCGCGAGCCGCAAGCGGCTCGCGAGCGTGGACGTGAATTTTCTCCAGATCCCTCGGTAACTATGTCAGGATATGCTTATTAGTAAATCATGTCATTTCCCACTCCCTCAACCATCTCTGTGCAAAAATTCACACAATCCATTGTTCCGTTGCGATGTTAAAGAAATCAAACAAAAAAGAGTATATTTTCAGTTCCAAGTGGACATCGTTTTTATGACTGTCTTTAAGGGTGATTAGTAAATTATGTCGTTTCCCACCTACTCAACCATCTCTGTGCAAAAAATCACATCAATCGAGTATTATTTTAGTTTCCTCAGGAACTGCATCAGATTATACTATTTTCCCGGGATAAAAAGTAGCCTATGTCCTTCCCCGTGACACAGGCTACCTGCATGCCAAATTTCATAAAGATTGGTCAAGGCGTTGAAGCGTTAAAATAAAAGGTAACAAACAAACACATTTTCACATTTATAATATTACTAGCTGTCCCGGCGAACTACGTAACGCCTTACATTACATTACACTGCCCTACCCTACCCTACCCTACACTACTCTACCCTACACTACACTACCCTACCCTACTACTCTACCCTACACTGCACTACCCTACCCTACACTACCCTACCCTACCCTACCCTACCCTACATACACTACACTACCCTACACTACCCTACCCTACACTACCCTACCCTACACTACCCTACCCTACATACACTACACTACCCTACACTACACTACACTACCCTACCCTACCCTACACTACCCTTCCCTACACTACACTACACTACCCTACCCTACCCTACATAAGAACCTTCTCCTGACAATAACGAACTCGACAAAAAAGAATTAGCGAAATCGGTCCAGCCGTTCTCGAGTTATGCGCTTACCAACACATTTTGCGATTCATTTTTATATATTAGATTTCTATCGAAGGGTGTGAACAATGTACAGCTGTGAAAGCGTGATACACACAACATTGAAACGATAAACGAAGTGAAGACAGAGCAACTATTACCCAAAACAAAACAAAAATACCCTTCTTGGGTAAATACTTGAGTCATAGGTCATCTTTGCTTCAGTGTGACATTTTCATGTTCGGAGCTTCCATTTACTACCTTACTGCGCGGATGCCTTACCTTGTGCGGATGGTGGCGCATCGGGAGCCGGGTCGTTCCTTTCCCTCTAATATGGTTGATGGGAGCCATGTCGCCTTACCTTGTGCGGATGGTGGCGCATCGGGAGCCGGGTCGTTCCTTTCCCTGTAATATGGTCTACCTTACTGCGCGGATGCCTTACCTTGTGCGGATGGTGGCGCATCGGGAGCCGGGTCGTTCCTTTCCCTCTAATATGGTTGATGGGAGCCATGTCTGACACTCGCGTTATACTTGTGACCGGGTGCTATCCGTGTGAACTGGCCTACTCTTGTCAAAGGTGTCAATGACATTCAATGATTTTTATGTACAGTGTAAACTCTGTAAAACGTCACTCGATATAACGATTCACTCCTTGAAACGTAAAAATTTTCTGGCTCCAGTTGGTTTACTGTGACGCTAATTTCTCTCTGTTATAACGAAAACTCTCAATAACGTCACAAAATGCCCGGTCCCTTGAGTGTCGCTATATAGAGTTTACACTGTATAACTTTTCATGTCATATTGTTTTCATGTTCTAATGACATAATCTGGTTTATTTCAAGGATTGAATTTTGACATTATTAACTAATGATTGTTTATTTCTTGATTTTTCACAAATGAAGTTGTTATTATTATTTTATGACTATCAGAAAGAGTGTAATTTGCACCTATTTTGAATAAATACCTTGAATCCTTGAATACTACCAGACCTTACTACCAGTAGTAAATGGGGTAACTTTAATTACCCACCTTAAAATCAACGCTTGTACGGGCGGTTTTTATTTACTCTCGTTGCTACCAGATAACCCGAAGTACTACCGCGGTCTTTCTTTCGTAACGTCAGATATGCCACCCATGCGGGAACGGGAGATCTTCACAGTGTCATCATCGAACCAATTATCGCTCGCTCAATAGGAGATCGGACTGCATCAAAAATAAATTCTGAAATATGGTATCCTAAATTGCTCTCCTCTTGAAGTTTAAAAAAACCTTACTTGTTTTGTTTTCCATCACGTCTTCAATTTTTAATTGATCAAATTCACAAATTAAGTTCGTCAAAGACGCTTAATATCTATGACGTCACTTGTGGGTATTTCAAAATTTTTAAAACAAAATTTAGTTTTTGACAGATCATATTAAGTAACTCAAATGATTAGCAGTCCGATCCCCTATTCAGAGTCGCCACCCAGGGTACCGTATCGAAGGAAATTTGAAAATGGTTATCTGGTAGTAAGGAGGGTAAATAAAAAACTGCCCTTAGTACTGCAAGCGTTGGTTGTAAGGTGGGTATTGGGTAATAAAAATTGCTTCATTTATTAATGATAGAAAGGTCTGGTAGTAAGGTGGGAAATGCACTGTCGAGAGGTGGCCGACAATTTAAAACTGAGAGATCTAGTGACACTTTATAAATTTCGTATAGTATTTTTAACCGACTTCAAAATAGGAGGAGGTTTCTCAATTCGACAGTATATTTTTTTATGTTGTGTTCGCGGATAACTTAGTCGTTTATGAACCGATTTTGATGATTATGTTTTTATTGGAAAGGAGATATCCCAAGGGTGGTACCATGATAAGAAAACCAGGATCTGATGATGGCATCCCAGAGAAATCGAGGGGAACCTTAGATTCCTGTTTGAAGTCGTTTTTTTTTTAATTATACAGCGCTATAATCTCCTATCCTAGTAGGTACCGTAAACGGACGGCTTTTTAATAATCAATGCACATTTATTTTTATAAATTGTAGTGTGTATTTTTCACTGCATATAAAGTAAAAGCAAGTATGTTCCAGGGCGCCGCTGGAGGAAAGCAGTTCGAGCGACCAGTCAACTATGAGCGAGAGTGATGATTCTTCGTCGCCGCGAGAAAGTAGTTCTCATCAGAGGAAATACATGTAATATTTTCTAAATATTTTATACTTTTTACTGCAAGAATTGTGCCTAGTTTTTAGGTTTCCGTACACAAAGTTAACGGGACGCCAACGCTGTTATTTCCGTACGTCTGTCCGATCTTTAAACGGCTGTATCTTTCAAACGACTTCCAAAAAGGAGGAGGTTTTTAATTCGACTGTATGTTTCTTTTTTACGTGTTTTACCTCAGAACTTCTGAATGGGTGAACCGATTTTGATGATTCTTTTTTTATTTGAAAGCTAGTGCGGTGGTCCCATATAAATTATATCAAAATCGGTGTAGTACTTTATAAGAAAATTAACAAAAACCAAAAATAATAATGCCAAAATATATAAGTTGTTGCGATGGAAGTCGGTTTTTTAACGTGTTTAACGTTTTCAATTATATACCTTCGTGGCGTCTTTGGCGTAACGGCTAGGGCAGCTATCTCCTGTCCGGGAGGTCATGGTTCGAGTCCTGCCACGTACCAATGTGTTTTCGAATTTCAATTTCATATTTGTTTATCCGACGCTCATGCTGTGAAGAAAAACATCGTGAGGAAACCTGCACACGCCTGCGAAGGAAGTCGAAGGTTGTATGTGAAGTCGACCAACCCGCACTGGGCTCGCGAGGTCGACTAAGGCCTGATCGCCCTAATGCAGGGTAGGCTCGAGCCCCTCGGTAGAGACGTAATATGAGCTGATATGATGCTGATCTTTTCTACCGCAAAGGGTAGTAGGTTCAAATTTTCACAGAGTATATGTTACTAGCGGCTTCACCATGACCTTCACCAGGTCATCGGTCCACCGAGTGGGAGGCCTACCTACACTACGTTTTCCGGTGCTAGGTCGCCCCTCGAGAACTTTACTGCCCCAACGGCCATCTGTTCTACGAGCCGCTGGATGCGGGCAGCGCAGAACCGGTCGTCGTGGAGATCCTTGGGGGAGGCCTATGTCCAGCAGTGGACGTCCTTCGGCTGATATGATGATGATGATGATGATGATGATGATGATATTTAACTAAAGTGGATTTCCTAACAAAGAACAAAAACCAGACGAGTGTGAGTCGGACTCGCGCACCAAGGGTTCCGTACTACCAAACCTTTAGTTAAGAATGGATGAATTTTATCTTTGAAAAAATGTAATACGTACAAGCGTCAAACCTGATGTGATTATACTTTATATAGTTAAACAACAAAGAAAAACCGGCTAAGTGTGAGTCGTACTCGCGCTAAGGAATAGACAGGAGCTGTTCTGTAAGGCAGCCGGTTTGTATACAGGGTGACTTTTAATTAGTTCTTGATAGCAAAGGATATGCATGTACTCGTGATTACAGACAACTTTGCCAAAGAAACTATATGTCAAATATGAAAAAAAATTTTTGATCCTTTATACATTTTTGCCGATTTGATATCTTATTATGTATCGAGGACCAACAATTTTTTTTCTGATTTGACATATAGTTTCTTTGGGAAAGTTGTTTATGATCACGAGTACATTCATATCCTTTGCTATCAAGAACTAATTAAAAGTCACCCTGTATATAAATGATTAAATACAAAAGACTACACCACACACTTTTAGAAACTGTGTACACTGTGATCGGTTTCGAAAGACATTGTTTTAACAAAAGCGGCTGCAATACACAACAGTTTAGCTGTTCATATCGTCAAACACCCAGGAGATAAATCCCCCTCTCCCTTCCCCTCCCCCTCCCCCTTTCCCCTTCCCCCTTCCCCCTTCCCCCTTCCCCCTTCCCCCAGCTCAGGAAAGTCCTTATGTTGAGAGTCAGTCAGTGATGAGCGTACATTTTCTGTATAATATGTACGTTTTCTCTTTGTTGTTAGTAAACCGAGGCCCAACCGCATACTGTCGCAAAGGGACGGCGCCCTCTTCACCGTCGAGGGCAAGCACGTGTACCCCATCGTGCGGCACGGCAAGCAGTGCATGAGCTTCGCCGAGTTATCGGAGAGTAAGTACAAATGCTCGGAGTTTCTCTGCGTGATCGAATCAGAAACGAGGAGATCCGCAGGAGAACTAAAGTACATAGCTCACAGAATCGCTAAACTGAAGTGGCAGTGCTTCCCACTGCACATAGCTCGTAGAACAGATGGCCGATGGGGGCAGTAAAATTCTCTAGGGACGACCGCGCACCGGAAAATGTAGCGTAGGCAGGCCTCCCACGCGGTGGACCGACGACCTGGTGAAGATAGATAGATAAATCATTTATTCATTGACAGTTTAAACATTTGACACAAAGAAAAAGATTAAAATAAAAGACGTAATAAAGCAAAATTAAAAACTAAGTTAAACACAAACAGGACGAACGATGAACGGGAAGCCGATGGATGCGGGCAGCGCAGGACCGGTCGTCGTGGAAATCCTTGGGGGAGGCCTTTGTCCAGCAGTGGACGATTTCTGACTGATATGATGAAGTACAAAAGATAGCGTCGGTGGCCCAACCGGTAACGACTCGGTCCTCCTAACCAGAGGTGCCGGGTTCAAATCCGGACGGCCAATGTACCAATGAGTTTTTCGAAACTTACGTACATATACTCACCGATTGCTTTAACGGTGAAGAAAAACATCGTGAGGAAACCTGCACACACCTGGGAAGAAACTCGAAGGTTGTGTGTGAAGTCGAGCAATCCGCACTGGGCCCGCGTGTTCGACTAAGGCCCGATCACCCTAATTCAGGGTAGGCTCGAACCCCTCGGTGGGGACGTATATGAGCTGATATGATGAAGTACCACTTCCGACAGTAAGGCACAGTATGTTATGGAGCCCGATTTTTGGACACACTCTTTTAATTACTAAAATTGTTAGTTCTTATCATTTAAAATGCTAGAGTATAAGTACCGATTGGCAAATATACATATTTACTAATTAATTATTATTTTTTTCAAAATTTAATATTCATCTAGATAATAATGAAAATAATTCCTACACTGGAACCCAAAATAATTTAAATACATGAAATGGATAGTTCAAAAGTACCTCTTAAACTTCACGTTTAAGAAGTATTAGGAGCCTTGTGACTTTCTTAAAACTTAAGATATTTTTTATATAATACGTTTTCTTTTTTTTTTTCTCCGTTAATCCTACGTATCCGGAAAAGTTTTTTTTACACTTAAATTAAGGTCTCGTAATTTACTTTTGCCAAAATAAAAACTCATCCAGATTGCGTGGAGTATAGAAGTTAGGATCATTTTTTAAACTTCAGTAAAGGTTTGGTAACGGCAGGGCATGGGGTGCGAAGAATCCCCGGCAGATGCCAGGCTACCAAAACAAAAGACCTCTGGCCCTGGCAACCTACAACACGCGCACACTGCGAACCGACGTAAAGCTAACAGAACTCGAGGAAGCATTAAGCAGGTTACGATGGGACATCGTAGGATTGTGTGAAGTCCGAAGAGAGGGGGAGGACACCATAATCCTTAAATCCGGAAACCTGCTCTATTTCCGGGAGGGCGACCAGCTGTCCGAGGGTGGTGTCGGGTTTCTAGTCCACAAGTCCCTCATTAACAATGTGGTCCGGATTGAGAGTGTTTCGACGAGGGTAGCGTACCTTATTCTCCGAATTACCAAACGGTATTCGCTGAAAGTTATTCAGGTATATGCACCGACCGCGCAACACTCCGACGACGAAGTGGAGCTCCTATACGAGGATATCTCTAGAGCTCTACATAATAGCTCCCGGACCCAATACACCATTGTTATGGGGGACTTTAACGCGAAACTGGGCAAACGAAGTGATGGTGAGCTGAGAGTGAGGCAATTTGGATATGGAGAGAGAAATGCACGTGGCCAGCTGCTGGCCGACTTTATGGAGAAGGAGGACCTCTTTATGATGAACTCCTTCTTCAAAAAGCCTAAACAGCGAAAGTGGACATGGCTGCATCCCAATGGCGTAACGAAGAACGAGATCGACTTCATCTTGTCGACAAGAAGGCAAATATTCAATGATGTCTCTGTGATCAACTCAGTCAAAACAGGAAGCGATCACCGAATGGTAAGAGGCACATTTAATCTAAAGACCAAGCTAGAAAGATGTCGACTGATGAAGTCCACACTCCGACCAGCGCCCATCCAGCTCCAAAACCCCGAAAACTTTCAGCTCGAGTTGCACAATCGCTTCGAATGCCTAGGAGACTGCGAGAATGTGGACGATTATAACGACAGGTTCGTGGAAATTGTTCAAACGGTCGGGTCTAAGATTTTCAAAACTCGCCGTTCAAACAGAACCAAAAAAATCTCTGACTTCAACAGCAACCTTATGGAAGAAAGACGCAGATTGGTTTTGCAGTCCTCTGAAGACACTACTCAGTATCGGCAACTAAACAGGCAGATCTCTAAGTCTCTAACTCGCGATTTGCGCCACTATAATACAAATTGTATTAGAGAGGCGATTGAGAACAACAAAGGCTCAAAAGTGTTCGCGAGAGATCTGTCTGTTGGTCAAAGCCAACTGACCAAGCTGAAGACTGAGGACGGCAGGATCGTATCGTCTAAGACTGAGTTGCTGGAAGAAGTTGAGAAGTTCTACGGATAATTGTACACGACCACGTTTGCCTGTCAGCGATCTGGCTAAAGACTCAAGAGCTAGACTTACCCGACACTATACCGAAGATATCCCGGACGTCAGCCTGTACGAGATTAGAATGGCTCTTAAACAGCTTAAAAACAATAAGGCACCGGGTGATGATGGAATTACGGCTGAACTTCTGAAAGCAGGTGGATCACCGGTACTTAAAGCTCTTCAGAAATTATTTAATTCCGTTATACTTGAGGGACAAACGCCTAAGGCATGGCACAGAAGTGTGGTCGTGCTTTTCTTCAAAAAGGGCGACAATACCCTGCTGAAGAACTACAGACCCATTTCACTTCTGAGCCATGTCTACAAACTGTTTTCGAGAGTCATTACGAATCGTCTCGCACGCAGGTTTGACGACTTCCAGCCTCCCGAACAAGTCGGTTTCCGAAAAGGATTTAGTACCATAGACCACATACATACGCTGCGGCAGATTATACAGAAGACCGAAGAGTACAATCAGCCACTATGCTTGGCGTTCGTGGACTATGAGAAAGCCTTCGATTCGGTCGAAACCTGGGCTGTGTTACAGTCTCTCCAGAGGTGCCAAATTGACTATCGATATATCGAAGTGCTGAAGTGTTTGTATGAAAACGCCACCATGTCGGTTCGCCTCCAGGATCAAAACTCGGAACCTATCCAGCTGCAGCGAGGGGTGAGACAGGGAGACGTTATATCTCCGAAACTGTTCACCGCCGCCCTGGAAGATTTTTTTAAGCTTTTGGACTCGGCATCAATATCAACGGCGAGTACATCACCCACCTTCGATTCGCTGACGATATCGTGGTCATGGCTGAGACTATGGACGACTTAGGCACAATGCTCGATGGCCTCAATAGAGCCTCTCAACAAGTGGGTCTTAGAATGAACATGGACAAGACGAAAATTATGTCAAACGTCCGTGTCATACCTACTCCTCTGAAGGTTGGAGGCTCTACACTCGAAGTTGTTACCGAATATGTATACCTGGGACAAACAGTCCAGTTAGGTAGGTCCAACTTCGAGAAAGAGATCAATCGTCGAATCCAACTCGGCTGGGCGGCGTTCGGGAAGCTTCGCAATATCTTTACGTCCCAGATACCGCAGTGTCTTAAGACCAAGGTCTTCGACCAATGTGTGTTGCCAGTGATGACGTACGGAACTGAGACATAGTCGCTTACTATGGGCCTCATAAGAAGGCTCAAGGTCACCCAAAGGGCAATGGAGCGTGCTATGCTCGGAGTTTCTCTGCGTGATCGAATCAGAAACGAGGAGATCCGTAAGAGAACCAAAGTAACCGACATAGCTCTCAGAATTGCTAAACTTAAGTGGCAGTGGGCGGGGCACATTGCTCGTAGAACAGATGGCCGTTGGGGCAGTAAAGTTCTCGAGTGGCGACCACGCACCGGAAAGCGTAGTGTAGGCAGGCCTCCCACTCGATGGACCAATGACCTGGTGAAGGTCGCGGGAAGCCGCTGGATGTGGGCAGCGCAGAACCGGTCGTTGTGGAGATCCTTGGGGGAGGCCTATGTCCAGCAGTGGACTTCCTTCGGCTGATATGATGAAAAGTTTTTAAGGTAATTTTTGAAACTTCAGTAAAGGTTTTCAAGGTAATTTTTTAAACTTCAGTAAAGGTTTTTAAGGTATTTTTTTAAACTTCAGTAAAGGTTTTCAAGGTCATTTTTTTAACTTCAGTAACACACACTTCGCAGCATTTCGAATTTTATACACTAATTTAACAAATTATGACTGCGATCAAAAGCATTTTTTTCTGATTTTCTTCAAGTCCGTAGATACGACTTGCGAGTCTGCTTTAATCTTACTCCTCGTAGACTAAACAAAATCTGACCACCTTTATGACGAAAAATCTGGATATTAATAAAAAAAGGTTGTAGTATCTAGACTCTACGCAATCCGAATGTGTTTTATGTGGTAAATAGTCTAATAAAATACCTTAATTTTAGTTTTTAATAACTTTTCCTGATACGACGGATTTACGGGGAAAAAATAAAAACGTATTATAGAATAAAGAAATATCTAGTTTTAAGAAAGTTAGATAGGTATATAGATAGATAATTCATTTATTCATTGACAGTTTACAAGGAATAGAGTAATAAGGTAGGTACTACTTATTTTAACTATACAAAAAAAACAAGATTAAAAATAAAAGACGTAATCAAAATTGAAAACTAAATTAAAAAACAAACAGGACAAAAGAAGTACTGCCAATAAAAAGTCACTGACTCAGCATAAATGTTGTGGATTGTGTTCCCACAGCTCCACAACGCTGATATTTAGTCAGTACTAGTGGTTACGTCGTGCGCACCTCGAATGATCATTTCATACCACCTTGAATCCTATATCAGTTATATGTCTATCGCTAAGGAAATAGGCAGTTACATACAGTATGTCTTTATACCTACATGTGCATTAAACATTAAGAATATCCATACTTCAATCCTAATGAAATTATAATTTTCTTTCTTTTGAACATGGCTATTTGATTATGAACTCGAGTAAACCATTTCCGACTGCATTAAAAAGTACAACTTAGGTAGTAGACCATGTACAAAGCACAAGATAAACTTTGTGGAAGTAATACGTCCGTCTTTCGTGAAACCAAACCAGTTACAAAACTCCTATCAGCTCTTAAACGAAAAGCTCAAAAGGTTCTTTTGGATTATCTATTGTAGGATTTTTTTTTCATTATTTCTTGATGAAAACTAATCAAATTTTAATTATTTTTTTCTTACTATGTAAGCATATTCGCCACTCGCGAGTTTTATTCTTAACATTTTAAATGATTAGAACTCAATTTTTGTAATGAAAATATGGTTTCCGATAAAAGGGAGTAGATAGAAATTGGGGTTTTTGATCCACCAACCAGTGTAAGGATAGAGCTCTCCGGTGGTACGTAGAGTATCGTGTTCGAAGGTCTGGTTATGTTGGTTGGTCTGTAGAGGTCTGGCATGACCGTGTTGTTGGTCGCTTAACCTGAGTGATGTCGAGAGCCGCTGGTGCGACGCCGGAGTGTCATTGTCGATGGTGTGGTGTGAAGACAGGTGTGATAGGTGTGTTCAACAGCCGCTGCTGCGACGCCGGAGCGCCATTGTTGGTGGTGGTGTGTTGTGAAGACAGGTGTTATGAGTTGAGGGTGTGATTTAACATCCGGCGGAGGTGGAAGGTTCTAGGGGTGTGTTCTCATGCAGGGTGGAGGGGGTGGTTAAAGGTTTTGTGGAGGCGGTAGAAGCTCTGAGGGGTGGGTAGTAGCTCTGAGAGTTGAGGCTTTGAGGGGGTGGGGGAGTTGAGGGTAAGAGGCGAGGCCCTAGGGGATGGTGCATACATCCTGTGAGGTGCTAGGTGTAAGGTTCTAGAGGGGTGGGGAGTTGAAGGTGTGGAGGTTCTAGGGGATGATCGTAGACAAGTACGGATGTAGCGAGATATCCTATATGTTAGAGTGAGAATGGTGTGAGAATCGAACCCCACCCACATGCAATGTGCCTAACCACTGTGCCATGAGCAACGGCCTTCCCGAGTCTTATCAGCGCGCGCGCCGCTCGCAGGCGGATGTGGTCAGCTGATAAAAGGATAAAGTTTAATAGAATTTTATGTAGTTAACGAGAAACATCTTTTTAGGGTTTCGCATGCAATTCTTAAAAATAAAAAACCGTTTTCATTTATGTTTGTATATTTACTACGGTTATAATTTATCTATATAATGAGCACATTACAATAGTTAGCTATTATAAAATACTTATCATATAGGTAAGAAAAGGGGGTCGCGTCGCGTTCGGCTACCTCGTTTCGGCTACCATTCCAAGGTCACATCGGTTCTACACTATTTAAAGTATACTTATCAACAAAATTATATACCTACATATAAAATATATTTAAGGTTTTGCATACGATTTCGATGAGAAAAAGGTGAAACTTAGCAAGGTTCCGTGATATAATATATGTGTTACCTAGGTACCCTTTGTCATGTTTAAGGTTATCTGTATACATAAGTACTTAACCATAAAATTATAAAAAATATTTAAGGATCCGCATACAAAAAATGTCTACCCAATGAGGAGTCTACCTAGATACCTATTTTTTGATAGTCCACCGCATCTGAGTTATCTCCTCGCTTTTAGGATTTGTAAAGTATAATACCTCTACATACCTACTATAAATTCTAGTACAGATGTTTTATCTCACGAGCGCGGGTTAGTCATACTTGTGTGTGTTAATGTACATGCAAATTGTCTTTGCGTGCGTAAGGTCGGGAGCTTACAATTGCGCACACAATAGACGCAACTAACAATAGAGCACGTGTCTATACGCATTACACACACAAGTATGGCTAACCCGCGCTCGTGAGATAAAACATCTGTAAGAGTGTATGAAGACCTAATTTTACAGACTCCGAGGGTAGGGTGTCCTATCTACGACGCGTCGAGGGTAGGGGGTCGCTGGGGGAAGCGCTGAGGGGCGGGGGAAATGATGCTTTAAGGTTCTAAAACTAATAGAAAGGTGGATAAAAGTTAGAGCGAGAATCGAACCCACCACCTCATAATGAGAAGCCAATGAACTTAACCACTATGCCAAACGACTCCTCCGAGTCATATACCGCTCGCAGACGGATGCGGTCTGCTGATAACAGTATTTTATGTTTATAAACTCTACACTATTATAACTAGTCACAACCTGCGACTACACCTGCGTAGATTTCCTCTCGTTAAGGGGGTACAGATAGATGGACATACAAAAGGTGTTGCTTCTACCCTTCTAGCACATGACTTCGTCACAGTCTTAAATGAGATAGGTATGAAGCTCTAAAATAAAAAAAAAACATTCATTTACTTCCTCCTATGTGGAACCCTAAAAAATTCTTAAACTCTTAAGTTGAAATTTTGTTAAAACTGATCAAGTATGAGTTGAAATTATATTGGAGGGTTCTGTATATAATAAGTTTAACTAAGATATGTATAAATGAAAACGGTTTTTTATTTTTAAGAATTGCATGCGAAACCCTAAAAAGATGTTTCTCGTTAACTACATAAAATTCTATTAAACTTTATACTTTTATCAGCTGACCACATCCGCCTGCGAGCGGCGCGCGCGCTGATAAGACTCGGGAAGGCCGTTGCTCATGGCACAGTGGTTAGGCACATTGCATGTGGGTGGGGTTCGATTCTCACACCATTCTCACTCTAACATATAGGATATCTCGCTACATCCGTACTTGTCTACGATCATCCCCTAGAACCTCCACACCTTCAACTCCCCACCCCTCTAGAACCTTACACCTAGCACCTCACAGGATGTATGCACCATCCCCTAGGGCCTCGCCTCTTACCCTCAACTCCCCCACCCCCTCAAAGCCTCAACTCTCAGAGCTACTACCCACCCCTCAGAGCTTCTACCGCCTCCACAAAACCTTTAACCACCCCCTCCACCCTGCATGAGAACACACCCCTAGAACCTTCCACCTCCGCCGGATGTTAAATCACACCCTCAACTCATAACACCTGTCTTCACAACACACCACCACCAACAATGGCGCTCCGGCGTCGCAGCAGCGGCTGTTGAACACACCTATCACACCTGTCTTCACACCACACCATCGACAATGACACTCCGGCGTCGCACCAGCGGCTCTCGACATCACTCAGGTTAAGCGACCAACAACACGGTCATGCCAGACCTCTACAGACCAACCAACATAACCAGACCTTCGAACACGATACTCTACGTACCACCGGAGAGCTCTATCCTTACACTGGTTGGTGGATCAAAAACCCCAATTTCTATCTACTAAAGGGCTCCATAACATAACATACTGTGTGGGATTCGCCACGGCCTTTAAGGCGTTAAACAACTCAATCCGAGCAAGTCGATTCGATCAGTGATAAAATAATATCGAACGTAAACTGTTGGTTTTCAAGACATTTTGCAATTCGAAAGACGGTCTACAGGTGTTTTTTTTTTCATTGTAATATTTTATGATTATATTCAATTGAATCGATTTTTATTCCCTTACGTATATTATATATGTTTTCAATAGTGATAACTGTACGCAGTCTTTCAAAGTTTTAATTGAATATTGTGATTTGACCTTGATTTGACCCATGTTAAGGCCTTTAGCGTTGCCGCAAATCTGGAGGCCCAGCAACCGGAAGTTCATCCGGTCAAAACCCAAAGCGCTCTCTTTTTCTATGTAATACCGCTGCTACGTCTCCTTCCTCTAACCTTGACAGAGTATATAGGGCTAATCAATTGTGGATTTAAAAAAAATCCCTGCATTTAGATCCTACTAATATTATAAATGTGAAAGTTTGTATGTATGGATGTTTGTTACGCTTTCACGCAAAAACTACTGAATGTTTCTGGATGAAATTTGATAGGTAGACGGATTAGGACCTGGATTAACATATAGGCTACTTTTTTTCCAAGCTCGCAAGCCGTTTGCGGCTCGCGCACTGCTCACCCTCGGAGACAGTCATAGAAACTGTTCGCGCGGGCGAAGCCGCTGGCAAAAGCTATTCTTTTATATTTAAGATAACATTTGCGATTGTGACCTATGTTTTTTTTTCAGCCGAGGAAGAGCACGAGGTGTTGTATTGGAAGAAAAGATACGAAGAAGAGAAACTCCGTGCCGACGAGCTAGCAAGGTAGTTGTTATGCCTGTTACGTTATTATGTTGGTTATGTATTGCCTGCCAATAATTGAAAACGCTAAACACGTTAAAAAACCGACTTCCATCGCAACAACTTAGTACATTTTTGCATTATTATTTTTGGTTTTTGTTAATTTTTTAACAAAGTACTACACCGATATTGATAAAATGTATATGGGACCACATGGGAAGCACTAGCTTTCAAATAAAATAAGAATCATAAAAATCGGTTCACCCAGTCAAAAGTTCTGAGGTAACACACATAAAAAAAACATACAGTCGAATTGAGAACCTCCTCCTTTTTGGAAGTCGGTTGAAAAAGGAGGGTATTGTTTTTCGGGTGTATGTGTGTATGTCTGTTTCTTCGGCTGAGTCTAACTTAAACGGCTTGATGGATTTTGAAAAGCGAGGCGTCGATAGATTCGTCTTGCTTGCTGAGTGACATAGCTTTTAATTGTCTAACTATGTGAAAGAGTAGGTGACTAAATGCGTAGGTATTTTCGTTTTTAAAGGAAGTGCAGCATCTGTTACGAAGTAACTAGTATCTCATCTGTGCCCTGGCTACAAATGTGTCGAAGTGTATTTTCTTTGTATTTAAAATTAAAATTTGCATGATACATAATAATTCTAATTTAGCTAAACAAGCCATCCTAAAATACTTTAAGACCTATGTGATTTATCTACCTTGTTTAAAAGCAAATGAATATTTTTATTCCACTCTATAGCTCCAGAGTTGGTCTCAACAAAAACCAAAAATTAATTGTACTAAATTGTTGCTATGGAAGTCGGTTTTTTGAACGTGTTAAGCGTTTTCAATTATTTTCTCAAAAATGACTCGAACAATTTTGATGAAACTCTGTACGTAATACATTTTTACCCGACTGACCAAAAGTAAGGGTAATCTCTATGCTGTCGTGTTTTCAACTTTTAAATAAATAAAAGTTATTTATTTGTTTGTTTGTGAACTCTTTATTGTACAACAAAATGTACCATTATTGATACATAAATGACTAGCAGTAGCATGCACAAAGGCGGACTTATCCCAAACAGTGATCTCTTCCAGCCAACCCTTAATTACTGAAAGGATTTAAACTATATAAGCAAAGAAAAAAAATAATAACATAGTACACATTTTAAAAGATTTCATAACATTTTTGTGGTAATTAGTGGACCAATGACCTGGTGAAGATCGCGGGAAGCCGCTGGATGCGGGCAGCGCAGAAACGGTCGTCGTGGAGATCCTTGGGGGAGGCCTATGTCCAGCAGTGGACGTCCTTCGGCTGATATGATGATGATGATGATGATTGGCAATGATTTTTTGTCAGGCGGCATTAGCTTAAAAATTTGACATATTTATTTTGCAGATTATTGGAAAGTCAAAAGAGACGTCCGCTGTCTCCCACCATGAACAGGAAGCCGATTTTGTAAGTTTATTGCCATGTGCCATTAACTTGTTTCATACACCGATTATTTATCCTATCCTATAATACGATTAAATGAGCAATATTTATGTAGATACTCGTATAGATATTTTTTTAGATTTCATATGTACGTTTATCCGACGCTTTTACCACACCTCGGTCACTGACGATCAAATGTATGAAACAAACGCGTTCCTACGCACACAGTCTAAGCTCGTGTAGGTGAACACGTACCATGCGGTTGAGGCTACTGAGCGGGGATGGGGGTTTCAACGGGAGCCAGGGAGTGACCATACTGTACGCTAGTACTCTTTATTGTACTGTGCTCTTATGGTGAAGGACAACATCGTGAGGAAACCTGCACACGCCTGCGGAGAAACTCGCAGGTTGTGTGTCAAGTCGACCAACTCGCACAGGGCCCGCGTGGTCTACTAAGGCCCGATCGCTCGAATTCAGGGTATATGTGGTGGGGACGTATATGAGCTGATATGATGATTTATGTGTATGTTTTGAGATCTCGAAAACGACTCTAACGGTTTGGATGTAATTTGCTCTATGGGGGTTTTTGGTGGCGAAATCTCGATCTAGCTAGTCTGGGAACACATTTTTTTCCGAGTTTTCATGCACATCGTCTTTTCCGCGCATTGATGACATTGGTAATTTACTTCACCAGATATACGGGGTGTGATAAAATTGGTGTAGAACCCGTTATTTGGGGGTTCTACTCATCATACTGGACAACTTTCCCAAAGGTCAATTATGAAAAAAAAAACATTTAGACCCTCCATACAAAAATGCAAAAAAATTATTGGTCAGCTTAATGATTTGTATCATCATCATCACAATTTAAGAGCCGTCTTCTTGTCGGTGTAGCTCTTTCCATGATTTGTATGAAGAGTGAAAATTTGTTTTTCCTATTTCAGCAAAGTCGTAGTACAAAAGTTGTTCAATATGATGAGTAGAAGCCCCAGTTAACGGGACCTACACCAATTTAGACTGACATTCTTCTCGTAGATCATGTGTTCTGGGTTCGACTCCCAGTTCGATCGAATCTTTTTATGTTCTTTTTTCGATTATTTTTTTAATGCTTTCCGATCAAAGCTTAGTCACCCAGTAGGTACTACCAACTAAAACATACTAATTTATAAATCATGTTTTCAGAAACTCTAACATAGGACAGGACCAGCAAAATGGAATAAAGGAGAACGATCAACGTAAGTACAAGTCACAATCAATTGTTTTAAAGTCATCATATCAGCTCATATACGTCCCCACCGAGGGGCTCGAGCCTACCTTTGGTTATTAGAGCATAATTTTTATAGCGTTAAGGAATTTCTTGACGGAAAATTTAAAGACTAATTCTTTGACATGTGATATAATTCGGAAATGTAATTTAATAATTTATATGAATAATAAGATATACCTATTGACTTGCATATGTAGTGTAGCCAAGTAAAATTATAATTGTATTTAACTTATTTATGTTTGCATGCTATTTTAATAGTTGTACCAGGAGATTTTTTGTGCTTTGTTATCTTGCATTTTTGTATCTTTACCCTGTACAAAGCGAATAAATGAATTATAAAGTATAAAGTACCCTGAATTAGGGCGATCGGGCCTTAGTCGACCACGCGGGCCCAATGCGGGTTGGTCGACTTCACACACAACCTTCGAGTATCTTCGCAGGTGTGTGCAGGTTTCCTCACGATGTTTTCCTTCACCGTTAAAGCAATCGGTGAGTATATGTACGTAAGTTTTGAAAAACTCATTGGTACATTGACCGTCCGGATTTGAACCCGGCACCTCTGGTTAGAAGGACCGAGTCGTTGAGGGCTGTAATATTGCTGTTCAATTCGACAACAAACAACATAATATAGGCACTGAGCTACTGAGGGACCTATGACCAAAGATAATGATCATGATCTATCCGACCGATTTCGGTCATGGCGACCACTTCGACTCCTAGTCGGTTTGCCGCGCGTGCTCTCGAAGATGGTTTATGTAGCCAATCTTCGCAGCGAAACTCCTCGCGCACTGAGGGCATTTAAGTCACCCTTATAATTGTATGAAATGGTCGCAGGTGGTCGGGCCTTTAACTGGTCGCGTTTGATATCAAGGTCAGCTTTACGCTGATCCTCGAATTCGCGCACTTGCCTATTCACAATTCTGCGCCATTCTGGCCGTTCTGCTGCCAAACTCTCCCATTGAGAGGGTTCTATGTTGCATCCTTTCATATGTCGCTTCAGAACATCTTTGTACCGGAGGAGCTGTCCGCCATGTTTCCGCTTACCCTCCTCCAGTTCAGAATAGAAGATGCGCTTGGCTACTCTCTCCTCCTTCATACGTGACACGTGACCGCACCACCGAAGCTGCCGACGTATTAAATAGGCTTCATTGCCACCGACATTGGCTCGTCGCAGAACTTCGGTATTAGATGATAGAATCTCTATGCTGAAGCTGTGACAATCGAATGTCAAGTACCAGTGCGCGCACCCGTGCGTTACTGGGGAAATACATTGGTGAGAGGCAGGGAGTGCCCCTTCTTTACGTAGTAATATTTAGTATTCTTTGGCGCTGCGCCACAATCCTGTATCACACTCCTATCTGTGGGCACTCACACAAATGCAAAGCAGAACTTACGCCGCGAGGACTGTACCTACACTAGTAGGTTTTTGTCACTACATCAAGTAAATACTGTCATCTTTATCATATCAGCCTTAAGACAAAGGCCTCCGCCAAGAATTCCCACAACGACCAGCCCTGCGCTGCCCGCATCCAGTGGCTTTCCGAGACCTTCACTAGGTCGTCGGTCCACCGAGTTGGACGCCTTCCTACGCTACTTCTTCCGATGCGCCCCAAATTCCATCTGTTCTACGAGCTATGTGCCCCGCCCAAATCCTGTAAGACATTTATTTTAAGGGCAGAGCTGACTCCAATGGTAAAGGTTTTATCCTGAGGAAACACCATGCCATAAAATGTTTTTTTCAGACATATTGTTACCATATGAATGTCTCAAGTGGAATGCATCCTTGGTACTTGAAATACACTACATACACAGGTCTCATTACAAGAGCTCAATGTTTACTTTTCCTTATTGCAGCAAAAGAATTTGGCGCGAAAATTATCGATGAAACTAATAAGGCTGATTTGAGACAAGATAATGCAGTTAAAATCAAATTCAACAAAGAGAACGAGGTAAGCTCTTTCAACCCACATGAGTTAATTTGAGCTTGTCACTGAAGTCGAACGATATCGCAGCGAAATACGGTCGATTTATGCACATATTTTAATGTCCGCTGGAATGAATGCGCCAAGTGCGATTCGCGTTCGCAAGCAAAGGGGTTCTCAACCCTTAATTCATTTTCAGGGTCCCGGACACGCGTAGCCCTTACACGTTCGTTCCGTTTCTCCGTTCGTCATACACATCCTATCAACATTTTTGAACCGAATTCGTAGTTGTCTACATCAAAAATAAATTATGAACTAGTGATATCGAAAAACCTTATTTGCTTCGTTTTTTATCATGTCTTTAATGTTTAAATTATCATAATCATAAAATTAGTACCTACATTAATTGGGTATGCTAAATTTTTTATAAGCCATGAAAATAAAAAAACCATTTCGAGATATTTTTATTTAAAGCCATATTTTTTCATTTTCCACTCGAAAAAGTAAAAGATTGCGTAAAAAAATCGGAAAAGGACAATAACCTTCATTTGACCCCTATGACGTCACGAGTTTACAATAAAACCTTATTTCACCACTGAACGGAACGTGCACTCTTACTTGTCATATCAATTACGGACCTTGCATTTGAGGACGAGCTTTCGTCGAGCACTGAAAAAGGCACTATTTATTTATCATCCACCAAAAACTACGTTTGAAACAATCAAATATTATTAGAACGTCATTCAAATTAAATACTTAAATGGGTAAGATATTCATTAGAGGTCCAATTTTTATTGTGGTTCTAAAAAACATTTAAACTCTGAAGGCCTTGTCCATACATAGATTATGATGTTTGATGACAAGTAAATTTTGACTTTGACGTTTCGTTGTTGGCTTTGTGATAGTTTCGTTTCGGAAAAGGCAAAGGTTACTAAGACCATACAGCCAGGTCTGACGTATTTAGGCTTCCTTAGCTGTTGGATTTGTAATGCTAGTGCCGGTGCAATGAAAAAACAACAAAATAAAACTACGAATGCGTCTACCACAAATCCCGCCAAAAAACCTTTGGGAATGATTGACTTGAGTGACTTGACAGTTGACGTCAAGGCCTATTCATTTCATCGTCATAGAAATAGGGCTGTTCGTTTCATAGTAATGTGAACCGATGACGTCATCAAGGTTTCAAAATTTAAAAAAATATTTAAAAATATCTAGAGGCTTAAAAAATGAAATATTCAAATTAGTTTTTCAAAATGGTCTAAACCATCAGAAAAAAAATTAAAAAAAATTCATTTTTTTTTAGCATACCTAATTACGATGAAAAACTATGCTATTTCAAACATTTTGGGGCGTGTTCCAAAACAGTTGACTGTTAGGTGATAATTTTCGACCAAATATAATCATTAAACAAATCAATAAATATTTCAAGTCACATTATATCATGTCAACTCATAAAGTAATAATTTTAGTTATAAAAAATGACAGATTCCATATTATTATAAATTAACTATATAGACTAGGAGGTCATGACAAATTTGGTAACGATAACGGAAATTGATAAACTTAGGTTGAGAGGATAAATGGCAACCCTCTGATGTTAAATATGTCGGTCTGCCTGCGCAAAGTGGTTGCGGTATGTACTTATAGCGCCTGAAAAACTAGTTATCGTAACCAAAAAATAAACGATAAGGGAAATGGCTGAGTTAGATATAAAATGAAAGTACTAGTTGTACTCATGACAATAATGCGCAAACACTGACCAAATATTCGGTTGCGTTATGGAGAAACGCCCGTTAGTAGTAGGAATAGCGAGTTTTCTGTGCCAGGTTTCTGTACCCCCCCCCCCCCCCCCCCTGCCAGAGAGCAAAGTTGCTTGGAATTCCTATCTCAGAAACGCTTGAAGATATCGAAATGGGACCACGCGCAAACGTTTTAATGGGGGGCGACACCGTTGTTTATAATGTTTGTTTTATAGGAATTTCCAACTTTGCGCCTCCGGCAGGGGGTACAGAAACCTGGCACAGAAAACTCGCTGTTCCTACTACTAACGGGCGTTGCTCCTTAACGCAACCGAATATTTGGTCAGTGTTTGCATTATTGTCATGAGTACAACTAGTACTTTCATTTTCTATCTTACTCAGCCATTTCCTTTATCGTTTTTTTTTTTGGCCACGATAACTAGTTTTTCAGGCGCTATAAGTACTTAACGCAACCACTTTGCGCAGGCAGACCGACATATTTAACATCAGAGGGTTGCCATTTATCCTCTTAACTTAAGTTTATCCATTTCCGTTATCGTTACCAAATTTGTCGTTACCTCCTAGTATAATATTAAATGTAAAAATAAAAATTAAATTAGTTTGCCTTGGTTTTGTATGTTGGGTACTACGTGAACCTTACAACAATGATTCACGCAGACACAGTCTAGTCTATCTGCTATCATATTCAATGGACCGACCCTATCCATCATTAATCTCATCAAAAATTAATCATATACAACTACACGCAAACATACACTCACACCAGTATAGTCTACCGAGTTTCGTTCAAATATAAACAATGACAGAGGTAGAGAGAGTTAGGTTGAGTGCCTTCCGTACTTAGGTTGAGTGCCTTCCGTACTCGCCTCCCCTGCCCGGTGAAGTTGTAAAGGTCCCAACGACCAACAACAAGCTTGTCGTTTCGAAAAAAAAAAAAAAAGGTAGAGAGACGTACTCGGGATGTAGCACGAATGAGATTATAAATTTTACTGGTTCTTTATGATTCTACATGTCCAATATTTATAAAGATTTTTTTAATTTAATACATCTTAGTGATTTTTACCGAATTTTCTGAAATGTTGTTTTGTTATAATATCCTTGATGGATTATTCTTACCATAACTTTGTTTAAATATAATCCACATTGAAGTTTTTATAAAGGTATAAAGTAGCAAACAACCTATGTGCCGTGTAAATGGTGTTGGCTAACTATCGGTCCATACTGGGATTTCGTGACGCATATAGTTTTTCTAGCATTATTTCGTGAATTAAAATGTCGAAAAACTTGGACTAAGGTTGTATGGTTTTACGGTTCTGTTGTTAATTATGTAACGGCATTTCTAACTTTACTGTTTTTTGATACATTGTTGTGTGTGTAACTTGTAATTTATAATTTTACTTACATGTAATTGAAATAAATGAGTTTATTAAATCACAAAATGTGCCCAATTTAATTTAGTTCATACAATAGGGATGACGACGGCATCAGAAATAAATTAAAATTGCCCTCCAACTTAAACTTCGAAAAACCTTACTGGTTTTGTTTTCCATCAAGTCTTCAATTTTTAATTCACCAAAATCACAAATGAGTACATAAATGACGCTGCAGAACTATGACGTCACTTCTAGGTATTTCAAATATTTTTAGAACAAAATTTAGTTTTTGACAGATGATAAAAGTCATTCGTCATCCCTGTTGATGCATAAATAAGGTAATTAATTTGGTTGATCATACGTATATGGAAAACCTAGTTGGCTAAAACAATTTAAGTCCGTAAGTTCAAAAGCTATAGAGAATACGAGTTAACACGACAACGTTACTGTAGCTTGATCCTGCTTAATTTAAGCAATGTCAAAGTAGTATTTTTTGAGCTTTAAGTGCGTCCGCTAAGTTAAGCGGGGGCGCACACGGCGGGTGCACGGAGCGGGCATCCGTTCCGGCCCTCCGAAGCAGGCCTGGAACCCGCGGCGGGTACCAGACGCGTGCGCCCGCTGCATGCAGCGCCGCTAGTATCTTAGCTTAGCTTAGTAGTATCTTAGCATCGACATGAGTGGTGCACGCTCGCTTAAATGTTCGTGCGGATGGTGGCGCATCGGGAGCCGGGTCGTTCCTTTCCCTCTAATATGGTTGAGAGGAGCGATGGCTGACTCTCGCGTTATACTCGTGATCGGGTGCTGTCCGTGTGAACTGGCCTACAATTGTCAAAGGCTTTCATGACATTCAATAATTTTAATGTATAACTTCTCGTGTCATATTGTTTTCAATAGTTTTCATGTTCTAATGACATTATTTGTCTTTTTTTATACATCATGGATAAGATTTTGACGTTATTAACTAATGATTGTTTATTTCTTGATTTTTTACAAACGAAATTATGTAATCACTATTTTATGGCTATCAGAAAGAGTGTAAATTGCACCTATTTTGAATATATATCTTGAATCTAGTACAATCGGGTACCGTTGTGTCGGAGAGACTATCATGGATTATTTGCTAATTTATTATTTGGCAAAAAGAACGTCGCCGACAACAATGACGACAGGTCTGCCCCTTCATAATAAGTAGGTTACTCTCTCTTTCTTATCGTGTGGCACAATTAACCGTGCTATCGAAGTGATAGACTGCGCTTGCCTGTAGGTTACTAAGTGGAGCATTCGTAAGTTTTCAAACCTGAGAGAAAATGAGCCCAAACTTTACCAGTATTTAAAAATGAATACAAGAACATGTCCCATAATACTGGGCGAGATGGCACTTCGATTATTACGCGCTCTTTATAACTTTATTTATTTATTTTAGGAAGACTAACAGCTAAATATTGATAGTATATAAAACTTATAAATAAATACAGTGCTATATAGTATACGGTGTAACAAAATTAGCTGAAACTATTTTAACTGGAGCTTCAACCTATGAATCTGAACAACTTTCCCCATGAAACCCATAGTCAAATATCAAAAAAAAATTGAACTTCCCATACTAAGTTGGCTGATCAGCTGATCGAGTGAGTATGGGAGTGCCAATTTTTTTTGGCGATTTGACTATGGGTTCCATGGGGAAAGTTGTTCAGTTTCATGGGTAGAAGCACCAGTTATAATAGTTTCAGCTAATTTTGTCACACCTTATATAAGTCTCTAACCGATAGGTACACAGGTAGAGAAGCAAACACATATGTTTATATAAAAATAAAAAAAAGAAAAGAAACGGAGAACATCCACTTAATTTGGTAGGTATGTAAAACTACATCTTTAAAAGGCCGTTTCATTGACTATTAAAGAATTCAGAAGCCAGCAACCTTCGGACTGTTGTGACGCTGGAGCAAAAGAGGTCAAAATCGTTATCAATAGAAATCTCATTATAAGTTTTGAGTACTCGCAATACGAAGGAGTTTTTCCTGTAGTTAGTACGAGCAAATGGCTATTGCAGAAGTGAACGCCGTTTAAAATGGAGTTGGTTGGTCGATGTTCATCTGTGTGCGTTGCTCTGTACCTTCCGACGCGTCACTCGTGAGTCGTGTGTTGCGCTGCACGTAGCGACACTCGACTGATTTTGAAAAACAAGTCCGCGAGCGCGCGCCCGCCGCGTGCAGGAGTGATTTTCAGAGTTCCGTACCCAAAATGGTACCAACGTATTACTAAAGCTACGTCGCGGCTGTCTGTTTGTCCTGCCTTCAACGTATTACTAAGGCTACGTCGCGGCTGTCTGTTTGTCCTGCCTTCAACGTATTACTAAGGCTACGTCGCGGCTGTCTGTTTGTCCTGCCTTCAACGTATTACTAAGGCTACGTCGCGGCTGTCTGTTTGTCCTGCCTTCAACGTATTACTAAGGCTACGTCGCGGCTGTCTGTTTGTCCTGCCTTCAACGTATTACTAAGGCTACGTCGCGGCTGTCTGTTTGTCCTGCCTTCAACGTATTACTAAGGCTACGTCGCGGCTGTCTGTTTGTCCTGCCTTCAACGTATTACTGGCTACGTCGCGGCTGTCTTGTTGGTCCTGCCTTTGTAGGGTGTATCTTTTGAACCTAATTCACAATATGTGTGATATGTACGGATTAAAAAAAATTATCTCCATACAAGAAACGTTTTGTTTGTGTTTTTTCAACGTTGTATTTTTGTATTTTCTCTATCCTTTAAACAGCAACACATACGAGTACAAGCTTCAAACTTTGTGTGATTATAGTGCATATTCTAATTTAAAACAACAAATTATATGAACTGGCCAAGTTCTAGCCGAATTCGCACTTAAGGTCCCGAACGAAATGAAGGAAAAAAACATCAACTGTCTGTCTTGTTGATTTCTGTTATATTGAACTAGCTGTTTCCCGCGGCTTCACCCGCGTAGAAAACGTTACTATGACTTCAAGGGTGCGCAGTGCGCGAGCCGCAGCCTATGTGTTAATCCAGGTCCTAATCTGTCTACCTACCAAATTTCAGCCAGATCCGTTCAGTAGTTTTTGCGTGAAGAAGTAATAAACATACACACTCACACACTCACAAACTTTCTCCTTTATAATATTAGTGCGATTAAATAACGTTGCTGCACTCATTTCTACACATAACAAATATGATATTGTGTGGTGGTAAGGAACTCAGTGCGCCAATCCGGCTCACACTTAGCCGGTTTTTATTGGCTTTTGGACTCCTAGGCTTGCTTACACATAGTCTATGCACTGAGTAAATCAGGGACGAAAACGTGACGAAAATCAGGTCATTTTTTTGCGATTTTGAAACGAAAACACTTATAATACAGAATAAAATGTTGTATTAGGTATTTAAAGTAAACTGCTGCAGTGTAATTTTGATCATTATTTTTTTCTTTGTGCGCTATTTCAAATAATAAGATTTTCTTATAAAACTACGCTAAAACTCGCAATTCCCGTCGGCACCGAGCAGATCGAGGTAGAATGCCAGTTCCCGCACGTGGACCCCTTGCTGGAGAAGATGGCGCAGATTTTCCATGTGAACGTCACACAAATGAAGAAGAAGGAGACCGAGAAAGTGATAGAGATCGAGAGTGAGAGTGGGAGGACTACGCCCCGAGACCCCAATAAGGACACGGATCGAGATCCCGGTGAGTACACGCATCGAGACCCTGAGGAGTACACGCATCGAGACCTCGGTTAATACACATCATCGATACCCCGGTGAGTACACGCATCGAGACCCTGAGGAGTACACGCATTCAGACCCCCGTGACTGTACGCATCGAGACCTCGGTTAATACACAACATCGAGACCCCGGTGACTATACGCATCGAGACCTCGGTTAATACACATCATCGATACCCCGGTGTGTACACGCATCAAGACCTTGAGGAGTACACGCATCGAGACCCTGAGGAGTACACGCATTGAGACCCTGAGGAGTACACGCATTGAGACCCAGGTGACTAAACGCATCGAGACCTCGGTTAATACACATCAATGATACCCCGGTGAGTACACGCATCGAGACCCTGAGGAGTACACGCATCGAGACCCTGAGGAGTACACGCATTGAGACCCTGAGGAGTACACATCATCGATACCCCGGTGAGTATACGCATCGCGACCTCGGTTAATACACATCATCGATACCCCGGTGAGTACACGCATCGAGACCATGAGGAGTACACGCATCGAGACCCCGGTGACTATACGCATCGAGACCTCGGTTAATACACATCATCAAGACCCCGGTGACTATACGCATCGAGACCTCGGTTAATACACAACATCGAGACCTGGTGACTATACGCATCGAGACCTCGGTTCATACACATCATCGATACCCCGGTGAGTACACGTATCAAGACCCTGAGGAGTACACGCATCGAGACCTCGGTTAGTACACATCATCGATACCCCGGTGAGTATACGCATCGAGACCTCGGTTAATACACATCATCGATACCCCGGTGAGTACACTCATCGAGACCCTGAGGAGTACACGCATCGAGACCCCGGTGACTATACGCATCGAGACCTCGGTTAGTACACATCATCGATATCCCGGTGAGTATATGCATCGCGACCTCGGTTAATACACATCATCGATACCCCGGTGAGTACACGCATCGAGACCATGAGGAGTACACGCATCGAGACCCCGGTGACTATACGCATCGCGACCTCGGTTAATACACATCATCGATACCCCGGTGAGTACACGCATCGAGACTGTGAGGAGTACATGCATCGAGACTATGAGGAGTACACGCATCGAGACCCCGGTGACTATACGCATCGAGACCTCGGTTAATACACATCATCGATACCCCGGTGTGTATAACGCATCGAGACCCCGGCGATTACACGAATCGAGAGGTGAGTATACGCATCGGGACCACTGTGAGTACACGCATCGAGACCCCAGTGAGTACACGCATCAAGACCACGGTGAGTACACGCATCGAGACCCCAGTGAGTACACGCATCAAGACCACGGTGAGTACACGCATCGAGACCACGGTGAGTACATGCATTGAGTTCTTAGCACGTGGACCCGCTGTTGGGGAAGAAAACGCACAGCAAGAAGCCGGAGAAAGTAATTGAGATACTTCCCAATCGAGTTGGATTCGACAATTGCTCTCTTTCTCGAAGTTGGACCTACCTAACTGGACTGTTTGTCCCAGGTACACATATTCGGTAACAACTTCGAGTGTAGGTAGAGCCTCCAACCTTTAAAGGAGTAGGTATGACACGGACGTTTGACATAATTTTCGTCTTGTCCATGTTCATTCTAAGACCTAGTTGTTGAGAGGCTCTACTGAGGACATCGAGCATTGTGCCTAAGTCGTCCATAGTCTCAGCCAATAGCCATGATCACGATATCTTCAGCGAATCGAAGGTGGGTGATGTACTCACCGTTGATATTGATGCCAAGTCCACCCCAGTCCAAAAGCTTAAAAACATCTCCCAGGGCGGCGGTGAACACTTTCGGAGATATAACGTCTCCCTGTCTCATCTCTCGCTGCAGCCGGATAGGTTCCGAGTTTTGATCCTGGAGGCGAACCGACATGGTGGCGTTTTCATACGATATATCGATTGTCAATTCGGCACCGCTGGAGAGACTGTAACACAGCCCAGGTTTCGAACGAATCGAAGGCTTTCTCATAGTCCACGAACGCCAAGCATAGTGGCTGTTTGTACTCTTCGGTCTTCTGTATAATCTGCCGCAGCGTATGTATGTGGTCTATGGTACTAAAGCCTTATCAGAAACGGGCTTGTTCGGGAGGCTGGAAGTCGTCGATCCTGCGTGCGAGACGATTCGTAATGACTCGAAAACAACTTGTAGACATGACTCAGAAGTGAGATGGGTGTGTAGTTCTTCAGCAGGGTATTGTCGCCCTTTTTGAAGAAAAGCACGACCACACTTCTGTGCCATGCCTTAGGCGTTTGTTCCTCAATTGTAACGGAATTAAATAACTTCTGAAGAGCTTTAAGTACCGGTGTTCCACCTGCTTTCAGAAGTTCAGCCGTAATTCCATCATCATCCGGTGCCTTATTGTTTTTGAGCTGTTTGAGAGTCATTCTAATCTCGTACAGGCTAACGTCCGGGATATCTTCGTGACGTGTGGTCGTGTACAATTGTCCGTAGAACTTCTTCCAGCAACTCAGTCTTAGACGATATGGTCCTGCCATCCTCATTCTTCAGCTTGGTCAGTTGGCTTTGTCCAACAGACAGATTTCTCGCGAACCCAGATGAACATACATACAAACATTATAAACTGTCAAAAATATAAACCCTCCTTTTTCCGTGGTCTGGCGTGGCGTGTCGTGTTGCTTGTTTGTAGTCCGCTTTCGTTGAGCAATCTCATAATTTGTGAGACCATTTTTTTTAAAATTCTCAATTGGTAAGCCCTTGGCATCATCTCACCTGATGGTAAGTGACCATGATGCCGAAGATGGAAGCGGGCTTACCAAGATTACCAAACGCAATGGGGGATCTGGCTATCTTATCTTCAAGTCGCAACACATCCATGTTGTTAACACTGATGTTTGGCGGCAAGACTTAGGTAAGATGGTGGTAGCTAGCCAGGCGGGCTTAGAAAATGCCCTACCACCAACTAAACCGAGTCTTGCAAGTTGACCCCGCCGGGAATCGAACCCGCGACCTCCTGGTGTGAAGCGAATGGACTAACCATTACGCCACGGAGGCGGTTAGAAACTTAAAAACATGTGCATATCTGTATATATGTTGATCCAGTTGAAAACTGGGCTGTGCTACAGTCTCTTCAGCGGTGCCAAATTGACTATCAAAGCTATCAATACAATCGAGGTGTTGAAGTGTCTGTAGGAAAACTGCACCATGTCGGTTCGCCTCCAGGATCGAAACCTATCCAGTTGCAGCGAGGGGTGAGACAGGGAGACGTAATATCTCCGAAACTGTTCACTGCTGCCTTGGAAGATGTTTTCAAGCTTTTGGACGGGGAGGGGGGGCCTCCACATTTACACAACGACCGGTCCTGTGCTGCCTTAATCAGCAAATAATTTTTAATTCCTTATTTGCATGATAAACAGATGGCCTATGGGGCATTAAAGTTCTCGAGTGGCGACCGCACATCGGAAAACGTAGCGTAGGCAGGCCTCCCACGCGTTGGACCGACGACCTGGTGAAACCTGGATACTGGCAGCGTAGTACCGGTCGTCGTGGAAATCCTTGGGGGAGGCCTTTGTCTAGCAGTGGATCTTTTTCAGCTGATATGATGATGATGATGATACTCATATTTAGAATATGCTCATCGAGACCTTTCTTTTGATACCTACCAAACTTGATATGATTATAAAAAAAAAGTGAGTTGTGTAATTCATATATAAAATCCGCCATGTTACATATATTGACTGTCAAAAACATAACTCTGGTTTCCCGTAGTCGGGTAAGTTGAGTGGCTTAGAAAATACGTGGGATCAGATGAACATACATACATGTACAGACTGTCAAAAAATTGCCCTCCTTTTTCCATTGTCGGGTAAAAATACATGTATCTTCCGTGAATTTTTCACTGCTATTTTCGTGAGGTGAATGGGCTCATCAAGATGTGGCTGTCCACTCCAACCAAGTTGCTTTCATACATGATTATTGATCAGATAGCTTGAAAGGCTTATCTTATCATCATCACTGGCCGTTTGGAAAGATGCGAAGGGATTGTGGGTGTGACTCGCCCTCAGCCACAGAAACATAATCAAAGAAGAATTCCTTTCTAACCTTGTCTTATAACCATTGGTCATATTAGTTCATATACGTCCCTACCGGGGGGCTCGAGCCTACCCTGAATTAGGGAGATGGGGCCTTAGTCGACCACGTGGGCCCAGTTTTGTTTTCCTTCACCGTTAAAGCAATTGGTGAGTATATGTACGTAAGTTTCGAAAAACTCATTGGTACATTGGCCTTCCTGATTTGAACCCGGCAGCTCTGGTTAGGAGGACCGAGTCGTTACCGGTTGAGCCACCGACGCTTATAACCATTACATTATTATTTTTTTACAGAAGTCCAAGAAAAAATTAAAAGGAAAGAGAGTGAAATATTTAAACAGATCCAAGTTTTGGATGAATTGGAGCAGAGGAAAGCAGAACCTGCCGTCAACAACGTCACTACAAGGTAAGTTGCATAGTTGTTATATTTTCTCTCTGCGTTGTTTATCATCTTCTTCTTTGTCGTATCCTCATGGCTGAGGGACGTGACCATCGTAGGTCGCACGTGCCACCACAGCTCTCCAGGCCACTCGATTTTGAGCTCTGTGGATATTAGCCTGCAGTTTCATCCCGGTCACTTCTTTTATCGCATGATCACATGATTCTATTATCGCGTCCAGCGATGATATGCTTTTCCAAGCTGTCTGATCCACTCCTGACCGTGTGACCAAAGAATTTGAGGATTCGTTGCATGCAGGTGGAGGAGAGACTTGTTTATTATGCAATTTTTTTATTAAAAAATACTTGCTGATTAAAGCAGCGCAGGACCGGTCGTTGTAGAAATGTGGAGGCCTTTGTTCAGCAAGGGACTTGTGTTGGCTGATAAAGGCGGGGTGGTTTTTTCTTTTTTAAATGAAATTGACTATGTAACGTCAAATCTTGAACAATATATGTTTCCTGGAACATTGAAAAAATAACTAAATAACCGATTGAATACAGTCGGTACGGTAAAGAATACTATAAGCTAATTACTTATCTAGCAGTCGCTTTTGTCTATTAGATAGAAATAGTCTATCATTTATTAATGTAAAGTTACGAACAAAACTGTTGTCAGGTTGTTTATGTAAAGATTTATGTCAAATAACTTTTTATTATAACACTGCGATTGATTAGAGCAGTATGGGAAAGCGTATAATGTGACCTTATAATTTTTCTGTTTACTCAATTCAATCATACTATCTACACTTTTTTTACTTGATATTTAGTTACTTGCAAACTATTTCCTATGCTTTTCAAAAGTATCCTTCTTTATAATACCTATTAATTGTTCTAGAGAACGATTTGGGTAGCACTTATTAACTGTTTCATTTCCCATGGATTCAGCAGTCATGGGTCCAAAGTTTTTCCCTACACCATCAGAGTACAAAACAGTTTTCTTCCCTGGAACTGGCAAGGAGGAGGCCTGCGCGCCGCTGTCGTTCGGCTCGTCACAGGTGTTGATAAGGCACCGTGCGGGCGGCCCCGCCGATAATGGTGCCGCCGACTGTTAGCAGGAGCGTCTCCACAAGGAGGCTGTTGCTATGCTGCCACGGGTGTGCTGCGGGGACGCTGCCGAAGGTGGCAGCATCAGCTCGCTGAAAGCCCCAGAGTGCAACATAGCCTGCTCACTAAGTAGCGTTCGCGCTGCTGGCGCTGGGGCTACGGCGGTGTGGGTGGAATGTAGCGGGGACACCCGTGGGGTGCAGCGGCCTCACTGCCGGCCGCGGGGCCAGCCGTACTACCGTCTATGTACAGGGAAGGCTCCAGCGGCTACGGCGTCCGATACTCTTTCGTTGTAACAGCGCAGTGGTCACCGTCGTCATCTTGTTCGACAGATGATGATTTGACAGCACTTATCAGATTAACAATGGAAGTGTCCAGTAGATCTATGCCTTGCGGGTCCTCTAAGAGATGACACGTCAAAATCCTATTTTCTCTGCATAGCCGTATGAGGTCTGATGTTGCTTGCAGCTCCTCAATTTGTATTTGGGTGTTTTTGTACTTTTCGCACATTTTTTCAAGTTGACTTTTCAGTTCCAAGGCCTGTATTTGTTAATTTATGTTACCTCTTCTCAATTCCATAGATTCCTTAGATTTTTTAAACTTTTTTCTATATTTCTTTTTACTTTGAAATAGAAATATTTTAAGGTAAAAAGCGGAAAACAAGTTTATTGGTTAATGATGATGGATTCCTGTTTCGTTTTTCAAAAAAGTAATACGATACAGCCACAGATATACGTCATCGGATTATCTATATAAAATTATTTAAAAATCGGTTGTTTGGTTAACAAATGAATTAAAGACTACATTTATATGGGATTTATGAACTCCAGCGGGCTCTTAATTACTAGGTTAGCGACCATAAAAGTACTGTTTTGCTGACCACACATTAGGAAAACAAACTTCAGCTGTTATGACTCGGCAACACAACCCAGTACGAGCGAAGTTAGTTCCGGCGCTTCGCCGGCCGCTGCTGAGGCTCGCTAGTTGTTTAAAATTCAATCATAACAGCTCGTCGTTTCGCTCTTCACTTCCCAATCAAACGACCTTTCTACAAATAAAAAATATAATAACCAAAGATACAGGAACAAGACACTTTTGATAGGAGATTAGTCTTCGGACATCTTAAAATAGCCACAAGTCGCGTAAAATGAACTTTGATTGCCGAAACCTTGATAGGTAGGTATATTGTATTATGTTTCTCTGTCACGGTCGTTTTTTATTTTCCCGATTTTCTCACAACAGTATTGAAAAACGTTGTATGATAAATGGGTGTAAAAGAAAATAACAAACTCGTGACGATGGTAAACCCTCGCCTGCGGCTCGAGCTCACAAATGTCACTCGTTTGTTATTGACCTTTTTACCACCCTTGTTTTCTAAATAACTATTATTATACGCTCATCTTTCCTCTATTACAAACCTAATAAAGTACTTGTTATTTATCCTATGAACATTCTTAAATGCAGAAAAAATCTTAATATCATGGTTGGAATCCATTAGCTATGACGAAACTGAACGACTTCTTAAGGTGGTATCTTAAAACTAACTATAAAGATACACTTACACCCCCCAAACACACACTCACACACATAAACACACGCGCACGCACACGCAGCCAATCACTACAGAAGACAGTCATACTGCGTTTAACTTTAATTAAATAGGTATTTCCTTTATAACTTAATTTAAATCCTTTAATTTTTAACATTAGTTATCTTATATCTTAATGTTTTGTTTTTACCTTTAATGTACCATAGATTAAGTAATAGAGGAGCGAGATCCCCTAACACAGGTACTTCTGTACCTAAAAGGAGGTCTCAGCCATGGAATCTGTAATATCTTTGGTAAAAAAAATATATTTTTAATTTATTAATTTTTTTTCATAGGCGAAACAGAAAACTTTTAGATGCCCATAAATAGTCGCTGACCTAGCAATTCAGAGGAGAATTTACTTTTTTGTTAGATAAAAACTGCTATTTGAGGGGTAGCTAAACTTAACTAGCGCCGCCGTCTCGCTGAGTACATACTTTACCGATAATTTTCAACGATGAAAATGAGGAATAAATACTTTAGTTTAATTGGAAACTATCGACCAAGTGTAATATAGGAGTCTAAAAATAAAAAGAAATAAAAAGTGTGTGTGCGTTCGTCGGGTGCTCTAGCGCCTTAGCTACTTCACGATTTAGGTTAGAACAATGTTACTTTTATATGTCCAGCCGTTTTTTTTTAATTTCTCCTATTATGATTTGTCTCCATAATCGGGAGCCGGGTCGTTCCTTTCCCTCTAATATGGTTGATGGGAGCGATGGCTGACTCTCGCGTTATACTCGTGACCGGGTGCTGTCAGTTTGAACTGGCCTACTCTTGTTAAATGCATTCAATGATTTTTATGTATAACTTTTCGTGTCATATTGTTTTCATGTTCTAATGACATAATCAGGAATTTAATTTTGACGTTATTAACTAATTATTGTTTATTTCTTGATTCTTCACAAATGACATTGTTATTATTATTTTATGACTCACAGAGAGTGTAATTTGTACCTATTTTTAATTAATATATTGAATTGAATAATTAAAAAAAACTTTTTATTCTAAAAAATGGCTAATGATTTTCCTAAAACTATAACTTTATATGGCCCACTATACCCCGTAGCTCATTATACAAGGAAAACACGGAATAAGGTACCATTCATACAAACCTAGGTTGTTTATTTTTCCCAAAAATGGCTCAAAAGATTTTAATGAAACTTTTGTGAATAACTAGAAAATATTGAAAACAACCCAAATATTTGCAAATTTTTCATCGACTGATAAGTTGATAACCTTTATTCTTTTGGAACTAAATTATAAAACGTAAATATTTATTATTATTATTTCATACAAAAATGGAATTGTAATAATTTAAGGAAGCGTAATGTTTATAATTGATTTGTGTATGCCTGAATTTTCATGGCGGTGAAGGCTTCGCGAGAAAGTATTTAAAGCGTGGCTATACAATTTATTTATTAACTGACCCGTTCAAAAAACGTTCAGTGTGATTTATGTAAAAACTAACTAACATAGTGACTAGGTGCCACCTCCCGGCATTGCTGAGATCTTGCTCAATGTCAAACTGTTAAAGGATTATGGGAAAGGACATTTTGATAAAAAAACAAGATTTTAAATCAATAGACCTTAACTTCCGTTTTCTTGAACCCTCTAAACGTTAAATTTGATGGTTTTTTTTTCTCAGAAGACCCGGACGTCCGAGAAAAAGAACTGATTCCGTTCCCAAAGAGGCTGACACGAAAAAGGTGCGGGCTGCCAGCGTGAGTAAGATCCAGGAGATAAAAAAGTTTAAAAAAGCTGCACACCCGCAGTCGCCGTCGAAAAGTGACATTGTGTCCTTCACCAGCAGCAGGAAGACCCGGGCGTCGTATGAACTTGAAAAAGGTAAATACTTTAATAATGTCGTTTGAAACATCTTATTAATTTTTATTAGCTTCACCTGTATGTTTGTATGTAACCGACTCCTTTGGAATCAAAATTTGACCCACTTTAAACGGACAGATTTAATTAAAACTTTAGACTTATCAAGAATCAGCGACAATATAATGATTTCATAAGTTTGAACTAAAAAATAAATAGAGTTTAAAAAAACGAAAAACTCGTTTTTAGGTTTAAATATATAATTAACAAAAAATACTAGTATTATTGTGAAAAAGTGTGGGTTGCTCGATAGACGAAAAATATGGCACAGAGCGCCACATTTCACAATAATACTAGTATTTTTTGTAATTATTATTTTCAACTTAAGAATTATTTTTTACTTTTTAGTCTGATGTACTTTAAAAGCGTGTTTTTTAGTTTTTTGAAACTCTATTTATTTATGGTTTTAGGCCAGCACATCAAGCTTTTGAACTTTGTACAGTTCTTATGGCGAATGCGTATGGATCAGAATCGCACTACGAGTGTATAGCTTGATGTGCTGGCCTCTGTACATACATTACTTCTGAGGGAAGAAATAAGGAGTCGTCCTTTCTATATAGTAATATAGAGTACGGCCGTCAATTGCTATTTTGGTCGAGACTTTTCTCTAATTTAGGAGGAATTAATAAACAAATTTTTTCAAGAAACAAAATATAGTTGCATTGTATTACTGTTCAGGGCGGCGCGGCAACGCAAAACTAGGCACAAGCGCGAACGCCATTGCTGGCGGCCGACAATTTTTACTAATACTTTATAAACACAATACCGAAATGGAAAAAAAAGTGTGTGTGTCAGTTCCGACGCACGACTGGAGTTTACTCCTTACTAACGATTATAAATGTGTTGGGGGATGGCGGCCAATTTTTTCAATTCTGAAAACGGAATCTTAATTAGGGAGCTCAGGATCAGATATCGATTTTGGAAGCAATCGGTCCAGTAAGTAAAAAAAACAAAATGGAGGCCACTTTCGTCAATTCTGACAACGGATTCGTTATAAGGGACTTCAGGGACCCTCAGATATCGATTTTGAAAGCATTCCGTCCAGTAACTAAAAAGTTCAATATGGCGGCCACTTTTCTTCAATTCTGACAACGGAATTACACATTACACACACATTACACTCGCATTACACACATATGACACACACAACACACACATTACACATATTACAGTCAAATTAAACACATTACAGACAAATTACACACATTACACACCCAATACAGACAAATTAAACACATTACACACCTTATATATTATGAAAATCAATTCTTAAGGAGTAAACTCCAAAAATACTTCAAAAAACATGGGTATTTCAAAAAACGTGACACAGTCATTCGATCACTAGATTTTAATCCTTATATTTTTTTCATACCGGGCGCCTTATATGAAAATCGATTCTTAAGGAGTAAACACCAAAAACAATTTATAACATTATTTCTCTAAGAAAATAATTTTATAAAGTATTTTTTTTCCTAACGGTACAATTTAATCCAAAAAGTTAATATCACCAACGAGTTCCTTATCAATTATTTTTTATTGGAACGCACATGCGGTTCGCGCCATTTTTGCAGCATTACAAAAAGTTTTCATTCCAATTTTTACTTATCTGTAACAGCGCCGGCTTTAACGCATGCGCGGTGATGTGCTAGGTTTTGGCGCCATTCATTGAATACGTTTTGTTGTAGTTATTGAATTTCGTGGATAATTTTCATTTTTGCTTAAAAATGTCTGTAAACGCATTGTTTATACCTGTCTGTGACAGAGTCAGCTTCAGCGCAAGCGCGGTGATGTGCTGGGATTTGGCTCTATAATACGTTTTGTTGAAGGTACTGAATTTCGTGGGATTTTTATTTCTTACTCTTTTAACTTTGATCTTTGTTGTTTAGTTGATTCAATCCCAATGTATGAGATTAGATAAAATAGTGTATGAAACTGCACATAACTAGGTATTATGCAACAGTTTCATAAACCACTATTATTGCTCACCAAATATAGAGAAATGAAAAACATATTAACTAGTAAAAAATACAATGAAACAGCCGATTGGTTTATTGTTTTTAGGGTTACGTACCTCTAAAAGAAAAAATAAACAGAATACTTATAGGATCTTATCTTGATAATTATAAAATTAGATTGCCATGTTTTTCGTGCACGATTTTACGTTTCGTGACGTATCGGAACGCGTCAAACCTCGAAAAGTTACAAAAATGAAATTGTTGGTTATTAACCGTGATCAATTAAAAGTATTTCAGTGTTTTTTTCTACATCATTTTTTGTATTTCCATTTATAGGAAAATTAAAGATCCTAAAGTAAGAATCAACGCGACAATTATCTGATAATTATCAATGAAAATTATTATCTCGATAGTTTCGAACCCTGATTCTAAGATAGAATAGTGGTGGAAGATGACTGATTCGTATTCGTACACAAACCACGTTATTGTTCGGTTGAAATGTCACAGTATTTTATCTAACTTTTTAAATAAACGCCAAAATGTTGGAATTATATGATATCCTACCACCCTTCCGAACATAAAATTCTAAATTTAGCTTTAAAAAACAATTAAAAGAACATCTGCTAATTCATCAACAAAGAGGCGGGTAGCGGAAATATTGGCGAAGTTTCATTCTATAGTATTTACGGTCACATAGCCTCATGAGATAAGATTAATTAATTATGTTTGGTGTACAGTAATTTAGTCATTTAATAATTAAGGGTACTCGATTAATTGGTATGCTCATTTCTCACATTTCTTTTATTATATTTTTAGTGTTCTTTTCTTAACTAGCTCATTTCATATAACAAATCAAATGAGCTAGTTAAGAAAAGAACACTAAAAATATAATAAAAGAAATGTGAGAAATGAGCATACCAATTAATCGAGTACCCTTAATTATTAAATGACTAAAAATATATATATATATATATATATGTGTGTGTGTGTGTGTGTGTCGGAGTAATCTGAAACAATTGAAGTGTGTTCATCTCTTGCAAGGTTCCAACAGAATCACCAGCGTTTATTTAAAATTGACATGTCTGTCTAGTGTAAGTTAAATGTTCATTTTTAACATAACAGTAACTATGTACCATTACCTATATATTATGTGCCTGGTGTCTCAATAAACAATAAACTTACTTACTTAGTTACAAAATGTGTACGTCCTGTTCATCTACGTCGATGACATTTGTAAGAAGGGCCCAAAAAACCTAGTAAGTAAGTAAGTAAATGTCCTTAATTACACCAAAAAAGTTATTAAAACAAACATAATTAAAAATATATACAGTGCAAAGGCGGCCTTATCGGTTTTAGCGATATGTTCCAGGCAACCTTAAAATAACAGATAGGAATTGGTTGGTAAAAAAATTGAATGCGGAAGGCTGCAGATCAAAAATAAACAAGATTATTACGATATTATTTAAAACAGATATGTAATAAATATACTTCTTGCTGTACCGGTGAACTTCGTTCCACCTTACACTACACTACACTACCCTACCTTACCCTACCCTAAAACCTTTTCCTGACAACAACGAACTCAACAAAAAAAGAGTTAACGAAATGGGTCAGCCGTTCTTTAGTTATAAATGGTGTAACTAACAAGACTTTCTTTTATATAATATATACGACAAAAAAATCGACTCAAGGTTTGTTGCCTGACTTTTGAAAAAATAACTCAGTTTAGCAAATTTAATTACATGAAATATGGGTATCATTTGTAAGTCTAAGTGTCTTCCTTTCAGTGTATGACGTTCTGTTAAAAAAAATGCAGTACAAGCGAAAAGTGTAATGAAGTGGAAAAGAAAAGATGAAAAAACAATGAAAGTTCTAAACACTCAATTTTATTTTCTCTATCAAAGTCCTCCATTTATTCACTCAAAAACAAAAAATCAATACTTGGTGTTTCCCCCCCTTGCCCTAATTGCAGCTTTTAGGCGATTTTTCATTGACCTGATAAGTTTTTTTAAACTGCCTGTGGTATGGCATCCCATTCTTTAGTCATTGCAATCTTTAGGTCATTCAGTGAAGAAGGAGTTGGATTACGCTTTCGCACTCTTCTTTTAAGTTCATCCCACAAGTGCTCAATAGGGTTGAGGTCGGGGCTTCGCGCTGGCCAGTCCAGTGTGGGTATTCCTACCTCGGATAGGTACTGCCCCACCGACACAGCAACATGTGGCCTCGCATTATCCTGCATTAGAATGAAGTTCTCGCCAAAAAATCCTGCGTAGGGTACGACGTATTCTTGGAGAATATCTTCAATATACGCGTGAGCGTTTAAGCCACCTCTGCCAGCACCGTCAGGCACAAACACCAAGTCGGTCTTTGCATCTAACGAAATGCCTCCCCACACCATGACCGAACCTCCTCCGTACGCAACCGTTGAGATGCAGCACTGCGCGTAACGTTCCCCAGGCCTCCTATAGACACGTCCTCTTCCATCGTTGCCATGTAAGCACATTCGGGACTCGTCGGAGAACAAGACGGAGCGCCATTGATCCAAGGTCCAATTTACGTGATCTCGAGCGAACCGAAGTCGCGATCGCCGATGTGCTGTGGTCAACTGGGGCCCAGTTGCTGGTCTCTTTGGGGTCAGGTTAGCCCCCTTCAGTCTCCTAGCAACCGTCCTTTGACTTACAGACCGATCTCTAACTTGCCGGAGCTTCTGCTGGATCGCAACCGCAGTCACGTGCCGATTTTGTAGCGACGTCATAACCACGAATCGGTCGTCTCGCTCAGAAGTACATCTTCGTCTGCCTGATCCTGGTCTTCCAATGACGGCCCCGGTCTCCAGGTACTGTCTGTATACTATGGAGACTGCTGATTGGCTAATATGCAATGCCGTAGAGACTTGTCTTTGATTACGTCCTTCTTGCAATAGGGCAATAGCTTGAGCGGCCTCTGTCGGAGTGGTTTCCATTTTCCCTCGTTGTTATTACTCAGTAATTAGCGCAAGTAAACACAGAACAAAGTTTGTAAAGTAAAATAATAAAAAAAAAAACGGATAGCACTACTTTGGAAGGGATGAAGGCGCGCAACTCGTACGTAACTATCGAGAAATATGACGCCAATGACGTAAATTGACCGAAATTCGTTTACTCAAAACTTTCTTTTCTTTTTTTTATCTCTGAATAAATAGACTTCAAAATGATAAACATTATGACATATAATCTTTTTTGTAAACTGAGTTATTTTTTTAAAAGTCGAGCAACAAACCTTGAGTCGATTTTTTAGTCCACAGTGTAGATACATTATTATACTATAAATTTAATACAACAGATAATAGTAAATATACAAATATTTTTAACAATTAAATACATTTTATATAAATGATAATATATACATAAATACTTAAACAACATAAATAGTCACATAGAAAAATGTTTAATAATTACACAGCTTAAAACCTATGGCGTTTATTTAAACAAAAGTTGACATATTTCATCCAAATGATAACGTTGTGGTGTTCGTGTCTGTCCTTAATAACTCGCCTTGTATTTCGAATAATTAACAACGGTGTCGATTCGTTGTAACACTATTTAACTTATTTAACAGGACTTAACTAAATGTAGGCATTCTGTCCTTGTCTTTTCGATAAGAAAGAAAAAGACAGGATGCGTAAATTTAGTTTAGTC
The DNA here is from genome assembly GCA_947284805.1 of Coleophora flavipennella. Taxonomy (NCBI): domain Eukaryota; kingdom Metazoa; phylum Arthropoda; class Insecta; order Lepidoptera; family Coleophoridae; genus Coleophora; species Coleophora flavipennella. Next base: position 1,844,067 of record OX369289.1, on the reverse strand, counting down.
CTGTCAAATAACACCGAATCGACCCCAATGTTAAACACGTTAAAACAACCGACTTTAAGGGGATCCCCTACCTAACTAGCGCCGCCATCACAATGGGGATGGCGAATGCTAGTCATCTGAGTTACTTTTTATCATCTGTCAAAAAAGTAAAATTAAAAATTTTAAAAACCCACCGACACAAAAAATGAATTCTAAAAACTAACAAATAATATTTTAAACCTATTATAATTACTATCGTCACATATATTATGTAAGTTCAAATATTTTATTTTCCAAGCGTCGACGCGTCGGGGGACCGCTAAAGTTTATAAAGTATTTTTCCAACAACAGATAATTAATCATTACTAATTATTACATTTAGGTACTATACGAGCGATCTTAAGTTTCATAGTTTCATATAATATAGTCTACGCTCTGCGCGCTAGCTCGGTGTGCGGTATGCGGCGCGGGGGTGGGCGTCACCAAGAGCGGCGACCCGAACGGGCAGACACGTGAGGGCAGACGACGTTGACGGTGGTGTCGATTTTGCGAATTTTTCGGAGTAAATTCTTTTGTTGCAATCTGCGACTACACCTGTTTTTCTCACTTAGCGGTCCCCCGACGCGACAACGCTTGGAAAATAAAATATTTGAACTTACATAATATATGTGACGATAGTAATTATAATAGGTTTAAAATATTATTTGTTAGTTTTTAGAATTCATTTTTTGTGTCGGTGGGTTTTTAAAATTTTTAATTTTACTTTTATTTTGTCCTTTTTAAAGTAGGTATAAATATTAGGAAGGTATTTATAGTGATTAGTTAGTTGAGTTAGTAACTTAGTTAGGTACCTCATCAACTAGAAAGGAGCTGATGATGATTAGCCGTAACACGGTACTAAATTTCGAATCGTTCGAACATAAGGAAGTTAGTCAGATCCCCTCATCAACTAGAAAGGAGCTGATGATCTTCAAACGGCTGATCAGGTCATGGTTACCTAACCATATACTTTCAATATCATTGAAGTAACACGGTACTAAATTTCGAATCGATCGGACATAAGGAAGTTAGTCAGATCCCCTCATCAACTAGAAAGGAGCTGATGATGTTCAAACGGCTGAACAGATTTTCATGAAACATGGCTAAGAACACTCGGGATAAAATTATCTATGACACAAAAAAAACTAAACGGAAATCGGTTCATCCGTTTGGGAGCTACGATACCACAGACAGATACACAGATACACAGACAGATACGTCAAACTTATAACACCCCTCTCTTTTGCGTCGGGGGTTAAAAATACAACATAGCAAGTCACGAGACTTTCTTTATTTCCTTCCAAAAAGTAGTTTGGATTAGATTATTATAAGACTATTACTATTATAAGTTAGTCAGATCCCCTCATCAACTAGAAAGGAGCTGATGATCTTCAAACGGCTGATCAGGTCATGGTTACCTTACCATATACTTTCAATATCATTGAAGTAACACGGTACTAAATTTCGAATCGATCGGACATAAGGAAGTTAGTCAGATCCCCTCATCAACTAGAAAGGAGCTGATGATCTTCAAACGGCTGATCAGGTCATAGTTACCTAACCATATACTTTCAATATCATTGAAGTAACACGGTACTAAATTTCGAATCGATCGAACATAAGGAAGTTAGTCAGATCCCCTCATCAACTAGAAAGGAGCTGATGATCTTCAAACGGCTGAACAGGTCATGGTTACCTAACCATATACTTTCAATATCATTGAAGTAACACGGTACTAAATTTCGAATCGATCGGACATAAGGAAGTTAGTCAGATCCCCTCATCAACTAGAAAGGAGCTGATGATGTTCAAACGGCTGAACAGATTTTCATGAAACATGGCTAAGAACACTCGGGATAAAATTATCTATGACACAAAAAAAACTAAACGGAAATCGGTTCATCCGTTTGGGAGCTACGATACCACAGACAGATACACAGATACACAGATACACAGACAGACAGACACGTCAAACTTATAACACCCCTCTCTTTTGCGTCGGGATAACACCCCTCTCTTTTGCGTCGGGGGTTAAAAACGACATTTTGTTCTATAAATGTTTGAAATACCTTGGCGTGACGTCGTAGTTTTGCAGCGTCATTTATGTTCTCACTAGTTTTTTCCCGCGGCTTCGCCCGCGTGGACATCGTTTTTGTGACTGACTTAGAGGGTGCGCGGTGCGCGAGCCGCAAGCGGCTCGCGAGCGTGGACATAAAGTTTCTCCACATCCATCGGGAACTATGTCAGGATATGCTTATTAGTAAATCGTGTTATTTCCCACCCCCTCAACCATCTCGGTGCAAAAAATCACACGATCCATAGTTCCGTTGCGATGTTAATTACCCAAAAATGAGTATATTTTCATTTCCCCCGGGAATTGCATCGGGCTATGCTATTTTCACGGGATAAAAAGTAGCCTATGTTCTTCCTTGTGACATAGGCTACCTGCATGTCAAGTTTCATTAAGATTGGTCAAGGCGTTGAAGCGTGAAAAGGTAACAAACAAACAAATTTTCACGTTTTTAATGTTAATAAGGATTTTGTGATTTTGGTGATTTAAAAATCGAAGACTTGATGGAAAACAAAACGAGTAAGATTTTCCGAAGTTTAAGAGGAGTGCAATTTAGTTAATCAAGAGTTCATAATTTATTTCTGATGCTGTCGTCATCCCTATGCTATCTGTAGCCACAGATAGTTACGGATGAAATGTTAAAACTCTAAAATGTGTTCGACTTGTACATTTACGTCGATGACATTTGTATGGAGAGCCCAAAAAACTATGTTGTTTATTTTAAAAGTGGTAGAAAAAAAATTAACTCATTTCATCTGAATAAAAACGTTGTGGTGTTCGTATCCGTGATTAAAAAGTCACCTTGTATTTCGAATTATTGACAATGGCGTCGATAGCCACAGATAGCATTAGTGATAGAAGTGATGACCACTTCGACCGTAGTTTCATTTTCAAGTTTTTTTTTAGTTTGTATCGCCCCCTAACCTCTTAAATCTTACTTTTCTTACAACAACGGGTTAAAACTAAAATAATATTTTATTACAGGTGCTAAATCCGTCAAACAGAGCAAAGCCGCGAATGCTCCTGTAGCGAGCAGACCAATCGGCATGACTAAAGTAGAGATCCCACTAGATGACCCTCAAGTACGCTACAAGTTCCCCAAGTCAAAGGAAGTTAGGTCTTCTAGCAGGCCCAGGACTACGAGTAAAAGATACGCACAAAATGTTAGCTAGTGAGTATATTTAAGATATTTTTAACTTGACTGGTTAAGGCGATTTCTCTCCTGTAGCGCGAAATTCAAATATATAGGGTTCCTTATTCACAGAGAGGTAATGGGACCCCTTTAAAGGACTTATCTTTTGAATCTTAATATGTAGCCAGTTAAAGTTTTCGAAAGATTTCCTACCAAATATTAAAAAAAAAATGTGAAGAATACTTTCCTACCAAATATTAAAAAAAAATGTGAAGAATACTTATAGCATGTTTTTAACCCTCGGTTGGTCGCGTGGGGTCTTTAAAAGCCCGACGTTTACAAAAACTGCTATATTTTGTTCCATATTAAAGATTCAAATTTGTACCTCAGGGTAGCTTCCTAAAACATACTTAACTATCAATTAGTGCAAAAATAATATATAATAGTAACACATATTATTATTTGTTAAAAATTATTTCCTATCATTAAAATTATTTAAAACCACACTATGGGTTTTATTTAAAATTTTATTATGCTACAAAAATATAAAAATAAATAAATAATAATAAGTAATAAAAAACAAAATATTTAAAATCTCCGGGCGTTTAAAGACCCCACGTGACCGACGGTGTCACAAAAAAAGCGCGACCACCCGAGGGTTAAGAGACTGCTGGAGTTCACTCATCACATACAAACGTCTTTGAATTATTTCTTAACAAAACAATCGATTTTAAAATAATTTTGTATCGATAATCGGATGACGTATATCTGTGTCGGTATCGCAATACTTTTTAGAAAAACTTAATGGGAATCCATTATAGGCCAGTAGAAGTTTTAATAATGTTTTTGCCCTGAAAACAAGTCTTTTACACTCAGCCCGATATCTGTGATAAAGAAAGTTTTTTAAATTAAGCTCTGGGTTACCGACATCGAAATTATTGTGTATTTTAAATATCATAAAAAATATAAATTAATTTAGTTTTTGAAAAATTATAAATTTACTATGGATATAAAAAAGTGGCAGTTTTCCGCCTTTTTGTTATCTTCAACTACAATATACAGCATTTAACAGAGTAAGTGATTTATTCTTCTTCTAGCTCAATCTAATATTGTTTCTTTTTGTAACTTGCCATAATAGAATATAAAATTTCCTGTAAATTAAAATTTAAATATATTTCAAACTTATTGCAGATGCTAATGTCGTATCTACAATAAGTTTTAGACATATTTATACAGGGTGACTTTTAATTAGTTCTTGATAATAAAAGATATGCATGTACTCGTGATTACAAACAACTTTCCCAAGGAAACTATATGTCAAATATGAAAAAAAAATTGTTGGTCCTCGATACGTAACACGTTAACAAATCTGTAAAGATGTATAAAGCACCAATTTTTTTTTTCATATTTGACATATAGTTTCTTTAAGAAAGTTGTTTGTAATCGCGAGTACATTCATATCCTTTGCTATCAAGAACTAATTAAAAGTCACCCTATAAATTAATGGCCAGAAAGACGTACCGAATCAAAAAACGCTTTTACGTCGGAACGGTATGAGAGAGCGATGTGCAGGAGTTGAGAATAGAATAGAGGTACTGCTCTATACTTGGAAATTCAGTTGCCATGGAGAGTTACTTGGGAGCGCAGCGTGCGTTCTGTCTAAAAAAATACAAAAATGACAATTGTTCAGCGTTCGTATTTCACTCTGAATTCAGATTGCATCACCTAAACCAGTGTCCCAGTGAGAGTGTGATTAGGTCGTGAATCAGAAAATTCAAGTTTATACTGATTTGTCTAGTAACGGCAATTTTGTTGTTGACGTGCCCATTAAAGTGAAAATGGTCTTCGGGCGGAAAACAGAATATTGTTGAAACTCCAAAAACGCTCCAGCATTGTTTCTACAAAATCACGGCGTTAGGGCCTTATCACACTAGCGAGTTGCGAGCGAGGCGATTGTGCAGCGAGCTCGCGGCGAAACGCGAGCACGTGTACAAAATGGCGTCGACAGCGCTGTTCGCCGCGCACCCGCGGCGTGTTCGTCACGCACACGTTGCGAAATTGCAGCGAGCTCGCTGCGCACTCGCCCCGCTTTCCAATCGCTTGCAACTCGTTAGTGTGATAACTTATAAGGCCCAAAGTGATCACGATGCTCCCCCGTGTAACGCTCCATGCACGCATCCCCCACCTTCCCGCACACCGCTCTCTCACACCGTTCCGACGCTATAGTGTTTTTGAATTCGTACGTCTTTCTGGCCCATCCTGAAGCAATTTTTCGGGATATTATGTATTCTTTCGGCATGAAACAATATCGGATGGAAATAAAAGTAAAAAAATATGAATTTCGCGCCATGGTCGAGTAACCATACTCTTAAACGATGAATTAGAAATATTGTCATTTGTATATGCGACACAGTTTTTTTCTCTCCCGTGACAAGGTACCCTGAGTGGGGAAACAAACGGGGCGCATCTGAGTTGAGCGAGCGAAGCGAGCAATAATAGGTTCGTTAGGTTTGATGAGAATACTGTCGAAGTGCCTGCCGTGAGGATAAGGTGTCGGATATGACAGTTACGAAAATAAGTCCGCGGTACCGGCAGATATGTAAAAGATACCGTGTACAATACAAAGTATCTGGAATACAAAATACAAGATACTACTAAAATAGGTTTTTCAGATACCAAATACAAAATAACTAGGGAATGGTATCTGAAATACCTATTCTAAATACTATTTAAAGATGAAATACTTTTTTAAAGAATACACAATTTTATTGAGTTTTAAGTTTATTAGAGCAGGTTTTACTTACATGCTTCACAAGGTCCACCGCGTGGACCACCATATATACTTATTCGTGATACATGTCAATTCAATAGCTCCAACCATTTATGAGTAAATCGCTAGTTTCAATTTAATTTCTAGGAGAACCATACAAACACTATTTTTCCCAGACCAATGGGTATCACAATGTAATAGATAAACATAAGAAACTCCGACCTGCAAAGTTTCACTAAAATCGTAAGAGCCGTTATTAAAAAAAAAACAGTTGTATGACAGTTACTCTTCGGTTTGACGGTACGAATAACCTCGATAATCCCTCGATAAAATAGTTTAAAACTCTTTAAGTTCCAAATTTGGTTCCAATCGGACTAAAGATATAGCCTCCAGAGCCAAGCGTGACGGACGGACGCACGCAAGTACGGACGGAATTGAGATATTCGGTTTTTCGGTATGTGTTAATGATATAGAACACATTTTCACGAACATTGGAAAAACTTTTTTCTCGCAATACCAATACTCCCTCTATCCTACGTACGTACGTACGTACCGTACTACGGGGTCGAGAAAGTATAAAAGGGCTGCATATGTAACTATTACTAATAGTATTTAGCAAACATAGTATTTGGGTCATTCTCTTATTGTGGTTTTATTTTATTTTATTGTTTTATTCACAATAGGGTATTTGACAGTGTATTAAAAAAATTAAAAAAAATATTATTCACTAAATAGCAAATCTCCTACAATAGCATAAAAACTTATTCATTTAACATTTTATTCTAATTTGAATTTTATATTTATCAACGTCAAGGACATTGACGTCACAAGTTTGTAATACGAACAATTTCAGAACACAATGTCGTTTTCGACAGTTGATAAAAAGTAACTGAAATGACTAGCAGTCAAATACCGGATTGGTAAGCCCTTGGCATCACCTCACCTGATAGTAAGTGACGATGATGCCGATAAAATGGAAGCGGGCTGACCAAGATTCCCCAACGCAATGGGGATCTAGCTATCTTATTTCATGCCAGAACACATTATTGCTGTTAACACTGATGTTTGGCGGCAAGACTTAGATAAGATGGTGGTACCACCAACTAAACCGAGACTTAACCGTTTCTAAGCAAAATCATACATATAATACCCTCTGTTACGGGAACTGAACCTTAAATCAAGCATTTTGTACATCTTTTCTCCCAAGTGCATTTGATCTGTTATAATCCTACTTCCTACTAATATTATAAACGCGAAAGTTTGTAAGAATGTATGGATGTATGTTTGTTGCACTTTCACTCAAAAACTACTGAACCGATCTGGCTGAAATTTGGTAGGTAGACAGATTAGGATCTGGATAAACACATAGGTTATTTTTTTCCGCGCACCCTCAAAATATCATAGAAACGTTGTCCACGCGGGTGAAACCGCGGGAAACAGCTAGAAATTAATATTTTGATGCGGCAGAATGTGCGGGGCTGTGAAACTGACCAAGTCGGTCGTGAGTTGCCGGGTAACTGCGTTACCACTACACTGCGTTACTGTCAGTAGGAATGTAGTTAGTAACGAAGTTGTAGCCTTAGTAACGCAGTTGTTGCCCTTACCCATTTCAAACATGTTTCCCGCGTCTTCACCCGCGTGGACGTTTCTATGACTTTTCGAGGGTGCGCAGTGCGAGCGTCTCGCGAGCGTGAAAAAAAGTAGCCTATGAGTTAATCCAGGTCCTAATCTGTCTACCTACCAAATTTCAGCCAGATCCGTTCAGTAGTTTTTGCGTGAAGAAGTAACAAAAAAACACACTCACAAACTTTCGCCTTTATAATATTAGTGTGATTTTATGACACAAATGGTATTATTTTGTCATAGTGTAATACTTTAAACACAATGCTAAAAATATATATAATTACAGTCAACAATTTAAACAGGCCCGTTGGAGATAACATTTAGAGCCTTTGCATAGTAATTAAGATTGAACAAAAAGCTGTAAAATTATTATGACATCAATTATTTAACATATTTGAAGCTATTACTAAAACGTTGAGCATAAATCTATCAATATTTAGTTCTATTGTCGAAAAGTCTTGTATTTTAATATTTAAAGTTTGCTAACACAGTGGTCGATTATTTTGTACATGATTAATTTATATATGAAATAATAAGGCTAAGATTATTTGTGATTTGTCACTATAAGATTATTTTCTATTGTCGTTAGTTTATATGTGATAAGTTTCGGAACTGAACTGAATGTTTCTAACAATTTAACTTAACTTTGTGAGTGAGCAACGCAATTGTTAATTTGTGTCACCATTCTTAGAATAAATTAAAGAAGAAGCAAGAAAACATCGCCGCTAATGTCTGTAAAGTTTACTATAGATATTAGTAAATACAAATCAACATAGATTAACAGTAAGTAAATACTTAACTCAAATTTCAAAACTTCTGAAAATGTTGTCCAAATAGGACGCAAAATAAGAGAATGGCCCATTTACGAAATACTAATATCAAACGAACTGTACATAAATACAGGATATAAAATTAATTTTAAAAAGTGTTAGATATAAGATGAAAATACGTATTTTCAAGCGACTTCCAAAAAGGAGGATGTTCTCAATTCGACTGTGTTTTTTTTTACGTGTTCAGAACTTTTGACTGGGTGAACCGATTTTGATGATTCTTTTTTTATTTTAAAGCTCGTGCTTCCCGTGTGGTCCCATATAAATTTTATCAAAATCGGTGTAGTACTTTATTTGAAAATTAACAAAAACCAAAAATAATAATGCAAAATTGTTTGAAGTTGTTGCGATGGAAGTCGGTTTTTTAACGTGTTGTAGCTTTTATTTGTATTTCAGATACTTGTATCTTAAATAAGTCACATCTCTGGGTACCAGTAGTGTCACGTCACGGGAGAGAAAAATTATCGTAGCGGTAGTGCCACGGAAGATAAATGTGAGAAACTACATTTTCAACGGTTTATAAGTAGGCATGTGTTTTCTTTATTTAAAGTTCTTATTTTTAACGAATGAGTACACTGGTCTAAGATATTTTAAGTATTGGTCTGACAGAATCATCATTATTAGTATTTTATGACAGAATTAACATATTAAGTTATAAAGAATCAAGTACAAACTTTCATCAATTATTGAAAAAAATCAAATTTAAGTATAAGTAAGCTATTTTTGTAATTAAGTATTGCATGATAGAAGGTTAATCAAAATCTTGTTATAATTCGGTAGTATACTGTTTAATTTGTTCTTACTAAATGTTTTTATACATCTTAGATTGTAAATCAATTATAGGTTAGGGAATGTTTTGTGAACATATACAGGAGGTAACAAAATTAGTGTTGCACCCGTTTACTCTGGTCTTCTACTTATCATACTGTATAAGAGAAATTAGAGATTTGATACAAATCGATCAGCTGATTGACCGATTTTGAATGGACTCCATTTTTTTTGTATTCACGGGTTCCTTGAGAAAAGTTTTTCAGTATCTATTATGATTAGTGGAATACCGAGTCCCACACTAATTTTTTTGCACCCTGTATTCGTTCTAAATAGATTTTGAGGATCTAATAATGTTGAGACTTTTGCATTTCTTATTTCCAATTAAGCGTAAATTGTTCACCTTCATGCATCTGTATAGGTTCGCTTAGATCTAGTGATGTATGGGAGCAGGTACTTTTTGGATCAATAAATATTTAAAAATAGCTCTTGTGTATTATTTAAATTTACTCATCAAAAATATGTATGTATAAATAGTATTTACTGGTTCCTTTTTGCTTGCGCTGTTATCTTTACTAAAAGATTGCTTTGTTTGTGTGTGTTTAAGACCTGCTTCCATTGCATACGTTAATCATGATTTACACACATGGGTTGAAAATGTTCACCTAATCATCAACAGCAATAAACATACGCCCTCACACCAGCCTACGCAATAACGCTTTTCAATATTCTTGTAACATATACTTACATTTTTTCATACAGTGCAAAAGGCGACCCTAAAATGTGGTCATCCCCCGAAATCTGCAATACCAACTCCGTAGAGAGCTCGCTTGGTTATCAAGACTCAGACGCCAGCTTGGAAAGCGCGGCGCTCAGGCGGAGAAAGAGATATACCTTAAACCACTTCTATAGGAAACACCAGGCTCGGTACAAACTGAGGCGCAGGTCACACCCTTACTTGGCCGATGACGATACGTGCGAAACGATCGTAAGCACTTCACGAAGCGATCAGAATATCACACCGAACACTGAAGTTTACAGATCAGAGTCATACCAGCTGCTGGGTGTCAAGAATCCCAATGATTTCCGCTCTACCAACCAAACTAATACTTCCAACAAAAATGACGTAAACTACAAAAACAAAAGCAACATTCAAAGCTTCACAGTTCACGATGAAAATGTTTTGGCGACTCTACAGGTCGATCGTAGCCTCTCGTCAAGAACTGAGGAAGGCAACTCCAGCAATGTATCTTTACCTCTATCTCCTGAACTGTCTGTCGTTGAGGACTTATCTGTTAGCAAAGAAATTTTGGAAAGAGTCGAAGAACAACCGACACTAAATGAAAGTACTGGCAATAACGATGCTAAGTCCGTTACAAATTGTAATAAATACATGATGTCAGAAATAGATGTATCTTTGCCTCTGATGGAGCAAGCGTGCTGCGAACTTCACAAAGAAAATCAATCTTTAGGTCCTGAAAATAACGTTATATCTGAATCTTTACTTGATAAAATTTGCACAGTGGACTTGAAAGAACAATCATCGTCCGATACACTAGCAGTGAAACTCAGAGGTTTACTGCTAGAAAGCGCGAAAAAAATTGCGCAGAAGATACAAGGGAATGACGTTGCCGATAAAGATAATGATATGGAAGTAGACACAACCGTTAAAAAAGGTATAATTGTGAGAGCTAACAAAAAGCGATGTTCTACACCTCACAAGAGAGTTCCTAAAAATGCCAAAGCTCTAGTGGAACCAATTCTAGAAGAGCACTCAGAGAATTGTTCGTACAGTGGCAGAAAATCTTGTCCACCAGCGATACTTTTATCCTGTGATGACGAGTGTATCTTCGATGAAAATGACAACAATAACACTGTATTGAATGCTGTTAATACCAACAGAAGAGGCAGAAAGAAGAAAGACATTATCAAAGTAAAAATAACAAGACCCCAGAAAAGCAAAAGTTCTCTTTCTAACAAGAATGACAAACAATCTATCTCTAAAAAGGAGACATTGCATAGTAGCAGAAAGTCTGTTTGCGCTGACAGCGGCATCAATGACGAGTCGAACTTCCTGCGGTGCTGCGATGACGACAGTATAGAGCTTATCCATAATCATTCAGACACGTGTTTGCAGGCAAACGAGAGTCTGGGCGACAGCATTGAGTTTATACAGAACAAGACTAAATCTATCGTATCCGTTGAAGATTCTATCGAGGAAAATTATACTGAAGACAAAGAATTGCTTCCCGAGTTATTTTGTAATAACGCTCACCATGCTGGCCACTCGAATGGTAAGTGGTTTCATATTATTTATGCTTTTTATATATAGCTTGTAGCCCACAATACATTTCATCGTAGTTATTGGTCCTACTTACTCATCATTGACTGAAGTGTCTCTTTACTGTAACTTCTTCATAATTACAGGTATCTTTCTAGACATTTTGATCACTGTCGGATTTCCATGTTTCCACCATTTGTTTTTATATTAACCTTTAGCTGACGACCTGTCTTAATGTAACACTATCGACGAGGTTTTACGTCTGAGAGACGTCAAAAAATAAATAAGATTGGCGTGCTTGAGTTCTGCAGCTTATACGGGGTCTTAACAAAGGTATACACTTTTTTAACTGGAGCTTGTACCCATAAAACTGAACAACTTTCCCCAAGAAACCCATGGTCAATTCGCATAAGGTTTTTTTTAAATAAAATTATTAAATTGCGCGGAATACGCCAGAATAGGTGCGGCGCGGTATCGTAAAGTGAGTGCCCGCGCGGTCATTGAACCTGCGTGCCCTCAGCTGGGAGTTGTATTCTGAGCAGTTTGATAATTTAATTGAAAAACAGTAATATTTAATTAAAAAACAATAATTGCGAATTGACCGTGGGTTTCTTGGGGAAAATGTTCAGTTTCATGAATACAAACTCTAGTTATAAGTGCATACCTTTGTTAAGATCCTATATAATTTGAAAGATTAAAGTATAATGTAAATGAATTGTATGTTCTATAAAAAACAACTTTAATTTTCAGGTACAACAATCGACATTTGTTTATGAGATTTTAAGTCCTCACTTTAGTCATCCTATTTTTTTAAATTGTCTAATAATCAACAAATGAAGTTCTATAAACAAAAATAAACATAATATTGACTCTTGGTCGAAGAGTAAAAAAAATTACATCACTTCTGTTTAGTATACGTTTATGTAGATTTTTTCATCTTTCACAAGCTTATTCCGTTTTCGAAGTTTCGGAGGCAACTTTGAAACCACCCATCATCAGCGGGTCTTTTTCGCCTCATAGATGTTGAATTCTTCATTCTCGGAATCTTATTATGTATAAGAAACCGATATGACGTCAGCGAGACACTATTTTTGGTGACAACCAAGAGACGTACAAATATCGTGTAAATAAACAACGTGCTCACGTCTGTGAGACGGCTAAAGCTTCGTTATGTAAACAAATTCACTTGCCGTGCGTGGGACGTCGTTTGTGGCTAAATTATGCTGGGGGAGGAAGATAGCCGGAGGAGGGACACCGCGCGAGCCGTATTTAAAAAATATTATTAAATGAAAAGTAGGTACGTCTGTGAGACGTAAAGGTCATCAGTTAAAGGTTAACATCATTTATACAGGTGTTTTTATAGTGTTTAATATAGATATGACATAAAGGGTGTTTTTGTCTCAGATAACGACTTAACGTCTTTTCATACAATAACGTCACTACTAAATGGCGTTTACTTTCAAGGTTTTAAATAATGCTGCATTTGGATCTATAATTTATTTTAGCAACTTGTATTGTGAATTGGTAGTAAGTTCCTAATCTAACTGAGGCCAAATTGCTATTGCAGCGCGACACGAACCAAATGAACAAGTTAGTAGCGCTAGCGCAGTTTACTTCCCACTATCTCAAGAGTCGGGGAACAGTCTGATTACTGAAGACCTTTCTGATGAAATAGACCATCAGACACCACCGCCGGAGAGTCGACCAGTGCGCCCGGGCAAGTGGTATATTTGCAGTGATGAGGAGACTACCACGTTCCCTGAAGAATTCCCTGCGGCTGGTTCTGGTACAGGTGCAAATCTAAAGCAAATATTCACTCTGGTGTGCTCTGTGCCTAACCTCTCTACGATCTCTGAGGCGTCAAGAGAGAATGACAGCAGAAAGGGACACTTCACACAAAAGACTGAATAATTCGCTAAGTAGGTATAGCTCGCGCCAAACTTTATTGCGGCTCTGAAGTTGGTCGCAAGACGCATCGCAATAGCAAACTTGAAGGACGTAAAGGACGAAGTAACTAGTATCTCATCTTTGGCAAAGTATATATAGGGTCTTAACAAAGGTATGCACTTAATTTTAACAGGAGCTTGTACTCATGAAACTGAACAACTTGCCCAAAGAAACCCATGGTCAATTCGCAATTATTATTTTTTAATTAAATTGTCAAACTACTCAGATTACATACAACTCCCAGCTCAGGCCACGCAAGTTCAATGACCGCGCGGTCACTCACTTTACGATACCGGGCCGTACTATATGGTATTCTGGCGTATTCCGCGCAATTTAATAATTTTATTTACAAAAAAACAAATGCGATTGACCATGGGTTTCTTGAGGAAAGTTGTTCAGTTTCATGAGTACAAGCTCCAGTTAAAAAAGTGCATACCTTTGTTAAGACCCTGTATATTAGTACTAACATACAGTATGGACACTCCCTGCCGCTCTCTAGACCTCACCCCCTCGTCACCCAGATTGATACAGATTGGTTACAGTTTGGTTGTCGAACGTATAGATTTCGTCGCCATTTTGTTTGTTCCGTCATTACTTTTTTAAAATGTCATTTCTGGCCTGTTGTATGAAGTGTCCAGGGTGTGTCTGTGGTTAAGGTACGTACTACTCGATTATACCTTATATTATTATATTATACTAATATCCGGCGCAGTAAGCACTCGCATCACTGTTCAGATCAGTAATAAAGTTTGGTGCGAGCTGTACTTAGGTAGTATATTAGTAATTAGTTTTTGTTTTCTAAAATTTATAGTTTTTCGTTCAGATTTCTTAATGTATTTTCATGAGTATGTGTTTAATTAATAATAGAGTTGCTAATTAATAAAAAATATATATTTGATTTAATTTCAATCGTTAATTTATTCCCAAAGTTTAGCAACAGGGTGACTGGCATACCTAAAAACATCTGAGTTGGTGATTCAGCTCATGAAACTGAACCACTCCACAAAGAACCTATACGAAAGCAAAAAAAATGATGAACTTTTTTTTATTTCACTTGGTAAGCCCATGGCATCATCTCATAATGAACATTTGAATGCTAATAGGTATTGATCAGTTTAACTCTTCTCATACAAATCGATCAGCTGATGACCAATTTTGTACATTTTTGTACGGAGCGCCCAATTTTTTTTGAGAATTGACTATGGGTTCGTTTATACCTGTATACCTTGTCCCTGAATACAGGTGTAACAAAGTGGTGTAGGACCTATTAACAGGGGGTTCTACTCATGATACTGAACAAGTTTCCCCAAAGAACCCATAGTCAATAATTCTATGTATAATATATGTTTTTTTTTTGGGAATTTTAGCAGTCATAAAACCAAAGTTGCTTAGTATAATGACGTGAAGCTGCAATTAAAGGGACCTACCTACACCAATTTTTTACATCCTGCTGTATCCAGGCTGTAACAAAATTGGTGTAGGTCCCGTTAACTGACGGTTCTACTCGTCTTACGGAACAACTCTCTCCAAGGAACCCATAGTCAATTCTCAAAAAAAAATGTAGACCCTCCATACTAAAATCACAGTCTAAGAATCCATACAGTCGTCCGACGGAGGGCGTCAGACAGCGCAATCGTGCGGGGGCTGCGGGGCGGGTAGGGCCCACTAGACCATTGTCTGTTGTTTGTATGGTGCGGTGGGCCCATTCATTGAGGGTCGTTACGTTGCATTTTTATCAATCATTCATGCAAGGCTAATTATTATCTTTTGATTTGTTTCGGTTCATATTTTTTTAAAATTATTAATAAATAATTGTAACAAAGAGTTTTAATAATTTATTGTATAAATATAATATAATGATTATCAATACTTTTTTAAAATTAAAATTTTGTGTGAGTTAGACGACATCTCATTCTCATCTCATCATGGTAAGTGACGATGTAGTCGAGGATGGTACACGCAAACTCAAATAATGCCTAATCACTCTCGCCTTGAAGATCCTGATATGGATCATTTTATAGGTATTACTAGCTGTCCCGGCGAACTACGTACCGCCTTACATTACATTACACTGCCCTACCCTACCCTACACTACACTACCCTACCCTACACTACACTACACTACCCTACACTACCCAACCCTACCCTACCCTACATACACTACACTACCCTACACTACCCTACCCTACCCTACCCTACACTACCCTACCCTACCCTACACTACCCTACCCTAAAATAAAATAGATGTTGGCCGATTCTGAGACCTACTCAATATGCTCACAAAATTTCATGAGAATCGGTCAAGCCGTTTCGGAGGAGTAAGGGAACGAAAACTGTGACACGAGAATTTTATATATTAGATTGGGGTGTTTTTTTTACGAATATGACATACATACTATAATCCGTTGTTGAAAAAAATGGCCGTCATTTTGAACTTTTTTAGTTACTGGACCGATTGCTTCCAAAATCGATATCTGAAGGTCCCTGAGGTCCCTTATCACGAATTCGTTGCCCGAATTGAAAAAAATGGCCGCCATTTTGAACTTTTTAATTACTAAACCGATTGCTTCCAAAATCGAAATCTGAAGGTCCCTAAGGTCCCTTATCACGAATTCGTTGCCCGAATTGAAAAAAATGGCCGCTATTTTGAAATTTTTAATTACCAAACCGATTGCTTCCAAAATCGATATCTGGGGGTCCCCGAGGTCCCTTATCACGAATCCGTTGTCAGAATTGAAAAAAATTGCCGCCGTTTTAAACTTTTTAGTTACTGAACCGATTGCTTCCAAAATCGATATCTGAAGGTCCCTGAGGTCCCTTATCACGAATTCGTTGCCCGACCGAATTGAAAAAAAATGGCCGCCATTTTGAACTTTTTAATTACTAAACCGATTGCTTCCAAAATCGATATCTGGAGGTGCCCGAGGGACCTTATCACGTATCCGTTGCCCGAATTAAAAAAGTGGCAGCCATTTTGAACTTTTTAGTTACTGGACCGATTGCTTCCAAAATCGATATCTGGAGGTCCCTGAGGTCCCTTACACAGATCTACTAATTCAATAGATTAAACACAAATTAAAATAAAACTGCGACGATATTGCTGTGTGCTTACGCAAACTAACCCTCCATATGAGAAAAGGAGATGACTCTATTCTTGTCAGTATGCCGATTTCATGCCCCGTACAGCCCTAAATGTCAAACTCTGGCCACCAGGGATGTGCCGTACAGATTTAATCGATATCGAAAGAACCCAAAAGCTGGCAGCTACCATAATTTAGCTATGGGCATGTTTTATCCTTACTATTCCTTACTTATTATTTATTATATCAGCTCATATACGTCCCCACCGATGGGCTCGAGCCTACCCTGAATCAGGGCGATTAGGCCTTAGTCGACCACGCGGGCCCAGTGCGGGTTGGTCGACTTCACACACAACCTTCGAGTTTCTTCGCAGGCCTGTGCAGGTTTCCTCAAGATGTTTTTGAAAAACTCATTGGTACTATTCCTTACTATCCTTAATCCTTAATATATATATATATATATATATATATATATACAGGGTGTAACATAAAGGTGTGGTGATACTTTAAGGTGGGCTTGTACCCATCAAACTGAACAACTTTCTCCATGGAACCCATAGTCAAATCGCAAAAAAAAAATTAACTTCCCATACTAAGTTGGCATCACAGCTGATCGAGTTAGTATGGGAGAGCCAAATTTTTTTTGCGATTTGACTATGGGTTCCATGGGGAAAGTTGTTCAGTTTGATGGGTACAAGCCCACCTTAAAGTATCACCACACCTTTATGTTACACCCTGTATATATATATATATATATAAATAGGGCTATTCTGATCAGAAGTCCTCAACCAATTCTATACAAAAAAAACACTTCAGTCCGTAGCTCCGTTGCGACGCTGACGTGCGCGAGCACGGAAATGAGTTTTCACCAGATCCCTCGGGAACCATGTAAGGATTTGCTAATTAGTAAATTATTTCATTTCCCACCCCCTCAGCCATCTCTGTGCAAAAAATCACAGCAATCCATTGTTCCGTTGCAATGTTAAAGAAACTAACAAATAAAAGAGTATATTTTCAGTTCCCTCAGGAACTGCATCGGACTCGGACTATGCTATGCTATTTTCACGGGATAAAAAGTAGCCTATGTCCGTCTCAGTGACACAGACTACCTGCATGCCAAATTTCATCAAGATTGGTTAAGGTGTTGAAGCGTGAAAAGGTAACAAACAAACACATTTTCACATTTATAATATTACTAGCTTTTGCCCGCGGCTTCGCCCGCGTGGACATCGTTTTTATGACTGTCTTAGAGGGTGCGCAGTGCGCGAGCCGCAAGTGGCTCGCGAGCGTGGACATGTATATTCTCCAGATCACTCGGGAACTATGTCAGGATATGTGGCACTGGAAAAAATCCATGTCCACGCTCGCAAGCCGCTTGCGGCTCGCGCACCGCGCACCCTCTAAGACAGTCATAAAAACAATGTCCACGCGGGCGAAGCCGCGGGCAAAAGCTAGTATATATATATATAATATATCTTAATATATATAAATCTCGTGTCACAATGTTTGTCCCCAATGGACTCCTAAACCACTTAACCGATTATAATAAAATTCGCACACCATGTGCAGTTCGATCCAACTTGAGAGATAGGATAGTTTAAATCTCAAATTATAGTCGCAATTTTAATTAAGAATCCAGAAATTCCGTAACGAAGAAAAAAACTTCACGCTCGGTTGCCATGGCAACAATATCGGTTGTCAAAACAAACATATAAGAAGATTTGATCATTTTCCGAGAATAATAAAACTCTTTTCATAAACTGTATATACCTCCATATGACAAAAAAGATTTGATTATTAGTTTAAATCTCAAATTATAGTCGCAATTTTAATTAAGAATCCAGAAATTCCGTAACGAAGAAAAAAACTTCACGCTCGGTTGCCATGGCAACAATATCGGTTGTCAAAACAAACATATAAGAAGATTTGATCATTTTCCGAGAATAATAAAACTCTTTTCATAAACTGTATATACCTCCATATGACAAAAAAGATTTGATTATTTTTTATTTATAAAATGCAAAAACATTTTTATTTAAGACACAGCTGTTTGTATTTATAGAGATAGGTACAAAAAGATTTTATTCCATATAAATCTTCTGTCCGTGTGTTAGTCATTGAACTCCTTCTAAACGGCTGGACCGATTTCGCTAATTCTTTTTTTGTCGAGTTCGTTATTGTCAGGAGAAGGTTCTTATGTAGGGTAGGGTAGGGTAGGGTAGGGTAGTGTAGTGTAGGGTAGGGTAGGGTAATGTAGGGTAGGGTAGGGTAGGGTAGTGTAGTGTAGGGTAGGGTAGTGTAGGGTAGGGTAGTGTAGTGTAGGGTAGTGTAGGGTAGTGTAGGGTAGTGTAGTGTAGGGTAGGGTAGTGTAGGGTAGGGTAGTGTAGGGTAGGGTAGGGTAGTGTAGTGTAGTGTATGTAGTAGGGTAGGGTAGTGTAGTGTAGGGTAGGGCAGTGTAATGTAATGTTAGGCGGTACGAAGTTCGCCGGGACAGCTAGTAATATTATAAATGTGAAAGCGTGGATGTTTGTTACGCTTTCACGCAAAAACTACTTGACGAATAATCATGAAATTTTGTACACATATTCTGGGAGGTACTAGAAGTAACATAGGGTACTTTTTATTTAAAAAAAAATTGGCAACAAATATCAACATTTTGCTACTTTAGCGCCATCTAACACGGGAAATGACGTGATTTACTAATAAGCATATCCTACATAGTTCGCGAGTGATCTGGAGAATACTCATGTCCACGCGCACCTCTAAGACAGTCATAAAAACGAGCAAAAGCTAGTAATATTATAATTGTGAAAATGTGTTTGTTTGTTACCTTTTCACGCTTCAACGCCTTGACCAATCTTTATGAAATTTTGCATGCAGGTAGCCTGTGTCACGGGGAAGGACATAGGCTACTTTTTATCCCGGGAAAATAGCATAATCTGATGCAGTTCCTGAGGGAACTGAAAAATTACTCGATTGTTGTGATTTCTTGCACAGAGATGGTTAAGTAGTTGGGAAACGACATAATTTACTAATCACCCTTAAAGACAGTCATTAAAACGGAGTCCACGCGGGTGAAGCCGCTGGAAAAACCTAGTCATTAATAATTATTGTAAACATAATTCAACCGTTATCATTATGTACATGCCAAGTGAATGTAAATTAATGTGAATGAGGTGAAAAATAGTTACACCAACTGTGAGGTGGGTGTGACATACGCAAATACATAATATAGAAGTTGTCGATTTTGATAGCTGAAATGACTACTTATTACTGTAATATATTAATTTACATTAGGGACGTGAGGTAAAATGATAAAATTACCGAGTTCTAGTTATAAAAGTATTTATATTTCTATAAAAAAACAAAGTAGTGTTTTTTTACACAAAAATCAAAAGTATTTAGGAACTATGACTTACTATCTAAAAAACTGAGATATTTTGACAACTGTGCACACGAAATTAAAAAAATACATCTGTCTAATATAATTTAGCTAAAAGATAACATAAAATCAACAAAAAATATTCTAATAACTTATTTTATGAGGTCGTGACTAATGACAGTTCGTAAATTGTATGTTATAAATATCATAATGAAAAAACATGAATCTCTCAATTTTAACCAGTATTTATTAAGTAAAATAAGACTTATTCCAAGACCATTAGAACTAGTTTTGCAAGGCACCAGTACAATACGTTATCAACTTTCTTATATAATACTGTGAACAAAAAAACTTAATATCTACCCTATGACTTACTATGAATGCAAAAAAACACGTGATTGAATGGCTAAAAATTCTAAACTATGAAGAGGTAAAAGATCTACTTACACACATATCCTAATTACAATTGCAAATTTACTCCCTCACTATCTCTTTCCTTGATGCACGCACACACACATACATATACACAAACACTCAGACGCTCGCGCCTTCTTTATATATAATTTAAATTTAATTATTATTATTTTTTAATCTGACTTAGAGTATCAAAAAACTATTTATGTATCCATGTTTTTGGTAAGGATGGGCGAATACTTCTGACACAGGCAGTTATTAACATTTCTTAAAAGAAGTATTCAGAAACTGTAAACTATTTTGTAAATTGAATAATGTTATAAACAATATTTTTTTTATACAAAAATCAACAATATTTAGGAACTATGACTTACTATCTAAAAAACAGATATTTTGACTACTGTGCACACAAAATTAAAAAATATATCTGTGTAATATAATTTAGCTTCAATATAACATAAAGTCAACATAAAACATTCTAATAACTTCATTTATGAGGTCGCATATTACGTACCCGCTGTGTTTTCGCAAGTGTAGTTCACTAGATAATGTTTAAATATATTAAAAAATCCCTTAAAATCACTCCTCGCGGCACCCCCTCCGGCTACCGAGCCAGCCGAGTTCCAGGAATCGCGGAGTTTAGAAATATTTAGTGTTTTATGAATTGATGGTTATGAGATACCCGACCTCATCCACGCCGGGTTGCCATGATGCCAAGGGCTTAACCAAATGAAGATAAAAAACCGGCTAAGTGCGATTCCGATAAGCACTCTGAGGGTTCCGTACCACCACGTCTCCACACAACTACATAGTATAACGAAATGATACCTATTCACATTACAATCAAAAGACATCAACGCGAGCGACAAATGTATGCTTTTTTTGTCACTCAGTTCGGACTTCTTAGCGCAAGTACGACTCACACTTGCCCAATTTTTATTATTTGTTGTGTTACTTCAGTATTAGTACTATAATCACACCAAGTATCACGCTTTTAATGTATTACCGTTTTTACAATAGAGCTAAATCAAAAACCTCTAAAGACCTATAAAAAACACATTTCTTTGTATGGAGACCCCCTTATTTTCTCCATTTTTTAAATCTTTTTTTCTGGTTTGGCAATGCGCCCTTCCTGCACTGCAATGATGGTACTCGTTGTCGTAGTCTCATCTAATAATCCCTGAAGGCAAAAGTTAAACTTGTCAATTACTTCAATCAATGCAAAAATGTGAATGTGCGTTTATCGAATTAATCGTAACACCAATTTCACAAGACCTCTCGGTAATACATTGTCTAATATACTATCTACTACTTATGCTGGACTATGGTTTTTAGTTTTTTGGGAAAACTATGACATAAAAACGTACTTAAATAAACTCATATTAATACTTTACACCTTAATATACAATATATATATATATATATATATATATATATATGTGTGTACTTAAATAATTTAATAAGCTCTTTGCAGTGAAACACTGCAAATCGCTCATTATTTATACGTATGTATCTTATTTGTAAAATAATTAGCCTAAATAATTAAAAATGCTACCCAAAGACATTATTCCACGCGGACGAAATCGCGGGCACAGCCAGTATGATCCTTTCTAATATTATAAAAGCGAAAGTTTGTATGGATGTATGGATGTTTGTTACTCTTTCACGCCATAACAGATAAACGGATCTGGATGAAATTTGGTAGGTAGACAGATGCGGACCTGGATTAACATATAGGCTACTTTTTTCCACGCTCGCGAGTCACGTGTGGCTCGCACACTGCGCACCTTCGAACACAGTCATGAAACTATGTTCACGCGAGCGAAGCCGTTGGCAAAAGCTAGTATAATATATAACAATGTCGAATTCAAACTTTCTACGTAAAACAGTATCCGAGAAAAACGGGCGTGACAAACGGACAAATGGACGCGTAAGTAACCTTGTATGGGTTCTGTTTTTCCATAAGGAAAGTATACAACCCTAAAAGTCATTAGCTTACCATTGTTGCGGTTGCTTGTGGCGTAGGCAGGCAAGTGGCATTAATGCTATTTGGATCGCCAGCTATATGTGGCATGGAATGCTGAAAAAAAATCAAACTTTCTATGTTAAAAAGTATCTGAGAAAAATGGGCGTGACAGACGGACGGATAGACGCGTAAGTGATCTTGTAAGGGTTCTGCTTTTTCTTTTGAGGTATGTGAGTGTGGTTGCAGTTGGTTGTGGCGTAGGAAGAAAATTGGCATTATTGTCATTTGGTTGGCTAGCTACATGTGACATGGAATATAGAAAAACTTTGAAGTACGATAAAATGTAAACAAAACAGAAATTTTAATGACTATACGAGTATGTAGACTGAAAAATCGAGCACGTGCGATGTTGTCAAAGGCTTACCGTGGTTGTGGTTTCTTGTGGCATAGGCAGCAAAGTGTCATTAGTCCTACTTAGTTCGTTAGCTACATGTGACATGGTTAATATCCTGAAAAATATATTAGACTTTGAAATACGATAAAACATAAACAGAAAACAACTAACTTTAAGTTAAGTGTACATTAAAAAACTGGCATAGTGCGAGTCAGACTCGCGTAAAATAGGGTTCCGTAGTTATTTTCAAAAAAAATATGTATATTTTAAATATTTTTTTTTTATTTTTTTTAGTTGGTGATATAACATTTTGTATGGAAAATCCATGAACTTTTTATAAATCGAACTGCTTAATATGCCAACAAATCTTTTTATAAATCTTAAGTTGGACGACTATTACTCCTAAACTAAAAAAGCCTACTTAGCTGTGATAGTTTTCCCTTTAAATTGATTATATATCCTACTATTTACATTTTTTTCCACATGTCCTGAAATAGAAGTGTAGCTAGTATTTATTATGATTTTGTAAAAAAAAGTTATAATACAGTAAGTGCTCGAATTGTGGAGAAAACTTCCTTCGATTTCTTACTCTACCACTTCATTAATTTATATACCCTTGCCAAATTACAGCTTTCTAGTACCTACTAAAAGTCTCTGACTTAGCTAAGCCAGGGGGGACATTGCGAAACTATAAGGGTTATTCTTAAAGGGTTAATCTTTATTGACTACGGAACCCTAAAAATAGAAAGCATGTGCTATATTATTGTCAAGAAATTTACCGTGGTTGGGTTTGATTGTAGCCTAGGCACAAAAGGCTCACTACAACTTCTTGGTTCGCTTGCTTTTAACATCGGGAAATCCTGAAAAAAAGTTCATTTAACATTGAGATACCATAGTTAAAAATAAACAAAAAAGTAGTGTTAATTGAAAAACTGGTCAAGAGCGCAAGTAGGACTTACACAAACAGGGTTCCGTATCAAAATTTTTGTGACCGGTATAACAAGACCTCTAATTACATACATTGTCTCACATAATCAGAGATCTGCTTTTACTGGACAATGCTTTTATTTATTTTTTGAAAATCTATGATAATAACGATATTCCAGGCAGTTTTCAAGTAATCTGTGATCTAAGTTGTAGTCATCATTACAGCTCATATACGTCCCCACCGAGGGGCTCGAGCCTACCCTGAATCAGGGCGATTAGGCCTTAGTCGACCACGCGGGCCCAGTGCGGGTTGGTCGACTTCACACACAACCTTCGAGTTTCTTCGCAGGCGTGTGCAGGTTTCCTCACGATGTTTTCCTTCACCGTTAAAGCAATCGGTAAGTATGTACGTAAGTTTTTGAAAAACTCATTGGTACATTGGCCGTCCAGATTTGAACCCGGTACCTCTGGTTAGATGTACCGAGTCGTTACCGGTTGAGCCACCGACGCTTTTTTGTAGTAAACTGTATTAATTTCAAAATTTTGGCTTCAGCGGTTTTGAGTGCGAATAGTGTTTTGGCAGATATTTTGAGCAATATCTCCAAAACAAACAAAGGTAAAATTTGGAAGAAATACTATAATATGAATGCTTAGTAGTAACCTTTTTTAAACGACACTCAACACGTAAGGGTTCATATATTTTTTTGTGATCACCAAACTTGCCACCTCCTAAATTCCCCAAAAAATATTTTTATTGTTGCAAAATGTGTGGGTTAAAACTATAGTTACGTCAAATTTTAACTTTCTGCGTTAAACAGTCGGTGAGAAAAACAAGCGTGACGGACGGATGGACGGACACGTGACTGGTCTTATAAGGGTTTGGTTTTTCCTTATGAGGTACGGAACCCTAAAAATGGAACGCATGTGTCATGTTCTTGTCAGATGCTTACCATGGTTATGGTTGCTTGTGGCATAGATGAAAAAGTGTCATTAGTAATACTTGGTTTCGTAGCCCCATGCAAGATCGTAAAATCCTGAAAAAAAATATCAAACTTTAAAACGTGATAAAATAATAAACAGAAATTATATAAGTAAATGTAGTGTCTTGTATGCATAGAAAGTATGTGCGGATAAAACAGTGATGTAAGAAAAACTCGAAAAACGTTAGATGTATCTTTCTACTAAGATATTAAAACTCAAATTTTCATATTCACATTCATCAAGTTTCATGCGCCCCATATTTTCCAAGTTCACTTGTTAGCATGTACGTGGTAGTTGTGTGTGTTTTATGTGTGTATGTCCTCTTGGATCATCAAGACCCATGAAGCGTTATTTTATTCTTTTTAAGGCAAATAAAAAAGTGGATTTTAGTTTATTTAATGCAAAATTCCACCCAGAACGAACAAATAAAAACATGTTAATAGTTGATGTCCTCTGACATCTGTACTATGAATTCTTACAAAAATATGCCACCTACATACTATGCCACTGGTCACATACCTATCAATCCATACATTTTAACCGGCATCCCAGTATATTCTTAGGAGTTGTATCAATCCATACATTTAGCCGGCATCCCAGTATATTCTTAGGAGTTGTATCAATCCATACATTTTAGCCGGCATCCCAGTATATTCTTGGGAGTTGTATCAATCCATACATTTTAGCCAGCATCCCAGTATATTCTTAGGAGTTGTATCAATCCATACATTTTAGCCGGCATCCCAGTATATTCTTAGGAGTTGTATGGCAAAGCCCCGAGCTGAATGTATGTTTTCTATAGCCATATTCAAATGGTAAATTTTTATTTCAATCCCTCACAGGACAGGCATTGCTTAGTATGCGGTCAGCAGTCAGGTCAAAGCGAACACAGCATCATGACCACAGACCGCATCCAGTGTGACAAGTCCTTCAGTGTTGGGGACAGCGTATACACATATCAAACATTGTAAATATCTGTCATGGCAATTGACATTTTATATTCATTTGAGCATAAAAAACTCTGTTCAAATAAAAACTAAAATTGTAATCTATAATTTATACTATAAAGTTCCTTACCACAACTGCTGTCTTATCGGGTAAATTCAAAGTGGGTGCGGCATCTTCTCGTACTTGCAATAAGTTTCCTCGTACAAAGCACTCGGGGCTGAAGTGTCTTGAGCACAATCTCCAAGATTTTTTATGCTGCTTCTCATTTTTGCTAATGGCGTCAAACCACCGCTAGCGAAATTGATCACTTTGGGGGAACCTTAAAGAAAATAATTAAAATGTAAGATACCATTACTAAGTGAGGTAGGCCTTTGTCCAGCGGTGGACGCCTTTCAGCTGATATGATGACTAAGTGACGCACATTTATCGACCATAATTTTCACGTCACTAGTAACCTAAAAACAGTTTTGTTTATTTTTACAATTTTTGTTCTTATTTTCACTCTTAACATTATAGTTTCATTTAGATTTGTAAAATGAGCCTTCATGAAAGTCTTGTCTCATTGATATCGAAACATTTCGTGGTTCATTTAACGAGAAAACGTATTTCTTTTACTCACGTGTGGAAACTGCTATTATCACTCGAGTTTTCTCTATTTCTCGAATGAGATTTGCAACCACGCACAATGCACGACATTCTCCATGTATTGTTCACTATTCCACAACCAAAAATAAACACTTAACTATTTCTTTAAGATTGTTTAAAACCTTTTTCGTCCGACTAGGCACCTTAAGACCGACGCATATGACAACGCAACAAAATTTTAAAGAACTCCGAATGCTTGTTACCCTTTGGGCTAAAAGTGCCTTCTTTATTTGGTAGCTTGGACAGATATCCATAGTTATCCAATTGACAATTAGGGTGGTACGGTTTGACGTCATCAATGTTTAATCTATTGAATTAGTAGATCTGTGGTCCCTTATCACGAATCCGTTGTCAGAATTGAAAAAATTGGCCGCCATTTTGAACTTTTTAGTTACTGGACCGATTGCTTCCAAAATCGATATCTGGGGGTCCCTGAGGTCCTTTATCACGAATCCGTTGTCAGAATTGAAAAAAATGGCCGCCATTTTGAACTTTTTAGTTACTGGACCGATTGCTTCAAAAATCGATATATAAAGGTCCCTGAGGTCCCTTATCACGAATCCGTTGTCAGAATTGAAAAAATTGGCCGCCATTTTGAACTTTTTAGTTACTGGACCGATTGCTTCCAAAATCGATATCTGGGGGTCCCTGAGGTCCTTTATCACGAATCCGTTGTCAGAATTGAAAAAAATGGCCGCCATTTTGAACTTTTTAGTTACTGGACCGATTGCTTCAAAAATCGATATATGAAGGTCCCTGAGGTCCCTTATCACGAATTCGTTGCCCCAATTTAAAAAGTGGCCGACATTTTGAACTTTTTTGTTAAACTGGACCGATTGCTTCCAAATCGATGTCTGGGAGTCCCTGAGGTCGCTTATCACGAATCCGTTGTCAGAATTGAATAAAATGGCCGCCATTATGAACTTTTTAATTATTAGACCGATTGCTTCCAAAATCGATATCTGAGGGTCCGTGAGGTCCCTTATCGCGAATCCGTTGGCCGACTTGAAAAAGCGGCCGCCATTTTGAACTTTTTAGTTACTGGACCGATTGCCTCCAAAATCGATATCTGGGTGAGACGCGTGAATTAAAATCGGAAGCTAGCGGCTGACTGGTTTATTGACACGTAAAAAGCTACCTTCTATTACATCTTCCCCTCTCTAGAGTAGGAATACTCTAAACAAATTAACAAGCACTTACTACTATAGAATATTATAAATTAAACAATATTAAGAGCGCTCCCATGTGCGCTTGGCCCTTTCAAACGCTCGCATTGCCCTCGCGGACGCGCCCGGTTGCGGTGGCGGCAAGGCGGACGCGGCCGACAGTGGCGATTGGGGTGGTGCTGGCACGGGCTGCGGGCTCGCAGCCTGGCTGCCCGCACCAGGGCCACACTCTTCGCGTTTCTCACCAATATCATCGGACGCGTCCTCGAAGCAGTCTCCAGCATCCCTATCGACCGCATCCAAATGAGCCGAACGATTCTAACATCTACTCAATGAGTATCTACCTTTCCGAGTCGGAATGGTTTGTTCAATGTGTCTACGCCACACAGCGCCTTTTCCAACATTTACTTGATAAGAAATCGGACCCGTTTTCTTTAAAATTATGATCACAAATGTACTTTACCTTTACCTATTCCGGAGTATTAGTAAATAGATAAAGTTTTAAACGTTACAGCCTAAAAAGATTTTAAATATAGTGAATAATAAGAAAAATATAGACCAAAATGATAAGGGGATCAACCCTTCCCAGTCTCCCCTACATAATTCAAAAATCACATTTACATTCATTCTTAAATTAGGCAAAACAAAATAAAGCAAGTTAAAAACAAATAAATGAAATTAATTATAGAACCAAAACTGATTAAAAATTAATATTAAATTAAGTTGCCAAAAACTTGTCAAATTATATTAAGTATGTCAAAAATTATAATGTTGGTAACAATTTTTAAATATTAGACAGGTTACTAGGTCAAGGATAACAGGTGAATAAATTAGGTGCATTAAAGTTAAATCAAAACAGTTTATAGACACACACAATAAACAGTCTTAAATATACAAGGGTATAATAAATAAGGATATTGCACCAACCCAAATTTTATCCAAAGCTGTCCAGTAGCTTAGGCGCTAGAGCACTGGACGGACGCACAGACACAAACACACATACACACATTTTTTACTTTCTTTTGTTTTACTATTAATGTAAGAAAGGCAGTCACACACACATTTTTACTTTCTTTTGTTTTACTATTAGTGTAAGAAAGGCATGTCTAACTAAGTCATTAGTGGACCAAATGCGTATGTAAGTGAAAACAAACGCGGGTGGAAAAAAAGCGAGGGAAAATCAAAGGCGAAAAATGATGCGAGCGAAAAAAAAATGTGCCGAAAAAACCGAGCAAAAAAAATAAACGCGCCGGAAAATAACGCGGCAGAATAAAAACGCAGCGGAAAAATAAACAAGGGCTGAAAACAATGTGGGCATTTTCAATCCTGTAGAATCCAGTGAAAATTATTGGAAACCTGTGGAATTCAGTGATTCCCAATAGATGCCACGTTATTGTAGTTTTAAATCAAATTTAACCGAAGAAAATACGTCGGAAATAAAACGCGGCGAACAAAAAAACGAGGACAGAAAAAAAACGCGAGCGGAAAAAACGAACGCATAGGGGAAAAAACACCGACAAGAAATAAATGCGGGCATTTTTTAAACTTTAGAATCCAGTGAAATCTATTGAGAACCTGCAGATTCCAGTGTTTCCCAATGGATGCCACTGTATTGTATTTTTTAAAATAAAATTTTACCGGAAATAAAACGTGGCGGAAAACATCATCATCATCATGATATCAGCCAAAGGACGTCCACTTATGGAAATATAGGCCTCCCCCAAGAACTTTCCACGACGACCGGTTCTGTGCTACCCGCATCCAGCGGCTTCCCGCGACCTTCAACAGGTCATCGGTCCACCGAGTGGGAGGCCTGCCTACGAAAGAAAGAAAGAAAGAAATACTTTTATTGGTTTCAGTAACACCACACCAAAATTTATAATAGGTACGTAACAAAAGTTACGCTACATTTTCCGATGCGCGGTCGCCACTCGAGAACTTTACTGCCCCAACGGCCATGGAAGTTGGTGAAGTTCACGTTCAAAAATTCTAACGGCCAAATTCAAACGGCGGAAAACAAAATGCAGCAAAAAAAACTCCGTTAGAAAATAAACGAGGGCTGAAAATAAATGCGGGCATTTCCAACCCTTTAGAATCCAGTGAAATCTATTAGGAATCCAGTAATTCCCGACGGATTCCACTGTATTGTAGTTTCTCAAAATTTTTCGTCCTTGAAAAAACCGTTGCGTCTGGTTCTGTATAATTTCGAAGACGGTTCACCACTAGTAGTTTTCTGTTTAAACGGCCGGCAGAATAGCCATAGATAAGAGTGGTAGACTAAATAAAAAATATTTTTGACTGGAATAGTGGAAAATCGGCCAGCCATGTTCTTAATCTAGAGACGAGACGATATCGTAATGAGGCTACTGCAAATACTTTCAAGGACTTGATATAAATGAATGAAGTATGTTTCACAAGGGCTTGTACCTATTAGAGACGTTAATATATTTAAAAAAAAGATTTAATGATTTCTATTGGCTTTGGGTATTCGATGATTTTTGGTGATGCTAGAATGCACCCTTAAATTCAGAAATCTTAGGTATTCTGGTCATCGCCAGCATATCGGCTCATATACGTCCCCACCAGCCTACCATGAATTAGGGCTATCGGGCCTTAGTTGACCACGCGAGCCCAGAACGAGTTAGTCGAGTTCACACACAAACTGCGAGTTTCTAGTATTTTATTAAAATTTATAATTCTGAACGAGTATTGTTTTATAAAAATATTTTAGGATTTTCTTACAAATTGATCAGTTAATTAGCAATTGAACTATAAACGTAATAAAATGACTCACTTAGTGGTAAAATAAGAATGATATGATTTTAGAATGGCGAACTCGTCACGTAACAATAATTTGCATTTTCTTTTTTCAGGATTACACCAGTTGATTAAGAAATTGTATAATGTTACAAACCATCGGTAGAATGCTGAAATAATAATTTGGAGTCATGGAGTGTGCCAAATTGAGAATATTGTGTTAAAATGCAAAAATTTCAGAAAACTAACTTTTTAAAAACGTTACTTTAGTCTTACGTAACTTTTGAGGATAGGGTATTTGCATGCAACACTGGTTTTCTGTTCAGATCAGAACAGTTTTTTTTTTGGGGGATTACTGATAAAAGCACTCGTAGTTTTATTTAATTGTTTTTGCATTGTTTTCTGCTAGAATTTGCTTCAAAATGTGGTGTGTTTTAGAGTAAATCATATGGTGCACGTGTGCAATGTGAAGAACAAGAAAATAAAATGAAGGAGGACGTGAAAACACAATTAGCACTGGGTGCAGTTTTATACACGACCTACTACAACCGGGTGTTCACCTCAGAATGCTGTTAAGAACTCTAGAGAAGATTTGTAATGCACGGGCGGCACTAGCATTGCAAAATAAAAACAAAAGGAAAACTGTCTCAAAAGGGCTTTTGTACCTAGAGACGTTAATATATTCTTGAAAAAAACTGTTCAGAACAAAAATGTACAAATCACAGTACAAATAGTCTGTCTTTGCAAAGTACAAATAGTACCTACTTAAGTACTTAATGATAGACGGTAGTCTTCTATGGTCTCTTTGTTAAAACGAAGTGTCATAATATCCTCTGGAGAAAACGTAGTTTATTATATTTCTTTGCTAGTCTTTGGACTCTTTGGTTTTGGTAGTGATCTGTGGAACAGAAATGCGAATGCAAAGCAGTAATGGAATGTTTTTGTGAAAAATGGTATGATAATCACAATGATAAGAATTCTGCCTTTGCGGATAGGTATACGAGATAGTTTTATTTTGATTTTGTTGGTTTTATTCAACACTGTCCACATAACAGACATGGGTAAGTAGAACACTGGTATTGAAACACTGTTTGCCTGTTTCTGTAGAATAAACTTATTGACTATTTGCCCACTTGCAGCTAACAATAACATGGATATACCTAATAAAGCGAAAAAAGGCGTTAAGAACTCCATCGATAAACCTTCAAGCGCTACAGAGAATGAGGAATATATTGGAAAATGTGGTCATTATGAACCGATTCACTGCTCCAGTCTAAACTATCCATGTATAACATGTGATATGAGCATTGACTGTCGCTACGGAGCCTCCTACAATTACACTTGTACTGTGAAACCAAAAATATTTTGCGAGGTATGTATATAATACCTTAATCTTAATTTTTGGTCCTAATATTGACCCTACATCTCGATATGGCCACCATGTGTGAATAATGGCCTATATTTCTCTTGGAGAGTCGTATTTCAGCATTAAGGTCCTGATCTAAATTGAGGACCTTGTATAGTATCTACTGAAAATAAGTACATATTTAAAATACACTAAATTTATATTTTCTTTTTTTCAGGGTCCCAAAACGTTTAACAGATCTGCAATGTGTAGATTTTGTTATCAGACTGAAAGGTGGGAGCACCGTTGTGATCAAAAAGCCAATTGCAATTCGTTAGCATCTCCAATGAAATATTACATGTACGTAATAAACTTATCATCATATCAGGCGAAGGACTTCCACAGCTGGACATAGGCCTCCCCTAAGGATTTCCACGATGACCGGTTCTGCGCTGCCCGCATCCAGCGAAAGCCCTCGTCCTTCACCAGGTCACCGGTCGACCGATTCAACAATTGATTTCTTTCTCGAAGTTGGACCTACCTGTTTGTCCCAGGTTCACAGATTCGGTAACAAATTTGAGTGTAGAGCCTCCAAGTTTGAGAGGAGTAGGTATGACATGGACATTTGACATAATTTTCGTCTTAT
This sequence comes from Coleophora flavipennella, assembly GCA_947284805.1. NCBI lineage: Eukaryota > Metazoa > Arthropoda > Insecta > Lepidoptera > Coleophoridae > Coleophora > Coleophora flavipennella. The sequence goes on along the minus strand of OX369289.1, from coordinate 1,811,976 downwards.
CCATGTTTATTCTAAGACCTACTTATTGAGAGGCTCTACTGAGGCCATTGAGTATTGTGCCTAAGTCGTCCATAGTCTCAGCCATGGCCACGATATCTCGGGTGGGTGATGTACTCGCCATTGATATTAATGCCGAGTCCACTCCACTCCAAAAGCTTAAAAACATTTTCCAGGGTGGCGGTGAACAGTTTCAGATATACAGGGTCTTCGGCAGATGGTTGAAAATACGAAAATGGGGGATAGGTGGGGTCGCCTCCCACCTATTTTGAGAATTAAAAAAAATCTAGGACTTGTAATTTTTTTTACAGGATTTTTTTTCCTTTTTTTAGAAATTTTGCCATTTTTATACCTTTGAACTAGAGATTGCAACCCGGTATGTTTCTCAACCCGGTCCGGCCCGGTAGCATTTGCCGCCAACCCGGCCGGGTTGATGTGTTAGCGATAAAACCTTTAAAATATTTTATGAAAATTTGTTAAGAATGGAAAAAGACAATGATTCAAGTTTAAGAATTAAACTTTATTTAAAACTATAATCACACTATATGCTGATGATACGTGTCTCTTTTATTTTGGGTCCTCCATCCATGATATTGTTAAATTAGCTCAGAAAGATCTGGATATTCTTTGTAACCGGCTTCAATCGAACCTTTTGACAATTAATGTCCTAAAAACTTCATATATTATCTTCAAAGCTAAAAACAAACCTATAACCGAATTCACACCTATAAAAATCAATGATGTTCCAATAATGCAGAAAAACACAGAAAGATATCTAGGATTACACATGGACAGCCGATTAACGTGGGACGCACACATTAATTACATTAAAAAGAAACTATCTTCACTTATAGGTTCCCTACGTGGCATTACACGTTGTATACCACGGAAAATACGTATGACAGTTTATAACTCTCTAGTTAAATCTCATCTTTTATATTTAATTGAAATATGGGGCACTGCAAGCAAAACCAAACTATCCGAATTGCAAATCATCCAAAATAAACTAATTAAAATGCTATTCCATTACCCCTACTTAACCTCAACTACTAAAGTATACCAAGAAACTAATTTAATGAACATACAGCAACTGTTCTCCTACCAAACATGCATTCTTATCAGACAGATACTTAAAAAAAACATCCATACATCAATCGTACTTACCAAACCAAATCATGCATCTAAACGCAGCACCAGACGTACCAGCTACCTTGCATTACCACCAATTAGAACAAACTACGGTAAACGAATGTTTACGTATGAGGGAGTGCAACTTTATAATAGGTTACCCTCATCCATCAAAGAGATTGACTCATTTAATCAATTTAAGCGCAAATTAGCTATACATATCTTGTCTAACTAAAAAGAAATACTATTTTCTTATTTGTTTGCTGTGGAGAGCCAGTTTGTAATTATATTTTTAATTATAACCATGACTATGTGTGTGATTCATATTTTTGTGATCTGTGCGGTGTGAACGACTTTAAATCAATAACTTATATTTAAGTCTTCTTCTCATGTAAGTGGCATTTTGTCTTTTATGAGAATAAAATATCTTTAAACCTATAATCTTAATAATCAGTCTCACTTAGTTTATAAAATTAAATCATTGGTTTTGGTAGCAACCAACTTACAAAATAAATCACTTTTACTTATAGCATGGACGGAATAGTAACATTAGTATTTAGAATAAAAAACTAATAAAACAGCCTAATGACTTGTCTTATCAACTTAGATATAGATAGATAAACTTAGAGATAAACTTTGGTAGCTTTGGTATAAACAAAACAAATTCTTATTTGCAGCAAAAAAATATTATGTTTTTTCTTAAACTTTATCTATAAAGACTACTGAGACTAGTGAGTGTTACTATTATAATTATTATAAATACTTATTAAAAGTTTTCTCTTTACTCCTTTATGTGTCTTTTTGTTAACATAGTTAGTATAGTATTAGAGTTTAGAATAAAAAACTAATAACGCAGCATAAAGTACTAAACTTGTCTTATTTCGATTAGATAGATAGATAAACTTTGGTAGCTTTGGTATAAACAAAACAAATTGCTAAAGACTAACGCTCGAATGCCATTTACACGCTTGCGAGTGCGTCAGTGATTTCCGGACAGGCAAGCATGGCGGACAGGGACGCAGTTGTTTTGGATCTTGCGTTTGGTTTTTATTTCAAATGTAACTTCGGCAGAGAAGATGGAGGATGTTGAAAATTCAATAGAAATATAGATCGAAATCGAAATGTTACTTAGCACTGCACAAAAGACAACCATACGGTGCAAACTCGTGAGGGGCACTAACCTCGCGCCAACGTGTAAATACGTCACAAGCGGCGAGCGCAAGCTTCCTTTGATCTGTGTCCAAAAACCGACACCGGCCCGGGTCGGCAACAAGCTATCACAAGCTCACGCAAGCCAAGCCAAACAGCCCGTTTACACGCTTGTGTTTGTGGAGGCTTGTCGAAGCTTGCCAAGCGTGTAAATGAGCCATAATGTTTTATTTACACCATAATTACAACAATAATTATTATTTACTTACGGCAATCAAGCGCGGAACAACACAGCACATATTTTGTCAATCAAGTGTCAAGGACAAACGTCGACTAAGTACAAACAAAAGAAAGCACGTATGCAATGCAGCGAGCGAGCGAGAGAAATGACGAGCGAGCGGCGCTGGGCGCGTAAGAACGGCAACGTCGCAGCTCGCAGCGGTTGCCTGCCGCCCATGCCAATTTCCTACGAGTTGGTGGCGTTCCCGCCTTCGCGCGCGATTTTCGCGCCGCGGTTTTGGTACCTACCGGGTCCGGTCACCGGGCCCGGTAAAAATAGCCGGGCCCGGTGGACGCCTAAAAGGGCCCGGATTGCAATCTCTGCTTTGAACACATGTAACTTTTTGTTTTTTAAAATTTCTAATAAAAGGAAAAAAAATCCTGTAAAAAAAATTACAAGTCCTAGATTTTTTTTAATTCTCAAAATAGGTGGGAGGCGACTCCACCTATCCCCCATTTTCGTATTTTCAACCATCTGCCGAAGACCCTGTATAACGTTTCCCTGTCTCAACCCCCGCTGCAGCCGGATAGATTCCGACTTTTGATCCTGGAGCCGAACCAACATGGTGGTGTTTTCATACAAACACTTCAGTACCTCGATATATCGATAGTCAATTAGGCACCGCTGGAGAGACTTTGGCACTCCCCAAGTTTCAACTGAATCTAAGCCATAGTCATAGTCCACGAACACAAAGCATAGTGGCTGATTGTATCCACGAACACAAAGCATAGTGGCTGATTGTACTCTTTGGTCTTCTGTATAATCTGCCGCAGCGTATGTATGTGGTCTAAAGCCTTTTCGGAAACCGGCTTGTTCGGGAGGCTGCAAGTCGTCAAACCTGCGTGCGAGACGATTCATAATGACTCTCGGAAACAGCTTGTAGACTTGGCTCAGAAGTGAGATAGGTCTGTAGTTAAAGCTGTATTACTACCTAATAAAGGCCCCTTCAAGGGATTTCCACTTTAACCAATCGAGCTATCTTCAACTGGTCCTCAACCAATCTAATATGCTCCAATAGTTGTCCCTTCTTAGAGCTATGTTTCACTTTAGCTTAGCTATTCTGTGAGCTATATTCTTTAAGTGTAGACTACAAAATTGTAAAATTGTTATTTTTACAGAACAAATTGCACTGCATCTGACAATGTGCTGTGCTTAGGGAAGAGGAGGTTTTTAAAAAAAATCAAATGCTCCTGGACTGCAGGGACTAAATGGTTAACTGCGATGACTCTGGCTATCACCCTTGGAGGTTTTGGTGCTGACAGGTTCTATCTTGGCCACTGGCAAGAGGGCATTGGAAAACTCTTCAGTTTTGGTGGCCTGGGGGTGTGGACCTTGGTGGATGCCTTACTAATAGGTATACACCATTTGGGACCAGCTGATGGATCTCTTTACCTTTAATCAATATTAATATTTATAAGTAGAAAATATGTATAGTTAGATAAGTGCTGGTGTATTTATTTAATAAATCAAATAAATGAAAAATAAACTTTATTCCTTAATTTTAATCACAAAGTAGAAAAGTAACTCCAATATATAAAAATAGCTATTACCACATTTATGAATAGTATCTGCTGACAAGAGCTACAAGTTCATCTTTCTTCAAGCCAGTCAGTGCAGGGATACCTGTCCCAGATTGCTGCTTTCGTTTCAAAAGATTTTTCAGCTGTTCTACAGTATACTTATGTAAAGTGCCATACCTGATGCGCTCAATAAGTACTGTTTCATTGTATTCATCACTGTCTTTGGCTTTTTTTGTTGCAACACCACCAGCGGATGATGATGCAGGTCTTTTCGGTGCTATAGAGGCAAAGGGACCAAACAACTGCTCAAATAGGTCCCCTTGTATGGATTCAAATATCTCCAGTTTAGGCTTTGTTGTGTCTACAAAGGGTTCCAAGTCTTCGTCTTGCAAAGCTTTCGCTTCTACTGCTCTGTATTCTGACTGCAATTTGGGATTTTCAAACATGTCAGTTTTATAGTTAAACTTGAGACTCTCCATTATGTCTTTCATTAGAATTTTTTGCTCTTCAGATATAACCATAGATTCCTCCTCATCGTCACCAGCTGGAAGATCTCTGACACTTTCAGCAAAAGGGATGTTTATGATATCAAAACCAATCTCAATGTCCATGCCTAGAGGGTGGCTGCATGGTGATAAGGCAACTATTTTAGGTTTAGCGTTTACTCTACTACATAGCACACAAATCGCTACCATGCCAGTTTCAATACAAGCTTGGTGGAGGGCCTTAAATGCCACAGTAGATCCTTCTATGATTTTCTCATTTGGGTACAAGAAAGAACCACCTTTCATAAACCATTTTTCTTTGCACATAAAACTTGCTGGTTTGAAACCAAGCAATTTCATCATGGGTGGACCAAATGGGTTTTGTAGCCTTTTCTTTTCATTATCAGTAAACCCAACTCGTTCACAGCCATATTCTTGATAATACAGTATTTCAGATCTCAGTAAGGGCACTTCCTTAGGCTCTGTTCCTTCATCTACATCCATTGCAGAGCCTGCATTAGATTGTGGATTTGAGGAGACCTTCATCGTTTTTGTGACATTTGCTACAATGGCATTAGTTTCTCTCTCAAGGTTTACTTTCTTGTGGTAAGATTGTCCTGGTCTTTGTATCAGATTGTAGACCCCTACTCCAATATCAAAGCCATTTCCTACACAAAAATGCAACTGTGCAACTGCCAAGTGCCGATGAATTTGCTGATGCATGATTTGCTCTATTTCTTTTGTATCCCATATTGGTTTTGGAACTGTGTAATCTTTTCCTTTATTAGCTTCAATCAAGAAGTTTATGTAGAAAGGATCTACATTATCATTAGTCTCTGAAATATTTATGATTTTGATATCAATATTAGAGTCGACAAGATCAACAACCCTTTTGAGAGTTGGTTTCTGGTCCGGTAGCACGGGTGGAACTTCTAAACGAGTGAGCATTAACACAGTTTTTGTAGAAAGTTGTGTTTTACAATTTGCAAACAGCTTGTTGCACTGCCAGAGAACATCAGACAGCTGAAAATCCTTAGCCGGTTTGTATGTCGACGGGTTACAGTGCTTCAATTTGTAGAAATCGTCTAAAGTCGGTGCCCTGAGAGGCATGATTTCTTCAACGTTTTTTGCACTAAGAGCGGACGGGTTGGACTCGTCGACGCCGTAGAGGCACACAGACACGTTGTGGAAGCTGGCTGCGCGCATGTACTGCCTCACCATGCGACAGGTGGCTTCGTGAGCCACAGAAGCAGTGCCACTGTTCGCGGTATCGAAGGCATTAATAAGAACAACTGTACCAGGTATACCACGCCATGCAGAAGTCTCCTCATCTTCGGAATCCATCTCACTTGACCCTATCACCCTACTGCCTGTGTATAGTATATCTTCAAACTCAGTATAATGAAACTCGAAAATCTAGTTCCCCGCCTAAATTGTGCGAAGTTGGTAATGGTAATTTGACATTTCCACTGAGCATTTAATCACCTACGGTTTGCATTTCTATACTCATTGTCTCTTGTGCGAACTGCAGGGCTGCCATATTATTTTTGGAGGAGATCGTACCAAAGGGGTAAAAAAATCGTATACCCATACAAAACATAGCAAAAAAAGTCGTACGCCTATACAAAACATAGAAAACCGTTTCATTAAAAAAATCGTAATCCCATACAAATCTACCAAAATTTAAATAGTACGGACTGCTATGTAATCGTACGAATACGATTTAAATCGTACATCTAGCAGCCCTGGCGAACTGCGATTCAGTGTTGCCAGATCGCGGAGGCCTAAAATCCGCATTTTCATCCCTAAAATCCGTATAACAATGTTAAGTGAAATCAGGCGTCCGTCACTTGCTCAAGGCCACGCGTTATATGCCTACCGCTAAGCGTATCGGAGACGATACTACAGACAGTAGGTTGACGCACGCCCGTCTGAGTGCTCACACGTCACATTTACCGCTCTGACTATCGAAATGCCGAAACCACGCAATTATTGTGCAGTGGATGGGTGTCACAGTCAAAAGACAAATGAAAATTTGAATTTTTTCCATTGCCGAGAGACGAACAAAGGTACCTAAGTTAATAGTATTTTAAATCTTTAGTTTTTTTCGAATTCCCTTTTCTCATTCTTTTACAAATTATCATCATTTATTCCATTTAATCCAACTTAGAACAATGGTGGGTAGGTACCTACTATGTTAATGGTCGTAAATTAAGGATTTCAGGTATTATTTACGTGTTTTTTTTATATAATTAACAGTTACCTACTTAATGTCAGGTACCTAGCGTCGTCGTCGTGATTTAGGTAGGTATGTCATAGAATAGAAGTACTAATGCGCCGGCCACTCGGTAGCTGGGGGGCACTTCTATAGCTGTAAATAAACCGTTTAAAACCAAAATCCAAGGTTTAACTTGTCAAGTACCATTACGTCATAGAAATAACTCCATCAAGCCCCGCCCCCCCGCGCGCGCCGCCGACTTTTATTACCAGGACGAATGTAAACGAAAAAATCTCAAGAACTTAGCACAGATTACTAAATAGTTACTTCGTAAACTATAGCTTGCATTCACAAGCCGTTTTTTGTTATGACTTGTAGATAGTAACAGAAAAGCTATTTTCGTTATGTTTTTACCTAGCTTTCACTAAAAATAACAATAATTCAAGCTCACAATGAGACCCTCTTGGGGAATGTTTTTGTATGAATAGTAGGTTTGAAATTCTCCGTCAAATCAAGTATAAAGCCAACTTTGATTAGTTTTTCTCCGCTTTGCTCCTCTTTTGATTATTTCTTAAAATTATTTACGAGGTTACGAATATTTTCGACATTAAAATTTATTAACCGGGAATTCAGGGAAGGGAAAAATGCATCTATCATTTTATTAAACTCAAATATATTTGATCGACAAATATAAAATAATTGATTTTCTACAACATACATACGTTTCACTACCAAAATCATCATACAACCCTAGCACATTCGCTCGATGACGCGCTCGCAAGTGGGTAGCGCGGCGGGCAAAACAATCCCAACTCTCTGTATGCGTAGTTATGGCACATTCCTTCTCGCTGCAAACAGCTGGTATTGTTATAAAGATTTTGTGGGCTAATATAGCGTAGGTATTTAAGCTTTTGTATGGGAGTGATGTATCTTTTACGAAGTAACTATTTAGTAATCTGTGGTGAAATTCCGTATAACAAATGAAATAAAAGTGGAGTAATTTTTTTGTACATATCTTTATTATTTTTTTTAACATATTTTTAAATCAAAACGAGGCGTTTCGTTTAGCAAATGTTTCGTATGGAGCAATCCAGTTAATGTTTCTGTGCGTCCACTCAAAACTCAAATTAGCCAAAGAACTATTATGTGTCCGATCCTGCCAAAAGAGTAAGAAACTGACACATATCATAGTCACACTTCTCTTCCATTTTAACGTAGATCGAACTCTGGAATATTCCCCGATCGTACGTTTCGATATGAAGAAATGACACATTAGTGTTGCTATAGACTCAATTTGCTCCGTTTATTATTTTACACAATTTTTTTAAACAAAGACTGAAAATAGTGAAAACAATAATAAGAAAAAATGTTTTTAAAGGCTGATATGTGCTGAATTTCGGAGTATCGTATAAATCCGCATAAAAATCCGTAACCATGAATTATCCGTAAGTTACTTCGAAAATCCGTATAAATACGGACAAATCCGTATATCTGGCAACAGTGCTGCGATTTAAATATTCCTACGGTGGCACAGATAATTTTTACACATAAATATTTTATTTTATTTTTTTGTGGCTCTGGGTACAAAATATATCGTATATTTATTGTATTTATTTACTAGTGTTTACGTATTTATTTTGTGAGCTCAACATGTCAGAAGTTTTAAGAACTGACTCAGATTCTGAATATTTTGATTTGTCCTCCTCAGGCAGTTTTTTTCAGTGTCGAAGGTGACGAACCTGACTTTCCTTCTCTTAAAGAGAACCTGGATAAGCTTTTTCCTCTTTGCCTAAGAACTTTAATGTTGTTCATATCAACGCACAAAGTATTGCTGCCAGTGACTTATATATTACTGGCGTAAGGACCCGGCCAACGCGCGCGACTAATGGCCCCAGCGAATTGGTGCGAAAATCGAAAGTTTCGCACACTCGCGACTCAGTCGTCTGCGGGAAATTGTACAGTGCGGTGGAAAGATATTCCATATAAAAATGCCATATTGTGTTGTTAGAGGCTGTAAAAATCATGAAAGAAAGGCTAAAAAGAAACATGGGATGTTGTATCATCGATAAGTAACCTTACATTGTATTTTTTCTTGTAAACAAATTAAATAAACGAATTTTAAAGCGACAATTCTACCTAGGTTCTTTTAACGCGGCATTGACGTCAACTCTCGCCCACGCTAGTTCGTACGAGTTATGTTAGATGGCGTTACTTTTTGCTTGTATCAAGAAAATCTGAGTCAAATATGGAGACGGGCGGATCCTTCTATTCAAATCTGTGATTGCTGCACATTATTCCGATATGCTAGCAACATTTTCTGTAGCAAATATTCACGTCATTCTAATTTCAAAATCTTTTCTGAAGCCGTCGTCGTTACCATCAACACTTTTTCCGCCTAATTAGACATGACAGGACGTGCGTGAAAGATATTGGTGGCGGTGCAACCAGGTCAGTAGGCTACGAGGGCGTTGCCATTTACTTACGAAGTGACATATCTAGTAACACTATCTGGGGGCACGGTAGTGCCCCGCCAAGACGAGCCAAGCAAAGCGCAATGGCACTACCTACCTTTTCTCGAAACGCTTCGTCGTTTTTTTGAACTCTCATAACTTTGCTTTGGATGATGCTAAACAGTTAAAATTTTACAAGATAGAATGCCATAATTCGAGTTAAGTAACTCCGCAACTCCTCTTTCTAACTTTTCTCAGGCTGTTGCTGTGGCAAATGCTGATCTCTGTACCATTGCGGAATGGTCTAATAATTTTGGCCTTGTAATCAATGCAGCTAAGACACAGGCCATCGTCATTGGTAGCCCTTACTTCATTTCAAAGTTCCATACCATGACGATGCCGGATCTCGTGTTTAACACCAATAACCTTATCCTCCACCATTAAGAATCTTGGCATCATCATGGACCAAACTTTGTCTTGTACTGCACACATTAATGAAGTGAGTAGAAAGATGTTTGCCTCCTTTCACAGTTTAAAACGCCTGCAGAATTTTCTACCTTTCAAAACAAAACTCTTGCTTGCTGGTACTCTTCTTCTACCACTCCTAGATTGCGGTGACGTTGCTTTCTTGGACCCCACTGTAGAGTTGCTCCTAAAGCTGGAGCGCCTGCAAAATTTATGCATCCGATATATTTTTGGCCTTCGGAAGTACGACCATATCTCGGAATATCGTGTGAGGCTTAATTGGCTGTCCATCCGCCAACGCAGTGACTCCTATACTACTACCTATAATACTATGAAAGCTCTTCTTCATCATGTTTTGTTCAACCCTGCTGCTCCTCGTTATCTCCGGGAGAGGTTTAACTTCCGTACCTCTGCGGACTCCAGGTTGCGCTCGAGTAAAACGTATGCCCTCGCGATCCCCTCCCACACCACAGATACCTAGACCAAGTCATTCACTGTTCAAGCCGCGCGTCCCTGGAACGCTCTCCCGGTTGAAGTTAGGTTAAGTTCCTTAGCCACCTTCAAGGCATCCATTAAGAAGATGTGGAGTCCCAAAACTGAAACCTGAGCTCGTATATATAAGGTCTAACAAAATTAGCTGAAACTATTTTAAGGGCAAGTTCAGTAAACGAAACTGAACAACTTTTTCTTCAGCGACCATACTGAAATCTTAGAAAAAAAATCTACAATAAAAAAAAAAGAAATCTTTATAAATCCGGCACTGGCCATCGTACCGTAGCAGTCCACGCGCTGACGCGCCTCCGCCGGGCTCCGCCACAGGGCCCACAGGTGATAGTACAAGCCGTGTCTTCCGTCGCGTCGGACACATATTGGGTAGGTATCTAAACCCTATTTGTTGGGAAATAGCCAGACATGTAAACAAAACATGAACTTCAAAATAAACTAGTTTCAATTGGTTTTCAAGTCTTAAATGAACTAAAACACAGTATTTATGTCAATAAAATCCTTGATGTCCAAATGTAAGTGATTAAGCTAAAATGATAAAATGATTTGTTTACATGTTTGGCCATTTCCAAACAAATAGATTTTTCTTTAATGTGACTTGTCCGCAAACAGGCTAAGGCGAACTACCTACCTACTTGCTTCATAAGTCTCCGGTGATTTTCTTGGTTGACCGGCATCTACAGGTCGTGGCATACTCGTAAAAGTACCGTAATCCCGGAATTGCTGCAAAGCACCTATAGTATTGTGTGTAGATGGCATGTAGATGGGGTCTACGGCTATGAAAATCTTGAAACATGTTCCTGGTGTCTATTAGGTTGTGGTTACAAACTTCATATCACACCGCCATGTCCAAATATTGTTGTACATGGCATTTTCACAATAAAACACTTAACTTAGGCACTTAGGTCACAATCTGTAGGTTAGGCTTTGAGAACGTAACTCAATGAGTGCGCGAGAGTAACTGAGATATTTTTTTCGCGCACGCATCGCACTTGTTTGTAGGCGAAATGTACCTACGAGCGAGCAGCAAAATAGTTCGATGACCTCAACGCTTCAAAGAAGCCGCTCAATTTCTTATTTTTCGAAAAGTGTAAATACCTGTTGGGTTGTATTTTACTACCTACATCTAAAAGGGGAACTATAAGGTTTTAAATAGGTAATATTCGTTTTTAAATAAGAATTGATTGAGAGAACTACCAAAGGTCAACGGCCAGGCACATCGCAGTTTCGTTGCGGCAAGGCACGAATCCAGCGAAAAGAAAGGACCGTACTACAACACGAGAATATTATAGTGGGCAATAATGGAATGTGGCAATTTTTTTTTAGAATTCGGTATGGTCACTGAAGAAAAAGTTGTTCAGTTTCGTTTACTGAACTTGCCCTTAAAATAGTTTCAGCTAATTTTGTTAGACCTTATATATGTATTTATATAATATTTATTGTATAAATTACTGTTTATATTAGTAGTATAATTATATTTATGTGAGTAACATGAGTTTGTTTTTTCTTAACTATAATTAATTTTAAAACTATGTATACACTTTATATATGTTAAGTCGTGTTTGTAACTTTGCTTTTAATCCAATGTCATTATTAGGTTGACTGGAAGAGATCCCGTAAGGGATAAATCCGCCTTTATACCATACACATTTGTTTTATGTTCTGTATTCAATATTGTCAATAAAGAGTTTACAAACAAACAAACAACTGGAGCGTGGTGGAGTGTTCGGCTTGAAAGCCGAACTGCTCGTCACGCGGCGTTATGTGTGGAACCAGATGCCACAGAAGGAGTTTCTCGAACTCGAGATGGTTGGAAGCAGCGTGTTCGGCCGATCACTTTCGGCCTTCAGGATATTTTTCCCGGGTTTGGGCAGCATTACGACACGTCCCAGCTTCCGTTTCCGTTAAAGAGCCTCGTCACCGTCGCGATTGCACGAGGTGGGAGTCGGTGGAGTGCTTCATTGGGAACCTGGTTGGGTCCAGGGGCTTTCCGGAGCTGTGTACGACGCATCATAAGCTGCACTTGACCCGGGGTGAATACTAACGGATCTTCGTTAGCGGTTATCTGCTCGGCAAAGTAGGCTTCTAGGTGACGAGAAATTTCATTTCATTTCATATTTAATGCAATATCATAATTAATCGTGAAATCTCCTTTGCTTTGGTGTCATCTCCGGGGTTCGGCTTGAAGGCTTTCTCCAGGGAGTCCGCGAAGATCTCTGCACGATCCTCCGCATGGTAACTGGTCAGGAGAGGGAGGATCGGATTCGGGACGCCCGAGACTTGCCGACAAAGCCTGTAAATGCTGGTCCAGTCGTCACCAGCTGATTCAATGAAGCACTGCCAAGTTTCTCTCGCCACTGTTGCCACTGCAATCGAGATCTTCTCGGCAAGGGCGTTCAGCTGGGTCGTCAACATGGGGCAGCGTGTCCGTTGCAACTGCCTGCCTAGGCGACGTTTCTTCCGGGGCTTCTACTCATGAAACTGAACAACTTTTGTTCTACAAGTTTGCTAAAACCGCAAAAAAAAAAATTGAACCCTTCATACAAAAATCAGCTGATTGGCCAATTTTTGTATGGAGCGTCGAATTTTTTTTTGCGAATTGACTATGAGTTCCTTGGGGAAAGTTGTTCATTATGATCAGTACAGGACCCACTTAACGGGTCCTACACCAATTTTTTTTACACCTGTATACATACAGGGTGTAACAAAATTGGTGTAGGACCCGTTAACTGGGGGTTCTACTCATCATACTGAACAACTTTCCCCAGGGAACCCATAGTCTCTTCTCATAAAAAAAAGGAACCCTCCATACTAAAATTCACAAAATTGGTCGATCAGCTGATCGATATGTATAAAGAAAAAAAAAATATTTTGCGATTTCAGCAAAGTCATAGAACAAAAGTTTTTCAGGATGATGAGTAGAAGCCCCGTTTAATGGGACCTACAATAATTTTGTTACATCCTGTATATGGTACAGGCGATATTATGAGACGCCTCAATGAACGCGCGCTACAATCAAGCGACACGACACGCGGCCGCGGGTAGCGAGGTGGAGTGGCGCTATACTCTGAGCACAAAAAATGTAGAAAAAAATAATAGTTACCAAAGACTTAAACTCGACTACGGAAATATATGAAAACAAGTGTTTCCCGCCTGAAATCATTCCCTTTATTTTTCCCTTCATCTGGGGTAATAGTCAGAAGCCCTACCGTAATCAAAATTTTTATCATAGGTACCTATCATTAGGCTTGCGGTTATGATTTTATGCGTAAAACTCTTGTTTTCATACTTTTCCGTAGTCGGGTTTAAGTTTTTAGTAACCTTTTTTTTGGTGTTAATAGGGTTCCCTTGGCGTCCTCCGGGTACGAAATCCTAATAGAAGGTATAGAAAAGTTAAAGATGAAAATTAATAATAATAACAATAGTTATAAAAACAAAATTTATTCGCAAAATAGCATTACACTATTAGAAATTAAATTGTGGTAAACATATGCCTATTGTTTAGATATTTTGACAGCACGGTGGCTTTAACCCCATGTAGTCGGGTTTTTTTACCCGAAAAAATCGCCTTTAAGGAGCCAAAAAATACACATTTTTAATTTTTAAGCCCTAGAGTTATCGCAGCAGTTTCTTCATTACTAATGTCATATTTGGAAATACCCCGCATAAGATTTCGTCACTTTCAGGAAAATTCAAGAAAATTAACTGGTCTAAAAAGTTGCCCCATCTGACCACTAAGAAAACGCCTTTGTTCCATTCAATGGTACATAGCTCAGGGGATTGGAACATGAAAGACATGCCACTAGTTACTAATAAAAGACCATAATTAGTGTCACCATAAGGTCAATAATAAAAAACAGTAACTTAAATAAACATTGGCATTAAACTTGAATCGGCAATTTCATAGGTAAAGACCTATTAATATCTCGGCGACCGATCGTAGAATCGGGCGGATCATTAAATGCCTAAGTAATTTAATAATCTATTCATTTTATTTAATTTATATACTTACAAGCGTCAAGCTTGGTGGAATTATAGTGCGAACCATATTTTAAAAGTTAGACAGAGAGACGGACAGCGTAGCCTCAGTAAGAGGGTCCCGTTATCTGATAGGAACCCTAAAAAGGGTTTTTAGCTTACCTAAAAGTCTAAAAACTACCGCTTGTATTTATTTACATCTGTATACCAAGTAGCTCTAGGTATAGGTATATAAATATACCTGCTCGTAGTCAGAAATATATTTTAAAAGTAGAGTTTATCCTGTATTAAATCTGTTGAACTTTAAAAAATGCTTTCTGCTCTGTGCATGAAACTGGAAAATGATTTCGCTTATTCACTATTACATTTCGAGCTTGGCGTTTCTTCCAGCCAGACGCTTTCTAGTTGGCGCTCAAGATAAGAAAGCTGTTGGCCATGACCATACTAGCCCGCTTCGTGAATCGGAGTCAATTTATTTCAGAATAAAAAGATCTCTGTAATAAATAACTGGTACTTAGCTAGGTAGGAGGTAGACACTCGTACCTAGCATTCTGTCTATAATAATCAGACGCACGCGATTCGATTGCAATACCTAATTATACAGGCAGGTCCACGTCCTTTGTGGCCCTGATAGATAAGCCAACAAGAGCGAGAGAAGACGATTTGTGCACTGCTGACGTAGGTGTAGGGTGTAATTATTGTGTCAGGGAGGCACTGGGCGACCGGCGTGCGGCGTGCGGCGGCGGAGGCATCGGCGGAGTCTGCGCAGTTGGAGTTCCGTTGTGAGCCTGCGTGCCCCGGCACTCGTCCGCGAGACCACGCCGCGGCGCCACCTCCGTCATCTCTCTCGCACAGCGACCAGGCGCTCCTCGCGATCACTCCCTCGCTTAGAGGGCCGAGCTGACCGCGGCCAATTCGTAGTGTCCCGGTGTTGGGGCGCTCGACACTCGATTCCAGAGCACGCGTGCGCGAACGAGCGCGTGCGCGGCGCCCCTTGCGCGCGACGACGGGCCGCGAGCATGCTCGGAGCACGGCGCTGCCGCGCGTAGCCAGCCACGCCGTGCGCGCCATCGCCATGGGCTGCGCTTCGTCCGCCGAGGAGCGCGCTGCCATCGCGCGCAGCAAGCTGATCGAGAAAAACCTTAAGGAAGATGGCATCCAAGCCGCCAAGGACATCAAGCTGCTGCTCCTTGGTAACCGAGCTTTTCTCTGTCTCTTTTTAGCAAGCTGCATGCGCGCGCAAGCTTTTTTGGAGCTCTATCGACTGCGGCATCTGGTGTCGTTCACGATTTCCAATCCAGTTACGGAAAATGCCGGCCGAAAAATATTTCAGAGCTTCCGGATAGACACTTCGTGCATCTACATCCACTCTACTTCGTTTTTACACTATGTCATAATTATAATGTATAATATACTAGGTATTTAATAATAATAACTTTCAGGGACAAATGATTCACACACGGTCATGGCCCCAAACTAGTATTCCCTGTTCGATGGGATTGGGAACCAGATACTAATACTTACACGAACGGCTGGACCGATTTTATGATTTTTGTGTTTTTGCATTTGTTTTCGTCGGGAATAGGACAATAAGTATGAAAATATGATATTCATCAATAAATAAAAAATATCAGTCAAAAAATAATTAGTTTTAGGGTAGGGTAGGGTATTGTAGGGTAGTGTAGTGTAGTGTAAGGTGGAACGAAGTTCGCCGGGACAGCTAGTTATGTATAGATGTGAAACCCAGACACAGAGCAAACAATCCTTGTTGTCGTATGAACGAATGTTTGCTTGTGAATGTTTTGCACGGCAAGCAGGAAGAACCTGACCGCTGGCTGGCTGGACCTGGGCCACCGGGTCAGTCATCATTATCCCTAGGTTTATGCCTTATGTCCAAGAATTTATTTTCTTGGACAGAAAAAAATAACAAAAAAAAAGGTGATGGAAATGATGTAGGTACGATAAAAAAACAAGAAATAACTGTAACTGAACCAAGAAATAACAGTTACTATAAAGAATTGGACTGGAATCAATGACGCAGCCACTTCAATTCAATTAAATATATTTATTCAACATAGGTGCAAATTACACTCTTCCTGATAGTCATAAAATAATAATAACAATGTCATTTGTAAAGAATCAAGAAATAAACAATAATTAGTTAATAAAGTCAAAATAAAATTTTTGATATAAATCAGATTATGTCATTAGAACATGAAAACAATATGACACGAAAAGTTATACATAAAAATCATTGAATGCATTTAACAAGAGTAGTAGGCCAGTTCCCACGGACAGCACCCGGTCACGAGTATAACGCGAGAGTCAGCCATCGCTCCCATCAACCATATTAGAGGGAAAGCAACGACCCGGCTCCCGATGCACCACACTTTGCAGGATTGCTAAGGAAAGAAGGAATTTCGCAAGTTGACTGCCGACATTCGTTATGATAGTAACTCGTAGATGAACATAGGGACCACCATGTACCACTTCCAGAATATACCTCTACAGCCTAGTTATCGGACCACGTAACCCTGAACCTGCTCTGCTAAGAGGTTTCGATTTACCAAGCCTAGAGATGTTGCGTTTGCCGCCTGCTGCGGTCGAAACATAATACATTTCGGTTAGTATAAATATACGTACACACGGGTACCTAGGTATAAAGTTATGCTAGACCACAGATGAGATACTAGTTACTTCGTGCTAGACTTCCGTAGTCAAAGAATAGATACTTCGGTCTGTCTGTCGGTATGTCACAGCGCGGTTTTACTTTGACTATTACATCAGGTATTAAGCTGAAATTTGGTGTTTTTATACAAATCTGTGACGTTTACAAACATATAATGGAATATAAACACGTTAAAAAACCGACTTCCATCACAACAACTTCGTACATTTTTGCATTTTTGGTTTTTGTTAATTTTCTAATAAAGTACTACACCGATTTTGATAAAATTTATATGGGACCACACGGGAAACACTATAGCTTTCAAATAAAAAAACAATCATAAAAAATTGGTTCACCCAGTCAAAAGTTCTGAGGTAACACACATAAAAAAAACATACAGACGAATTGAGAACCTCCTCTTTTTTGGAAGTTGAAAAATGCAAAAAAATGTTTAAGTTTAAGGTACTTTACCTACTTAATACTTCCTTCCCCTACATGTAAAGTGGGGTTATTTTTTTAATTTACGTATTCCATCTTGAGATATCGTTGAATAGGTCTTTTATATGTTATGGGGGTTTGCTAAGATTTTTTTGAAGTAAAAATTTCTTTAGGCGCGTTGGGCATTTTTGTGATGGAAAAAAATCATTGAACTCGAGATATTGTAACCGTTACCGTCACCGTACCAGGAACACTTGGAGGGTCAAAACTTATAAAATTCTTAAGGCGCGTTGGGCATTTTTGTGATGGGAAAAAACCATTGAACTCGCGACACTAACCGTCACCGACCCCGTAACAGGAAATCAAGAACACTCGGAGGGTCAAAACTTATAAAACTCTAAAAAGTTTTCTCTTCTGTCGGCACTCTCGGAGTGGTTTGGTTTTTTTTTCTTAATAATGATCATTTCGGAAATATTATGTTTTCAAGAGGTGATTACGTTCCCATCCAGCTAAATCGGTTTTTCAGGACATCTGAAAAGTGTTAGAAATATTAGGGCACATAATAAATATAAAAGGAAAATAATAATCATAACTAAGTAGGCTTTAATAGTTTAGGGGTATATAATAGTCGACCGACTTAAAATGTGTAGGTAGTTAAAATTGTAATAATTTTCGAAAAAGCTAAAAACAAATCTTTTTAGGTAGAACAAGCATTAATTGGAAAATTATTTTTATTATTTCGTATTCTTTTCAGCAAACCCTTTCATTTGATACAAATATCATACACAGGCGAGTTTTTTTTAGGGGTCAGTATGGGGAAATGATAAACTATAAAAGATAGAGAAAAACGCTCTTAGGAACCGTGATCTCCATTTTAGAGAAAACAAAAATGGAGTTTTAAAAAATAAAAAATCTTGATTGGTTCGGAGATATGGCATTTTCTGAAAAAAATATTTTTTTCTGTTATTCAGATTTTATATCACTATACAAACCAAAAATTTTACTAAGACTATAGGTCTAAAGTTGCTAGAATTTGTTGAAATTAACATTTTATTAAAGATACATTTTATTATACAATTGATGGATAGATAAATGAAATGAAACAAAAGCAAAAATTTGCCACTTGCCTTAGTCCCACCTACGAAACTAAATTTAACTTGAAAATTGTTCACTTTCGCCTAAGACTTCGGCGAAGCACTCGCCGATTTACATTTCTCAATGAAATATATGGTATTGTGTTTATCATTGATGATGATTTAGATGATTTGCCTTTGGCAGCAATACGGAACATGAGGTTCCCTATTGCGTTGGGGAATCTTGGTAAGCCCGCTTCTATCTTCGGCATCATCGTCACTTACCATCAGGTGAGATGATGTCAAGGGCTTACCAATCGTGGATTTATTAACAAACATCGTAGACCGACAGTAAAAAAAACATTAATCTTTCTTTCAGTTTAGCGCTAGTCCGACACACTTGGCTGCATTTTAAGGTTTCGTAATTAATGATAATACGTAAAAAAAACTTGTGTAGAAACCGTAACTGATGATCATACTGAACAACTTTCCCCAAGGAACCCATAGTAAATTCTAAAAAAAATTGAACCCTCCATACTAAAATGATAAAATTGGTCGATCAGCTGATCGATTTGTAGGAAGAGTAAACATTTTTTTGAAATTTCAGCAGAAACAAAAGTTGTTCAGTATGATGAGTGGAAACCCCAGTTAACGGGACTTACATTAATTTTGTTTCATCCCTACTAATATTGTTATACGCGTAAGTTTTTTTTATGTATGTATGGATGTTTGTTACGCTTTCACGCCACAACAAATAAACGGATCTGAATGAAATGTGGTAGGTAGACAGATTAGGACCTGGATTAACATATTGGCTACTTTTTTCCACGCTCGCGCGCTGCGCACCCTCGACAGTCATAGAAACTATGTTCACGCGAGCGAAGCCGCTGGCAAAAGCTAGTCCTGTATGTTAGTACTAACGTACCTACGCCGCCGTTCGTTCATCCGTCTGTCTGTCCGGTCTGACCTTCAAAGGGCTGTATGTTTTGAAACGTAAATTGTACGTAAATGTAGCCAGTTGAAATTTTCACAAAGTAGGCATGTGCTATGTATGGTTACAGCTGATTTAGGTACCTCATCATCATCATCATCATCGTATCAGCTCATATACGACCCCACCGAGGGGCTCGAGCCTACCCTGAATTAGGGCGATCGGGCCTTAGTCGACCACGCGGGCCCAGTGCGGGTTGGTCGACTTCACACACAACCTCTGAGTTTCTTCGCAGGTGTGTGCAGGTTTCCTCACGATGTTTTCCTTCACCATTAAAACAATCGGTGAGTATATGTACGTAAGTTTCGAAAATCTCATTGGTACATTGGCCGTCCGGATTTGAACCCAGGACCTCTGGTTAGGAGAACCGAGTCGTTACCGGTTGAGCCATCACCGACGCTTTAATCGATTTGTATTAAGAAAAAAATATTTTTTTTATGCGATTTCAGCAAAGTCGTAGAACAAAAGTTGTTCAGTATGATGAGTAGAAGCCCCCAGTTAACGGGACCTACACCAATTTTGTTACACCCTGTACATCAAACCCAATCCGTGGTTCCCCCAATGTTGAGGATGGTGGCCGTCATGGCATTGTGAGGGCGGAGAGAGCTCTACAACAGGCTCTATATATCACTCGATGCGTGCACTGCTTGATGGAGCTGCAGATTGATGGTGCTGGTGACTTGATAGCACCATTTAGCAGGTGGTCTCTGCCTCTAGATCTCTTGCCCTCTATCTTCCCCGTCAAAATATGGTATTGGAGGCTGTTCTCTTCGCACTTAGTATATTATTTGTAATATACAGTAGGTATTTTTTTTGTGTTTTGACTATTTAAAAGTGTGTGTAAACAGCTATTTGAAATAAATTGTTTTTGAATTTTGAATTTTTAGTGTCCAAAGTAGGAGAGGATACGTTGTTGGCATACTGTAGATAGGCGGGTGGTAACCATTAGCTCCTCTAGGATGGAGAGATTGGTTCTCTTGACCGTCCAGGGAATGCGTATCATAGACGACGCCAGCACCACATCTCAAATGCATCCGTCCTGTTTTTCGTGTTAGTTTTAATCGTCCTGGTCTCTGAGCCATGCTATAATATTAATAAGGGGTAACAAATCTCTGTTACTAATATTATAAATGTGAAAATGTGTTTGTTTGTTACCTCGTGACGCTTGAACACCTTAACCAATCTTGACGAAATTTTGAAAAATTTTCATTTGGTAGCCTTTGTCATGGGGAAGGACATAGACTACTTTTTTCCCGTGAAAAATAGCAAAGGCCGATACAGTTCGTTCAGAACTGAAAAAGGACTCTTTTTTGGTGGATTTCTTTAACATCGCAACGGAGCAACGGATTGTAGTGATTTTTTGCACATATATGGTTGAGGGGGTGGGAAATGACATAGACTGCTAATCAGAATAGCCCGATGTAGTTCCCGAGGGATCTGGAGTAAACCCCTATCTACGCTCGCGAGCCGCTTGCGGCTTGATCACTACTCACCCTCAAAGGCAGTCATAATAAAAATGCCCAAGCGAGCAACGCCGTTGACATAAACCAGTATTTTCATTATAAATAATCCTTATTTTTCTTAACTCCGTCACACCTTTATGACTCGTGAGAGTTTGTGCAACATTGAACGTAACAGACGTTGAGGAGTTCGGGAATATAGGAAAGACTAAGATAGAAATTACCTATTTTTAATCTAAACTCGCAGTGCAGGTATAAGTACATAATAAAGGCGAAAAGATAAAACTATCGATTCCTGCATTCGTATTACTGAATCAGGTAAAATATTATGTAAAAACCCGTCAAGTGCGAGTCCAACTCGTGTGGAGAGGGTTCAGTACCATTCCGTTTAGTTTTCCTACATTCTCTATTAAAAAAAAAAAAACTCAGTTTCGGATAAGGACAATGCTCGATTTTCGTATATATAAACGTTTTTTTTCCTTATTTTTAAATTTTACATTTTAAAATGAATAAATACATATACAATACGTGGGCTGTTCCAAAAATAGTTAGTTAAATGAAAAAAGTTTATTTAGAGCTTTTCAAATTATTCTCCTCCACTTATGCATTATGTATTTGGGTGAAATAGCTTTCAAAACATTTAAAAATAACGTATCTTGCGGGAGGTCGAAAAATAACCGCCGAAATTCTTCGACGGCCTCGTCTGCAGTGTTGAATTTTCGCTCGCGAAGCATTTTTTTTACCGTGGGAAAAAAAAAAATCGCATGGAGCTAAATCTGGGCTGTACTGAGGATGAGGTAAAATTTGTACCCCCGAAGTTGTCAAATAGTCCGTGGTTCTAACAGCTAGGTGTGAGCGGGTGCGTTTTTATTATTATTATTCACATTTGGTAAGCCCTTGGCATCATCTCACCTGATAGTAAGTGACGATGATGCCAAAGATGGAAGCGGGCTTACCAAGATTCCCCAACGTAATGGGGAAACTGGCTATCTTATCTTCAAGCCGGAACTCATCAATGTTGGTGAAAAGGAATGCCACGGACGCCGCCCCTTGGGCGCTCGCTATTCATCTCCCCGACAGCTTGAGGCAGGCAAACTTTGCAGTACCATTCACTAGTAACGGTGCTACGGTCTTCTAACGGAATTACTGCTTCTGTTGCACTGCATAGAAAAAAAACGCAATATTTTTTTTTATTAACGCTCCAACCGCGAACAACTGTTTTGTGCAACTGATCCTCTTTAAACACCCATTGCGTGGATTACTGCTTCGTGAAAGGGTCGTAGCTGTAGATCCAAGATTCGTTGTAAGGATGTAGGATACGTTTTGCGAAGTCCCTCCTTTGAAATTTTCCAGCATACATTTGCACCAATTAATACGACGGGATTTTTGATCTTCGGTGAGAGAATGCTGTATCCATCGCGAAGCAAGCTTCCTAACTTCATGCAGTGTTCATGCAGGATGGCGGAAACTGCCTGTGATCCAATCTTCAGTTCAGCCTCAATCTCCATATGTGTGTATTCTCCCGCAATAGCCACTCTACCCTGATGACATTTTCATGATTTACTGCAGTTGGTGGTCGGCCGGATCTGGGGTCATCACTTAGGTTCTCTCGACCACATTTAAATTCACGAAGCCGTTATGTTACTGTTGCTAACGCCGGAACAGACTTCCCAAAAGCACCTTGTAAATTTTCGTTAGATTCCTTGAAGGTTAACAAAACAAAAGAAGAATGACAACTATCATCATCATCATATCAGCCGGAAATCGTCCACTGCTGGACAAAGGCCTCCCTCAAGGATTTCCACGACGACCGGTCCTGCGCTGCCCGCATCCATCGGCTTCCCGCGATCTTCACCAGGTCGTCGGTCCACCGCGTGGGAGGCCTGCCTAGAGATCAATCGACGAATCCAACTCGGTTTGGCAGCGTTCGGGAAGCTTCGCAATATCTTCACGTCCCAAATACCGCAGTGTCTCAAGACTAAGGTCTTTGACAAGTGTGTGTTGCCAGTGATGACTTACGGAACTGAGACATGGTCGCTTACTATGGGGCTCATAAGAAGGCTCAAGGTCACCCAAAGGGCAATAGAGCATGCTATGCTCGGAGTTTCTCTGCGTGATCGAATCAGAAACGAGGAGATCCGCAGGAGAACTAAAATAACCGACATAGCTCACAGAATTGCTAACCTGAAGTGGCAGTGGGCAGGGCACATAGCTCGTAGAACAGATGGCCGATGATGGGGCAGTAAAGTTCTCGAGTGGCGACCGCGCACCGAAAACGTAGCGACAGCTATACTTTAAAAAGTATTTAAAAAAGAACTACACATAGGTGGCCAATGATTTTCACCAAGGAGATTTGTATTGAAATTAGCTGTCATTTCAAAATAGTTTCAGGAAAAAGAGATTGATTGTATTTATTCTGTGGCTAACAATTTTCGGAACAACCTAGGTATATACAGGCTGACTGGTAAGTAGTGCAAATCCTTTTAAGGGGATAAACTACATCTAATTTAGAACAAAAAAAGACATATTAACTGGGGGTCGGAAATCAACGGTTTCTAAGTTAAAGCCCTTTTAATTTTTCAATTTTGTATGTAAAACGCATTTGTTTAAATGTTTTGTGATTTTCCAAAAAAAAAAACTAAAATATAGTTGACTTGCAAAATACGATAAAAACTTCCTTATTTTATTATATTTCCATTAAAATAAAAAAAGTTAAAAAAATACAAATGAATTGCAACAAAAACAATGATTGTTGTCAAAAGGGTGTCTCAAGACCCATACTAATTTATCCAACAATTTTGTATAAAAAAAATAAAGTTAGAATTTTTGGATGAGCTTGTGAATCCAGCAAAGTTAGTCGATGATGGTAGAGGGTCATAGAAAAACATCAGAAGTCTTGGCATAAAAAAAAAATCTTGAACATTTGTATGGGATTTGAGGCACCTTTTTGACAGGAATCATTGTTTTTTGTTACAACTTATTTGTATTTTTTTTAACTTTTATTAATTTAATAGAAAGATGATAAAATAAGGAAGTTTTTATCGTATTTTGCAAGTCAACTATATTTTAGTTTTTTTTTTGGAAAATCACAAAACATTTAAACAAACGCGTTTTACATGCAAAATTGAAAAATTAAATGGGCTTTAACTCGAAAACCGTTGATTTCCGACCCCCAGTTAATATGACTTTTTTTGTTCTAAATTAGATGTAGTTTATCTATCCCCTTAGAAGGATTTGCACTACTTACCAGTCACCCTGTATATTTGCATTACTTGTAATAATCCCTATCACAAGACGTATCGTATCAAGGCGTCACTATAAAGAAAAAAAATATTAAATGTGTACCCAGCTTTTTTTCGGCCAGTGTTCGGCCAGTGGATTCGGAGAAAATCGACGGACCGACAGACACATGATCTTATAGGGATTCCTTTTTCTTATCGTACGTACGGAACCCTAAAAATAATTCAATACTGTTTGTTTATTTATTATTTCAATTTATTTTATGTATGTATGTACTAGTCACTATTAGTATAATATTAATGTTAATCATACTTAATTCAAAAAAGCCGCTAAAAAGCCATAGACAATCGTACTGGCAGGATGAAAGATGAAACGGAACGAATTTTTGCTTTTGTTCTCTTTCGTGTGTGAATCTACTTTCACGCATGTGTGAGCGAGTTCGAACGAAGAGTGCCGAACGTATCCGAACGTCAGTCGAGCGGGGCGCGGTCGCGGTCACGGAGCGAGCGGTGAGCTCTAGTCATCCGGTCGCCATTATCTTGTATTTGAACGGTTTCTGTAAAATCTACTAATTTTGCGCTGTCGTTACGCGTTTTTAGTGTCGGGTGCAGTGTTGATAGTAGGAACCAGCGAAGGTGCTTCGATAAGTTACAATTGTGTGCGTCCACATTACGCAGGTTTCGCGGGAACAGTGAGAAGTGATCCAGATAGGTTACTGTGCGTTTGGGTGGTGTAGGGGTGGCTCCGGCTCGGGCTCGAGCGGGGCGTGAGGACGCGCGTGGAGCGCATGCAGAGAGAGCGGTGAGAGCGCGCCCGGCTCGGGGCTCGGGGCCGGCCAGGGCTCGGGCACACCTGCCGCCGACATGGGGTGCGCGCAGTCCGCCGAAGAGCGCGCCGCCGCCGCTCGCAGCCGACAGATCGAGAGGAACCTGAAGGAGGATGGCATCCAGGCCTCCAAGGATATCAAGCTGTTGCTTCTAGGTACGCTGCTTTCCTACCGTGAGGGTGGACTAAACGCGTGGCCGCACCCTTGCACGAGAGTCAGTGTGCGATACATTTGGGCGTTACTCTTGGGTGTCAGATATGTTCGTGTAGTTGATGTGGAACCTGTATCATAGTTTGAAGTAGCGTGAGTGTAAGTCGATTGCGAGGCAATCAGTCGGCTTTCCCCTGAGACTCATCAATATGCTGGTATGCGCGTCGTTCCGTGTTCGAATGAAAGTGCTCATTGGTGTAACACAGGAAATGGTTTATTTTGAATCGGAATCGCAGAACTGAAGAACTTAGACATGCTCCTCTGGCTAGTAGTTCATTACATACCAACCCGGACTTGGCCCTTGTGACTGGAGTATGACCTTACTTACCTTCACAGACCAGTGCCCCCGCAGTAGGGACGTTTATGGGTTGTTAATGAAAGTTAATTACATGGTCCATCCAGATCATGCTCAATCACAATCAAAATTAACAGTACATAGTCCTGGAGATCCATCAATCCAGTGACTTTGTTTACATATTTTGTTGTCATGATTATAATCATAACATAGGTAATTATTAGAGATAGGTAATTATTAGTACCAACTTACACTAACTATGTGTCTAAGTACCTATGTACTTATAAGAACAGTAGGTGTTCAGACATCAATACAGACATTTCCTATGAGGAAAAATATTCTTATAGGTACAAAAGTTCTCACAAACCCTGTGTTTCAAAGTAATAAAATATGCATTGCCTATAGAAATTTACTGCATGGAAAGGCATATACTTATAATTTTATTCAGTTCTTCAACAATAAGTACATTCATCATCATCATCATATCAACTCATATACGTCCCCACCGTGGGGCTCGAGCCTACCCTGAATTAGGGTGATTGGGGTGAGCATTAGTGGTGCAATGGCAAGAGCTGCTACCTCCTGTCTGGGAGAGTGCAGTTTGAATCCTGCCACGTACCATACATTCATCATCATATCAGCTCATATACGTCCCCACCGTGGGGCTCGAGCCTAGCCTGAATTAGGGTGTTCAGGTGAGCGTCATCGGTGCAATGGCAAGAGCGAATGAATCCTCCCACGTACCAATGTGTTTTCGAATTTCGATTTCATATATGTACATTAATCTGACGCTCTTACAGTGCAGGAAAAAATCGTAATCTGTACATGCCTGCCAAGACACTCGAAGGTTGTGTGTGAGGTCGACGAAACTGTACTGAGCCCGCATGGACGACTAAGGTACAAGTTTGTACCTTATTTATTTATTTTATTTTTATTTCCATAATGAAAGCTACTGTCTACAATTTTAATATTTGGATTTTAAATACAATAGTCTTACAGGCCAAAAAAGAATTCATACATAAATTTTAAACTTTAAACAGGTGTTAAGGGATGGGGGAGAAAAAGTCTGTGTGTGTGTGTGTTTTTGTGCTAGATGTTACCACAGGTGAAGTACTAATTACTTCGTAAACATTATTCATATTTATTGATACATTCACCATTAGCTATATTATTCTGAAGTTAGTTAAAAATGGAAATCTGGTCTGTTCTAACTTCTAATACATAATTTATGATAAACATGTCCTGTGTTTACCTATATACACATAGGTGTTTGTATAGAAATAAAACATTATATTTTAAATTGTGTGCCATTCATTACACTACTGCTGATTTTTGCTTGCAAGAGTATATTGCTGAAGCCACTCTATAACTCTAATTAGACTGATTAACTAAGTTACTATTTATATTTTTAATTGTGTGCCTATACAGTTATACACTGCTGCGGATTTTCAGCACTTCCGAAGTCGCACTGACTGACTTTAACTAGTCTAAATTGCCAGTCTGAATGTTGCATAGTCGGGCCCTGAATGGACTACAATGGAGTAGCTTTTATTTTTATTTTTTGCCTTATGTCAACATTTTCTTTGTAAAATCCTATATTATTTTTTTTTATCATTATATCAGCTCACAGGTCCCCACCGAGGGTTTTCCACGATGTTTTCCTTCACCGTAAGAGCGTCGGCTAAACGTACATATGAAATCTAAATTCGAAATCACATTAGTATGTGACAGGATTCGTACCACGACCTCCTGGACAGGAGGCGGCGGCGGCCCTAGCCGTTACGCCACTGAGGCTCTATCTATCTATCTTTTCATTATTGGCTTCTCTTTTAGAATTCTGCCAATGTCATCACTGAGGCTCATTCATAATTTATTTTATAAATAATTCAAATAATTAGAAGGAAACTTTCAGATTTTGAGGATAGGGCAATTGGGGAGGGGTTGGGGGCATGATCCATTGGTTATTTAAGTTTTGGTGACTAAGATATACATTGTATGTTAGATTTTGAGGATAGGGCAATTGGGGAGGGGTTGGGGGCATGATCCATTGGTTATTTAAGTTTTGGTGACTAAGATGGAAATTAAATTAATTTTTTTTGATAAAAGATGCTTTTTTATCCAGGTGCCCTAAAAAGTTGGTACATAGTTAATAGATCAACCTTCAAAAAGATGACATAAAAAGTAAAATTAAAAAATATGTATATTTATGGCTAAAGGGATAGAATTTAATTTTTAAATGAACTAATTTTTCAAAATTTTTGTATCTTAATTTTTGACGGAGTGAATCGTAGCATCCCCATTTCAGCTTGGATAAAAATGTTTACGTATTTTCGTATATCTGTCGGATATCCATCTGTTCTCCTCTACAGGTCGTATTTCTCAACAAATCCTCTTGAAATTTTGTAAGTAGGTTTAATAAATATATATGCAATTTTTTTGTCAATTCAGTTTTTAGAATATATTCAAATCATGGGAGTTGAAAACGTAAAAAAATATCATATTTCAGCCATTTCGAAAAATGCGCTAATGCAAAGACAAAACTCATGAGGTCTTCAGCACACAGAGTCACTAGTTTTATTTTGTATGAATGTTAACTATAATATTCGCAATAGCTTCACGTCTCAAATACCAATGCGTCTTAAGACTAAGGTCTTTGACCAGTATGTGTTGCCAGTGATGACTTATGGAACTGAGACATTGTCGCTTACTATGGGCCTCAAGAAGACTCAAGGTCACCCAAAGGTTAATGGAGCAAGCTATACTCGGAATTTCCCTACGCGATCGAATCAGAAATGAAGAGATCCGCAAAGAACCAAAGTAACCGATATAGCTCACAAAATAACAAAATTGAAGTGGCAGTGGGCAGGACACAAAGCTCGTAGAATTGATAGCCGTTGGGCAGAAAAGTTCTCGAGTGGTGACCGTGCACCGGAAAACGTAGTGTAGTGCCTCCCACGCGGTGAACTGACGACCTGGTGAAGATCCTGGATGCGGGAAGGGCAGGACCGGTCGTCGTGGAAATCCTTGGGGGAGGCCTTTGTCCAGCAGTGGACGTTTTTAACTGAAAGTGCTGCCTTGATCTTAGGTCTGTAAAGCTAGCATAGACACCATCTAGCATTGTAATTTGTTGCTCAGAAATTACTTGAGCATCAAATTCTCATTAGGGCAACTAAATGTGGTCTATAAAGCTAGCATTGACACCATCTATACCTTGAATAACAACCGAGCATCAAATTACAATGCAAGAAGATGTCACTGCTAGCTTTACAAACCTATTTGCAAGCATTGACACCATCTAGCATTGTAATTTGTTGTTCAGAAATTACTTGAGCAACAAAATCCTCATTACGGCAAATTATTAGCATTAAATAAGCACCAAGTTTGCGCTTCCCGCAAGCGTCGGTGGCTCAACCGGTAACGACTCGGTCCATCTAACCAGAGGTACCGGGTTCAAATCTGGGCGGCCAATGTACCAATGAGTTTTTCAAAAACTTACGTACATATCATTACCGATTGCTTTAACGGTGAAGGAAAACATCGTGAGGAAACCTGCACAGGCCTGCAAAGAAACTTGAAGGTTGTGTGTGAAGTCGACCAACCCGCACTGGGCCCGCGTGGTCGACTAATGCCTAATCGCCCTGATTCAGGGTAGGCTCGAGCCCCTCGGTGGGGACGTATATGAGCTGATATAATAAAAAAAAAATAATAAGCACCAAGTTTATCACTACAAATAAATGTTATCAGCATTAATAACAACTGAGCATCAATTTAAAATGCCAGATGGTGTCAACGCTACTTTTTCAGACCTCTTGATCTTATCTCTTGAGCTTTAGCTCAATAACATAGTTGACCTGCGTAAGGATAGCTACACCTTAGTACTCATTCAGCATATCAGTAACATTGTCAGCACTTCCATATTTTTCTCATCACCTATTAAATACTCCTTTAATTCTTATGTGCCATTGCTTACTGCTTGTGAAATTCTATTTACAAAATACTCCAAAAGTTCTTTTTATGAGTAAAAAAAATGAAAGAAGCATTTAACAAGATCATACTGAACCTATTTAAAATTTAATTTACTTAATCTTAAATACTCTGGATGAATCAATTTAATTAAGTTCATTTTTTTTAATCCACAATTGGTAAGCTCTTGATATCATCTCACCTTTATTTATTTAAAGAAGGTGTAATATGTATGATTTTTGTCATGTAATCATGTTACAATAACAGTAACTTTTTTTACAAAAACTTTACTTTTAAAAGACTGAATGCAAAAGGTATTGGATTGCAAAAAATTCGAAGTTAAGATTTTGATGGGGATCAATTGTAATTGGGGATCACTAATAAATTAATAATCTAAAAAAACTATGAAATTAAAAATGTTCGTATGAATGTGTGCGTGTGCGTGCGTGCGTATGTGTGTCTATATGTCTGTGCGTCCGTCGGGTGTGGTTATACTTTGATACTCACAAGTAGGTAAATCAAAACTAATAGGGTAGGTACTTCCCTTTGACATAGAATCATGAAATTTGACTAGAAGTAGGGTCCCGCAGCATAAGTGAAGAAAAAATCCGAAAATTGTTAAGTATAGTTATATCACATAACAAATATTTTATTGCAAATCATACATTTATATTTGCAGTTTGTCAATTGACCGTGACGTATACCGATGTATGGAATAATATTTTTGATGTGTAACATCTTTGCTCTCGCTTTCCTGCAATTATGGAAGTGATTCCGTAAAATGGGACGGAAATGTGTAACATGGGACGGAAATGTGTAACAGGAAGTCGCGAAAGCGCGGAATTCTACTTTACGAGAGTCCGACTCGCACTTGGTCGGTTTTTTCGTTACTGTCAGATCCGCAACCCAGGTACAATATCGTCATCAAATCTAACTAACCTAAAGTATTTTGTCACATGTTACACATCATATGCGAGTACTGTAGGTCTCGCTCGAATTTTTTTTCACCTACAAAGTTAAGTTGGTCCTTCCATACCATTGTTGTACTCGTTGATATACCCAAATGTGTTTGTTTGTTTGTAAACTCTTTGCATTCAGAAACAAATAAGCTGTTAACAAAAGATTAACAGTATAGTAAAGGCGAAATGAACAGAACACTTAGCGCGAATCCGACTCGCACTTGGCCGGTTTTTTATGTTCGCTTAAGGGCCGCCACGAGGCTCGAGTTTCCATACAAACGTAGTTCCGCTTTAATACAAAAACTACATGCCGGATTAAATCCAAACTTTGCAAATATATTGAGTAGACACATATCGATGTTTGTAATTAGTTGTATTGACTTGTAATAAACAAGTCAAATACAACTACTACCATAAGTGTAGATTAAAAACAACGTCAATATTTAAATACTAATATTTTCTAAATAGAGATCATTTCTAAATAACACAAGAATATTTGTAGAATATTATAATATTTATAATATGAAATTGTATTCTTATGTAAGTGAATTGTAAAATTCTTAATAAGAATATATGTTCTCTAAACCAGAATTTATACTGGCATCCTAGACAACTAATTAGAAACAGAATAGCTTCTAGGGTTCCGTTGTCAACAAGGAACCCTTATAGTTTCGCCATGTCTGTCTGTCCAAGGCTTAGCTTAGAGACTTTTAGTACTAGAACGCTGTAATTTGGTTGTATAATAAAATCTTGAAAAAAAAACATTTTTAGGGTACCTTCTCTACATGTAAAGAGGGGGTGATTTTTTTTGTTGACTTACCCTATCGTGTAGGGTATCGTTGTATAGGTCTTTTACAACTACTGAGGGTTTTCTTAAACCTTTCTTTTCCGATACAGGCATGCGTTAGCGAAATATTAAGCCTTAAAGTGCAAATTTTTGTTAGAGTCAAGTGTCTCCCCCCCCGCCTAAACCGGCATTTCAGGACATCTGAAAAAAATTGTAAATAGTATGACGTATGATCAATTTAAAAGGAAAGCTATTACGGTTACGTAGGCTTTCTTAGTTTTTAAGTAATAGTCGACTAACTTAAGATGTGCCATTGGATTTGTAAAAAGTTCATAGATTTTCTATATGTAATGTTCTATTACCAACTGCAAATATAATTTTGTATTTTAAAATATACATAATTTTTTTGAAAACACTACGAAATCGTACTTTGCGCGAGTCCGACTCGCACTTCGCCGGTTTTTTTCACGGGATCAAGATGAATCTAACGATACTCGACATCCACGCACTCTTGATATCCACGCGGGCGAAGCCACGGACAACCGCTCGTTTAACATAAAAGAAGGAAAATGAAACCATCACATACCACACCCTGGACACTTCATACAACGGGCTAGAAATGACGGAACTAACAAAATGGCGGCGAAATCCTACACGTTCCACAACCAAACTGTAATCAATCTGGGTGACGAGGGGGTGAGGTCGCAATCTAGAGAGCGGCAGGGAGTACTATATGTTAGTACTAATATATATATACTTTAGTTATATCATTAATATATCACCTTATATCATGGCAGGTCCTCCCACTCGGTGGACCAACGACCTGATAAAGGCCGCGAGAAGCTGCTGGATGCAGGCAGCGCAGGACCTGTCGTCGTGGAAAGCCTTGGGGAGGCCTTTGTCCAGCGGTGGACGTCTTTCGGCTGATATGGTGACTATGAGATACGAGTATAGCTTGTAGTCGAAATTCGGCCATTGTTAATCTTTGGTACTACTACCTTTCGCATGAAAAATTAAATTCTCGAGTAGCGACGGCGCACTGGAAGACGTGGCGTAGCCTACGCTGCTACGAATTTTACTGCCCCAGCGGCCATCTGTTCTACGAGCTATGTACCCCACTCACTACCCTTAAGTTTATTTTATTACCTATTATTTATTACATAAATTATTATAATTGACAATGTTTAAAACATTTAGAACAACCAAATACGTTCATAATGTTTTCTAATCCAATAAAAAAAAAACAATTATTCCATTTTCATTTCTTATTCAGCACGTAGTAGATTGGAGTGGATTAACCTCCTCATTTAGGGTTCCTTACACCCAACGGTACCCTATTACTAAGCCTTCGCTGTCTGTCCGTCCGTCAGCAGCGGGATGTATTTTACGAACCGTCTCACAGGTAGACAGTTGAAATTTTCACAGAATGTGTATTTCTGTGGCCGCTATAACAACAAATACTAAAATTAGAAAAAGTGAAACCATACAAAAAAAGGTGTTTTTAAAGTGAAACTTTTATAACATTGTCTCAAATTTTGCATGTCGTGTGACGGTCGCTTTCGTCTGACGGTATGATCGTTTCGTCCTCTGTAAAGTTTCACTTACCGTGGTTTCATAAAACCACACACTTTTTTTTAGGTCTAGAAGTATTATAGATTTAGCTGTATCGTAAAAAAAAACGCTTATACTTACAAGCGTGAAATTTGACGTGATTATAGTGCTAATACTGAAGTAAAACAACAAATAATAAAAACCGGCCAAGTGTGAGTCGTACTCGCGCTAAGGAGTCCGAACTGAATGCCAAAAAAAGCATATTTTTGTCGCTCGCGTTGATGTCTTTTGTTTTTGTGAATAAGTATCATTGTCATTATACTATGTATACTTGTGTGGAGAGGTGTGGTGGTACGGAACCCTCGGAGTGCTAGTCCGACTCGCACTTAGCCAGTTTTTGGAAGACGATTGAAAACGCCAAGCGACGAACATAACAGTTGGTGAAAAATCAACTATAATGATCGCGTGTGATGAATTCCATCCAGGATCTTGAAAACTCGTCTCTAAATTAACGAGCCGGTTCGCGCTAACATTTATTGATGCGTCACGGTATGATGTCGTGTCCATGGCTGCGTGTCAATCTGGCCATGAATTGATTATAACTTGTAAAAAGGTCATGTAACGCCTATCATAAGATCCTTAATTATAACTTATAAAAAATGGCCAAGTGCATGTCTTTCTGGGTTGCCTGTGCGCGACAGACGATGTGTGAAGTACGGTTCCGTCACACCCTGGACACATCATACAACGGGCCAGAAATGACATTTCAAAAAAGGAATGACAGAACAAACAAAATGGCGGCGAAATTCTAGAACCAAACTATAACCAATCTGTATCAATCTGGGTGACGAGGGGGTGAGGTCGGAATCTAGAGAGCGGCAGGGAGTGTCTATGGACTAATAAGAGTATATACTTTGGTTCCGTAGTCTTTAAAAAATATGTATATTTTGAACTTAGATCAATTATTGATCTGAGATTTAAAAAAAAGACAAGTTACTCTTATTTTTGCAGTTGAAATTTTTTTTGGAAAAATCTAATAACTATACGCTACACACTTTGGACTTTGCACCGTTCATATGCCGAATGCGTATGGATCTGAATCGCACTACGTGTGTATAGCTTGATGTGCTGGCCTCTGTACACATATCAAACTGCACAGCTTAAGAACCCCGCCCCGGTCGCCGCGCCGTCCATACAAATCGTAGTCCACAGATAATTTGAAAACAAGAATAAAAAAAGATCCGTTTATTTACGATCGGATAAAATAAATCTAATTCTGTACCATCATATCATTCGAAGGACATCCACTGCCGGACATAGGCCTCCCCCAAGGATTTCCATGACGACCGGTTCTGAGCTTCCCGCGACATTCATCATGTCATCGGTCCATTGAGTGGGAGGCCTGCCTATGCTACCTTTTCCGATGCGCGGTCGCCACTCGAGAAGTTTCCGCCAAGGATTTCCATGACCACCGGTTCTGCGCTTCCCGCATCCGGCGGCTTCCCGCGACCTTCACCAGCTCATCGATCCACTGAGTGGGAGGCCTGCCTATGCTACGTTTTCTGGTGCGCGATCGCCACTCGAGAACTTTATTACCCCAACGGCCATATGTTCTACGAGCTATGTGATCTATATATATCCGTATATCCCTGTATTTTTCAAGAACATGTATGCTGAGATATAACGGTCTTAGTTTCTTGAAAAAGACAGGGATATAAGGACATAGATTTCTCTTATCAGATCGTAATTAAACATAATGGATCTTTTTATAAAACAACTTCTTGTTTTCAAATTATCAGTAGACTACGATTTGTATGGACGGCGTTCTTAAGTTAGTAGACTATTACTCCTTAAGTAATGAATGAAGCGAACCTAGCCGTGGTAATTTTCTCTTTAAAATAGTTTTATATTATAACTTACTATTTCCAATACTTTTCAGATTACTTGAAATAGCTGTTTATCTGGTGGAGGGTGGGGGGGGGGCATGTAATTCTAACCAATAAAACCGGAATATTTCGTAAAAAGAATCAGATGATTTAATATCGACAAAATGTTCTTAGCAGACTCACAATAGTTTCGGCAGACCTATTCAACGATACCCTACACGCGGTCGTAGCACAGTGTGAAGATGTAATAGTCTTTCAGCGGTCGTAGCTCAGTGTGAAGATGTAATAGTCTTTCAGCGGTCGTAGCTCAGTGTGAAGATGTAATAGTCTTTCAGCGGTCGTAGCTCAGTGTGAAGCGGTAATAGTCTTTCAGCGGTCGTAGCTCAGTGTGAAGATGTAATAGTCTTTCAGCGGTCGTAGCTCAGTGTGAAGATGTAATAGTCTTGCAGCGGTCGTAGCTCAGTGTGAAGATGTAATAGTCTTTCAGCGGTCGTAGCTCAGTGTGAAGATGTAATAGTCTTTCAGCGGTCGTAGCTCAGTGTGAACATGTAATAGTCTTTCAGCGGTCGTAGCTCAGTGTGAAGATGTAATAGTCTTTCAGCGGTCGTAGCTCAGTGTGAAGATGTAATAGTCTTTCAGCGGTCGTAGCTCAGTGTGAAGCTGTAATAGTCTTCCAGCGGTCGTAGCTCAGTGTGAAGATGTAATAGTCTTTCAGCGGTCGTAGCTCAGTGTGAAGGTGTAATAGTCTTTCAGCGGACGTAGCTCAGTGTGAAGCTGTAATAGTCTTCCAGCGGTCGTAGCTCAGTGTGAAGATGTAATAGTCTTTCAGCGGTCGTAGCTCAGTGTAAAGGTGTAATAGTCTTTCAGCGGACGTAGCTCAGTGTGAAGCTGTAATTTCAGCTGACGTAGCTCGGTCAATTTTTCTCAGACTATTTGATTACCAAAATAATTTGTTATTAGTAGAAGAAAAACTATTTCCAACTTGTATCTAGGACATAGGTAGATATAACTGTACAAAATTTTAAAAATACACGAGTTTTTCTTTATTTGCCTTTATATTGAAATCGAAATTCGAAAACATATTAATACGTGGCAGGATTAGAACCACTAAGGTTAAATAAAAGAAAAAAATATGAAGTTTCGTTCAATGGGAATATCGATTTCTAAGCGAAACTTTTCACGTTTGTCAACTAGCTCTACTATTGCAACCCTGGAATTATTGACGGTTTTCATTACGCCCCATTATTACGGGGTGTCCTCTAGAATGTCGTTTTATCACGCTTATCCAGTGCCTCCAGTGCCTCCAGTGGGGCTTTATTGACAAACTTGATCGGAACGAAAATAGTTCTACTTGTGAGGATCGGGTTGATAGTTTATAATATGTAAAAAATATCATCTACTAGCTTTTGCCTACGGCTTCGCCTGCGTGGACATAGTTTCAGTCATAGAGTCATTTGAGGTTGCGTGGTGCGCGAGACGCAGCGGCTCGTGAGCGCCAGATACATCAGTAACTATGTCGGGCTTTAGTGGTCTATGTCACTTCCTTCCCTCCGCAACCATGTCTGTGCAAAATTTTGTACCGTTGCGTACGACATGCGCGAGCGGCGTGCAAATGAGTTTTCTCCAGATCCCTCGGGAACTATGTCAGGCTATGCTAATTAGTAGTCTGTGTCCAGCCCCTCAACTATGTGCCAAATATCACATAAATCCTTCGCTGCATTGCGACGTGAAAGAAATTAACAAAAAGAGAGAGTTAACAAAGAGCTATCCCACGAAACCACTCATCGGGATTAAAGATAGCCTATGTACTTCTTTATGCCACAGGCTATGTGCATGCCAAATTTCGTCAAGATTTGTTGAGGCGTTGAAGCGTAAAGAGTTAACAAACAAACAAATCACAATTATAACGTTAGTAACTTTTACGGTGAAGCAAAATATCATGAGTACACCTGCACACGCCTGGGGAAAAAAACTCGATGGTTGTGTGTGAAGTCGACCAACCCGCACTAGGCCCTCGTGGTGGACTAAGGCCCGATCGTCCTAATTCAGGGTAGGCTCAAGCCCCTCGATGGGGACGTATCTGAGCTGACATGATGAATATTAGTAAGGATTTGTG
The DNA here is from genome assembly GCA_947284805.1 of Coleophora flavipennella. NCBI lineage: Eukaryota > Metazoa > Arthropoda > Insecta > Lepidoptera > Coleophoridae > Coleophora > Coleophora flavipennella. The sequence continues at coordinate 1,775,339 of OX369289.1, read as the reverse complement.
TTGGGCCCAAAAATAACACTGAAATAGTTTTGTAAAGCTAAAACTAGATCAGTTTATGTTTCAGTCCAGCACCGGCCATTAAGGCGAGGTATTGATTGGAACAGTTGTCTCTGTCTTTTTCTTTACGTGTAAAGAGTAAAGAAAATAACCACACTTTTTCAATGGTTCACTTTGTATTATCATGTTGTATATTTTTTTAAATTTATACTTCAAAATATTAGTCATATTTAGAGTTGAACTATCTTTGGGATTTTTTTCTATCGATCAAGCCAAAACTACTCAATCGTGTTTCTAATTACATCACCAACAATAAAGGTATTTCTTTTCAACCGTGGGTTTTCTATCGTTTAGGAGTAAATGACGTCAAAAATAACGTAAATCTGTAATATTACCGCCTTAACGGAATTAATTCACTCGCGCCTTGTAATTTATGTATAGATTGATTCATAAAAGATAAATTTTGTTCTCAATGAATAGATATAATGTCTTGCAATTGTGTTGTCGAATCGAGCGAGGTGCGATACTTGTATCGTGGGTCGAGAGATCGGCCATTGCGCTGCGCATAGGCCAATTAGAGGCAACTGGGGTCGCGACTCCACTCCACTCCAGGCTCTGGACGGGATTTATTTGGACTCCTACGCAAGTAACCAGGTTAAGTCCTGCCTATTGTGGGTAATTCTGTGCAAAATGGATCGGTTAGTCAGACCTCACATCGTGACTATATTATCATTTCGCTTTGACTCGGTGGCTCAGTGGTTTGTGCTCATGACTACTGATCCGAGGGTTGTAGGTTCGATCCCCACCCAGTGCAAACATTTGTGTGATGAGCAGATTTGTTTGCCCTGTGCCTGGGTGTTAAATATCTATATGTGTATGTATTTAAACATAAGTATGTATATCAGTCTCTGGTTTCCATAACATAGGGAATCCTACTTTCGGCCGGATGACCATGTGTGATTTGTCCCAGAATATTTATTATTATTTTTTGTCTTAACGGGACAACCGGATAATCTCGTTTTATTATAATGTTCTGGCACAGGTTCTGGTGGCGTCAAATGTTTTCATTTCGTGTATTGATAACATATTTTATCATGAGAATGTATCATTCGTCTTCGGTGGCGTAACGGCAAGGGCTGCTACCTCCTATCCGGGAGGTCGTGGTTCCAATCCTGCCACGTACACGTACCAATGTGTTTTCGAATTTCGATTTCATATGTACGTTTATCCGACGCTCTTAGACGGTGAAGGAAAACATCGTGAGGAAACCTGCACACGCTTGCACAGAAACTCGAAGGTTGTGTGTGAAGTCGACCAACCCGCACTGGGCCCGCGTGGTCGACTAAGGCCCGATCGCCCTAATTCAGGGTAGGCTCGAGCCCCTCGGTGGGGACGTAATACGAGCTGATGATGATGTATCATTCACCGCGAGAATAACGATCCCTGGTGATTATTATACATACGTACACCGCATTGAGCGAACTGTTATTTAATTTGCTCCCGCCTTTTATTTCTGTAAGCTTCTATGATGCGACCAGTTTACATTATTCGGTAATTAAGGCGGGTTTTATTCGGATGCATGTTTTATTGCTCTCGTCCAATGCCCGTCTGTTTGGAATCAAAATCTCTTTATGTCGTTGATGTAATGTTTTAGGACGGCGCGTTGCGAACAGGGTTCGAAAAAATCAAGATAAATACGCTTCTTGATAATTGTAAGAAATACCAGAAGATACATAGATAAACCGTTTATTCACCGACCAGGCAAAACAAAACAATAAGTAAAAGGTTGGTAACAATAAATTAAAAAAAAGATGACACCACTAAGACTAACTTATAGCTAATAGCTAACTTATAATAACTAACGAACCAGTGTAAGAAATTCTTTTTGTTACCTATATTGTTTCATAACTACAACAAATGCATTATAATTTGGGCTATTCTAACAAAAAAAAAAGTATTTTTGGTCTTCTTGCAAATATAGTATGACCATATGAAATCTTTCTCATGAGGCATTTTTCAAATTCAACTCAATAAACAATATTTAACTTAAAAAAACAATGAATGGCACTTAAGTCACAGTTCAATAAAGAGTACTACAAGTTTACTCAACTTTGCATTATCCCGTAATCCTAACTGAAATTTTCTTGTAAGGGGAATCCCCACGGCGCGGCACGTTGACACTTTGTGCGTTCGAATAGACGCAAGTTTGGAAATACACGTTCGAATACAGTTCACTTTCACGAACGCAATCTTTTGTTATTATCAGTCGATAATTATCCATTTGTTATTATCGCGATAATTATCCTTTCGAACCCTGGTTGCGAAACTGTGATTTTCGGAGAAGGTTATACAAGATAGCTCGTGGTTTAGAATCATGGACGATCACATTTAAAGGACTTTATTTGAAACGAGTGTAGTAACCACCAAGTGATCGCCACGTAGCACTCCACTCGCTCCATAGGTACCAGGAGGTCGCGGTTTCGGTTCTCGGTGGGGTCTAACTTTGTAAGACTGTTTGGTGGGAAGGTATATTCTAAGGTCGCCTAGCTAGTTACCCTCTCTTTTTTATCATTGACTAGTAGGTGCCCAGCGGCGTTGCCCGCGCAGATCCTGTGGAAATTCACCAAAATCCTTTCTTAGCGCATGCTTACATAACTATTTGTATGCCAAATTTCAGCCCGATCCGTCGAGTGGTTTGAGCTGTACATTGATAATCAGTCAGGATAAACGATTTTGTAAGTTTAGATTCGGGAGAGTTTGACTTCAAACTCTCCTGTTAAGTGGCGATAGAGTCGCAGGTGGAACGCAGGCAATCCCAAAAAATGCCTATTCGGCATCATTGTAACTACCATGATACCATCACGTGCGATGATGCGAAGGGCTTACCAATTGTCTATGAATTGAACAAAACCTTCGGAACCCATAAAGCAGAAAACAATATGATCACTATGCCACTATTAATGTTATTTTGTGGTCTGTCAAAATCATCAAACATTGCAGAACATAGCGCGAGGCTATCAGAGATAGCTATAATATTACTGTATTGTTTTTAAATTAGATTTTATAATTATCAGCGTTATAATTATCGATGGTAATTATAGTTTGAACCCTAATTGTATTTAAAATAAACCTGTCCTTGTAACATTTTATAGTTAAGTAGAGGACTCCTTCACTCTTCTGTAATAGAGAGCAATGTTTTGCTACAATAACTAGCCTAGCCTAGTTGTAGTGTCGCACGATAGGAAAAGAACTAGCCATAACAAGATACGCAATGAAAACTTCATTGTTTTAAGAATGTCTGTTATTTTTATGATTTTTTTAATGTATTGTTTTAATTCCAGGTGCTGGCGAGTCGGGCAAGAGTACTATAGTCAAACAAATGAAGTAAGTATAATATACTTTTTGTTTTATACTTGTTGAATATTTTTTTAAAAACCGTTATACTTTTAGGTACATGCGTTTCTTTGAAAAGTTTTTCTGCTCAAAAAGCCAAATGATAAGTGTTCCAAATGTGTATTAAATACACGTTTCCAAATTCAAAAAAGGCGAGCACAGTATTTACTACGATTCTATTGAAAACAAAAGACTATCCTGGGACCTCCATTCCACCTCCAAAATTCATCATCACATCTATTTCAAAATACCAAAAGGATCTATTGTAACCGGGAATAAGGCTTTATACCAAATTTCAGCTCAATTAGATTTCTGGAAATCGCTCTAAAATCGTTTGCAAGATTTGACCTACCTTAACATACATACCAAAATTGCAGTTTAGATAAAATTATTTAAAATGTATCCTTTCTAGTTTGCTTTATTATAAAAAAGTGGTAAAGTGGATGTCGTACCACTCCTAAAGTAGGGTTCCGTAGAAAAAGGTTATTTTTGCATTTAGTTTATTTCATATAATAAGAAAAAACGGCTGTAAATAGTTAATTTCACAAAATAAAACACAATTAAAATATTAAAAAATAAGCCAATAAAATTTCCACATCTAGTTAGGACATTTTGTACAGAATTTCTATTACATTATTATTTAATTTCTTTGAAAAACTTACTGTTAATTAATACTGAAATAGAAACAAAACTTACTATAGCCAATATTAAGAAAACTATAGCTTTTAACAAGTTTCTCCTATTTTACTTATCTAACTGCATGACATATGAAAGACTATGGCTATACAAAATATTTTTTTTTATTTTATTAATTAATATGTATATCTCCCAGGTAGAAGATGCACACTTTGATAAAAATTCTCACTTCGAATAGTTTTAAAATATATATTTACCGATCAGCCACACGATAGGGGACGCGAAGAAAAATCATTCCCATTTCTAAAGGACTAGCCTAAAGAAACCTTTTTTAGGTTTGAAGTAAAATTTAAGTGCGTTTGGCTACATCTCACCTGATGATAAGTGCCGATGCAGCCGAGGATGTAACACTAAAGCTCAAATAGTGCCTATTCTTTCTCGTCGTAGTGTAACCATGCCAAAGACGAAAGTGGTCTATGAACAAAAAGCGATGGTATGGTTAAAGCCCAGTGGTACATAAAAATCTGTCTTTGTCTTGTTCTTTACGTGTAAAGAGTGAAGAAAATAACCACACTTTTGCACTTTTTCGATGTTTTCGTTTTTATTTTCATCATATTTATCTTAAATAAATATCCATTCGATGTTTTCCCTTCAGTCACCTATGAACTTTATTTTAGTAAATACTTAAATAATATTATCAAATTACTTATTTTAAAAATAAAATCGAAAATAGACGATAAAATGACTCGAAAAGGTACCTTTGCGAAATTATTCTATCGAGCCAACTTAATTAAATCGTGTTTCCATTCGATACAGTCCCTCGTAACTGTTCTCAATAATACCAATATGTTTTCCTAAATTTTAAATTTACTGTTAACTATTTCAAAAATGAATTCTAAAAACCATTTTAAGTGGATTTTTACGCGATTGTTTAAGCGATTATGGTCTTCGGGTTAGGATACCCTAGCTATAACCTTAATACCAAACACCAAAACACCACCACCACGAACAACACCACAACCGGTGGTAGATCGATTCCCATACTTTCAGCTGTATAGCACTCACAGTGTTCGAGTAAACAGCTGAGATTTGATACATCGACGGACATAACGTTACACCATTTTACCTTTTATCTTTGATTAGAAAATTATGTAGTAGTGAGGCGATTACAATTTACAATCAATCATATATCAAATCAATTATAATAATTGTAAACTTATTGTCGTTCGATTGCTGCAAACAAACAATAAGTCTGTGTATTATCGGCGCGTAGGTATCAATTGATACATTATATCTACAACTTGTCAACAAGCTTTTAAACGTAATCAGTAAGATAAGAGATTATGTTTATGAGTGATAGAGACTTTATGCAATATCATGCCTGAATCGATAATGTGGGATAAAGCTAATTAATATATCGAAATAACAATTATTTACATTTATACAATAGGGTAAAATTATATTCTGTATCTTGTGTTTAGAGCATAAAGTTTTATCTACCTAACTATCTCATCATCATATCAGCCGAAGGACCTCCACTGCTGGATATAGGCCCCCCCCAAGGATCTCCACGACGACCGGTTCTGCGCTGCCCGCATCCAGCGGCTTCCCGCGACCCTCACCAGGTCATCGGTCCACCGAGTGGGAGGCCTGCCCACACTGCGCTTTCCGGTGCGTGGTCGCCACTCGAGAACTTTACAGCCCCAACGGCCATCTGTTCTACGAGCAATGTGCCCCGCCCACTGTCACTTAAGTTTAGCAATTCTGAGAGCTATGTCGGTTACTTTGGTTCTCCTACGGATCTCTTCATTTCTGATTCGATCACGCAGAGAAACTCCGAGCATAGCACGCTCCATTGCCCTTTGGGTGACCTTGAGCCTTCTTATGGGGCCCATAGTAAGCGACCATGTCTCAGTTCCGTATGTCATCCTAACTAACTATCTAAATAAAAAGAAGTAAACAAAATAAAAAACAGCTGCGGTCGGGGTAGGGACCTTCGTCAAGAACGCAGTTCTTTTTATTAGGTACAAGCTTTTATTTCAGTTCATGAGCTAACGGGCGGTAAATTCACACAGGTCGTGCATTATAGGGTCGCGCATTATACTAGTTTTTAAGAACGCAGTTCTTTTTATTAGGTACAAGCTTTTATTTCAGTTCATGAGCTAACGGGCGGTAAATTCACACAGGTCGTGCATTATAGGGTCGCGCATTATACTAGTTTTTAAGAACGCAGTTCTTTTTATTAGGTACAAGCTTTTATTTCAGTTCATGAGCTAACGGGCGGTAAATTTACACAGGTCGTGCATTATAGGGTCGCGCATTATACTAGTTTTTATTTTAGTTAAAGTCCATGACAAAAGTTGCACATTCACAGATCGAGTATTATTGGGTCATGCATTATACATAAAATACATTTTGCCAAATACATTACATATAAAATCTAAATTTAATCTGAAAAAAAACCCGAAAAGCCCTAAAAAACCCAGTGGGGGTAGATAGTTTTTGCCAAAATCCGGGTTTTTTCAAACCCTGCTTAAAAGGTACGTAGTAACTTAGTTTATTGTGTATTGTATTTAATTGTATATGCCGAATTAATATACAATATTATTTTGTCAGAAAATTTAATACGCACACATTTTTTCTAAATATCAATTTTCGGTAAAACGCAGCATATAGCATAAGGGGTAATCATGTAAAGCACTCAAGTACAAGAATTTAACACTTTAATATTTTTAATCCGTATGATTTGTTTTTCAATTGTTAAAATTAGATGTACTGAAAAAATTAATAAATATTTAAAGAATTCCTTATGAATACATATATCGTTAAAGATTTCAGGATTTAACGCAAATTGTCATTTCGGGAACGCATCATGTCCGAGAACGCTATTAAAAGTCAATTAATAAGCAAAAATCTTTTTTCTTTTCTTATTAAATCAATTATTAATTGCAAATATACATTCATTTCTTTGTCTCTATACTAAATTAAATGTCCAAAATTATATAAATATTACCTTTAAAGGAACTAGAACTATGAAAACACGTGAATTTATGTTTCTCATAGCTTGTTTTTCAAAATAACTTCAAACAAAAAGTAATTGACATGCTTATCATTTTTAAAAGTTGAGAGCATATCTCAACTGGGTACTTATCTTCTATTGGCAAGTATCACTCCACGCTGTTTATGACTAGGCTGGGACTAGTTCAAATTTAAAGCACCAGATGGCAACTACGTTTTTACCATAAGAATGAATACACCCTCGCACTAATTATATTTTTGACTACGAGATTGCGTAGCGCCAATTATCACAATACAATACAATATTCTTTATTGCATCACAACATAGAAAAAGAAGAAATCACTATAACTACTAGTATCTATCTATCACTTGCCAATAATGAAAAGATCATTTTGCGTATTCATAAACTATAACTTTTTGAGCGTTCCTGAAATGATCCGAATGACCCGTTTTCAAAAAAAAATATGTAAATAATTAATTTTTAGCTTGCCCCGCTTGAATATCAATTAAAGATAAGTTAGTCAATGATTAAAACAGGTTTTCAGAACGATGTTTTTTTAATGGAATTAAGAACTTGGAATTTACCACCTTGTTGGGGATTCTGCGCCAAGTAGGTAATAATGTGGATAAAAAAACACTGTTAAATAAGTATTCTGTGGCAAATAATTTCTGGAGGTAAAACATTGTATTGATTCCTAGCGATAAAGTGATGCAAGGTAGCCTAATTTTAAGTAACCTGTGCGTGTTTTGAACCTGAAAAAAAATTAAGGGGATTTCTACTCATGCAATCTAACCACTTTTTCCAAAAAACCTATTCACAATTCGCAAAAATTGCGAGTTGTCAATGATAAGTTGTCATATACTAAATTGATCAGAACAGCTTTGTCTGGAAGGTCCAAATGGTATTTTTTTGGCGAACTGAGCAGGTATAGAATAGTTTTCTTAAAAGTGAAAATGTTCAGTTTCATGGACTGAGTTCCCCATATTTTTTCAGGTATATCAGAACGACCCTTAAATAATTTATTCGCCTTTAAATCATTATTTCCTAAAATACCCTAAACCAAAAACAACGCGACAGACCAGCATAATCTATTATCTCGCCTCGAATTGCCCACGAAAATATTCCGGGTCCAATTTCTAGACAAGAACTTTTGAATGTTTGATTCGATTACGGAATTGCTGTGTTTTTCCGTAAGTTGTGCCGCAAGCGTAGGTGGCACAGCAGGGGTAGGGCTCCCCCGGGAATGCCTGGGCAGGGTTGCCGTGCCCGGCGTGCCCGGCGCTCGCGTGGTCGCAGGTGGGGTCGTCGCATGGACCTAATATAGTCAGCCGGCTTTGCAATTTGATGCCGCACTTGGAATATTTTATGCCGATTGCCGAAACTAAAAATAGAGAGGAAAACCCAGTACCCGCCTATACTCGTGACCGGGTGCTGCCCGTGTGAACTGGAGTTAAAGGTATCAATGACATTCAATGATTTTTATGTATAACTTTTCATGTCATATTGTTTTCATGTTCTAATGACATAATCTGGTTTACTTCAAGGATTGTATTTTTACAATATTAACTAATGATTGTTTCCTGATTTTCCACAAATGAAATTATGTTATTATTATTTTATGACTATCAGAAAGAGTGTAATTTGCACCTATTTTGAATAAATACCTTGAATCTTGAATTCTAATATCAACAGTCCACTAAGGCGACGAATAACTTTCCTATTACGATCTCTGACGTCATTGACTGACTACGTAGCAATGCGCAAACATTTATACTCCTTACGTTTAATTCTTATGCCGTCTACGTCACTCGCACAAGCACAAGGCGACAATTTTTAACAGCGCATACCTATTACGAGTGTAAATATACGTACGTACGGCGTATACAAATACACACTTCTTCAGTTGTTTTGTTGTGTTCTACTAAAGTTTGCTGATAAACCTAATGAAAAGAGGATGTACGAAGTAATTGTCTTAGAAATGCATGGCAATAGAAGATAGTTGTTCGTGTGCGGGAACCCTATTCGAGCCTCAGATTCTACCTAACCTACAAAACAAAAAAAAAACCCAACAGCATAAAAACTTGATCCCTATTTTTTAGCGAGTGGGGTAAAAATGTATTCTATGTTACTCACGGAATTCAGACAATAACGACACCTCGCACTCCAAAATCTATCAAGACGTTACAGGGCGTGCCAAAGAAATAAACAAACTCTTTTTTTTTGCTAGTCGGGTAAAAATGTATCCTATGTCACTCACGGGATCAAGACAAACCAAACGACACCTCGAACCCCAAAATCTATCAAGTCGCTTACACTAGAAAAACATAACCCTCTTTTTGGCACAGTCGGGTAAAATAGCTGGACATGCTACAAATATATATATAAAATTTGAGTGCGTTTGACTACAACTCACCTGATGGTAAGTGATTGATGATGCAGTCGAGGATGGTACACGCAAACTCAAATAATGCCTATTCACTCTTGCCTTGAAGATCCCCAAATAAGTGATAATATGTGAGTAATCGAATAGAAAAGAAGCTTCATATTACTCGTGTAGTGCGACTGAACAAATATAATTTGTCTCTCAATAATAATTCGGTCCAAAAGATGAAGTGGGCGGTGGTGTTAGCGACATGGTGTCCAATTTGTGGTGTAATCTAATCACTGGCCGTGTCAACAAATCACGATAACGAGCCCAGCACGGAAAAGCGTGCAAATGCGAGAACGTAATATAACCAACACTAGGCCCAGTGTTGCCGTTTTAGCGCATTTAGCGCTAGAACTAGTGCGCTTTCGAAGCAGTCTAGCGCCAAAAAATTTCAACGTTTCATACATTTTAGCGCTCGTTGAGATCAGTCTCTCCATACCACTAACGCCGAAAATTCATTACTTTATTTGTTCTGGCGCTTTTTGAAACATTATTTAGCGCACTTTAGAAAAATGGAGCGACAACACTGACCAGTCCTTACACGGTGACAAACATCATATCCGATCACATTAGGTTTTGTGACACGTACTTAGAACATAGTAGAAGAATATTGAAATCGTTTTAGATGTTTACTAGCTGTTGCACGCGATTTCGTATAGCCTATAGGTATGTTAATCCGGGTCCTAATCTGTCTTACCCACTTAATTTGATCTAAATCAATCTAGCCGTTTAGGCGTGAAGAGTTAACAAATAACACACGCACACACACAAACTTTCGCATGTAAATTAGTGGGATTGTTACAAAATTAGAACATTTATGGGCATGTGAAAAGTTTTATTATAAAACATTTATTTCCGTAGAATCACCCTTATATGGTTTTTGTATCTGTGTATGTAAACACCAGTAATGTAAAGCGACAACTCTTATAATAGGGTTTTGTACCTCAAAAGGAACCCTTATAGAATCTCGAGACCCTTTTTCTCAAGAACGTACACGTGGAGGTATCAAGTTGATATTATTATCAATATTAAACTTTATGGTCCCTTTAAAGCTGTGTCCCAAATATATAATAAAAAACTATAGGGTATTTCCCGTTGACCTAGAATGATAAAATTTGGCAAAAGCAAGGTCTCAAAGCACTAGTAGAGGCAAAAATCCGCAAGTTGTAAATTTGTATTTATGTTACATAAATAATGTTTTTTTTTCGATTACTGACTTACATTTGACGAATTGACCATGACGTACGAGTATATCGATGTTTTGAAAACATATTTTCAACTACTAAGTTGAGTTTGTCCTTCATTCAATTCGATTGTTGTGTTCGTTTATGTTTGTTTTTCGTACCCAAATAAATATGTTTTGGCGTGGATGGAACCCTCGGTCAGTGTTCGAGTCCGACTCGCAATTGGCCGGTTTTTTGGCGCTATGACCGCCATGACGTGAGTTTGAAACGTGCATGAACGTATTGCGGCTCCATTTAAAATAAAGCAAGCTAAATGTAGCCATTTATCTGCGATTCACTCTTGACCACATTTTTGTCAATGTAGGATAAATGTTGCATTCATCACTATCAGTGGAGGTCATACATAACAGTCATCTCAGGACGGCCCTACATTAACCTATCTGTGGCCCCTGCCGTGCAATCACCGCATTTCACCCTCTGTTCCCTGTGCACCTACACGAATGCAAAAACCATCTTAGGGTGATTCACCTGTCAGCATAGCTATATTTAACCCCCGTCGTAATAAGAGGGGTGTTAAAAATTTTAGGCTTGTGCCTGTCTGTGTCATATACTCGTACATGTCATCGCAGCTGCTAAACTAGTGGACAGATTTCAATGCGGTTTTTACAAGCTTTATAATATGTATTAATTTGCGGTGTTAGTTAGATTGGGGCAAACCTTGGAAGCTAAATTAGTAGTAGGTACTACCCGGTTTCCGATTGAGCTGAAATTTTCCGTACACGTTAAATTTGGAGCACAATGCATGGCTAGCTAAGTGTCGTCATTCTAAATCCAATATGGCGGACTTTCAAAGATGGCTCAGTTATTTTTTAATTTAGTTAGGGACTTAGGGTTACGAAGTAACTAGTATCTCATCTGTGCTTAGGGTATTAAATGAAAGGGAGTGAGAAGAATATGAAATAGTTAAAATTATTTTCATATTAAAGCTTGTACCTGAAAGTTTTAGGGATTTTTGGAAAATTATTTTATTCAAAAACTAGATTAACCGATATATGGTTCTTAACCATGTCTGATAGAAATCCTTTAACAGTCTATGGCCATGGAGATAGCGGACTGCCCGCCAAAACGGCAAGAGATAGAGGAGAAGTGGTGCCGTAACTAAAATAATGTACACGCCGCGCCGGCCAGATTTTACGTGCGATTAAAAAATCAAAATGGCCGCCGCAGGTGAAGTTGCTCCAATTTGGCTGTTTGACGGCGGTTTTTCATCATCATCATATCAGCCGAAGAACATAGGCGTCCCCCAAGGATTTCCACGACGATCGGTTCTGCGCTGCCCGCATCCAGCGGCTTTCCGCGACCTTCACCAGGTCATCGGTCCACCGAGTGGGAGGCCTGCCTACGCTACGCTTTCCGGTGCGCGATCGCCACTCGAGAACTTTACTGCCCCAACGGCCATCCGTTTGTTTTTTTTTTTTTTACAAATTATTGATTATTTTTGATGTACACGTTTTCACTGCTGACACGGCATACAGCATTCACCAAAGTAAAATTCAGCTCCATAAATTATTCTTTTGTAAAGAGAAACAAGGTAGCCCTTTCTCTATTGATATTTTTTTGTTAAAAGAGTGGAGGGCTAGAAAGTTAAATCGAATGACAAAATGTTGCATCGTGACTCGGGAATACTGAATCCGCCCACCATTACTATCCCCATTCTGCGTGACTTGCACTAATTCAGTTCAATGAACTTCATATTGAAGCAAAACCTTCGAGAGACTCCATACGAATAGGGGTGATAACCGCTTGTCATTTGAGTTACTTTTTATCACCTGTCAAAAACGAAATGCATAAAAGTAACGTTATAGATTTTCAGTCATTTATTGACTCATTTTTTTTAAATTAAAAATTTGAGTGCGTTTGGCTGCACCTCATCTGATGGTAAGTGCCGATGCAGCCGTTGATGTAATACGCAAGCTTAGATAGTGCCAATTCACTCTCGACTTGCAGATTCACCGGTTTCTGGCAGAATAACAGCGAGTTAATTTCTATCGTTTGTAAATTGTACCTGGAAATCGTTGTACTGTGCTCTACATAAAAGATTTTATATTCTATTCTATTTCTAAATTATACGAATCGGGGAATACAGACGCCGGCAGGGAATTCCACTTTTTGGCCGTTCGCATCACCATATCAGCCGAAGGAAGTCCACTGCTGGACATAGGCCGTCCTCAGTCTTCAGCTTGCAGTTGACTTTGACCAACAGACAGATCTCTCGCGAACACTTTTGAGCCTTTGTTGTTCTCAATCGCCTCTTTAATACAATTTGTATTATAGTGGCGCAAATCGCGAGTTAGAGACTTAGAGATCTGCCTGTTTAGTTGCCGATACTGAGTAGCGTCTTCAGAGGACTGCAAAAACAATCTTCGTCTTTCTTCCATGAGGTTGCTGGTCAAGTCAGAGATTTTTTTGGTTCTGTTTGAACGGCGAGTTTTGAAAATCTTAGACCCGACCGTTTGGACAATTTCCACGAACCTGTCGTTATAATCGTCCACATTCTCGCAGTCTCCTAGGCATTCGAAGCGATTGTGCAACTCGAGCTGAAAGTTTTCGGGGTTTTGGAGCTGGATGGGCGCTGGTCGGAGTGTGGACTTCATCAGTCGACATCTTTCTAGCTTGGTCTTTAGATTAAATGTGCCTCTTACCATTCGGTGATCGCTTCCTGTTTTGACTGAGTTGATCACAGAGACATCATTGAATATTTGCCTTCTTGTCGACAAGATGAAGTCGATCTCGTTCTGCATAGTCGGCCGTTCGCATACTGAACGAAAAAGCAAAACGCTTCGTGCGTAAAGGTGGAACATTGAAGACAAAGGGGTGGAATCGGACTTCGCGCCTGTTCGTCCAATGATGAACTGGAGAGGTGGGAATTGATGGAAAACAAAGCGGCTATGCTTTATTGTGTAGGAGGACACGTTTAAGTGTCACTTACCATCAGGTGAGATATGGTCAAACGCACTAAATTTTTTAATAAAAAAAGTGATCAATAATTTTTTTTTTAGATGCCTTTCTTCATCCCAATGGTATATATGTTTATCTTTGTCAGTTAACTTGCTCCGTGTCATGAGTAAGTATCCTCTATAATTACAAGCTTTTATTAAGCTTGCAATGTTTGTAATTTACTTTGTTTAGGTCAAATCTTGCAAGAGATTTTGAGCGACTTCCAGAAGTCCGATTTAGCTAAAATTTGGTAAGAAGCCGTATTCACGGTGACAATAGATCCTTTTGGTATTTTGAAGTTGATCTGATGATGAACTTTGGAGGTGGAATCAAGGTAGCAGGGTCCTTTTGTTTTCAATAGTTATCGTAAGAAATACTGTGCTCGACCTTTTTGAATTTGGAAACGCGTATTTAAATTCACATTTGTCTCACTGATCATTTAAAATTTTTGATTATATAAACTCTTTTCGGTCGGTAGCGCAATGGCAAGAGCCGCTACCTCCTATCTGGGAAGTCGAGGTTCGAGTCCTTCCGTACCAATGTGTTTTCGAATTTCCATCTCATATGTATGTTTATTCGACGCTCTTACGGTGAAAGAAAACATCGTGTGGAAACCTGCACACGCCTTCGAAGAAACTCGAAGGTTGTGTGTGAAGTTGACCAACCCGCACTTGGCCCTCGTGGTCGACCAAGGCCCGATCGCCCTCATCCAGGGTAGGCTCGAGCCCCTCGGTGGGGACGTATATATGAGCTGATGTGATGATGATGTGAAACTCTTTTCAAATAAACGCCTGCGAAGAAAGTCGGAAGGTTGTGTGTGAAGTTGACCAACCCGCACTGGGCCCGCGTGGTCGATCAAGGCCCAATCGCCCTCATTCAGGGTAGGCTCGAGCCCCTCGGTGGGGACGTATATATGATCTGATGTGATGATGATGTGAAACTCTTTTCAAATAAAAGGTTGCACCTACCTAAAAGTTTTATGGTTTTCACATGCTATTAGTCAACAAAATTAACTAACATAAAGTAAAATTAATCAACATTAACTAAAATTAACTAACACAAACTAGGTACTTAAAATAAAGTAAGTAAAAAGGACTTTCCGCGATATGGACTGTTTTGGCCATTGGTAACGTTTATCAATCAATATAGCGTAATGTGAGTAATAGAGTATGAACTGCTAGTATTTAACTTCTTAAATGTTGCTTTTTATTATGTGTTATAATAACCTAACCAATTTTATTATAAAATTAAAACCCTACTGTTTATTAAAATGTTTCCTGTATCACTCACGGTGTGAAGACGAATCTAACGACACCTTACACTTCAAAATCCATCAAGCCGTTTATGCTACCTACATACATACATACTCCCGAAAAAATTGCCCTCCTCTCTGATGGGCACTCGGGTAAAAACGAAACTGTTGAAACATATTGGAAATAGCAAGGCGTGACGTCATAGTTATCAGTGTCATTGATGTATGGTGATGGAAAACAAGTAAAGTTTTTAAATTTCAGTAATAGGGCAACTTATAACTTATAGCCGCCTCCGTGGCGTAATGGTTAGTCCATTCGCTTCACACCAGGAGGTCGCGGGTTCGATTTCCGGGTGGGGTCATCTTGTAAGGCTCGGTTTGGTTGGTGGTAGGGCATTTTCTAAGCCCGCCTGGCTAACTTCCACCATCTTATCTAAGTCTTGCCGCCAAGCATCAGTGTTAACAACATTGATGTGTTCCGGCTTAAAGATAAGATAGCCAGTTCTCCATTGCATTGGAGGATCTTGGTAAGCCCGCTTCCATCTTCGGCACCATCGTCACTTACCATCAGGTGAGATGATGCCAAGGGCTTACCAATTGTGAATAAAAATAAAAAATAAACTTAGTAAATAATATTTCATAATTTATTTTTTATACAGTCAATTATTCTATTCAAAGAATGTATACATAATTTAAAGTACTCGAAATTTTGAAATCCGATCTCGTCATCTGATTAGGTAGCTGGCTCGCGTCCTAAATGACGTGTAAATTCTTATTACGGTAGCCACACCGTTGAGGCCGCCTGAATTGCTACTTGTAGGCAAGGTGGTGTCGTCACCCATTGTTAAAAGCCGCTAGGGGCGCTCGCGTGTAGAAGTCTAGGCCACCTGATTAGGACTAGGCACTGGTTAGGAATAGTGCTAGCTAGAGAAAAGACCGATTTACATGTAGTTTAGTTAAGTAGCGAGTTAAGAAGTAGAAACTTGACGATTAAGTACGGAGAATATAATTATGATGTTCTATTTTTTCGGATAGTCAAATGCAATACAATGGCAATGCAATACAATGTACTGTACTGTGAGATATAGTCAAACGCACTCAAATTTTTAATTAAAAAAAAATGCAAGTCCACCCGCCCGTCCGTCTCCGGCACCCCGACAACTAAACTGTCGCGCGTATAGACTGGCGTGTTTAGTAGGTACAGTTCATACGACTGACCGGTCACACAAACTCGCCTGTACGTGTAGACGCAACTTGTTACTAACCGATTTAAATCGATTATGTTGCAACTTGACTCGCTACTTAACCACACCCTGGACACTTCATACAACGGGCCAAAAATGACTTTTCATACAACGGGCCAAAAATAACATTTCAAATAAATAGAGTTTAAAAAAACTAAAAAACACGCTTTTAAAGTAAATCAGACTAAAAAGTAAAAAATAATTCTTAATATAAGTTGAAAATAATAATTAACAAATTACTAGTATTATTGTGATAAAGCGTGGGGCGCTCTGTGCCATATTTTTCGTCTATCGAGCAACCCACACTTTTTCACAATAATACTAGTAATTTGTTAGTTATTATTTTCAACTTATATCAAGAATTATTTTTTACTTTTTAGTCTGATGTACTTTAAAAGCGTGTTTTTTTAGTTTTTTTAAACTCCATTTATTTGTTATTTTTTAATTCAAACTTATGAAATTATTATACTGTCGCTGATTCTTGATAAGTCTAAAAAGTTTGAATTAAATCTGTCCGTTTAAAGTGGGTCAAAATCGAGTCCAAAGGAGTCGGTTACATACAAACGTACAGGTGAAGCTAATGAAAGCGTGATAAAACGGAATGACGGAATGTAGACGCATCTTGTTGCTTAACGATTTAAATCAATTATGTTGCAACTTGACTCGCTACTTAACCACACCCTGGACACTTCATACAACGGGCTG
The DNA here is from genome assembly GCA_947284805.1 of Coleophora flavipennella. Lineage (NCBI taxonomy): Eukaryota > Metazoa > Arthropoda > Insecta > Lepidoptera > Coleophoridae > Coleophora > Coleophora flavipennella. The sequence goes on along the minus strand of OX369289.1, from coordinate 1,758,483 downwards.
GAAATGACATTTCATAAAAGGAATGACGGAATGTAGACGCATCTTGTTGCTTACCGATTTAAATCGATTATGTTGCAACTAGACTCGCTACTTAACCACACCCTGGACACTTCATACAACGGGCCAGAAATGGCATTTCAAAAAAGGAATGACGGAATGTAGACGCAACTTGTTACTTACCGATTTAAATCAATTATGTTTCAACTTGACTCGCTACTTAACCACACCCTGGACACTTCATACAACGGGCCAGAAATGACATTTCAAAAAAGAAATGACGGAATGAAGACGAAACTTGTTACTTACCGATTTAAATCAATTATGTTTTAACTTGACTCGCTACTTAACCACACCCTGGACACTTCATACAACGGGCCAGAAATGGCATTTCAAAAAAGGAATGACGGAATGAAGACGCAACTTGTTATTTACCGATTTAAATCAATTATGTTTCAACTTGACTCGCTACATAACCACACCCTGGACACTTCATACAACGGGCCAGAAATGGCATTTCATAAAAGGAATGACGGAATGTAGACGCATCTTGTTGCTTACCGATTTAAATCGATTATGTATCAACTAGACTCGCTACTTAACCACACCCTGGACACTTCATACAACGTCAAAAAAGGAATGACGGAATGAAGACGCAACTTATTACTTACCGATTTAAATCAATTATGTTTCAACTTGACTCGCTACTTAACCACACCCTGGACACTTCATACAACGGGCCAGAAATGACATTTATAAAAAGAAATGACGGAACAAACAAAATGGCGGCGAAATCCTATACGTTCGAGAACCAAACTATAAACCAATCTGTATCAATTTGGGTGCCGTGGGGGTGAGGTCGCAATCTAGAGAGCGGCAGGGAATGTCCAATTGTCCATACTGTATGTTAGTACTTATATATATACTTTGACTTAACTAACTAAACTGCGAGTTAAATCAGCCTTCGGGGTACCTCATTCATTTTGTGAGGGTGACATGTTTTATAATAAAATCGAAACATTAGTTTACGCTTAATAATAGAGCTCGCAACAAAATTGAAAACTAAAAGCGTATTTAATGCTGCCGCAACCTGATTGATAAAAGTGGGGGGGTGACATTGCGGTAAAACGCGGTATAGAAAAACTAGACAACTTATTTTTTCGGTAGGTACTACTTTTCATAATAATTGTAATCGATCGTTCGGTATATTGTGTTATTTATTCGCTGATCATCATGCGAAAATCTGTTTATTTCCTTGTTTTGGTCTCAATCACTTTGTGTTGGAATAAACAAAAGTAGACATTTATAAAATACTAGTGGATGCCCGCAGCTTTGCCCGCGCAGATCCCGATTTTTGTGGTTCCCGTGGGAATTTCCCAAAATCCTTTCTTAGCGGATGCCTACGTCATAACATCTACCTGCATGCCAAATTTCAGCCCGATCCTTCCAGTGATTTGGGCTGTGCGTTGATAGATCACTATGTCAGTCAGTCAGTCACCTTTGAGTTATATATATTTAGATAGGAATGTCTGAAGGAAATAAAATGTTTGCGCCGCACACATTGTTTTCTCTTCATGTAGGAATGTAAGATTTATATGAAAATACTAATGGTAATGGTTGATGTAAGTGGGTCTTAGAATGAACTTGGACAAGACAAAAATTATGTCAAACGTCCGTGTCATACCTACTCCTCTGAAGGTTGGAGGCTCTACACTCGAAGTTGTTACCGAATATGTGTACCTGGGACAAACAGTCCAGTTAGGTAGGTCCAACTTCGAGAAAGAGATCAATCGTCGAATCCAACTCGGCTGGGCAGCGTTCGGGAAGCTTCGCAATATCTTTACGTCCCAGATACCGCAGTGTCTTAAGACCAAGGTCTTCGACCAATGTGTGTTGCCAGTGATGACGTACGGAACTGAGACATGGTCGCTTACTATGGGCCTCATAAGAAGGCTCAAGGTCACCCAAAGGGCAATGGAGCGTGCTATGCTCGGAGTTTCTCTGCGTGATCGAATCAGAAACGAGGAGATCCGTAAGAGAACCAAAGTAACCGACATAGCTCTCAGAATTGCTAAACTTAAGTGGCAGTGGGCGGGGCACATTGCTCGTAGAACAGATGGCCGTTGGGGCAGTAAAGTTCTCGAGTGGCGACCACGCACCGGAAAGCGTAGTGTTGGCAGGCCTCCCACTCGGTGGACCGATGACCTGGTGAAGGTCGCGGGAAGCCGCTGGATGCGGGCAGCGCAGAACCGGTCGTCGTGGAGATCCTTGGGGGAGGCCTATGTCCAGCAGTGGACTTCCTTCGGCTGATATGATGACTAATGGTACTCAGCTCAGTGAACTCGCGATATTCTCGTTTTAAAAAATATAGGTACACTCAGTAACGCTTGCGCGACGTAGGATCAGTATAGCGCCATCTAGTGGTGTTTAGAGAAACGATGTTTTCAACATTTACAACCCCCTATGTCTCGGCAACCCCTTAACCGATTCGGCTCGTGTTCGAACATAACAATTGTTTTTGTCTCATTAATTCGCCTACCCATTTTCGCGACGACGTTCCGATCATATATACTCGAGTTGTCGTCGAATAAACATTTATACATACATACATACATGCAAACGCCAAAAACTTAGCTCGCTCTGATGCTCGCTCATTAAATTATTCTACATATTATTGGTTACCTTATTTTCAAGTCCATGCACTTGAAGTCACATGCTAGCACTAGTATTGACATTGACAGAATGTGATATGCTAGAATTAGTGCCTATCTATCATAAGTACCAAGAACTTTTACGTCCGTCTAGAAGTGTATTTTAATATATTATTGAAATCGCTTAAAGCGATAAGTCCGCCTTTGCATATCGTTGTATATTTTGCTAGTTAATAAGTTTTTCATTTTTGTATATTTGGTGTGCAATATAGGATATTTATCTTATCTTATATCATACTAGATGGACCGAGTCGTTACCGGTTGAGCCACCGACGTTTTTACGGGTAGGCTCGAGCCCCTCGGTGGGGACGTATATGAGCTGTAATGATGATGATGATGATATCATACTAGTGGATGCCCGCAGCTTCGCCCGCGCAGATCCCGACTTTTGCGGTTCCCGTGGGAATTTCCCAAAATCCTTTTTAAGCTGATGCCTACGTCATAACATCTACCTGCATGCCAAATTTCAGCCCGATCCGTCCAGTGGTTTGGGCTGTGCGTTGATAGATCACTATGTCAGTCAGTCAGTCAGTTAGTCACCTTTGAGTTACATATATTTAGAAGATAATAATAATATATTAACCGCCTCCGTAGCTCAGAGGCAAAGTTCACTGGCTTTACACAGGAGGTCGCGGGTTCGATTCCCGGCGGGGTTTGTAAGACTCGGTTTGGTTGGTGGTAGGGAATTTTCTAAGCCCGCCTGGCTAGCTACCACCATCTTATCTAAGTCTTGCCGCCAAACATCAATGTTGATATCATTGGTGTGTTCCGGCATGAAGATAAGATAGCCAGTTCCCCACATTGCGTTGGGGAATCTTGGTAAGCCCGCTTCCATCTTCGGCAACATCGTCACTTACCACCAGGTGAGATGTTGTCAAGGGATTACCAATAATTATAGGTAATTATCCCCAGAAGTACATAATATTATGTGTTTGTTTGGTTACGTGGTCTGCATCCACTAATTAAAACAGCGTGCATGTAATCATAGTTTAGTTTCTCGGTTGCCAATTCTCACACTTTGTCTGCCAGTGCAGTGGTAGCATTGTTTAAAAGTGAAATGCTACTGTTAATTATTGTGAAGTGGGCATAGTTGTATAATAATGTCAACTAAATACTACCACACATCAGTTGTACGCCACGCTTATTTGCAATCTCTACTAATTCTAATACAAACTGCAGTGCTATCGTTATTTTCTACTCGACGCGACGTGGCGTAGTAAGAGACCGTTTAATATACATACAAAAACACTTTTGTCAAGGATCCCACAAGATCGGAGTCATAAATGAGAGTTTCTATACAAATTTTGCAAATCGACTGGCCAGTCAACAACTGTATAGGTTTCATGGGGAAAATTGTTCAGTTGAGTGTCGGTGGTGTAATGGCAAGGGCCGCTGCCTCTTGTCGGGGAGGTCGTGGTTCGATCCTGCGTATCCTACGTACCAATGTTTTCGAATTTCGATTTCATATGTACGTTTATCCGACGCTCTTATACGGTAAAGAAAAACATCGCGAGGAAACCTGCACACGCTTGCACAGAAACTCGAAGGTTGTGTGTGAAGCCGACCAACCCGCACTGGGCCCGCGTGCTCGACTAAGGCCCGATTGCCCTAATTCAGGGTAGGCTCGAGCCCCTTGGTGGGGACGTATATGAGTTGATGTGTGACACCAAAATTTGTTTGACCATGTTAGGACAGAAATTTTGTTGGTCCATCATCTATCACTGAAAGGTTAAGAAACACTGAGTTATACAATATCAATGACCGATACCTGGTGAAGATCGCGGGAAGCCGATGGATGCAGGCAGCGCAGGACCGGTCGTCGTGAAAATCCTTGGGGGAGGCCTTTGTCCAGCAGTGGACGATTTGTGGCTGACATGATGATGATGATGATACAATATCAAGCATCTACCATTAGCTGTTTTTACCCGACTGGGCAATAAGGAGGGATGGTAATGTTTTTCGAGTGTGAATATGTATGTGTGTTTCTTAGGCCTGTAGCCTAAACGGGTTGATGGATTTTGGAGTGCGAGGTATCATTATATTCATCTGGATCCCGCAGCCGCAAGTGACATACGATACATTTTTACCAGACTGCTCATAAATGAGGTGTGTTCAATGTTTTTATGTAGTCGGGTGTTTCTATGTTGTCGAGTGTTTTTATGTAGTCGGGTGTTTTAAGTAGTCGGGTGTTTAATTTTGAATACAATTGGTTATTCATGGACTAAAAATCTTTCTGTGTAAATGTGAAGTAAAACCAGGAGAGACGAATATTTAGGGAAAAAGCAAATATCACGCGTAAACCTAAAAGTTCAGTATACATAACATTACAAAAGCAAATTACTAGCATTAAGTTTGTTTTGCCAACACATCGAATTATTATGACCGTCTAATGAGTAATTATCGCATGTAATACCTATGTAACGTTAACTCGCGGCGCCCGCCCCTGGCTACCAGTTATTTTATTTGCGATATTTTATTATTATAATAATGAATGAATCATTCACCAGCCGAGAGCGAGTGGTCACGCCGATGAGTAAGCTGTGCGTTTACTTCTCTAACCGTATTTGTTCAAATCGTTAATGTTCATAGCTGTCACCCTACACGTCATTATTCAAAATGTATATTCAATGAGCGAGTTTTAGTTGAGGCGAGGTATTGTTTGGAACAGTTGTCCTCTGTTTTTTTCTTTACGTGTAAAGAAAGAGTAAAGAAAAAAACACACTTTTTCTCTTTTTCAATGGCTTTGTGTTTCAATTAAAAACTACAATGAAAGTATAAAAAATAATAACATACATATTTTTTTTAATTTATACTTCAAAATATTAGTCATGTCTAGAGTTGAAAGTAATGGTGTAGACCTATCTTTGGGATTTTTTTTCTATCGAGCCAAAACTACTTAATCATGTTTCTAATAGTTTTTGACTTTAAGGAACATCATCAACAAGTTTTTTTTTTCAACCTTGAATTTTCTATCGTTTAGGAGTAATTGACGTCCAAAATAACGAAAATCTGTAATAATAACGCCTTAAAAGCGTATTCACAAAATCGTTTCCCATACAAACTTAAAATTTTACTTTTAAAAAAGGATGAGCTGATTCTAATGAAACTTTATACACATATGCAAGTCACAAAATTCTAAGTTCGAAATATGTACTTGATTTTTAAAAAGATTAGCGAATTTTAAGATTACTATGAAAACCTTAAATCACTATTATTTAGTGACAACACTCATCATCATCATCATATATACATAGTATACATACATTACTGATTATTGCAATTATTAAGGCCTTAAGATAGGTCAAATGACAATTATCATATCAGCCGAAAAACGTTCACAGCTGGTTAAGGGCATCCCCCAAGGATTTCCATGACGACCGGTCCTGCGCTGCCCACATCCAGTGGCTTCCCGCGATCTTCACCAGGTTGTCGGTCCACCGCGTAGGAGGCCTGCTTTCGCTAAGTTTTCCGATGCGCGGTCGCCACTCAAAAACTTTACTGAATTTCCACAAACTATAATTTCGTGACTTGCTTATATAATGTACAAAGTTCGAACCATACATTTTCAAGAAGTAGTAATTGCAATTGGTATGGGTGTCGCAGGCATATAGAGTAATTTGTCATTTTACAAATGGTCAGGCAAGTTATAAAATGCCATAAGCAGATTTCTGGCTTCGCGAAGCTCTTTGACTGTATAATCAATCAAACCTGATGGAACCTAACAGCGGTTTTTTTTTCTCCCTCGGACTGTAGAGGAGGGAGGGAGGAGAATGCGTTTACGCATACCAATACAGCCGGCTGTACTGGTTATGTGGGACTCACAGCCCTGCGCCTATTATGCACACATACCCATTATATACATAAGGTATATATAAATAAATATGCACAGGCCCAAGACCACACTACCCACTAAACTCCCCCTAAGCTTTGGCAGCTAAGCCACCTTTAAAGCTCATCGGAGCGACGCCCACCCTTGGGTGCGAAAATTTTACGCTAAGGGGACAGCGCGGAGAGCTCCTGATGGGAGCGGCCGCTTGGTGAGTCACATTAATGTGTTAGTGAGGGGGACTGTGTCGTTCAAGAAGTGCACTATCGGATCCTCCCTGAGCTGCCAGGAGGCAGTTCAAGTTGGCTGAAATTTGATCGGGAGGATCAGACAGTACGTGTCTTGGTCTACGGACCATATAACTAGATAGTTCGAGAGGCGGGGAATAGTCCGCTGCGTCTCGAATTAACGGATTGGGGCCTAACAGCGCTCGTTTCGCTCGCTCATTTACAATGTGCATACGGCATTTTACAATTTGCCTGGCTCGGCATTTATAATCTGCATTCAGCATTTTACAATTTGCCTGACCATTTGTAAAATGGCTAATCATACAATATACCCAGCAGTGGGGACGTTTGTGGGTTGTTAACAACAACTGTCAAATACCCTAATTAGAAAAAAAACCTAACCTAACCACAACATGAGTGTCGACAGAAGTGACAACTTTCGACATTTTGACCCTGCGAGTGTTCCTGGTACGGTGTCGATGACGGTGTCGCGAGTTCATTGGTTTTTTGCCGTCGCAAAAATGCCCAACGCGCCTAAAGAAGTTTTCACTTAAATAAAACATTGGTCAATAATTCCATGACTTTCCTTTGGACTTTTCGAGGTGGTCTGATGGTGATGATTCACTAAGTGATCGAGTTAGTCACACAGACAAAGCGTTCTAATGAGGTCCGTATCAATGATCTAATAATAAAACTATTTGTAGTATTCTGTTGGGACTTTAATCGTGACGTTTGATGACGTGATTATATCCGTTACGTTCGCATAAACTAATTAAATGTGACTGTGTCTAGTAAAAGGGACCACTTAAGCGGTATGGAGTTATTGATATCTTCTAAAACTAGATAAAATTACCTATCGAGTAAAAAAAGAATCATTTTCTTAGATGCAACCATTATTTTTTAATATTTTTTTAAACTTGTAGTAGGCAAAATGTACAAGTTGAGAAAAATGACTTTGAAGTTTAAGCTCGTGAAAAATACACTTCTACTAGGAAGTTATGGAATGATTGGTACCAAGTTAATCTACTATCATCAAAGATTGAAAAAAGATATCAATGGTCTCAATAACTGTAATGGTTTGAAAGGTTTACAAAGAAGAAACATGCAAGAGTGGAAAAAATGAAGTATCTTAATTACTGAATAATTTTAAGAAAATACGCTATACTCAATGGATTATTAATTATGGTTATATATTTGAAGTAGTAAAGGAACGGAAAAAATAAAAATACTATGTATCTTTTATGTTTTTTTAATCAAAAGTATTAAAATTATCATAATTAGTTTTACACATTGTCATAACATAAAACAACTAAATTTTATGATTTTTTAAAGTAACATCACAAAATCAGCTAAAATATACATAAGCACAGAGATCCAAAGATAGTAATGATGCTATGTACTATGTTTTGTAGTAATTATCGTGTTTTAAAGTTTAGTGGTTTGATAGTGTTTTTCCTATGGAAATATAATTAGGGTACCACTTTGAGGACCTAGTAAAGTTTAGTGTCACAAGTAAAATAACTACTATTTAACATGATTAATATTACAGAAATCGTGTTATCACTATGTTAAATAGTAAAGTAAATGTATTTCGATAGTAAAATAAATGTTTTTCTGCGAATATTCGTTTGTAAGGAAATTATTCATTAATATTCTAAGTCAGGTACCACTTCACTAAACTTTACACTGGCTTACTTACAAAAAACTTTAAGTATATTTTGCTTACAAAAAAAACAGCTTGACAAACTAAAATAATTTAAGCAAAAAGAAATCATTTTTTTTTATTTCTTAAACTATTAACCAGATTCAGAGCGCTCATCAAGTTCCCTTTGTTTGCAAAAATAAACGTTATTTCTTTTTTGATTTCTGTGGCCCAGTTGGCCACAGTAGCCGCATTTGGGTGTTTTACGTCTTTGGCTTTCTATCGTGAGTACCGACGTCGATGGGGTTGCTGAGTCAGTACTTATGAGCGGCATTACCACGTCATGTAATGGATTTTCCGTAGCACTTGTTGTAATGGTTTTTATAGGTTCTGGACACAACACATCTTGAGCGTCAGGGGAAACATACTGACGAATTTTTTGGAACAAATATTGTTGTCGCTCATACGATAACCTTACAGGCGGTATTGTAGTCGGACTAGCATTTCGAGTGAAATCACAAGTTGGATTAAAAACTGCGATGTTTTTGATATCTTGGTCATCAAACCTTTTGGTACATTGCAGGACTCCAGGATCATTAATGGATGCTTTGTAGTGGTTGTAAGAAAGCAGCATGGGCACGCTTTGTGGGGATTTTTCTTTAAAGAAATCGGCCCAATTGTATGAATGCACATTCATTATTTCGCCAGTTTCATTACCGACAAGAACTGCCGTAACAGTGTCTGAATTATGGCAAGCTGAAACGGCGCACTCCAAAACATCTCGGGCTGTGTTTGAATTGGAAAGACGGAACTTTTTTTTAAATAGTCCGAAGTACAAGTCCGGGGCGAATTTAGTATGTCCAACGGGCAAAAAAGAAAGCTGAAATGATCGATGCTTCCCCGTAAATGTACGCCATAAAGCGTACTGCATCATGAAATTATTTTTATTCTGACCGCAACAATTGTCAGCATGACAAATGACGTCTGTTTCACCGAGCCCAAAATTTTTGAAAAAGTGGTCTATGAATGAGATAACGGTATTTGAACCTTTTCCAGTATTACAAGCTTCTGGAATTATATACAATACAAATTGTTTTACTGGCTCTGCAGCTATGCCAAACAAACCGATTTTATATCCCGCCAAAAAGTAAAGAGGCCCAACCTGCTGCGAGCTATGAGGTAAATGTACCTGTTGCGCAAAATCAAAGGAGTAATGCATTGTTCCTGGCGATGAACATGGCTGGTTTTCCCCAAGTTTCCGGTTTCCAAATACACCTGTTGATCTGTCAATTAATTGTTTGTAATAAGCACGTTCAGTTTGAACTAACTGTAAATGTAGTGAGGATTTTTCTATCAAACTAAGCTTTTCGTGTTCGTCTAACGCTTGCATTTTGCCTAAAGCTGTAATATTTTGTTGACAGTTGGTACATAGATCCGTTCGAGGCTTTTGAATGACGATATTTGGAGCATACGTTTGCCATATTCTGTACCAAGAGCGTAAGCTCACAGCATTTTTTTCCGACAAATTTGTCGCTTCTTGGTACTTATCATAAACGTATCGTTTATTCATTGAGCTAGGAAGAATATGTAAGTCGGGGTTGTGAAAACTTGGAATACGACCAGGCAAGACTAATGAATTTTGTTCCGAAAAAGACTTTATGAATTTTGCAGCATCAATTGTTTGTTGGGCATTACTGGTTCTATTTGTCGCAGAATTATGTGAAGAAGACACTGTTGCTAAATTTCCTGTAAGGACTTTGCTCTTAACATTTTTGTATCTTTTTTCCCCTAATGCATAAACAAACTGAAAAAATTTCTTACAAACAGCTATGCCTCGAAAGTAAAACGTTGTATGAGCTGCTTTTCTGATCTGTGATTTGTGTTTTTCTGTTTTAAGAGTATTGGGACCATGACGAGTTAAAGCATTTAGAGCACCCATAGTAAACAAATTTAAATGATTATGGCCTAGGTCACATTTGGTATTCATTTCCTGTGCTTCTAATCTGGACATTAGTATATCTTCACGAGGAAATTTTTCTTGGCATGACATACCACAGCCGCAACTATCAATAAACTCTTGTTCTTCATGGATTTCCAATTGGGGCAGAAGATCGTCAGTATCAGTAAAAAAATTACGAGCGCCTTCCTCAGGTAAAACAAATTCAATGTCAGATTTTTCGCATCTTTCATTAACAGGACACTCATTTGTTTCTTCGTCAGAATCTTTTTGAATGAACCTTAAATACTCCTGCTCGAAATTCCTTAAATCTATGTCTGAGCATACACCATAATCACATTCCGATTTTTCATGACACGCGCCATCTAAAACAAAAACATAAAATTTTGTAAAACCGTACTTGCTTTATACAATGAAATTCTCGAAAATATTATTAGTTAATACCTGAGCGTGAGACATGACATACAAAAAAATTATATTAACTATTCATCATCGAACGATCTCTTCAAAAATAAATTTTTCATTACTCTTAATTTTAACTCGCGTTTCCTGGCCTCTTCTTCATTTACACCAATATTACTATCACTAACAACACGGTTAGAGGACACTTCAGCTTGAATTTTTTTAATATCATTGAATATTGTGGCCTCTTCTTCATTTACACCAATATTACTATCACTAACAACACGGTTAGAGGACACTTCAGCTTGAATTTTTTTAATATCATTGAATATTGTGGCATAAGCATTAATGCGGTGGTTTTCGGGCAAACGTTCTAGCTCATATAAAATTATTCTGGCTATATCTTCGTTTCGAGGATCTGAAATACTCAGATTGGGATAGTAATTTATGTGGGGTAAGTCCCGAGTACAATAAACAATTTCATTTTCAGAGCGCATGGCAGAAAATCTTATTTCAACTTCTCGTGTTTGGGTGGCTTTATTGGCTGTAACAAAAATAATAGTATAACTATACATATACGGATAGATAAAAGAACTACCTAATAAAAAAAACCGGCCAAGTGCGAGTCGGCCTCGCGCAAGAAGGGTCCGTACTGTAGTTTAATTTTTTTATAGTTTTTCTCCATAACTCAGAAACTGTTTATCACATGATATCCAAAATAATTTTCGTTGAGAGTTTTTACCAAGGTCCACTTACGTGATTAATTACAAGTTTCTAGGTTTAGCGGTTTAGAAATGCAGGGGGGACACACATTTTACCACTTTGGAAGTGTCTCTCGCACAAAGTATTAGAAAAAAGACAGACAGACAGACAGACGTGACGAATCTATAAGGGTTCCGTTTTTTGCAATTTGGCAACGGAACCCTAAAAAAGGGCAAAGAGATATTGTGCAGTGTTGAACAGTTTAAACAAGGATTGCAATCCAAATTTAACATTAATTTAATACGGTAGGTACACACATCAGCATATCAGGTTAAACAGTTGCACTACACTATTACAATTGTATATACCTACATACTTATGACCGCAAAATCACACTCTTATCCATCTCGTAGGTAGCGCCAAAATTTCCGGGCCAGACATGTTTAGACTAGCTTCGTAGTAGGTATTAGTTTTTCTACACAGGCCGAGAACTTTTGATGCTACCTACGTACCTACATACATTTCGATTCGGTTTCTAGCTTACCTGTTCGGTTCGATGTCTGTGCAGAAGCGTCTTCTTGTGTTCTGCCATCACTTGTAAATAAAATTTGAGTTTCCTCTTCCATTTTGAATTGGGGTACGTATGTTTGTTAGTTTAGTTTGTTGGTCACAGAGGAAAAATTGTGAATTTTCAAGGCGGGCGGCGGCGCGCGGTGATGTTTTAAAGACGTGTGCGTACGAGTGCGAGCCGGCGGCTTCTGTCTGTGTTGTGACTTGTGCCGCGAGCGCTGGCCGCGGGGGCTAACCCCCCTCCGCCGCCCGCCGCGCCGCGCCGCCCGTTTGTAGGTTATTCCCCGCGCGTCAATATCGAGCCAAATGAAAAATACTTCACTTGTCAAATATTACCTCAAAGTGGTACCCTTGGTACTAAACTTCGTGACCTATTATGATACTGAAATATTATGATTATATTTGTATTATTATATACATAATGTTATTTAAGGTATTAATAACCGATTAGTAAAAAAAACTCAATCTGCATAGTTTTCGACAAATTTTAGAAAATCGCTTATAACTCGATAACTAAAATCCTCAAAGTGGTCCCTTTTACTAGACACAGTCACAAATAGTTGAGTCTATGAGTTCATAGCAAAAAATGTGTATTCTACCCTAAAAAGTCGCCACCTTTTTTACTCGTCTGCCCATAGTGGAGGGTTGTGTTTTCAACCGACTTCCAAAAAGGAGGAGGCTCTCAATTCGACTCTGTTTTTTTACGTGTGTTACCTCAGAACTTTTGACTGGGTGAACCGATTTTGATGATTCTTTTTTTATTTGAAATCTCGTGCTTTCCGTGTGGTCCCATATAAATTTTATAAAATCGGTGTAGTACTTTATTAGAAAATTAACAAAAACCAAAAATAATAATGCTAAAATGTACTAAGTTGTTGCGATGGAAGTCGTTTTTTTAACGTGATTAGCGTTTTCAATTATTCAAGTGTATGTATGGCTGTTTTTTGGCTGAGCCTGTAGCGAGGTGTCGATGTCGTTAGATTCGTCTTGATCCCCTGAGTGACATAGATATTTTTTTTACCTGCTTGCCTAGAAGAGAGGATTAATTTTTTTATGCAGTCGGGTTTTTAATTTTTATTTAAATTGGTTCGGTTATTATAAGTATATTCATCATATCAGCTCATATACGTCCCCACCGAGGGGCTCGAGCCTACCCTAAATTATCGGGCCGACCACGCGGGCCCAGTGCGGGTTGGTCGGCTTCACACACAACCAGCGAATTTCTCCGCAAGTGTGTGGAGGTTTCCTCACGATGTTTTCCTTCACCGTAAGAGCGTCGGATAAACGTACATATGAAATCTAAATTCGAAATCACATTGGTACGTGGCAGGATTCGAACCACGACCTGCCGGACAGAAGGCGGCGGCCCTAGTCGTTACGTACGCCACCGACGCTCAGCATTAAGTATTAAACAAAGCTAATTACTAAAAAGGTCATGTTTATAGTCAAACGTAGGTACATTCGTTATTTTCACCAATACGCACGTAGCGTTTTGCTTCATCGTTGATGGATGAACGATATGTTGATGATGATGCGCACGGCCAAAGAGTGGAAATCCCTGCCCGCGCGTGTATTCCCCAATTTGTATAACTTAGGAATCTTCAAGACGAGAGTGAATAGGCACTATTTGAGCTTGCGTGTTACATCCTTGACTGCATCGGCATGATAGGTAACCAGGTGAGGTGCAGTCAAACGCACTTAAATCTTTTAATTTAAAAAAAATGTTCATATCACTTTCAATGTAGGAAATAATATTCTTTTCTCTTTCCTTCCAACAGAATTATCCACGAAAGTGGATTTACGAATGAGGACTTCAAACAGTACCGGCCCGTGGTGTACAGCAACACGATCCAGTCGCTCGTGGCCATATTGCGCGCCATGCCCAACCTCGGCATCACCTACGGCAATAAGGACCGAGAGGTGAGTTCTACTGTCAGGGAAGCCGTCGTCGCGGGCTAACTGACCTGTAGCACGGTCATTACCTGGATGGATTTTCGACACGTCCCGTGCTTCGCTAGGCACGTTTAACCGTTGGTGCGGGCTGCTATCAATCACATGGAAATATATGGCAATCACATGGCAATAGATGGCTATCACATTGCAATAGATGGCAATCACATTGCAATAGATGGCTATCACAATGCAATAGATGGCTATCACATTACAATAGATAGCAATCACATTGCAATAGATGGCAACCACATTGCCATAGATGGCAATCACATGGCAATAGATGGCCATCACATTGCAATAGATGGCAATCACATGGCAATAGATGGCAATCACATTGCAATAGATGGCAATCACATTGCAATAGATGCCAACCACATGGCAATAGATGGCAATTGTTCCGGGCGTAGGCGGCTTGAAAACTTTAGCTCTACGACCTCCATCAACCCGGACTTGGCTCCCCATCAGTTGGAGCGCACCGCCTACCTCATTGTTGATCGGCCCTCGCAGTGATGTTGCCGTAGTCAAGAATCTTTCTTCCCACACTTTCAAGACTGACCTAGTGGTCCAGTGGTCCAGTGGTCCAGTGGTCAGTTTCTGCCCGGCCGTGGGTTCGATCCCCACTAAGGACAAACATTCGTGTGACATACAGGTTTTTTTGCTCTGTGTGTCTGGTTGTTTAATTAAATGCTTTTATTTAACATGCAATGTATGTATGTATGGTTGGTTAGTTCAAATCTTGCGAACTATATCTATGTAAGTAAGTATGTATTTGACCGATCCGTTGGTCCAGTGGCAGCGCTCCTGACTGTTGGCACAGTATATATATTAGTACTAACGTACAGTATGGACACTCCCTGCCGCTCTCTAAATTCGACCTCACCCCCCCGTCACTCAGATTGGATGTAGATTGGGTACCAAACGTAAAGGACGAGCTACGCAAGCGCGATAAACGTCACTTATATTCACTTTGCGCGCCGCTGTGATTTCGTACACCGGAATAAAAAGCAACTAGTTACCGAACCGTAAAGGACGAACTACGCATGCGCGATTAACGTCACTTATATTTACTTTGCGCGCCGCTCACCGCTCGACGCCAATAGGCGGCCGCGGCGTCTCAGCATGCCTCGTATCATGATTGGCTGACCACCAATATTATACGACCAAATCTAAGAACAATCAGTTCCTATGAATCTTCATACTAGCTGTATCTTTTTTTTTTAGAAATGTAGTTCCTTTATGTTTTTCATATGTCAGATGTCAGTTTGTTATTGTGGCTTGTGAGATATTTTGTTCGTGATGATTGTTTGTAATAATTTGATTAGATGGTGTGAAATTATGAGTTGTATAGAAATATCTAGTGGTGTGATATTATAAAATGTGATCTCGGAATTATAGATTGAGATTGACTATTATTGTAGGTTGCTAAATGAGATTGTTTCACGGACAAAGGCTCCTGTGTTTGAAGAACAAATGAACAATGTTATCCATGTAAGTTAATTAATCATGTAAGATAACTGTTGATTGTTGCTTGCAGCACAGTATATAAGGTGTAACAAAATTAGCTGAAACCATTTTAACTGGTGCTTCTACCCATGAAACTGAACAACTTTCCCCATGAAACCTATAGTCAAATCGCAAAAAAAATTGGTTCTCCCATACTAACTCGATCAGCTGATCAGCCAACTAAGTATGGGAAGTTCAAAATTTTTTTGAGATTTGACCATGGGTTCCATGAGGAAAGTTGTTCAGTTTCATGGGTAGAAGCACCAGTTAAAATAGTTTCAGCTAATTTTGTTAGACCTTAATATATCTTGCAGTGTGCTGTGCATGCAGTAAATAACTAACAAACATTTCGTGACCAATACCGCCGGTGTGATTCAACCCTACCTGCATTCTTGCCTATAGATACGTCAGTTATAATTATGTATATCATTTCTCGCTCGTTTGTATGGAGTGTCCGGGGTGTGCTGTTGGGCTGAAGAGTACTAAATATGGGGTGACTTTTAATTAGTTCTTGATAGCAAAGGATAAGAATGCACTCGTAATTACAAACAACTTTCCCAAAGAAACTATATGTCAAGTATGAAAAAAAAATTTTGGTCCTTTATACATTTTTGCCGATTTGATAACTTTTTTTTATTGAATATTTGAGTGCGTTTGACTATATCTCACTCACCTGATGGTAAGTGACGATGTAGTCGGGGATGGTACACACAAACTTTGAAGATGCCCAAATTGTAGGAGTCGGGAAGCACAGACGCAGGCAAGCAGTTCCACTCCATCGCAGTCCGCATAATAAATGAGAAACCGTAACGCTTCGTGTGTATAGGCTGAATGTCAACAACAAAGGGGTGGAACCTCCTCCTGCGTCTCGTTGACCTAAGGTGGAATGGAGCTGGGGGAATGAGGTCGTGAAGTTCTTGAGCACACTCTCCGAAATGAATTCGATAGAAAACCGAAAGACGGGCAACTTTGCGGCGATGCTCAAGGCTTTGAAGCTTGTTTTTGACTAGCTCATCGTCGCCAATGAGTCTTTTTGTTATTATAATAACTTATTAACCCCCGACGCAAAAAAGAGGGGTGTTATAAGTTTGACCGCTATGTGTGTGTGTGTGTCTGTGTGTGTGTCTGTGTGTCTGTCTGTGTGTCTGTCTGTGGCACCGTAGCTCTCAAACGGGTGAACCGATTTGGATGCGTTTTTTTTTATTTACAAGCAGGTTTTTTGGCGATGGTTCTTAGATACGTTTTATCAAAATCGGTTCAGCCGTTTCAAGGTCATCAGCTCTTTTGTTAGCTGCGGTAGGGTTCTTAGACTCTTAATGTGTATTTACTTTACTTTCAAACATACATGTGACCTAAAACTTGAAACACTCATGTATGCTTAATAACTATGCAGGATTATGGAACTCTTGGTCTGATGCTGCAGCCAGGATATCCAGAACACTAGCACACTCTTAAAAAAATAATAGCAGATATGTCGTATTTGGACTCGTTTTGTTCAGTATTTGATTCTGCATACAATGGAATGGTGGCAACACGGTGAGCTGATGCTGCAGCCAGGATATCCAGAACACTAGCACATCCTTGAAAAATTAATAGCTGATATGTCGTGTTTGGACTCGTTTTGATCAGTATTTGATTCTGCATACAATGCAATGGTGGCAACACGGTGAGCTGATGCTGCGGCCAGGATATCCAGCACACTAGTACACTCTTAAAAAAAATAATAGCAGATATGTCGTGTTTTGACTCGTTAACCCCCGACGCAAAAAAGAGGGGTGTTATAAGTTTGACCGCTATGTGTGTGTGTGTGTGTGTCTGTGTATCTGTGTGTCTGTCTGTGGCACCGTAGCTCTCAAACGGGTGAACCGATTTGGATGCGTTTTTTTTATTTACAAGCAGGTTTTTTGGCGATGGTTCTTAGATACGTTTTATCAAAATCGGTTCAGCCGTTTCAAGGTCATCAGCTCTTTTGTTAGCTGCGGTAGGGTTCTTAGACTCTTAATGTGTATATACTTTACTTTCAAACATACATGTGACCAAAAACTTGAAACACTCATGTATGCTTAATAACTATGCAGGATTATGGAACTCTTGGTCTGATGCTGCAGCCAGGATATCCAGAACACTAGCACACTCTTAAAAAAATAATAGCAGATATGTCGTGTTTGGACTCGTTTTGATCAGTATTTGATTCTGCATACAATGCAATGGTGGCAACACGGTGAGCTGATGTTGTTAAAATCCGTTAAATTTTTGACATACCTACGTACCTGAAACTATGACTAACTGTAAACTAAATATTATTGAGATAAACCTTCGCTTTGATTTCTTATATAAACCCCCGACGCAAAAAGAGGGGTGTTATAAGTTTGACGCCAATTTCTGTGTGTTTGTGTCTGTTTGTCTGTGGCATCGCAACTCTCGAACGGATGGACCGATTTTGATGCGGTTTTTTTTTACGTGAAACAAGTTTCCTTGCGGTGGTTCTTAGCTATAATCGATAAAGATCTGTTCAGCCGTTTGAGGGTTATCAGCTCTTATCTAGGTGACTAAGGGATCTGGGCAACTTTTACAGGTCTGATCGATTCAAAATTTGGTGCCCTGTTAATGTAAAAATATTGCAAAACCATGATAACCTTGAACTGTTGATGCAGCATCTCCTAGAATCTGCAGAATACCCAACTCCTCAAAAACTTTCAGTAGAAGTATCGTGTTTGGGCTCAAAAAAAAATTCAAATCAATTTATTTCAAATAGGTGTTTACACACACTTTAATAGAAATTATTAGAATAGTCTCAATGAATAGGTGTTAGATATAATATGGTAACCTTGACCTGATGCTGCAGCATCTCCTGGAATCTGCTGAAGCAGCGGTTAAAAAAGTAAAAAACTTCCATGGGTCCATGGATTTGAAGTTTAGAGTTATAACACATTTAATTGCAGCTTCAAACAAGGGAGGTGAGCAACTTCCACAGGCTTGATCGATTCAAAATAGGCTAGATTTTGTGTCGCAGTATCGTGTTTCGTCCCGGAAACTATTTGTATGAATGTGGGGGTAGAGTTTCGATTGTATGTAATAGTTTAAAGTTTAAAAAGCACGAAATAAAAATTAAATTAAAAATTTAAAAAACCCCCGACAAAAACCTCTAAAAAGTAAACAATAATATGTATTGACCCTTTGAGTTTAATTTAAGTAGTAATATTTTGATCCAAGAGTCGTCGCGTAGGGGGACCGCTAAGTAAATAAAATAAAAACAGAATACAACTGATTTACTTTACTACAAGTAATTAGTAATAACTTCACAACTTAGCGGTCCCCCTACGCGACGACTCTTGGATCAAAATATTACTACTTAAATTAAACTCAAAGGGTCAATACATATTATTGTTTACTTTTTAGAGGTTTTTGTCGGGGGTTTTTTAAATTTTTAATTTAATTTTTTATTATGTATCGCGACCAAAATTATTTTTTTGATTTGACATATAGTTTCTTTGGGAAAGTTGTTCGTAATGACGAGTACCACAGATGAGATACTAGTCGAGTACATTCATATCCTTTGCTATCAAGAACTAATTAAAAGTCACCCTGTATATACTGTGGCTGTGGGTTGTGGGTTTGATCCAACCAGGGCAAGCATTCGTGTGGCGAACTGGTTTGTGTGCCCTGTGTCATGTTCAATATGAAGTGTATGTATGTATTCAAACATAAATAAGTATGTAAATCAGTCTCTGGTTGTCATAGCACAGGGTGGTACAGGGAAGCCTAGTTTGAGGCCAAATGACCGTGCTGATTTGTTCCTGATAAATAAATGAAATATTTAAATTTATAAAAGTATGTAATTAATTCAGGGTAGGCTCGAGCCCCTCGGTGGGGACGTATATGAGCTGATATGATGATGATGATGATAAAAGTATGTATAACAATCACTCTGTGGTTCCCATTATGTAGGAAATCCTGTTTGTCTCAGAATATTTGTTTATTTAATCCTCATCGCTATCGACACTGCTGGCTTTAAGGGCCTGCTCATTGCCACTTCTTTTTGTAACTCTATAAGTCCTCAAACCATTTTACACCAAAGAATACTGTAATCATCTACGCTATCATCTTCCTGTCATAAAACCATCGTTATCTCAGCCAGAAATTGTTTGCCCATCATTGTTTTATTTGCTTTCTCCGCTATACTATCATTTTTCATATTTGAACTTCTTCCCATCGGTACTTTGTTTCGTCTATCTTCCCACGACAGGCCCTCCAAAATCCCATTGCGTAAAACTCTAAACTGAGGTGCGTACATTAGCATTACGCTTCGGGTGTTCTATAAATAATATCCGATCATGAAAGGTATCCCGATTCCCGATTGCACCGAATCCCACTGAGCCACTGGGTAAGTGCCCTCGCTTCCGTCTGGATGATTACCGACCAGTATAAACTTATTACCCGGCGATGCTTATTGCATCATAAACGTTAGAACGTTCTACTAGTGGTCACTTTAGTGTGGCGTGTAGCGTATCTAATGGCTTCAGAATATCGATCTGTATACTGTTGCTTTATCTAACGCTTGATCGAAAACGTGTAATGATACTCTTGACACTTTACATTGTAGCCAAGGCCGTAGTAGGGGTTGAGAAGGGGTGAGGGGGCTCAACTCAACTCAATTTTATTACCATGGATGGAGTGGGAAATACATTGTAATAAAATGAACCAACATTAAAAAGATGTGCTCAAAGCATGTAGTATTGCAGCAGTCTCATCTCGTATGCGGTTGTCTCAAAACAAATCGCTGTTGTCTATTTTAAAATTGCCTCGCTTGAAATTGAGTGAAGCATGCTACAAAAATGGCATTCTCCGTGTGATCGGTAGGCGATTCCGCGAACGCAGTCGCATGGAGATCAATATTGCATAGGATATTCATGAGACCTGCATACTTCGGGCCGCCGCCGCCGCCGCCGCCGCCGGGCCGACCCAGCTGACATACAGCTAATTTGATGCTTTTATATTCAGCTTTGTCCCAGCCAAACAAAACATTTGTGATTGATTTTCCTTTTCATTTCAAAAAGCTTGCTTGTGAACAGGTGGAATAGAGAAAGCGACACGTTTCTCTATACGCAAAAACAATACGAGAAATTATTTATTTATTTAAATTTGTTTCACAGACAAGGTCCAAGTGTGTTAGTAAACAATGTAGCTATGTTAGTACGTAATTAACAAAAATACACTAGGTACAATTTAAGGTAATGCAAACAAAAATAAGCTTAACCTATGTTAATCACAGTTAGAAGGGATTTGTTCCGATTGATTAACTTGATTGGTACTCGTATGTTCTAGATTTCATATTTTTTAGGAATCTTCATGTGCAAAAACACGGTTATCTTAATTTTGAGGTTAATTTTAATATGGTTGAGAGGAGCGATGGCTGACTCTCGCGTTATACTCGTGACCGGGTGCTGTCCGTGTGAACTGGCCTACGCTTGTCAAAGGCACTCATGACATTCAATGATTTTAATGTATAACTTCTCGTGTTATATTGTTTTTATGTTCTAATGACATAATTTGTTTTTATATAACTAATAATTGTTTATTTCTTGATTTTTTAGAAATAAAATTATGTCATCACTATTTCATGACTATCAGAAGAGTACACCTATTTTGAATAAATATCTTGAATCTTGAAAGGTTACCATAGGTCAAACCGTCTTTAGTTGTTTGTAACAACGTTTTCGTTAAAGTTTTGCCTTCGACTGATGAGTGTTAATATCACTATTACTTTGCCAATTTTACCTACGTGCTGATACTCTGTAGACGAGAATGATAATAAAATGTATGTATGTATGAATCATAGGCCGGTGGGTCGATGTCATTGTGCAAATGGCCCCGTCAATCTAACCCTTCAAAACATCGCCCCTTATCTATAGGGTGATGAAAGTGTTTGCGACACACCGCTCTGACACAATATAGATAAGTAACAGTATTTTATCTTCATACACACTGGTCGAAACTACGCGCTTTGAAATCTCAGCCTATCTCGGCACGCAACAGTCGCGAGTGCCCCGCAGTTACGTTCGGCCGTGAACGATATGTGAGAGACGCTTTCCCGGGCATTTTAAGTAAATTATGGCACGAAATTATCGGCAGTATTGTTCCACATAAATGGTTGTTTTATAATCAAGATCAAGATGTAAAAAACTGTTTTTTTTATCAAGATGTCAAGAAAAATTGCAGACTTTCACATAAACTAACCGACAGCCATATCAAACCGATTTGATAGAGCATTATAAATTATAAATATAATACATTATAAATACGTAAGCTAAGAGAGACAGCCCTAGGCCCGAGCGCATGTTCACGTAGTTTGTAGGTAATGACCTTAAGAACACTGCCGAGTTAATATACTGTTACTTATCTATATTGTGGCTCTGACACTAGCAACACTGGCTCCGTGAAACTCCTGTTTGATATTAGTTGTTGCTTATGATATGACTTGATGGAAATATCTACATTGTTATAATGTAGGCACGTCGTGGCTTGGCTGGCTGCGAGTTTTCATGACGGGGACGTAGTAGTTATACTATGACAGGGATTTAACAGATCGATCTCTGTCTTTATTACTATGTAAGTAGTAACTGGATTTTTGTAAGTGCCTACGTCATGGTTGAGGAAATTTCACAATTCCATTAATCAGTAATGTTAACTAATGTTCATGTGATATAATTTTTTAAATTAACTTATTTGTTCTGTTTCATAGTAAGAGAGTAAGTGGGTTAAATTTAAATTACAAGTAATAAACATTACTTATCCATTAGCAACACCGTTTTTTTACCCGTCTGTCAAAAAAGGAGGGTAATATTTTTCAGCGTATGTATGTATGTATGTCTGTTTTTTTCAACGGCTTAATGGATTTTGGAGTGCGAGGTGTCGTTAGATATGTCTTGATCTCGTGAGTGACATAGGATACATGGGCGCCGGCAGAATCATTTACAGGGGGGGGGGGGGAGCATCTACTTCTTTGCCCTTTGAAATGCAGTACAACCCGAAAGCGACAAAAAACTTATATTCTGGATTTTCAAATACACATAATGTACCTACCTACATTCATTCCTCTTGGGGTTCGGGAAACAAATATATGAAATCGTATTTTTATATATTTCCTTTCGGTGAGTGTATTTGTAAGTGTGTACCCCATTGCACCTACGTGCCGGCGCAACAAACTAAAATATTTATTACATATTACTAAAATATTTATTACATATCTAGGTCCAACCAATTTTTACCTATCTATTCTAAATAAATAAAAATTTATATAGGAATAGGAATAAATAGAAAGATATTTGTATTTCTTACCGGTTTTCTTAGTCTCCAATTTCCTCTAGCATTTACTGAAGTGCCACTGTAATGCACCAACCAACCAATCATCTCATTTCATTCTCCCAAGCGTCGATTGTATTGAATTGAATAGCAAGCAACCGGATCGATAATTACAGCCCTTGTGGAGACAAAAAAGGATACAGCAAGTACACAAGTAGTAGGGATGACGAATGCTAGTCATCTGATTTACTTTTTATCATCTGTCAAAAACGAAATTTTGTTGTAAAAATGTCTGACATATCTAGGCGTGACGTTATAGTTTTGCATCGTCATTTATGTACTCATTTTGTGGTTTTGGTGAATTAAAAATCGAAGACTTGATGGAAAACAAAACGAGTAAGGTTTTCTGAAGTTTCAGTAGGAGGGAAATTTAGTGATCAAGAGAGTTCATAATTTATTTCTGATGCTGTCGTCATCCCTATTGTACAGAGAAATATGGGTTAAGAAAGGCTATCCCATTAATCACAGAAGTACCTACCTATGTTGGCCAAATAGATCTGGAGCTCTACATAAATGGGATCATGAAAGTTGCAAAGAAATGCCTGAAACTGAAAAGAGTTCAGTATGAAAATAAATTAAAGCTATGCTCACGTAAACTTCATACGTTTCAAACCATGCGAGTTAGCGGCTAATGGGTGCGATGTAAATGTAAATTATTGTAAATGCAACCATTACGGGCACGGAGAGGGGGTGGGGTCGTCCCCGGGCGCTATTGCGCATGCGTTAACTCCGCAACACCCGCCAGTACCGATATACGCGCAAATTAGACCAAAATGAATTTCCCAGAAAGACCTTGCAACTCGCACACTAAAAGGCACAACCTTGCTTTATTTTATTACTAGCTTTTGCCTGCGGCTTCGACCGCGTGGACATCGTTTTCATGCCTGTCCTTGAGGGTGAGTGGTGCGCGAGCGCCAAGCGGCTCGCGAGCGTGGATATTAGTTTTCTCCAGATCCCTATCCCAGATCGGGCTATTCTGATTAGCAGTCTGTCATTTCCCACTCCCTCAACTATCTCTGTGTAAAAAATTGTTCCGTTGCGATGTCAAAGAAATCAACCAAGAAGGAGGCTTTACAGTTCCCGAGGGAACTGTATCGAACTATGGTTTTTTCACGTGATAAAGGTAGGCTCCCATATTCTCAACTATCTCTGTGCAAAAAATTGTTCTGTTGCGATGTTAAAGAAATCAAACAAAAAAAGAGGTTTTTTTTCAGTTCCCTCAGGAACTGTATCGAACTATATGCTGCTATTTTCACGTGATAAAGGTAGGCTCCCCACTTCCTCAACTATCTCTGTGCAAAAAATCACGTCGATCGGTTGTTCTGCTGCGACGTGAAGTCCTTTTTTCACGTCGCAGCAGAACTACTCAAGAAATCGGGATAAAAGATAGCCATGTCCTCCTCCATGCCACAGGCACAGCATTTCAATATAGCGGCTTACAGTAGCGCAACGAATGTACTTACGCAGAGCAACCCGACATAGTTCCCGAGGGATCTGGGGAAAACTCATTTCTTCGCTCGCGCATTTCGCGACAGAGCAACGCATTGTGGTGAAACTTTACACAAACATCGTTGATGGGAAGGTATATGACATAGTTACCGAAAGATCTATCGAGAAAACTCATTTTCACACTCGCGAGCCACAACACCTTCAAAGACAGTCATAAAAACGATGTCCATGCTAGTTCACGATAGTTCCATTATTTAGAAATTATTGCTTTTGTCAGCTACTTCGTCCGACTCTCCAAATAGATGACAGATGTATTGTAAAAACTTTCATACTCTGTTTTACTTTTTGAAATCCTTCTTAGTGCTCAAGTTATTCAAGTTTCTGGGCCCAGTGATTTGGGCTGACCGTTGATACGTGTCAGTTTTTTCTTTTATACAAGGTGTTATTAAACTAATTAAATTTTGTTCTACTGCAACTTACCTGCATCGCAAAAACACACATACAAATAAATCAGCTGATTTGCTATGTTTGTATGGGATGTCCTGTTTCAAGAAAGTTGTTGGACAAAAGTTGTTCAGTTTCATGGTTAGACCCCTTTAAAAATATGCTCTTTTTTATCTAACACCACACTCCGTATAGATTACATCACATTTTGTCTAGACTACATATAGATTAAAATCTTCGTTATGTTTCATCCTTGTTGTTCCTAATACAAACATGATAATTTCACAGATCTCGATTGGTTTTAGGTAAAAATGTTGACAAAGCTACATACTAAATGAACCATATCATATAAATAAAATAATGTTAGTCTTACAATATTAAGTATTCTTTGGTCTTACCTTACTTATATGTACTAGATAGTTATAGGTATAGGAAGTGTTGCTCTCTTCCAATTTTAACCTGACTGTCCAAAAAGGAGAGCAAGGTTTTTCGGGTGTATGTTTGTCTGTCTGTTTTTTTTTGGCTAAGCCTGTAGCTTGATGGATTTTGTAGTGCGAGGTGTCGTTAGATTAGTCTTAATCCAGAAAGTGACATTGGATTCATTTTAACCCGACTGCCAAAAAATACTAATGTTGTCTGAAGTGGGTTTTTATTTTATTAATTAAATATATTATTCTTTTACAAAAGTGCTGATTGTGATTGCACAATAAGGTTATTGAACCTTCTCCTAATTATACTTTAATCCATATTGTCAAAACTGTTTTTTATTCTGATTAAAATTATAAAACGAGCGAGCCTTACAGTAGTCGCAGATGATGTGACATTTTTTTTTTAAATTTATGAATTATCAAGTCGTACATTCACAAGCCGGGCCTTAGGATAGTAGGTCATCTTTGCCTTCGGCCTTCTATTAGGCGGCATGGCCATGTTAGCTTAGCCTTCGTGACTTAAAAAAAAGTTCACATTCCCTGTGTACTCGTCCGTTCCATTTCACGAAATCACTCCCACAAATGGCAGGAAAGCGAAGGGAAAGATTTTACACTTGAAAATTCAATTCAAGTTATTCAAGTCAATGAAATATATTTATTTAAAATAGGTGCAAATTACACTCTTTTTGATAGTCATAAAATAATAATAACAATGTCATTTGTGAAGAATCAAAAAATAAACAATAATTAGTTAATAACGTCAAAATTAAATCCTTGATATAAACCAGATTATGTCATTAGAACGTGAAAACAATATGACACGAAAAGTTATACATAAAAATCATTGAATGCATTTAACAAGAGTAGGCCAGTTCACACGGACAGCACCCGGTCACGAGTATAACGCGAGAGTCAGCCATCGCTCCCGTCAACCATATTAGAGGGTAAGGAAAAATAAAACATTGTACGTTGTGCTTGACAGAGCGACGGCAAGATGGTGTTCGACGTGATCCAGCGGATGGAGGACACGGAACCCTTCAGTGAGGAGCTGCTGGCCGCGATGAAGCGGCTGTGGGCGGACGCCGGCGTGCAGGAGTGCTTCGGCCGCTCCAACGAGTACCAGCTCAACGACTCCGCCAAATAGTGAGTGTTTTCATATCTTACACTACACCTTCATATTACATACACACACAAACTACATGCTTGTATGAATGTTTAAGAATGCTATTATTCTACTTTTAACAGAATATTAATGAACCTTTTAATTCTTGTCTCCGTTCCTTTATCAAATCCATTGTGCCAACAGAAAAAGAGGAGGTCTTGCCTAGCTTAGGCTTCAGTTGTAATTACTTTCGTACTTAAGTTCCCCATGAGGCTCCAGTTTCCATACAAACGTTGTTTTGCTTTAATACAAAAACTACATGCCGGATTGAATCCAAACTTTACAAATATATATATAGAATAGACACATATCGATGTTTGTAATTAGTTTTCATCGCAGTAAATTGAACCATAACTAAACGAACGAAGGCTTAAATTAGTTTTGAACTGAAAGTTTCAAACTTCTCTCATTTTATTCCGTTTTTTATTAGTACATCGAAAACTAATTACAAACATTAAGACATTGGGACCCTTGAGATCTGTATACTCGCTTCATGTTAATTTTTAATACAATTTATGTGGGGTTACCCTGGAGATACAACCTATCGAATAAAAAAGTCTCATCAAAATCGGTTCACAATCGGTGAAGATATCGCATATGATATACACAAAAAAATACAATCAAAATGAGAACCTCTTCTTTTTTTGAAGTTGGTTCAAAACACAGCCCCAAAACTTACCTGATTTAAAAGTACCTATCACACTGAACGACTGAAATACGCTGAATCAGGTACCTTAAGCAATAGCCCTGGCTTCTGATCACAGAACCCCAGAATTCTCCACTGCAAATAGGACAAAGAAATAATTTACTTTTTGGACTGAATGTCTATCAAGCTTCCTCCCGCAGCAGACTGGAACCCTGTCGCGCTGTTTAGGTTGAGTTTTTTTATTTATTGTAAAAGGCTGACAGCCCACCTAATGGAAAGTTACAACCGCCGCCTAGAGGCATCTGTTACGCCAGGGGCATGATCAGTGTTTTGCCGATCCCTAAGGGCTAAGATAGAATGCCACGTATGCCCCACACCTGTCTAAATCTAGAAAACTGCTTGGTGGCAGATAGGTAAAGAGCGAGAGCACTAGAATATGTTTTTTTTAATTCACAATTGGTAAGCCCTTGTCATCATCTCACCTGATGGTAAGTGACGATGATGCCGAAGATGGAAGCGGGC
Organism: Coleophora flavipennella; assembly: GCA_947284805.1. NCBI lineage: Eukaryota > Metazoa > Arthropoda > Insecta > Lepidoptera > Coleophoridae > Coleophora > Coleophora flavipennella. The sequence continues at coordinate 1,730,980 of OX369289.1, read as the reverse complement.
TTACCAAGATTCCCCAACGCAATGGAGAACTGGCTATCTTATCTTCAAGCCGAAACACATCAATGTTGTTAACAGTGATGTTTGGCGGCAAGACTTACATAAGATAGTGGTAGCTAGCCATCTATTCCATCCAGCGCTTAGAAATAAATGATTTTAGTGGTGACTGCAACAGTAACACAAGGTATTGTATTGGAGTCAAGTTTCCATATTTCATTTTATTAAACTTACGTCCATTTGTAGTTGGATTGCCCAGCCAACGCATCAGCTCCACTCAGAAGCACATAAGTCTCCTGAGAAATTAACTGGCTTTCTCGGAGCGATCTCGTGTCATAAAGGATTTTTAACCGGTGTTCGGTCGGTAACTGACTATTTCTTTCCGTCACAAAGGTTTCCGTTTTTATAAATCAGTATTTGATACGTCCAGAAGTGTGAACGCTCATGAGATTCTGTACCTCCTGTGAGACACATGTATCTCATCGGACTAGGAACCCAGCGGTGCAAAGGGCTCATCGTTGGGTGAAGTACCAAGCGTTTACTATTTGTGGTGATAACTACATCTTCATGTCAGCTCATATACGTTCCCACCGAGGAGCTCGAGCCTACCCTGAATTAGGGCGATCGAGACTTAGTTGACTACGCGAGCCTAATGCGGGTTGGTCGACTTCACACACACCCTTCGAGTTTCTTCGCAGGCGTGTGCAGGTTTTCTTACGATGTTTTCCTTCACCGTAAGAGCGTCGGATAAACGTACATATGAAATCGAAATTCGAAAACACATTGGTACGTGGCAGGATTCGAACCACGACCTCACGGAAAGGAGGTAGCGGCCCTGGCCGTTACGCTACCGTAGCTTTTGATATCTACATAATACTATGTGATGCCCATATAATCATTGATGACTTTTGTATCTCGCCATAAACATGAAAAGACTGGTATTTTACAAAATTGTGCTATATAGAAAGTAGGACTTCTTTTTTACACGACTACCCACACAAAAAAGAGTGCATTGTTTCAGGTGTAATGTACTCGTATGTATGTTTTTTATTCCACGATATCTTCTAAACAGCTTGATGGATTTTAGAGTGCGAGGCAGAGATTATAATATAGCATATCTCTGGTGCGAGGTATCTTTAGATTCATCTCGATTCCGTGAGTGACAAAAGGATACATTTTACTCGATTAACCAATAAAGAGGGATATTGCCTTTATGTAGTCATGTTTTTACTATTTATTATTTTTAGTTGATAGCCACGCGTTTTTCATCAAATCATTAGTAGGAATATAAGGTAGGTTGGATAGTTGTCATTGTTCAATGCTTTATTATTATTTAATTCTTTTAAATTTCTTTTTCACAGTGTTATTCCGTTCCGAACACACAAAATTCACACTTGTGCTTGGTAAATAAAACTAAAACTTCATCAATATGTAAAAAAAGACGCGTGGCACTCGGGGACTGCCGCGGTAAAGCTATTGCATAGCATTTTTTATTAACTTTTAACACTAAGAAAGTTACACCAGTAAAATTGACTAAGTCCTTTTAAGTACCGCAAATCGCTAATAGATGGCACTGTAAGTTTTTTTAGAACGCGGTAACGTTACGTCACGCTCGACCGAGTCAGTAAAATCGACTGTCCTCTTAGTACCGCAAATCGCTAATAGATGGCTCTGTAAGTTTTTTTTTTGAACGCGGTAGTGTTAGGTTTTTCTCTTTACGGAATTTCTTGATTCGGTCGCCGCGCTCAAAGCCCGCGATAAAAGCTATGCAATAGCTTAAAACTAAAATAATTTCTTTTATTATTTTACAAACTTAAAGGTAAAATCGTCTACGGTTTAGTTAATTTTTCCTTTTGTTCAATGTGAATTGCAAGGGTTCATTCGGTAAGTAGGTGGGAGTCACGCTGAACGTCAGCTCACCGCGTCTCCAGGACACGTCGTACCGGTGGAATATCTGAAATTAACCAGCATATTTAGACTGTCAGGGTCAGGTTTTACCGCCTCCGTAGCTCAGAGGCAAAGTTCACTGGCTTTACACAGGAGGTCGCGGGTTTGATTCCCGGCGGGGTTAACTTGTAAGACTCGGTTTGGTTGGTGGTAGGGCATTTTCTAAGCCCGCCTGGCTAGCTACCACAATCTTATCTAAGTCTTGCCGCCAAATATCAATGTTGATATCATTGGTGTGTTCCGGCATGAAGATAAGATAGCCAGTTCCCCATTGCGTTGGGGAATCTTGGTAAGCCCGCTTCCATCTTCGGCAACATCGTCACTTACCACCAGGTGAGATGTTGTCAAGGGTTAACCAATTAAAAAAAAAAAAGGTGCGTGGGTTGTGCTGTGCATTCAATTCTAGCTAAAATATGAATGATTTCTTAATTGATTGTAAAGTGAAGGAAAACATTATTTCAAACTTCCGTGTTTTGAATTTATTACCAGTTATTATCAGTAACTGGAGAGCGAGAGTGTTAAACATTTATAATGGGAATTAAAGAGCGCCGGTGGCGTAACGGCTAGGGCCGTCGCCTCCTGTTCGGGGAGGTCATGGTTCGAATCCCGCCACGTACCAATGTGATTTCGAATTTAGATTTCATATGTATACGTTTATCCGACGCTCTCACGGTGAAGGAAAACAGCGTAAGGAAACCTGCACACGCCTGCGGAGGAACTCGCAGGTTGTGTGTGAAGTCGACCAAACAGCACTAGGCCCGCGTGGTTGACTAAGGCCCGATCGCCCTAATTCAGGGTAGGCTCGAGCCCCTCGATGGGGACGTATATGAGCTGATATCATCAATGGGAATTACGAACCTTAGCCAATAAGAGCTGTAATTCAGCTTCAGCGAATCTTTTTCCAATACACATTCTTCTGCCGAACCCGAACGGCAGCGAAGCGAATGGATGTATTCCTGTCTCCTTCTGTTTCTTCCACACACATAGTGCTCGTTCGTTCTCGCTAATTTTCGATACATCCTTAGGACTTGTTTGTTGTTTGAACGGGCAGGTTCTAATAGTCTCGAGATCTATCTCTCTCAACCATCTCTCCGGAACGTATTCTTGGGGCGATGGAAAATATCTATCTTCGTTAGACAATATGTAATGTGGAAACACGACGTGGCTCTGGAAAATTGAATAAAGAAAATTTGAACATCTCTCAAAAGTGAAATTACTTAAAAATGTTTTTTAATTCATTCATACCCCTTTTGGCACTTCATATCCGGATATAACTGCGTCGGATTGGATACAGCGTCCATTCCCTAAGATAACAGGTTTGATTCTGGAAAAAATACATATAAATATATTTGTAAAGCAAACTATTAAAGCCTCTAGTTGATGTTTGAGCTTCTAATAGAACGGACTGGGTCGCCCAAATAAAAACACGTTAAAAAACCGACTTCCATCGCAACAACTTAGTACATTATTGCATTATTATTTTTGTTTTTTGTTAATTTTCTAATAAAGTACCTACTAAACCGATTTTGATAAAATTTATATGGGACCACACGGGAAGCACTAGCTTTCAAATAAAAAAGAAGAATCATAAAAATCTGTTCATCCAGTCAAAAGTTCTGAGGTAACACACATAAAAAAACATACACTCTCTCTCTCTCTTATCGTGTGGCACAACTAACCGTGCTATACAAGGAATAGACGGCGGTTGCCTGGTGTTAACTAGGACACGTAGAAAGAATGAGAGAGGATCGAGCAGCCAAAAGAGCATATCTTGGAAACCCTCCGGGCGCCGCCCGGTGGGTCGACCAAGGTATCGCTGGAAAGATGAAGTCGCCAAAGACCTCGAAGAGTTGGGAGTGCCTGAATGGTCGAACTTGGCACAAAATAGGATAGAGTGGCGCACTTTAATGTCGGAGGCCAAGATCCACTTCGGGTCGTTGAGCCAGCGAAGTAAGTAAGTAAGTCGAATTGAGAACCTCTTCCTTTTGGGAAGTCGGTTGAAAAGTTGCACCGTGCGGCACTAACAACCTAACAACAAAGTGTGCCTTGTTACGTAAGCGAGGACCAGTTAAGTTTCAAACGTTAACTGGCGGCCTGGCGCCCACTATCGGTGCGTTGCGAATTGCGAACATTTCACGCGTTGTAGGTGTGTAATGAACTGGAAACTTGTCGGCTTTTGGGTTGGTGCTGGTGGGGTAGGTTGGTGGGGTGTTAGGCTGTCCACCTAACACCCCACATTACGTGCATTCGTTATCAGTGCGTGATACCCATTACCACCGCGTACGTACACACTCCACCAGCGCATTTGTACTGGTCTGTTACTGATCGGTTTGTAGAATAATTGAAAACGCTAAACACGTTAAAAAACCGACTTCCATCGCAAAAACTTATACATTATTTATTGCATTATTATTTTTAAGTTTTTGTTAATTTTCTAATAAAGTACTACACCGATTTTGATAAAAAATGTATGTGACCACACGGGAAGCACTAGCTTTCAAATAAAAAAGAATCATAAAAATCGGTTCACCCAGTCAAAAGTTCTAAGGTAACACACATAAAAAATACAGTCTAATTGAGAACCTCGTCCTTTTTGGAAGTCGGTTGAAAATAGACCTAGTTTTGTGGCCCACTAAACTCAACGACGGATAGGTGCGACTATATTATTTGGTCATCAGTTCTGGCAACAATGATGGCTAGCTGATAGACGAGCTGTTTTTCTCAGATAACTCGCCATGTTAATCTAACACTAGATAATACGAACCATGACCTTCCGTGTAGAGTTACATTACGCCAAGATATTCTTTCTGCCCACCCTACCGTCCCTAACTCCGGTACGTCTTGTGCGGTCAGTCGCATGTGGTTATTTACATATTGATTTTACGCATATTTGCTCAAAGATTGTGTTACATTGAGCGTGGAGCGTGCTATGCTCGGAGTTTCCTTAAGTGTTCGAATCGGAAATCAGGAGATCCGTAGTAAAATCAAAGTAACCGGCATAGCTCACATAATCGCTAAACTTAAGTGGCAGTGGGCGGAGTATACTGTGTGTAACAAAAGTGGTGTAGGTTCCCCATAGAACCCATAGTCAATTCTGAAAAAAAAATTTGGGCCCTTCATACTAAAATGAACAAAATTGATCGATCAGCAGATCGATTTGTATGAAGTTTTTTTTTTGCGATTTCAGCAGTCATAGAACAAAATTTTTTCAGTATGATGAGTAAAAGCCCCAGTTAACGGGACCTACGCCAATTTTGTTACACCTGTATAGCTCGTAGAATAGATGGCCGTTGGGGTAGTAAATTTCTCGAGTGACATCTGCGCACCGGCAGACGTAGCGTAGGTAGGCGTCCCATCCGGTGGACCAATGACCTGGTGAATGTCCTTGTGGGGGAAATCTTTGTCTGGCAGTGCACGTCTTTCGGCCGATATGATGATGTTGACAATGTCAAGCGCGCCATTGAACTGAACGTTGAATTTGTTGACAGTGGTAGGTACGTAATTATTGATGGATGAACCTTTTAAGTATCGGCAATTAAGCATTTCGTGTGACCAAACTATTAAGTACGGAGTCTATCTTTGTAAATACCACAAAGGCTACAAATAGGAAACAACTATTATAATTAAGTGGTTAGGAAGTTTTAAAGTGAAGCTTTTATTACATATCGTCTCAAGCTTTTTCGTCTGTGTGTTGCGTGACGGCAAAGAGATTATTACATCGTCTCAAACTTTTTCGTCAGAGCAGCCATGATCGTTTCGTCCTCTGTACCGTAGCTCCAAGACGAGAGCAGCCATGATCGTTTCGTGCTCTGTAAATGTCTATGGGCATTTTCACTTTCGGTTGCAAAGACAAAAATCTAGCTGTCCCATGACTTTGAACAACTGTTGTTGTAAAACTATTAAACCTGTGCACTAATTATCAGATATTTCAGATAATTTGTATAATTTTCTAACTGTTCAGTAACAATTAATCGTTTCTGATCTTAAAATCAATTAATAAATGCAGTTTTTCGTGTTAAAGATTGGCTTTTTTTTAATGTCCCAACCATATTTTTAAAGTTTCAGCGCGAGTTTCAAAATATTTTCGATTTTATAGGCTAAGTTGGTAGCATTTTTTTGGAAGATTATAAGCTTAAAAATTCAATTCTGAACCTTAAACATCATAAAATAGGCTATAAAATAGAATAAATTACTTAAATACGTTGTCCCACGAAATAGCATGAAGTGGAATTCCTTAATAACGTCACGGGCTATTTTTGCAACTTCTTCTATGATTTCTACCAAAACATTGTTGTTTTATAATAATGGCAACATTTATATGATCTAGTCAAGCCGCCATTATGTTCTAGCGCGTTCAGTGTCAAAAATATGTGGTGAAGAGTGCTTGTGTTTCGTCGGGGTCAAAATCTACATTCCACGCATTTACGCAGTTCTTCAAAGTAAGTAGTGCTTAATGCATGTAATACAATATTTTATTACGATGTTGCACTATACAGCATGCAAAACTGTGCAGGCTGACTGTCTATTTGCATGATTTATATATTTAAATCATTTTTCAAAATAATGTGGACTAGTTCGTCACATCCACAACGTCACGTCACTTATATGCGGATAACAAAAAGTGACGTATTGGAATTGTAAGGCATAGTTCACATACATGGATTTCGTATTAAATTAATAATTTGATTAATTATATGACACATAAATTATGTTCTGGACAGGGACATAAATATTGAGGGATTTCTTAGTGATCTCAATGTAAACACACAGTATATTAATTCTTCATAATAGTATAGTGAAACATATCCCTGGAATGTGTTACTTTTTGACATTGCTGACATGAGACTGTTTTAGAATCGAGTCTTATTGCCCGACTGCCTCAGAAGGAGGGTTATGTTTTTCGAGAGTATGTATTTATGTATGTATGAATATATGTGTGTGTGTGTGTGTGTGTTTGTTTGTGTGTTTGTGTGTGTGTATGTATGTGTATTTGTGTGTATGTGTGTATGTATGTATGTATGTGGACTATAAATTCTTTTTCACGGGCTACAGCCTAAAGGACTTGTTGGATCTTAACATGTGGGGTATCGTTAGATTCGTCTCAGCAGCGCGAGTGACACAGGCTGTACCAAAATTTCAAAAATCCAAAATAGCGGATTAAAAACGCAAAAAAACACAACTTTGACATAAAAAAGCAGTCGGGTTTTTTTCTTTTTAATGAATTCAGCTTGTTTGATTTTCTTGTTTACGTATACATAATATATATTTTTGTTTTAGGACACTATGGCTCTCACGCTAGTTTAGTTACACATTAGTTTCCCACAAAGAAGCATTAAATTATTGAGAATTTATCATGTTAGTCGTCATCTCATTATCATTATATATCATATTTTAAGACTGTTAGTGAGACTCCGATACCTATACATTTTGACCACTATGTAGAATGTGCCTTACCTTTCCACTAACGTAACATAAGATTCTATTAACGTCACTGTCCCAATATTTTAGGGAGTGAAAATTTAACGTGATTGCTTGAGTATTCCAGGTACTTTAAATGTTTCTATTCTATCTGGATTTGCTTTTAATTCTTTATATTTAAAAATTGTAATTGCTTGTGTAAAGTTTGCCGTATAAATAGCGTACAGAAAAACAAGAAGTGGTTTGAATCGAAAAGTGACGTTATGGAACAATTGCACGTAATATTTTCGTACTTAAAATGGTTTTCTTTCATTTGATTATTATTTTAAAATAATGTTTAAGTTTGCATTCTTTTATAATAAATTCTTTGCCTACTTTAAACTCGCCTTATCAATTTACAGCCTAAAACATTTCGTGACGTAACGGAGCAGTGGGTTTCATACTTTCCACAAAAAAAACAGTTTTGTTCAATACTTTAAAATATTTATGCCGACATATATATATATTATGAATCCTACATATATCTTCTACGTTACTATCTATATTAAAGACATAATAAACGATTTTTTATTTCGTCACTTCCATATACGTCACGCTGCAACCGAAAGTGAAAATGCCCCCATAATGTGAAAAAAAGTTTCACTTTTACCATGGTTTCATAAAACCACACACTCTTTTTTTTTTGTATATAAAATAGTAGTAGTTATAACTAAGGACGATATGTATATGTATATCCTGTATTGTAGAGGAATAGGAACACTTGTTTGAACGTATTGTCACGTCCAGGACATGGATCGATGCAACGGTGGGGCAAGCCGGGAGTCGTGTTTGCTCTCTACAGCGCTCGGCCGCCGCCGCCGCGCGCGCCGGTAACGTTACGTGTGTAAATGTAAATATTATGCAAACTGCCGCTGCGATACTGCGATACTATGTGTCGAGATAACGGCTGCGGCGGCGGTCTAGGGCGCCCGCTAACGTTATGTGCCTGCTAAGTTAACCATACACTCACTATACAGGGTGTAAAATAATTGGTGTAGGACCCGTTAAGTGGAGCTTCTACTCATCATACTGAACAACTTTCCCCAAGGAACCTATAGTCAATTCTCAAAAAAAAAATTGGACCCTCCATACTAAAATGCACAAAATTGGTCGATCAGCTGATCGATTTGTATGAAGAGTAATCATTTTTTTTTGCGATTTTAGCAAAGTCGTAGAACAAAAGTTGATCAGTATGATGAGTAGAAGCCCCAGTTAACGGGACCTACACCAATTTTGTTACATCCTGTATAATTGAAAATGCTAAACACGTTAAAAAACCGACTTCCATTGCAACAACTTAGTACATTTTTGCATTATTATTTTTGGTTTTTGTCAATTTTCTAATAAAGTACTACACCGATTTTGATAAAATTTATATGGGACCACACGGGAATCACAAGCTATCAAATAAAAAAAGAATCATAAAAATCGGTTCACCCAGTCAAAAGTTATAAGGTAACACACAAAAAAACATACAGACGAATTGAGAACCTCCTCCTTTTTGGAAGTCGCTTGAAAAGAGATTTTACTATAAAATGTTAATGACTTTTTTATGGTTCCGTAAACCCAAAGGACAGTTAAATGATTTTTTTACAGAATGTGTATTTCTATTGCCGCTACAACAACTAATACTAATAGATTAAAATAAATGTTTATTATTATTATTAATAATAATTCTATAAATTGAAAAAACGTGTTTTTTATAGGTATTTTTGATTCAGCTCTATCGTAAAAAGGGTAATACATACAAGCGTGATACTTGATATAATTCAGCCGAAGGACGTCCACTGCTGGACATAGGCCTCCCTCAAGGATCTCCACGACGACCGGTTCTGCGCTGCCTGCATCCAGCGGCTTCTCGCGACCTTCACCAGGTCATCGGTCCACCGAGTGGGAGGCCTGCCTACGCTACGTTTTCCGGTGCGTGGTCGCCACTCGAGAACTTTACTGTCCCATCAGTCATCTGTTCTACGAGCTATGTGCCCTGCCCACTGCCACTTCAGTTTAGCGATTCTGTGAGCTATGTCGGTTACTTTAGTTCTCCTTATTAACTTGGTATAATTACAGTACTAATACTGAAGTATATATAACAACAAATTAAAAAAATGGCTAAGTTTGAGTCGTACTTGCGCCAAAGAGTATGAACTGAATGACAAAAGATGCATAGTTTTGTCGCTCGCGTTGATGTCTTTTGATTATAATGTAAAAAGGTATCACTGTCATAGTTGTGTGGAGAAGCGTAATAGTGAATCCTCGCAGCGCTAGTTAGAATCGCACTTGGCCGGTTTTTTTACACAGCTGTTTAAGATAAGAAAGAAGTTATCTTACCTTAAAGACTCCTTAATGCAGGCCTTCAAGTACGGAAGTTTATCCAAATCTTTGCTAGTCAAAACTCTACCTAGCGGAAGATTTCTGTCCAGTTCATCTTGCAGCCTCTTTTGTGCTCTCTCATTGTTGGCCAGCAAATACAGAGTGCTTGCGGCGGCCGCTGCGGTCGTGTCCACTCCAACCAGCATCAGGTCCAAAGCCAATATCGCAGCCACTTTCCTCCCGGATTGTTTTGCTATCTGCGCGCACACACCTTTGTCGGTGAGTTTTCTCAAGCAAAGCGCCCGGAACGCGTCCAACGCCTCCACGTAGGTCTTATATGCGGTCGTGGGGTAAAGCCTCCACAGAGGAGCCGACAGTTCTAGTACTGGAACGCTGTGGAAAAAGCCGTGGATGCAGCGGATAATCTCGCGGGCTTCCACGTCGTTGTCGCTAAGGCAGCCCAGCCTGGTGCCGAGGGCCCACGCTCCCACAGCTAGGTGAAAGGAAATACAATTAGTTCTTGATTGAGATGAATGATTTGTGGCCTTCCGTGGTCGACAATTTCAATTATAAACAAGATGATTTCAACTGTGTTTCTTTTTTTTAATAAATACTTGTCTTTGCCCGCGGCTTCACCCACATGGATATAGTGTTTATTAATAATCGGAGGTGCATCGTTAGTATCGTGAATTATGGTCTTGAGTTCATAAAAAAAATCCCACAGAAAAAAACACTTAGTTTTTTGAATTTTAAATTTTTTGGGCAAATACCAATTTTTGTTTCTCTAAAAACCTTAATCGGACTATTAAAACATACAAAACAAATACCCTGGCTACACTTGTCAAAGGCGTTCATGACATTCAATAATTTTAATGTATAACTTCTCGTGTCATATTGTTTTCATGTTCTAATGACATTATTTGGTTTTTTTTTATATCACGGATTGGATTTTGACGTTATTAACTAATGATTGTTTATTTCTTGATTTTTTACAAATGAAATTATGTAATCACTATTTTATGACTATCAGAAAGAGTGTAATTTGCACCTATTTTGAATAAATAATATCTTGAATCTTGAAAAAACCCAAATTGGTCCAGCCGTTCTTCAAAAAACGTGGAACTTAACTAGAGTAGTGCGCTTGCAAACAACAGCACTTATTTTTTTAATATAATAATATTGTAAATTTGAGTGCGTTTAGCAGCATCTCACTCACCTGATGGTAAGTGACGATGCGGCCGGATGTAAAACTACCAATTTAATGTAATCCTACAGGGATCATCAAGGTAGGCGAGATGATTTTAAAAGCTTTATTTAAATGTTTGTTCGGGTGAAATCTTGCAAGTTAATTTTGGCCCACTACCCGGTTTTTGCATGCATAATATGTATATCGTGTGACAATGCAATATTAAAAGCTTGTAATAACTAAAAGTTTTTAGGTTTTTCGAAAATTATTAATTAATGATTCCTTCGTTTATTCTAAACAAGAATGTGCAAATAATCTGAGGAGTCAGTGTTAAAGTTCGAGTATCCTATAAAATCAATACATCCTTTCCTACTCAATGTAATTGAAGCCATTTCTGCTCCGTGCTGATAATAAATTGATTAATTACTTAGCGATGTGTTATGCGTGGTTCGATACTTACATTCAAGTGCCCACTTGTAGAGTTCTGTGAGGAAGTCTTCTGGCAGCTCCCGATTGCTGTCTAATAAATTGTCCATTCTGTAAAATACAATATTATATACAGTAAAAATGTAATGTTTAGCGGAAACGGCTCTAACGATTTGCTTGAAAGTTGGTATACGGGGGTTTTTGGGGGAGAACAATCTATCTAGATAGGTCTTTGGGAAAACGCGTTTTTCGTAGATAAACGTAGTGCGTCAAAACGCAAAAATATGTATCACATTTTCACACAATTTACTGAGCGGTTACCGTGTCTAGCTCACAAACCGAATGGCCCGAGTTCAAATCCTAGCTAAAGGCGTTTTTGTTTATTCTAACTTATTACCAAAAAAAATTAAAATCTTTATTTGTGGAAACATGGCGATTTTGGATTTTGATAACATAGGAGCTCTCATTTCTAACTGAGTACCTCATACAAATTAAATTAATAAAAATATGTAAAATTAAAATTTAAGGCAATATTGATACAATCTCATCTGAGGATGTCTTGTAATGATTAAATAAATAGTACAATTATTCAATTAATAAATAGGAAATTGATTACAGTTTAAATTGCTTGTATTCTAAAAATTCACTATGTAATACTATAAAAAATCATATCTAGAAGCCACTTGAATAACTTATTACACATTTGATTCAGATTCATTGTTTTGAATTGTTCTGGTACCCTGTTATATATTTTAACACACATACTATAACCAAAGTACTAAAATACAGTATGGACACTCTCTGTCGCTTTCTAGATTGCGACCTCACCCCCTCGTCACCCAGATTGATTATAGTTTGGTTCTCGAACGTATAGGATTTCTCCGTGATTTTTTTGCTCCGTCATTTGTTTTTTGAAATGTCATTTCTCGCCCTTTGTATGAATTGTCCGGGTGTGCCATAACTGTTCTTTAGATAAAATGATGTCTTTGGATAATAACATATTTTTCATGTTATGTTATTTTAACTTATTTACTCTGAAAATCCGTTTTCACACAATGTGTTTCTAGTTGATATGCCTAGATGACTCCGAGCATCGATCGGTCGCCCAAGTACTAATAATTAATGTACACAAATGGGACAAAGTGTGTATTTTCGTATTTCACTTTACACGCACCGCAAAATTATGTCATTTAAATTTACTACTACATATGGGGTGACTTTTAATTACGAGTAGTTCTTAGGATATGAATGTGCTCGTGATTACAAAAAACTTTCCCAAAGAAACTATATGTCAGATATGAAAAAAAATTTCGTCTTCGATACATTGCCGATTTGATAACTTATAACTTATTATGTATCGAGGACCAAATTATTTTTTAATATTTGACATATAGTTTTTTTGGGAAATTTATTTGTAATTACGAGTACATTTTCATCCTTTGCTATCAAGAAGTAATTAAAAGTCACCCTATATTTTTCTTTACAAATTTTCGTTCAACCAAGTTCAACTGGCTGATGCGAAACGGCAAACGTTTTCATTGAACGGATTGCGTTGTTGCTGCAGTGAGTCAGTTGCGTATACGCATCTCAAACAGAGCTGCGAGCAGACTGTAAAACGGGATGTGGCCATTTAACAGAGATTCCACACTCGGACATCTACCAACACAACATCACATCATTGCATCCGTTTATTACATCAACATAACATTTCCAGCTCTACAGGCTTTGCCTTAAGACCCAAATGTTGGTACAGAACAACATAATACATTAACATGTTTGTCTGCCGCTAAACAGTTGACTCGAACAAGTTATTATTGTTTTACGTAGGTAGCCAAATTATCTAAGGCACAGACCGTGTGATAGGCCTAGTTTATCTTCTACTTAATATCATACCCGTGTAATGTTATATCACTTTATTTTTTGTTGTTTGACCTGACTTGTTAAAAAGTTCTTAATGTATTTTGTTAACTTTACACGTAACTAACTAGACTAGTTATACATATTAACTGCATTATGTAACAAAACTTAATACTTACTAACAATTTTATGGTTGAATTATTATGATGATTTATGGTTTATTGAACCCGTTATTTTAATGATAATGCATTTATTTATGTAATAATAATTGTCGTTTCAAAAAGCGAGATGATTTCTATGTTTCATAGACATACGAAATCTACTTTAAGAATATACAATTTTAAATTCATCAAAACACAACAAATTTTAAAGCTGTTCTTCAAAAAACTGACTTCAAAAAAAGGAGTTGTGACAGTTACAATCGGCGAAAATATCGGTAAACATACAAAAAAAAAAAACAAATACCGATTAAAATCAGTATTTTAATTATTCTTTTTAAAAGCTTTTATTTAACTTGCTACGTTTGTATATATGTATTTTTTAGTTTGTTTAGGTGGGTCAAATGTTTCAAAAGATTTTTCCAGAAATCCAATTGAGCTGAAATTTGGTATGAAACCGTATTCCCAGTGGCAATAGATATTGAATAGATTGTGAAGTTAAACTGATGATGAACTTTGGAGGTGGAATCAAGGTACCAGGATCGTCTTTTATTTTCAATGGAATTCGTAGGAAATACTGTGCTCATCTTTTTTTTGAATTTGCAAACGTATATTCATATTCACATTTGGATTTTGAGCTTAAAAACTATTTTCAAATACCTTTGTAGGTACCTAAAAGTTTGTAGGTTTTTCTTCAACTTATTTTAATTGATAAGTTATCTTACGTATGTCAATACTACCGTTACTATATTGGCGATAATAATATTGTTATGTCATTCTTATTTACTTATTGATTCAATACCTGCATAAGAAGTCATCGGCGACACGGTCCAAAGCTGGCACTGCGGCTCTAGCTGCCTGTGGAGTGGCCAGTGCTTTCGATACCCTCGATCTGAACCTGGACCACGGCTCTCCGTGCCTGTGTATGACACACGATCAAGGTCAAATTCGATAATTATGTTCTTTCAAAACACTTATCGGGAAGAAACGATCTACGGTACTCACACTCCTATCAGACCGGGTTCGTCACCAAAGAAATCCTTCCGCAACTCTTGTTTGTAGTGCTTGAGACATGGCGCCACTGCCCTATGAGGCATGACATCCTCCCGCCTGTAAATCCTGGCTGTCTCCTCGGCACAGAATGGGAACACCAGATCTGGATGGCCGAACAATTTAGCCACTTTTGCTGCGCCGCCGGTGCCGGCTAAAGCTCGCAGCGTCCACAGCGTGAGATCCAAAGCTCGGGTGTGCCACGGCTTGCGTCCGAGGGCGAAGCGCCAGGAGTTGCCCAGCACGGGCAGGGGCCTGGGGCCCGGCATGAGCGCGTAGCACCGTGCGCTGCCCATCGCGTGCCGGCCACCAGTGGCTCCTGCAGCCCCAAAACCTAAAGCCTCTCCGCGGCAGTGGGGCGCTATCTGTTACGTTTTCAGCCATTTCGCAACCACCGCCCGTCAACCTAGCGTACTCGCTGCTCACACATGCGTACTAGTAAAACCTGCTAAACACATGTACGATTTGTTTGACCTCTGTGGGTGTGAATTTATTTAAAGGCGTCAGATCGAAAATAACAGATTATCTACATGTAAGCCGCTCCCAAAAAATCAATACTTTCATTGGTTTGTACGTTAATAACTTTAATACAAGGGCTTACCAATTGTGAATTTAAAAAAAATGGCTATAAAATGTAAGATGAGATAAATACTCTTTATTGCACACACTAATTAAAAATAAACACATTGTAAAAACTTAAACTAAAAAAAAAACACTATGAAATGAAAAACTTAAGTAGGTACTATAGCGGTACAATTTGGGGTGTCTCATCGCTCAAAACGATTTCTTCCGGACAACCCGGGCAATGTAAGCGCTAGGTTAATCATACAGTTTCATGGCTCTCTCCTAAATAAATTTGGCATAAGTAGGTATCTAAATCAAAGATTACTGAATATTACTAAGCACGCCTAAAATGTTACAAAACGAATTTAAGAGTCTCCAATCTCCATACAAATGTAGTTCCGTTTTAATTTAATACAAAAAGGACTTGCGCGATTTAATTCAAACTCTTTGCAAGTATATTGAAGAGGCACGTATCCAATGTCTGTAATTAGTTTTCAAAAAAAAATTAAACGAAACAAAATAAGAGTGAGTTGAAGTTTTAGCACAGATGAGATACTAGTGACTTCGTGTTTTAGTAATTTAGGCCTTTAAAAAAAATATAAAAAGACCTCGGTGGCTCAACCGGTAATGACTCGGTCTTTCTTACCAGAGGTACCGGGTTCAACTCTGGACGGCCAATGTACCAATGAGTTTTTCATAAAAAACTTACGTACATCGTCCTAATTCAGGGTAGGCTCGAGCCCCTCGGTGGGGGCGTATATGAGCTCATATGATGATGATGATGAGGCCTTTAGTAAAACACAAACAGGAGAACCAAGGCACCCGAAACATCTCATAGAACCGTTAAACTTAAGTGGCAGTGGGCAAGGCACATAGTTAGTTGAACATAAGGCCGTTGGGGCAGTAAAGTTCTCGAGTGGCGACCACGCGCACCGACAGACGTAGCATAGGAAGGCCTCCCATACGGTGGACCGACGACCTGGTAAAGGTCGCGGGAAGCCGATGGATGCGGGCAGCGCAGGACCGGTCGTCGTGGAAATCCTTGGGGTAGGCATTTATCCAGCAGTGGACGTCTTTCGGCTAATATGAAGATGAGAATATTTTAAAAAGTTGTATTTGCAGTTGGCCTCCCCTTTGTCCAGCAGTCTTTCGGCTGATATGGTGATGATGATGAGTAAGCCAAGCTCAATAATATTTTCAAGGTTTGGATGCGATCCAGCATGTCGTGCTGTACTAACACAGGTCTGCGTTTGTATGGAAACTCACGCCTCTTGTCGAAGAATACTATCCTGAATTCATCAAGGAATGGCGGTTGTTCGCTGAAACCTTTATTGCTCTACGTGGTATAACTATACTATGATTTTCCAAGTCACACAAATATGATAACATAAAATGTTAATTCATAAAGATTTTTCTGATGTCATCTGTATAATCTTATCACGTGAGTTTGCTAACGCGTTTTATCTCAAATGGAATGAAACCTGTTTTATTTGAATATATTTTCATGACATTATTTTCGTATTTGTATCTACTATACCTACTTGAAAACATCTAAATAAGCTATCTGATAAAGATACCACTTCATATCAGGGTATCACGTCTTCTATTGATCTATACATCATACGATGCTGTAATCTGTTTCGTGCAGGCTGATAATCAGATGGATAAGTTGTACAGGTCTGTGCAGTAAATGACTGTTGCTACTTCTGCTCCTCAGAATACAGAAAAAACCAGAACACGCGTACGGCGATAAAAGTGACGCAAATTGTGCTTGTATGAAACTACTCTAAATCGGTGTAGTTTTGACGTTTTGTTCCTTCTAAATCCTGCATGCAGGTGATTTATTTTTGTGAGTAAACAAGCAGTGGTTCTTCATAACTTACCTAATTCAAAAAGTATTAAAATCCGACCTAATATAGCAACATTACAGCCAAAGAAAGGAGGGTATTCGTGGAGTTTTTGGCTTCAGCGCGCATCGTACTATTCTGACTTAACGCGCATTCTGGTTTTTTCTGTATTCTGAGTTCTGCTCATATGAAAGTAATCATAAAAACGATCTTCATATGATTTTAGTTCCCGGCATAAATGATGGTATTCACCGAATGTTTCTCTCTTCACGTTGATTTCATGAACCCAAACCCGACGAGTTCTCCTTTTACGTAACAGCAATAGAAGCAAACGTTCCTCTTCGTCGTTGTCTACCTCGGTCGACATTTTCGAAGCAAATGATAGTTGTCCCGTTGCTGATCCCGCCTTCACCTCGCCTCGCTACCGGACCGTCTTCGTCTCGGCTGTGTGACGTCTTCCGACCCGCTTTCGTCCCGGCTCGTCCCGCTACCGCACCGGCCCGCTCCCGCCCCGGCTTCTGTTTGTATTGCGCTTTAGCGTTTAGACTTCCAGAGCTAATCTCGCGTTCTGTGACGTCACAGACAATTAGCTCCCTCAATGGGAGCTGGGAGTGCGGCCCGAGTCCCGAGTCGTTGAGTCGCGTCGATTGTCTCGTCCGGTCGACTGTCGACGGCGGCATTTACATCACATCACACACATGCCATCACGTACATACACCTTCTGTAATCTCGCTCGATTATTATTACACTGTTCAATGGTGGAACTTGACTACATTACATTCTACAGGTCAGATGATGCCAAGGGCTTATCAATAGTGGATTAAAATACAAAAAACATTTAAAATTTAAATAAATGTTAATATACCTTACCCATCTAGCCTCCCCTTTCCAAAAAGGAGGAGGTTTACAATGCGACTGTTGTGTTTGTGTGTGTTAAAGCGATATCTTCGCATATTATGAAACGTTTTTTATGATTCTTTTTTTATTAGATAGGGTAATGATCCCGAGTTAGTCCCACATAAACTTTATCAATCCTGTCCGGGAGGTCGCGGTTCGAATCCTGCCACGTACCAATGCGTTTTCGAATTTCGATTTCATATGTACGTATATCCGACGTTCTTACCGCACCCACACTGGGCCCGCGTGGTCTACTAAGGGCCGATCGCCCTAATTGCGGGTAGGCTCGAACCCCTCGGTGGGTATGTATATGAGCTGATGTAATGAAACTTTATCAAAATCGGTGTAGTAGGCACATTATTAGAAAAATAACAAAAACCATCAATAACATTGCAAAATTGTACTAAGTTGTTGCGATAGAAGTCGTTTTTAACCGACGAAAAAACGGAGGTGGTTCTCAAGTTGACGCGTATATATTTTTTCAACGTGTTTAGCGTTTTCAATTTATGTTGAGTCCATACAAAATTGAGTAGACGGCAAAGGCGTTGCCGCTAATAAAAGATCGTTTAAAAACAATGATTCAGACATTTTTGCACAGCGTTTATGTATTAGAAATACGGCTTGGAAACTTTGTTAGTGCTTTTTGAAAAAAAACCTGAATGTTTCCCGACCTTATTTAGAGCGTTTCGCGGCCCTGATAGTTCTAGGTGTCGCAGTGTTGAGTTGCGCCTTGCGTGCACACTGTCGTCGCGTGAATATTGCCGGTTATGTCGATCGATCCATATTTCTAGGAAATCATTGCCTCCCTTCTTATGTCGTTGTCCTTATTTGCGGAGGGTCGCGAATTCGCTGAAGGGTTTCGTCTATAATGTTGTCAGTATTGGTTGGTAGGTGGTAGGGCATTTTCTAAGCCCACCTGGCTAGCTACCACCATCTTATCTAAGTCTTGCCGCCAAACATCAGTGTTAACAACATTGAAGTGTTCCGGCTTGAAGATAAGATAGCCAGATCCCCATTGCGTTGGGGAATCTTGGTAAGCCCGCTTCCATCTTCGGCATCATCGTCACTTACCATCAGGTGAGATGATGCCAAGGGCTCACCAATTGAGAATTAAAAAAAAAAGTCCCTGAGATCCTCTCTAAACTTACAAACATCCTAAAAAAAGGTGCTGAAAACTGCAGAACCTAAGTTTGCATTTGTTTTGTCCTTTCGAATATTGGTACTTATGTTTGTTCTAATGTTTTTTCCGTTTCTAACAGCAGCACCCATATCCTGGAAATCAAATAAATACACAACCATTAATTAACATGCAGTAACTCGATAACAACAGTGGTTTTGTTTGATTTGCCAACGAAAGGCGAGTCCGCATCGTGACGGACGGATGTGCTTGCAACACCAGTCGGCAACAAGGGACGCCTTGTCAAGGGATCAGCTTCGACGCCGATAGGATCTTGCTTGGCGCCCGGCACAGGCGTGAGCGAACAAGGCGTAGGTTTCTTATCTTGAAAGAAACACAATCAAAAATCGCGATTCTGATTTGCCCTACGAGAAGATACAAAATCCTCAGACTTTAGCTTCGCTCTTGCCGTTTACTACGCCTACGCATATGCATGGCTTAGCCATGAAGGGTAGTATTAGTACAGATAGCCCGCCTGGCTAGCTACCACCATCTTATCTAAGTCTTACCGCCAAATATCAATGTTGATATCATTTGTGTGTTCCGGCTTGAAGATAAGATAGCCAGTTCCCCATTGCGTTGGGGAATCTTGGTAAGCCCGCTTCCATCTTCGGCATCATCGTCATTTACCACCAGGTGAGATGTTGTCAAGGGTTTACCAATTGTGAATAATAAATAAAATAAAAAAAAGATGTACATTTTCTTATTGGTTGCGCAATAGAAACTTATCAGAATAATGACTAACATAAAACAGACTGACGGTTACTGACCCTATTTTCGCAAAGATCCGATACTCACTTTAACTTCAATATAATATTCTTGAAATATGTAAATTTGCTCGTAAATATAAAGATTTCTTTCAAACTCGCGGAAGTATACCTACTACGTACACACTACGTCATAAAAATAGATTTAAATGACCTAATCTTGATTAACACTCCATTCCACACATTATGGCATTTAAGGTTTTTAATATACTGCCAAAAATAGTAATAAATAAATTAAAAAATTAAAAGGAATGTTGATAAATAAAACCTTAAGACGGCAAAAGGCCAGACGGCCTAACTTTGGTGCCATGGCAGAAGGGGAAGTGCCTGCTATGGGACGCCACGTGCGTCAGCACTTTTGCCGCTTCGCACCTCAGCCGTACGGTGCGGAGGGCCGGTGCGGCTGCAGAGGTCGCCGCGGCCAAAACGCGCGACAAGTACTCCGTCCTGGTGGACAGGTACGACTTTGTACCTCTCGCGTTTGAGACGACAGGGTGTTGGGGGACAGAGGCGATAGCCTTTGTTAGGGAGTTGGGGCGTCGTATCAAGGAGAGAGGATCGAGGGTGCGTGCGGGGTCGTACTTGGCGCAAAGGTCGTGCGTTGCGATCCAGCGTGGCAACGCTGCAAGTGTGATGGGCACCTTTGCGCCAGGGATGACTCGGGGCGGACTCTTCGATTCTTAAGATTAGTTTGATGATTAGATTAAATGACGATGTATTTATACAGTAAATGAATTTTTAAATGTTATATTGTATAATAATATGTGTGTGATTTCAGTGACAAATAAACGAGTTTCATATTAAAAATAAACTAATAAAAAAACCTTAATAATATCTCAGATTAATTAACTGATTAGTTTTAATGTAATAGTTCATATAATAAATTATATAAAATTTTAGATATGTAAAAGTGTAATGTGAGAACAACCTCCTCT
The DNA here is from genome assembly GCA_947284805.1 of Coleophora flavipennella. Lineage (NCBI taxonomy): Eukaryota > Metazoa > Arthropoda > Insecta > Lepidoptera > Coleophoridae > Coleophora > Coleophora flavipennella. Next base: position 1,710,408 of record OX369289.1, on the reverse strand, counting down.
CCTCTCTACTCTTCCTCCTCCTCCTCCTTTGTTGCTGTGCTCGAAATGTTGATCGCATCATGGGGCCCATGGAATACTATTAAGGCGAGGCACCGGTGGAGAAGCGGAGAAACCCTTTTGCTAGATAAATTTTTTTGGGTAATTACTACTAAATATCGGTCTTGCAACTCGAAGGTTGTGTGTGAAGTCGACCAACCCGCACTGGGCCCGCGTGGTCGACTAAGGCCTAATCGCCCTGATTCAGGGTAGGCTCGAGCCCCTCGGTGGGGACGTATATGAGCTGTTATAATAATCGGTCTTGCAAAAAATATTGGACTTACTTATGGATATTGTCTGAAGAATCTGCTAATATGTTACACGATAGTAAATAGATATAAAAACCTGATTAATACTTAGTTTAGTAAGTATTCCTATTTTATGACACATCCATTTGACTTTTTTTTTAATTTTTTTTATTGTATGATTGTATTTTTAATTTTGATTTTGTATAAAATTTAATTTTGTTTTATGTAACTTTGAATGACAGGTTGGTGATTTGGAGAAATCTGTAAACCAATTATGACTGAATAAATAAATAAATAAATAGTTAGTACTTTACTCTTTCAAATCACATTATGTGTTTCAATTAGGGATGCATCGATACGCCTTTTTGCCGATACGATACCGATACCGATACTCTTATAAAAATATCGGCGATACCGATACCGATACGCTTGTTGAATTCAAAAAGGAAGGTAGAATAAATAAAACACAATTAATTAATAGTTTTAGTAATCAAAATTAACATTTATAAGATTTTTATTTAAAAAACAAAGCATTCTTAAGTTTTGCGGGCAAAGGCGATTTCGCAAGTCTGTTTGAATAAGACCTGCGGTGGAAAATAGTCTCTCAGATGCGACAGATGCCTCGTTTGCAACGAAATAGATGGGACAACACGCGCGTTTACATTACATTTTTAAAGCGCGAAATTTGAAAAGTATCGTTGAATCTGCCATAATAATATCGCCGATACCGATATATCGGCAAACCCGAAGTATCGCCGATATATCGGTATCGGATGCATCCCTAGTTTCAATGATAACGAAGGCATGACACAGTCAGCAAGATATCATATATCTTCGCAAGATCATCAATCATAAAGTATATTATGAATAACAGAATAGTCCTCACCATGTTGCAAAGTTTTATAGTATTTCGTTATGCAGATTACATTACCAATGTGGAAACAAACGTAACTATGTTTCAATGATAATAAAGCCATGACATAGTCAGCTAGATATCATATATCTTCGCAAGATCATCAATCATAAAGTATATTATGATTAACAGAATAGTCCTCACCATGTTGCAAAGTTTTATAGTATTTCGTTATGCAGATTACATTACCAATGTGGAAACAAACGTAACTATGTTTCAATGATAATAAAGCCATGACATAGTCAGCTAGATATCATATATCTTCGCAAGATCATCAATCATAAAGTATAATATAAATAACAGAATAGTCCCCACCATGTAGCAAAGTTTTATAGTATTTCGTTATGCAGATTACATTACCAATGTGGAAACAAACGTAACTATGTTTCAATGATAATAAAGGCGTGAGAAAGTCAGCAAGATCATCAATCCTAAAGTATATTATAAATATCAGAATAGTCCTCATCATGTAGCAAAGTTTTATAGTATTTCGTTATGCAGATTACATTACCAATGTGGAAACAAACGTAACTAGGCAGCTATTTACGTTTAAGAGGTCGGAAAATTGACAGTTATTCGCTACTAGCGGCTGGACGCATATTTGTATTGCACAATAGCTTGCGGAACTAATGATACAACTTTTGGTTTTAGATAAGCGTCGTTTTATTAATGAAATTCCATGACTTCATTACTCGAACCGATATGGTATTGGTAAAATAGTTTTACATCCGTGATTTATTATAAAAGGTCTAACAAAATTAGCTGAAACTATTTTAACTGGTGCTTCTACCCATGAATTTCAACAACTTTCCCCATGGAACCCATAGTCAAATCGCAAAAAAAATTTGGCTCTCACATACTCACTCGATCAGCTGATCAGCCAACTTAGTATAGGAAGTTCAATTTTTTGTTGAGATTTGACTATGGGTTTCATGGAGAAAGTTGTTCAGTTTCATGGGTAGAAGCACTAGTTAAAATAGTTTCAGCTAATTTTGTTATACCTACTTATATACTAGCTTATGCCAGCGGCTTTGTTCGCGTGAACATAGTTTCAATGACTGTCTTCGAGAGTGCGCAGTGCGCGAGCGTGGAAAAAATAGCCTGTATGTTAATCCAGGTCCTAATCTGTCTACCTACCAAGTTTCAGCCAGATACGTTCAGTAGTTTTTGCGTGAAAGAGTAACAAACATACATACAAACTTTCACATTTATAATATTGGTAGGATTCCCTACAATATACCTAAAATTCGTAGCGTTTAAAATGAACACAAATGGCGGTCCCCCGCGTCCCGCACTTCGATTGGGAGCTGAAAATAAGACACTGCGCACTGTTGAACTTAGATGCCGCGATCTATATCTAGTTTTTTTTTGAGCATCGGTGGCGTAATGGCAAGGGTAGGGAGGTCGTGTTTCGAATCCTGCCACGTAACAATGTGTTTTCGAATTTCGATTTCATATGTACGTTTATCTGACGCTCTTACGGTGAAGGAAAACATCGTGAGGAAACCTGCACACGCCTGCGAAGAAACTCCGAAGGTTGTGTGTGAAGTCGGCCAACCCGCACTGGGCCCGCGTGCTCGACTAAGGCCCGATCGCCCTATTTTAGGGTAGGCCCCTCGGTGGGGACGTATATGAGCTGATATGATGATATCTAGTTTAAATTTTTAATCACTTACCAATGTATATCAAGTCATTAGATGGTACTAAATTTAAAAAAACACTAAAAGATTGGTTGACAGACAAGGTATTTTATACTTTAGAATAATATTTTTCAAATTAATTTATACTTGCTTTTTATGTTTTAATTTTTGAAAAAAATTATGACTGTACTTTAAATGTTAAACCATGACTATTGTATGCCCGAAATGGGTAAACTGATGATACTAATTAATTGTAACAACTATATTACTCAGTTTTGACAATAAATATTATCTTATCTTATCTAGTTTTACAGGGGTAAACCATTTTGACTACCTATACTCACCTTCGACCAATCAAACAGCTACTCACTATAGAATCCCATAATTAAAATTATAATAACTCTGATGAATTTATTTTAAACGTCGCCGCCAAAACGAAAGAGGCCGTGCGCTGTGTGCGTGCGTAAGGGTCACTTCCGTTAAATTCGTAATTTGGAAGTACTTAGCGTCCGTCGGCTGTTAAAAGGCGGATTTAGTTAAAGCTTCCATTAAATTCGTTAATGTTTTATTCATTGGAATGTCACGTGCGCACAGAGCGGGGTTAACGAGTGGTTTTCTAATCTAAAACTAATTATAGGCAGTTCGGCGACTTTTGTGGTTCTAATACTCAAGTCACCTATCTGTATTGCTGTGTCGATCGTAATTATTTGCATAGGTAAGTATCAAGATTTAAACTTTGGTATCCTTAGTGATTGGGTGGTGGATTAGAGATGGTAACTGCCATGGATCAGATAAATAAGGTTGGATTGGAAATGTGCGCTGGGCAGGCGTGCCTCAAGTATGATTAGACAATCATACTTAACTGAAGCACGCGTTCATACTTTTTATTTGCGTGTGCTAGTGTATAACGTGCAGACTCTCGAAATGGTGTGAGACACAATTGCAGCCCTGTGTTCTAACTGTGTTTTGTTTATTAGTGCGCGTAATTCGTGTATATGTGTTATTATTGATTGTGTAGTGGAATTGATGGGTGGGAGACAGGCGGCGACGCTGGTTTTTAAACAAAAGTGTGACTATTGCCAATCCAACCTTATTTATCTTATCCGTGGTAACTGCCTTATCAATTGAGTCACTTTTTTATCATCTGTCAAAAACGACATTTTGTTCTAAATGTGCTTGAAATACTTGGGGGCGACGTCATTCATTTTGTGATTTTGTTTAGTTAAAAATGGAATACTACGTTTTTAACACTTTGCTAACTTAATCTGTATCTATATAATATGTACCTATCTATCTATCTATCCTATCTATATAAAGGAAATCGGAATCTTTGAACGTGATTATCACCCACTTCAAGACGTTCGTCGGATCAAATCGTAAATTTGCACACGTATGAAAATACAATAATATAATACAATAATGTATTAACCGATGACAATACAATAATATAAGCTTGTTCCAATATCCTGACCATAATCATTAGAATCCTAAACCTCTCCCACATACAAACACACATTCACTCAACACAAAATGACACATAAATACACTCACGCACACACAAACCCATACACTCACACTCTCAAACACACAACTTATGCTATACGCAACCTTTTTTTGTTGCATTAATTAAATAGTAGTACAGTGTGTTCAGTGATTAATAATTATATAGTATTTAAAAATTAAATATGTAAGTAGTTAGTTCAAAGAGCAGTATCTACGTTGTCTAATCTATTGTTGGTGCCCAAGATACAGGCTGTGCCTAGTTTGGGACCGATATGTACACATAATATGTAAATTACCGTTTTAAATAAATGATTTATATTTGTAGAATAAAAAACCCTTAAGATGGGTTTGCCATTAATGCGTGTTTTATTTAAGGTTTTTAAACTGTAATTATAAAGAACTGGTCGTTATGGAAATCCTTGGGGGAGGCCTATGTCCAGCAGTGGACGTCCTTCGGCTGATGTTATGTAACCGTAATTATTTAAAATGACAGTAAGTAGGGGTGAAATTTTGTGAGGTTCATAATAAAATTTGTTTCTGATGCAGTCATCGTCCCAATCAAATGACATGGACAATTAAGAGGTCAATCGTGTACTAAGAAGTAGGTTGGTTTCGATGAGATGCGTCATTCTATTCTGCAGTTGACTCTCACAAAACCGGCGGAGTGCGAGTCGGACGCGCGTGGGGATGGTTCCGTATTATTACGTTTCTCGTAAATAACGTTAAGTCTTAGTATTTTCGTTTTGGTTTCCTGTAAACTATAAGACAGGCGCCATAATTCCGATTTGAGCTTAAGAGGGTGGGGGAGGGGGATAATTTGGAGATAAGGGGGTAATTGCTCAATTTTCGTACATTTTCTTTAATATCTTCTAATATCTAAACCATTAATTTTCAATTTTTTTAAATATACAGGCTATAACAAAATTGGTGTAGGTCCCGTTAAACTGAACAACTTTTGGTCTGCACTTTGCTGAAGTCGCAAAATATTTTTACTCTTCATACAAATCGATCAGCTGATACAATACAATACAATATTCTTTATTGCATCACAACACAAAAAAAGAAATTGACAATATAGAAGAAAGCCTATACAATAGGCGGCCTTATTGCTAGGTAGAATTTTTTTTTCTGATCGACCAATTTTGTGCATTTTAGTAAAGAGGGTCCAAATTTTTTTTTTTACTTTTGACTATGGGTTCCTAGGGGAAAGTTGTTTAGTATAATACGTAGAAACACCAGTTAACGGGTCCTACACCATTTTTTTACACCCTGTATATTATATGGTAATCCTCACAACAAGCCCCCTTTTATTAGATTTTGTTATACCACATATTTAGATTTTTTTTATTTTTCTAATTTGCCCCTCAAAATCTATCCCTAAAATCTGTTTCGTTTACTTGCTATATACGTTAATGATTGGACCAGCAAACTCTATACGACATCATCATCATCATTTCAGCCGAAAGACGTCCACTGCTGGACATAGGCCTCCTCCAAAGGATTTCAACAACGATCGGTCCTGCGCTGCCCGCATCCAGCGGCTTTCCTCGACATTCACCAGGTCATCGGTTTACCTAGGCCTGCCTCACTACGTCTTCCGATGCGCGGTCGCCTCTCGAGAATTTTACCACCCCAACGGCCATCTGTTCTACGAACTATGTGTCCTGACCATTGCACTACCACTTAAGTTTAGCAATCTTCGAGCTATGTCGGTTACTTTGGTATTACTCTATACAACATACCAAATTTTATATTTTTTCGACCAATAGTCTTAGAAAAAAATCGGGTGCGACAGACGGACTGACAGATACATGAGTAATCTTGTAAAGGTTCCTTTTTTTCATATGATGTACGGAACCCTAGAAACATAAGTTGGAAATTAATGACCTATCTATAAATTAGATTACGAAAGTCCTAATGTCGGCGTGGCAGTGGTATTAGCTGGCTGGATATATAGGATATGCTTAGCGATATAGATAGATCAAGCACTCTGGCGTATGCGGGGATTTTGCAAGCCTGCTGCCCCAGCGCCGGCGTCACTGACAGATTTATGCTGCGATCGCATGACGCGGGCTCCGGACGCGGTTCACACCGCTAGCGGGGGGCGCGAATTAAGTTCACCCTCCACCACCTAATTTACTATAGCGACATTCCACAAGACAAAGTGCGGCTTAATACGCCGAATGGTTCGTGCACGATAGCTCTGTGAATAAAGGATAGTTTGCGAGGTTTTCCCTTATACTAAAACTTGTTTTTTTATAAACTTTGACGGCTTCCTTCCTCCGTTCGGCAGTTAGAAAATCTTTCAGTTTTGCTGGTGGTCAAAACAAAAAATCACTATAAATATGTTTATTTACTTGTTAAAGGACGTATACAAAATGTTTGTACCCCTCGCTCTCGCACGCTTTTTAACTTGCCATCCCGCCTAGAAAACAGCGGGACTCGCAAAAATAGAGTTTTTATTGAATAAGCCGAAAATACAAAGCCTTCAAAGGTGTTTAATTTTAGGTTTTATTCGACGTGGTCCATGTAAGGGGATATTAACTAAGGGGTCGGCAATCGGCGGTTTTCAAGTTATAGCCAATTTAATTAAAAAAAATTAAACATGTACATTAAGTATGAAAAATGCATTGGGATCTCCGCAATAGGATTTTCGGTTATGGTAAGATAAACGAAATAGACCACCGACGACGGGAAAAGTTAAAATATCAAAAATTATATTAATATATATAAATTTTAGTTTAAATAACTAAGGTTTCAACTTTAATGTATTTGTTACACATACTTGTCTCGTTTTGTTGCTTGTAACTCTCATCATTATTAAATTTGTGACCATAATATAGGGGCCTTCAGGTCTATTTGTGTATCTCAAATTTTGTTACTATATTTGATAAGACTGTTTGTGTCCTGAAAAAATAAATAAAATAATAAAGCGGTGAAAGCAAATAAAACATTGATGGCTAAACAATTTTTGGCTGTTCTGGCTGAGATGATGATGGTTTTATGGCAGGATGATGATAAAGCATTGATAGCGTAGATGCATTACATTATTTTTAACCGCCTCCTTGGCATAATGGTTAGTCCATTTGCTTCACACCAGGTGGTCGCGGGTTTGATTCCCGGCGCGGTCAACTTTGTAAGACTCGGTTTGGTTGGTGGTAAGGCATTTTCTAAGCCCGCCTGGCTAGCTACCACCATCTTATCTCAGTCTTGCCGCCAAACATCAGCGTTAACAGCATTGATGTGTTCCGACTTGAAGATAAGATAGCCAGGTCCCCATTGCTTTGGGGAAACTTGGTAAGCCCGCTTCCATCTTCGGCATCATCGTCACTTACCATCAGGTGAGATGATTACCTATTGTGAATAAAAAAAATCTGTGGACTAAAATAGCTTGAGTACTCACTAGCTCATAGAGTTAGCAAGTGAATGAGCAGCCCTTAAATCTAGCAGAACCGATAGCAATAAGAAATATATATATATATATATATATATTTAACCACTAGGCATATGGCAAACAAACCTGTTCGTCACACGAATGTTTGCTCCGGGTGGGAATCGAACCCACGGCCCAGCATGCAACTGGACCAACGGGTCAGTCAATTTATATGAGTAGGTACACAATTGACATTAGTGTAATTTTAGAAATAACTTGGCGGTTTTTTCCTACCAAGAGTCTATAACATAATTTTGGACTTGAACCTATTTAGTTACGTGTATTATGCTGTGGTGATGATCATAGTTTTTAGATGACACAAATCGGTCCAGAAATTATTAAATTATTTAAATTTTTCTAAAGGCTTAATTCTAAACGGGGCGCCGCCGGCTGCCACGAGCGATGACGTCATTGTTCACTAGGCTCGCGTTGAACACTCATTCTAACTGCATTTATCTCTCCTCTCTCCGTCGAATAAATCCACTTTTTGCGGTACATACATATATACATACTTACATTCTAATAATATGTAACCGGGGAAGAGACTGGTTTCCCCCAACACATGGAATCCTATTTTTTTCCGTACAATAAACTATTTTTTTCCGTATTTCATGCGTCCATGTATCCATGCGTAAATACATATTTTTGAAGTGAAACTTCTTTAGGCGCGTTGGGCTTTTTTTTAGATGGGAAAAAACATTGAACTCGCGACGACGCCGTGGTCGACACGGACACCTTACCAGGAACACTCGCAGGGTCAACACTTATAAAACTGTAAAAAGTTTTCGCTTCTGTCGGCACTCCCGGAGTGGTTAGGTTACATACATACACACACACACAAATACATACATATGTACACCCATACCGACATACTTACACACACACACACACACCGACATACATACAAATAATTAAACACAGATACCAAAGAGCGGGCTGCGGCTGGCTGCAGGAACGAACTGAATAATGACGTCATGCGAATAGCGCGCTATTTTAAATAGGTAGTACGTTTTTAGTTACCGCTCTACTAAAATCGCTATAACTTCATCACTTTTAGTCGGATCGAGATAATGTTTTCACTGTGGTTAATAGATTAATCAGTTCTACACACTCCGTTAAATTCATGCGAAAGGCTCATTATGAGCAATTGTGTTTTCGATTGACCCTCAGTCGGAAGTCTATTATCGTCATATCAGCCGAAGAACGTCCACTGCTGGACGTAGGCCTCCCCCAAGGATTTCCACGACGACCGGTTCTGCGCTACCCGCATCCAGCGGCTTCCCGCGACCTTCACCTGGTCAGCCACTCGAGAACTTTACTACCCCAACGGCCATCCGTTCTACGAGCTATGTGATCCGCCCACTGACAGCTACTTAAGTGTATCATCATTTTTTGATCATGTTTTTTCAAGAATTTATAAACTAAGCTTAAGGCGCAGTAGTACTTAAAAATCTGTCTTTGTCTTTTTCTTTACGTGTGAAGAGGGAAGAAAATAAACACACTTTTGCACTTTTTCGATATTTTCGTTTTTATTTTCATCATGTTAATCTTAAATAAAAATCCATTCGATGTTCTCCCTTCAGTCACTTATGAACTTTATTTTAGTAAATAAATCATAGTATCAAATTACTTATTTTAAGAATAAAACCGAAAAAAGACGATAAAATGGCTCGAAAAGAGGTACCTTTACGAAATTATTCTATCGAGCCAACTTTATTAAATCGTGTTTCCATTCGATATAGTCCGTTACTATTCTCATTAATACCAATATGTTTTCTTAGATTTTAAATTTACTGTTTACTACCTACTTTGAAAATAAATTCTAAAAACCTGTTTAAGTAGATTTTTAGGTACCGCGGGGCCTTAATTCAGATACAAAAATGAAGAACAAATTCCGTCTCGGTTGTGTACACACCACACACTGTATAACAGGGTAGCGTAGCATTTTTCAAGTGAGCTCTTCTGCATTATTCATTTCGCTGACGTGCGTAGTTCGCGTGCGATGGATCCGGGAAGATAATAACATGACAGGGGCAGGCTGTAATCTGTAGCGTTTGTTGTAGTGCGTGCCGGCGGCGCTCGCGACTCGCGCCTAGCGCCTAGTAAGGGGAGATAGATATGAATCGGTCTATGGAATACGACCTTATGTGTGCCGTCTACTGAGCGACTATCAGTTATGGACTTACTAGCTTTTTCGTTGGACATCGTTTTTATGACTGTCTTTAAGGGTGATTAGTAAATTATGTCGTTTCCCACCTGCTCAACCATCTCTGTACAAAAAATTACAACAATCGAGTATTTTTTTAGTTCCCTCAGGAATTGCATCAGATTATGCTATTTTCCTGGGATAAAAAGTAGCCTATGTCCAAGGTGTAGCAGCGTGAAAAGGTAACAAACAAACACATTTTCACATTTATAATATTAGTAAGGATGTTCCGCTAATCTGCATTAATTCGCGATTCAATTCAATTTAATATATTTATTCAGAATAGGTGCAAATTACACTCTTTCTGATTGTCATAAAATAATAATAACAATGTCATTTGTGAAGAATCAAGAAAAAAACAATATTTCGTTAATAATGCAAAATTCAATCCTTGTTATAAACCAGATTATGTCATTAGAACATGAAAACAATATGACACGAAAAGTTATATGCATAAAAATCATTGAATGCCTTTAACAAGAGTAGGCCAGTTCACACGGACAGCACCCGGTCACGAGTATAACGCGAGAGTCAGCCATCGCTCCTCTAAACCATATTAGAGGGAAAGGAACGACCCGGCTCCCGATGCGCCCCCATTACTTTATTATTTCTTTTCACACTAGCTACCTATGAATGAACACGTCAACTAGGCTGGTATGTTGATCTCTACCTCGCACATATTATGTATTTTCTTGCCAGTTATGCGATAGAGTTATATTTAAAAAAAAATAAGATAGGTTGAGTAGTATCGCTACACTACCGTATTTTTTTTTGCGTGAAAACGTTTCGTGGACCACTACGTACAATTTTAAAGGAATTCATCATCATCATATCAGCCACAAATCGTCCACTGCTGGACAAAGGCCTCCCCCAAGGATTTCCACGACGACCGGTCCTGCGCTGCCCGCATCCATCGGCTTCCCGCGACCTTCACCAGGTCATCGGTCCACCGCGTGGGAGGTCTGCCTATGCTACGTTTTCCCACTCGAGAACTTTACTACCCCATCGGCCAACTGAATCGCTAAACTGAAGTGGCAGTGGGCAGGGCACATAGCTCGTAGAACAGATGGCCGATGGGGTAGTAAAGGAAATTAATTAATTTTAAAACGTTTGTGAACTGTCACTCGGCGCAAATCACTCGACAGCTGATATTTTTTTACTTTCTGCTTAGCTTAATTTTAAACCTCAATATCGAAGACTTAATCGTTTGATCGTGCAAAGTGAATTTCGAGGCTCTTTTACGACCCTCGCTGCTTGATGACATGAGCTCAAGATTTCTTTTAAATCAGTAATTATTAATTTATTAAATGGCCTATTTTCAAAATTTAAGTATAAAACACCACTTTGCGCTCCATCCCTTGCTTGTGTCAAAATAATATTTTTGGCGACAAGAAAAGCGTTTCATTTAATCGCTATGACTCCGGGCACCTTGGTATGGAATACTTTTTGGCTTATCTAAAATAGATTTATTAATAATATACATTACACGTCAAGAAATTAAAGAAATAATATAAATTTAAATATAGCCATAACCAAGGTATGTTATTTACATAAAGAAAATAAAATATATAAAATAGTGTTATTTTCCAGCTGTGGGCACAGATTACTAAATAGTTACTTCTGTGGGTCATTAATTAGTTTTAATAGTCAAAAACTCATTATGACTGTAAAAGGCTGCTCGACGAGCCATTTTTTGAGTTTACTCTTAATAATTGAAAACGCTAAACACGTTAAAAACCGACTTCCATCGCAACAACATAGTACATTTTTGCATTATTATTTTTGGTTTTTGTTATTTTTCTAATAAAGTATTACACTGATTTTGATAAAATTAATATGGGACCACACGGGAAGCACTAGCTTTCAAATAAAAAAAGAATCATAAAAATCGGTTCACCCAGTCCAAAGTTATGAGGTAACATACATAGAAAAAAAAACATACAGACGAATTGAGAACCTCCTCCTTTTTGGAAGTCGCTTGAAAATAGAATTGCTCGGAGCTTCAGTAATATCGGCAGGTAGTCGGTTTTTATGGACGGGCCCATGACATGCGTAGATATCAGAGTTCGAAAGGATAATTATCGCGATAATAACAAATGGATAATTATCGACTGATAATAACAAAAGATTGCGTTCGTGAAAGTGAACTGTATTCGAATGTGTATTTCCGAACATGCGTCTATCCGAACGTGCAAAGTGTCAACGTGCCGCGCCGTAGAGATCCCTCTTACAAAAAAAATTGTTCCGATTACAGGATTATGCAAACTTATGTGAACTTAATTGTCATTGGTTTTTTAAGTTAAATATTGTTTATTGAGTTAAATTTGAAAAATGCCTTCTAATAAATAATAAGAATGTATAAACTATTAATTTTTTTTTTTTGTAAGAATAGCCCAAATTATAATGCATTTGTTGTGAAACAATATAACAAATGAATTTCTTACACTGGTGATAATTATCAAGAAGCGTAATTATCTTGATTTTTTCGAACCCTGGTAGATATGGATATAATAGATGATGAGTCGTGTCGTATCGTTATCGTGCCGACGTCGCCGGGTGACGGGCGGAGTCGCAGCAGGCTCGGCGGTGGCGGGCGAGGCGCGCGGCGGCGGCGCGCGGTGTATTGATCGCCGGACCTGTTGCCGGGCGAGCCGCGCGCACCGCACGCGGCACGGCGGCACGGCGGCACGGCGCTCCAGGATGTACGGGCGGCCCACTCCCAAGTTCAAATGTTACACTTGGTCATACTATACGTAGGAGTACACCCAGTACCATAGCACCTTGTGCCGCTCAAGTTCTAACTATGTTCCCTTGATTATTTTTGTTGATACCAAATTAAGTCTTTAGTCCTCTTATATGATTGAGAGGAGCGATGGCTGACTCTCGCGTTATACTCGTGACCGGGTGCTGTCAGTGTGAACTGGCCTACACTTGTCAAAGGCGTTCTTGACATTCAATAATTTTAATGTATATAACTTCTCGTGTCATATTGTTTTCATGTTCTAATGACATTATTTGTTTTTTTTTATATCACGGATTGGATTTTGACGTTATTAACGAATTATTGTATATTTCTTGATTTGTTACAACTGAAATTATGTTATCACTATTTTATGACTATCAGAAAGAGTGTAATTTGCACCTATTTTGAATAAATATCTTGATTCTTGAACACAGTCATAGATACATCAAAAATTCTACCCAAAGTCTGTAGAAATGACAAATATGTCCAGCGCTTCCTTATCAGTTTGGATAAAGGCTATACCAATATTCTATATTCGTATTTTCGTGTCTTGTTTGACAGCAATAAACCTTAAGTATAAGGGGGATAGACTGTTCCCATTCCCACTCAGTGCACCTCTCAAGGTCTTGGTCTTAGCGGGGAGGAAACAAGGAACGAACTTGTTTTGTTACCCTCGGAAATTGTGCTAGGCTATTTTTGGCTTTTCTTGTTTGTGTTCACGTTTCCAATTTTTACTAACCCGGCGCCAATGACGTGTAAAAAATAACGCGACCGATGACGCTGGGTCAATATGACCCGAATGTTTTTTTTTTCTTAATTATCTGGTTATCTGCTGAATTATAACAAAAACACAAAGTAAGAACTATTGCATGACCACGAAGTCATTGTAGTACCAAGATGTTTAAGTTAATATAGATATCAAACTATAGTTTGGTTTTAATGCTACAACCTCAAAAGGGCAACTAAAATAATTTCTCTTTTGGAACTAAAAATCTATGGAGCTGTAGCCGTTTTATTCAAAAAAAGGGATTTTTTTCAGTGACGCTTGCTATGGTACAAATCATATGAATTGAGGTCTTATCTCCAGCTACTGAGAAAACCAATAACGATTATAATATGTTTTTTTCGAAATTTCCCCAATTGAAAATAGCTCGGGTAAATATGACCCAGCGTCATTGTCGCTATGTTAATCAAGACTATTTCGAGATACCTGCTTAGCTAAGCGCTGTATACAAGTGCGATCTATCGACACGGTGTCAATACGTTCCATCCAAGTGATCCGAATGTAATTCATCCTTGTCTGCTGACCCAGTTAATGTTGACACAGTCTTGGCGTCAGCGGCGCAGGACCGACCGGCGAGCGGCGTGACTCCCGAGCCGGTGGAATATTTGGAGCATACCTACATCCTTACTAATATTATAAATGTGAAAATGTGTTTGTTTGTTACCTTTTCACGCTTCAACGCCTTGACGAATCTTTATGAAATTTGACATGCAGGTAGCCTGTGTCACGGGGAAGGACTTATTATCCCGGGGGTACTTTTTATCCCGGGAAAATAGCATAATCTGATGCAGTTCTTGAGGGAACTAAAAAAATACTCGATAGTTGTGATTTTTTGCACAGAGATGGTTGAGTAGGTGGGAAACGACATAATTTGCTAATCACCCTTAAAGACAGTCATAAAAACGATATCCACGCGGGCGGAGCCGCGGGAAAAGCTAGTGCTTTAATATTTTATGACATCGACTAATTATTGCTACAACTCGATGGCGTCGGGTAACGCTCGCGTTTTACTAGGAAAACAGGTAGGCGAGGAACGCGTTGCAATTCGTGGCAAGTTACGAGAATGCTTGGAAAACAAGTAGATTTTTACATCAGTACAGATCGTAGCTTAGGCAGGCCTTCCACCGTCTACCTGGTGCATAGGTTGTGGGAAGCCACTGGATACGGACAGCGCAGTACTGGTCGTTGTGGAAATCCTTGGGGGAGGGAGGCCTTGTTCAGCAGTGGACGTCTTTCGGCTTATATGATGACGATGACAGATTCACCAAAACAGAAATGTATTTTTTTCGAATGTATTATATTTGACTTTGATTTTTGATTGGAGATTAGATACTAACAAAAAAAATCATTAACGCGGTCACGTAATGTATCGAAAGAGGTAGCAAATCAAAAACGTACCCACTAACTCGGTTGGGGCTTCCACAAAACACAATCTGATAAGCGAAAAGCGAACGAATTCAACACACGATTGTGATTCAGGCGGCGCGACGGGCGTTTTACCATTGCGTGGCTCCAGCACTAAATCAAGGATCCGTGGGTCCACGTCCTCGGCGCGTTGGCGGAGAGCCAAAACGCGTCAACAGCGGTTTGGCGACAATGTAACGCCCCTAGAGGCTTTGGCTAAAAGGCAAGCGCTAACATTCTTTGGCAGAACACTAGTTTTCGTTTCTTTTATGATCGTCGGAGAAATGAATCAACTCTGGGAAGAATCATCAACAAGAAGCGTCATTGTAACAGAGGCTTGAGATGAAAGTCAAGTAGTGGCATTGTTGCCTTTTCTTACAGTGCTTTCGATTTATTCCAGAAGAGGAATTGCGTGCACAATTATCTGGGAAGAAGTTAATGGCCCTTGGACAAGTCCAAATTTACATAGAATGATATTTATGGTAGATGATCTCTGTTATGATATATTTTAATTGAAATTATTTTCTTTGCAGTGCTTTCTATTTATTCCCGAAAAGGAATTGCGTGCACAATTATCTAGGAAGAAGTTAATAGCCCTTAGATGGGTCCAAGTTTACGTAGAATGATATTTATGGTAGACGATCTCTGTTTTGATATATTTTATATGTATCGAAATAATAAAAACACAAACGTTGTTAATGCAAATATATAATCAAGACTTTTGCAGTCATTTAAAGAACCAAAACCAATCGTAATTGCATTTATTTCTGCAAACTCGTTAATAATTCCGCACACGTAATAAGTTAAATCTACATCGATAATTGGATGGAAACGCAAACTAGTTTCAAAGCTATCACACTGAATGTGGATTTGTGTTCTCATTGAGTCAGTATGAACTTGTCTAACTTTCTATCTGGCGGCGCGCCAGCGGATAGGTACATACATACATACACAATGGCCGGAGTAAGATTGCCCTTGAATTGCAACCGAATCAGACTCGCCAATCATCTGCCGCAATCATTTGTATTTTTGCGAGCACTAGGACAAGGCTCTCTGTTGTAGGAAACTTGGGCTTTGAGCTTAACCCGGCGCCAATGACGCTGGGTCATATTGACCCGAGCCATTTTCAATTGGGGAAATTTCGAAAAAAATATATTATAATCGTTATTGGTTTTCTCAGTAGCTGGAGATAAGACCTCATTTCATATGATTTGTACCATAGTGTATTGAGCAAGCGCCATTGAAGAATGGTAAAATCCCTTTTCTTGAATAAAACGGCTACAACTCCGTACATTTTTAGTTCCAAAAGAGAAATTATTTTAGTTGCCCTTTTGAGGTTGTTGCATTAAAACCAAATTACAATTTGATATTTAAATTAACTTAAACATCTTGGTACTACAATAGTTCTTACTTTGTATTAAATTTGTTATAATTCAGCAGATGACCAGATAATTAAGAAAAAAAACATTCGGGTCCCATTGACTCAGCGTCATCGTCCGCGTTATTTTTTACACTTCATTGGCGCCGGGTTTATAGTTTCTGTGTATGTATTTATCCTAATGAATGCATGAGTAGTACCTAGACTTTTTCTAAGTTATTATTTTTAAGTATATCTGTGACATGATGTTTTGATGTTGGTGTTTAACTAATTACCATTAAAAGTATCATCCACTTGGCAATTGTTTTCCAAATGTTACTACCGTATGAGTAGGTAATGTCGTATTAGTTAATGTGTGGTTTCTAAAATGAAAAGTAAAAGCACAGATTAGGTAACAGTACTAGTAAAAGTGTGCCATGCACTAGTCATTACACACATTACAGGTTATAAGATTAATTGGCTAACGCCACTAAATTAGAATACCACTGTAATGCGTGTCAATCATAAAAATTACGAAAATAGTTTACTTACATAATATGACGTTATAGGTTTAAAAAAGACTTATTTTTGATCTGAGCGTAAGACTGCTTAATTTATTAGAAACTTGAAACTCGAATTGAAATAATTTTCGAAAAGCCTAAAAATTTTTTAGTTACAAGCTTTAATTTCAAAATCATTTTATTATTTTATATTCTACTCAGCAAACACTTTGATTTGATTACCCACCTCATGGGGGTGCATAAAAAAGTAACTGATTGGATGTAGAATGACGTCACTTGGCTTATCATGAATTATTCTCCAAACTTAACGTGTATGCAAAATTTCGGCTCAATCGGAAACCGGGAAGTGGTTCTAATTTACTAGAAAGCTTGTAAAAAATCTTCATCATATCATATATACGTCCCCACCGAGGGGTTTGAATCTACCCTGAATTAGGGCGATCGGACCTAAGTCGACCACGCGGGCCCAGCGCAGGTTGCTCGACTTCACACACAATCTGAAGGTTGTCTGGAAGAGATTGCTTTTAGCAATAAGACCGCCTACTGTACACTTCATTATAATAACTATATGTATTAGCTTTACGAAATTGTTTTGGTGTACTATAAGTGTAAATAAATAAAATAAATAAAAATAAATCTGAGTTTCTTCGCAGATGTGCGCAGGTTTCCTCACGATGTTTTTCCTTCACCGTAAGAGCGTCGGATAAACGTACATATGAACTCGAAATTTGAAAACACATTGGTACGTGGCAGGACTCGTACCACGACCTTCCAGATAGGAGGTCGTGGCAGGATTCAAACCACGACCTCCCGGATAGGAGGTATCGGCCCTTGCCGTTGTGCCACCTGAGCGTCGGTGGCGCAACGGCAAGGGCCGCTACATCTAACTCTTAAAATGGTCTAAATCAGTAAACAAAGAGGCAAAACGTCGCGTGACATCAACACTGCGGTTGGTGCAGTTTTTTTTCGGTTGCTTGGTGCCGGCTGTAGTAAGTCTTCATTGGTCGGTGCCAGCCTGTCGCGCCTGCATTGCCTTTGTCCGCCGTAATACCGTAATAGATAGATAGATAGATAATAGCACCTAACAAAAAAATGAAAACGGCAAACATAGAAATCTAAATACTTATTACTAGCTTTTGCCCGCGGCTTCGCCCGCATGGACATCGTTTTCATGACTGTCTTTTAGGGTGAGTGCGGACATGAGTTTTCCTTAAATCCCTCAGGAACGATATCGGGCTATTCTGATTAGAAGTCTATGTCACTTCCCATCCCCTCAACCAATTCTATATTCAAGTGCGTGAGCGTGGAAATGATTTTTCCCCAGATCCCTCGGGAACCATGTCAGGATATGCTAATTAGTAAATTATGTCATTTCCCAACCTCCTCAGCCATCTCTGTGCGAAAACTCACAGCAATCCATTGTCCCGTCGCAATGTTAAAGAAACTAACCAAAAAAAGAGTAAATTTTCAGTCCCCTTAGAAACTGCATCGGACGCTATTTTCACGGGATAAAAAGTAGCCTATGTCCTTCCCAGTGACACAGGGGCTACCTGCATGCCAAATTTCATCAAGATTGGTTAAGGTGTTGAAGCGTGAAAAGGTAACAAACAAACAAACACATTTTCACATTTGTAATAATAGTAAGGATAAACTAAATGAGCTTATTGACTGACTCGGTGGCTCAGTGGTTAGTGCCCATGACTACTGATCCGAGGGTTGTGGGTTCGATCCCTACCCAGGGCAAGCATTTGTGTGATGAGCAGATTTGTTTGCTCTGTGTCTGGGTGTTAAATATCTATATATGTATGTATTTAAACGTATATAAGTATGTATATCAGTCTCTGGTAACCCATAACACAGGGAATCCTACTTTGGGGCCAGATGACCATGTGTGATTTGTCCCAGAATACTTACTTATACTTACTTACTTATATTTATAAATAAAGCCTACATGGCTAGTTACTTACATTACAACCAGTCGTTGTCCTGACACTAAATGTGTCTCCCTCCACTCTCTATCTCTTATCGTGTGGCACAATTAACCGTGCTATCCAAGGGATAGACGGCGGTTGCCTGGTGTTGCCTTAGCATCACCCGCGGTCACGTGTAGATCATTTTATATTTACACCTACGGACGTGTGCGACGCGACCTTTCTTAAAGATCTGGATCAGATGTGCAGGTTTCTTACGATGCTCATTGGTATATTGGCCGTCCGGATTTGAACCTGAGACCTCTGGTTAGGAGGACCGACTCGTTACCGTTGAGCCTCCGACGTTTTCGCCACTCAACACATATTGCAGCCAGAGAGCTTGCTGGTTATTATGTACAACGCTGGTTTTCTTTGAAGCCCTGTAGTGCATAGTGTGTGTGTGTGGCAGCGAGCAATCTCATGTAAGTAGGTATAGAGTTTTAAATAAACAGTGAAGAAACAATAAAGTATAAATCAAAGTTTCTAGAGAATTTAGTACAGATTAATATAATAGTGAGACCTGCTAAATAAAGTCTAACTTATATTATACTGTGAATTTTTAGCGGACATTATGAAAACCATCATAATATATCAATGGGGACATTGTCCACTCCCTTTAGGGGAAGAAGTAAATTTCGGACCTACTTAAGATGACTGTCAACCCACGACAAAAATTGATCATATAAACGGCGAAAGCGATTTTCACCTCACCGACCTTAACCGATTTTGACCAATTTTTGATAGGTTGTCACAGTCAGTCAGATTAAAAACTAGGTTTATAGACTTCGGTTTTTAAATTATTGATTAAAAAGAAACAAATTATATCAGCTCATATACGTCCCCACCGAGGGGCTCGAGCCTACCCTGAATTAGGGCGATCGGGCCTTAGTCGACCACGCGGTCCCAGTGCGGGTTGGTCGACTTCACACACAACCTTCGAGTTTCTTCGCAGGCGTGTGCAGGTTTCCTCACGATGTTTTCTTTTACTGTAAGAGCGTCGGATAAACGTACATAGGATCCAAACTCGAAATCACATTGGTAAAAAGAAACAATTAATGATCGAAATTCGTTTTTTTATGAAAACACTTGAACAACAATAAAATTGAACTTATTAACTTTATTTAATAAACAACCTATAAACCTAGCTTTTGTCAAAACAACCTATCAAAAATTAGTCAAAATCGGTTTACATTTAAGTGGAGAAATTCGCTAACGCCGTTTGTATGAAAAGTCGCAGCTTCGTCCCACTGATAGAAAGAACGATATATTTTTCAGTTTTGATTATCTCGAACTTACTTCTTAAGTAAAACACAACATGTTATCACTTAGGGTACTTTCGTCTCAGTTTGGTATTGTTATCACTAGGGTACTCTCGTCTCAATTTGGTATTATTATCTTTGCACTGCGCTACAGTTACAGATTACCGAATCCTCATTAATTTAAACACCTTTATCCCTATTATAATATTATAAATGTGAAAATGTGTTTGTTTGTTTGTACCTTTTCACGCTTCAACGCCTTGACCAATCTTTATGAAATTTGGCATGCAGGTAGCCTGTGTCACAGGGAAGGACATAGGCTACTTTTTATCCCGAGAAAATAGCATAATATGATGAAGTTCCTGAGGGAACTAAAAAAATACTCTATTGTTGTGGTTGAATAGATGGGAAACGACATAATTTACTAATCACCCTTATAGACAGTCATAGAAACGATGTCCACGCGGGCGAAGCCGCGGGTAAAGCTAGTCTTAAATATTTAAGGTTTCTGTCAAAATATATTGAAGGGGTTACACGGGGCTATTTAACAATCGCGTGTTAGTGTCTGGCGGCTAGCGAACGTTAATATGTATGTATGGCATCGCCCTCGCCATCGCCAGCGCGCAACTAGTTGCTAACCGGACGATGCAAAATTCAAATGTACGCCACGCTCTGCATATATCGCTTTGTAACTATTAACACCTACAATTTAAATTTTATCCAATTTGAGGGTACGCGAATCAAATATTACGCCTTTTCACAACGAAGACCTCTGGCACTTTCTTGCTAACATTTTGTTTAACTAAATCAAAGAATAAAAACTATTTACTACACTAAATGCCTTCAGATATACAGAACTATACTCATCTCTGTAATGATTTGAATTGTCTTATTCATGCCATTATTTTCCTATTGTTCGTGGGCGTTAGGCGTTGCTAGTTTCCCGACAGATCGGTTGTGGGTTGATTCGTTGGAACCGCACTTTGCGTGTCACGTCTGCAATTCTAAGTAGCCCCATGACTTCATCACCTATAACTGGCGCCACGCAAAGTGTACAGCTTGTGTACGTTCAATTTAGCTATCGATCCTAGTAATGAGGATTTTTTACTCGACTGGGCAACACTCCTTGTTGCGTATATGTTTTTCAGGTGTATGTATGTATGTCTGTTTCTTCGGCTGAGCCTGTAGCCTAAAAGGCTTATTGATGGATTTTGGAATGCGAGGTGTCGGCAGATTCGTCTTGACACTGTTAAATGACAAGATAAATTTTTACCCGACTACCAAAATACAGTCGGGTTTTTATATTTTAATTAAATTAGTTATAGGCTATCTCTTAATATCTTACTTTTTCTGAAACTTCAGAAATCGCCTTTGAAAGATTCAATTAGGTTTCTTTTTTGTCCACAATTGTTAAGCTCTTGGCATAATCTCACCTAATACTAACTGACGATGATGCCGAAGATGGAAGCTTTCTTAGAAATTCTCTATTTTCTGATAATGTTTATTTTGAACAGTTTTGTAGCAAATCTTATTGTTTCTGCGAAATAAAATATTGTTGATCTTGCTAATATTTCTGAGCGCTGACAAAAATGGCTCAGCCCGAATGTAATAGATAGATTCATAAATCATTTATTCTCTGCCACACACAATACTAAAATATAACGGTAAACTATCATAAAGTAAGTGAAGCTACAATAATACTTGTATATAATGAATAACAAATTAAACTAAGAATTAATATCATGTAACTTAATATCATGTAAGAATGTGCATATAAAAGAACAATAATAATTATCGATTATTATGCCCTTGTACACGATTGCAAAGGCTGAGTAATAGACAATGTGCGTTGCTTAGTTTTTGACAAGGCATGCAAATAAATTTAAAAAACATTTGGATATATAACGATTTTATACTGTAAAAAAATAATTTATTAACAATAAATAGGTAATCAAATTCATTTCTTAATCTTCTATTTGAAATTAGTACTGTGACCGTTTTCTTCATATTAGGCCGATGGCTTCATCACTTTTTAACATTTGAAAAATCATAAAAAAATAACCAGTGATAAGCTGATAAGAAAGAAAAATGTTAAAATTAGTTTCTTAAAATAGTCCATACTTTAATTGTTTTAATAATATCAATTGAGTATAGGTGAGACGTGCAATCGCCATTACCACCGAGGCATTATCATCTTATCAGCCGATAGACGTCCACTGCTGGACATAGGCCTTCCCCAAGGATTTCCACGACAACCGGTTCTGCGCTGCCCGCATCCAGCGGCTTCCCGCGACCGCCACCATAAACAGGGTTATTTCTAATTAACCCGACACCTCTTAACCCTCGAAACCCCTTTTACTCATGAAACTGAAAAGCAACTCTACGAGTTGTTTAGGTTATTATTATTATACAAAGGTTTTAAAAAGGTAAATAACAAACGAGTGACATCACGACCTTTTGCACTCATGTATCATACGACGTTTTTCAATACAGTCAAAGTATATATATTAGTACTTACATACAGTATGGACACTCCCTGCCGCTCTCTAGAGTGCAACCTCACCCCCTCGTCACCCATATTGATACAGATTGGTTACAGTTTGGTTGTCGAACGTATAGGATTTCACCGCCATTTTGTTTGTTCCGTCATGCGTTTTTTGAAATGTCATTTTTGCCCTGTTGTATGAAGTGTCCAGGGTGTGATACAGTTGTGAGAAAACAGGTAAAATAAAAAAGGACCGTAACAGCAAAACAAAATACATGGGTACATATTTATTACTATCAAGGTGCTGGCAACCTACGTTCATTTTACTCGACTTGTGGCTCATTTTAAATGTCCGGCGGAGTAATCTTACTTTATTTTCAATCGACCTCCAAAAAGGTGGAGGTTCTCAATTCGACTGGTTTTTAAGGGTCCCGAAGTCAACAATGTATGTCTGTCCGTCGGTCTGTCCTCGATTTAGGTCAGAGATTATTAGTACTAGAAAGCTGTAATTTGACATGCGCTTACATATTAATGACGCCGACGAAGTCGTAGAATAATTTTTTTTAAAACCATTTTTTAGGGCTACCTCTCCTACATGTAAAGAAGGGGGGTGAATATTTCTTCGTTGACGTAACCTCTGTGATTCAGGCTTACTAATGTCACTCGTTAGCAATTACTTATTTCTCATCTTTGTGAACATAGGTAATTGAAAGTACATTGTAATATCATATTTTCACGTCACGTAATAAACTTATTATATTTATTATATTAGAAACTTGAAATATTAAAAACTCTGTGCTTTTCTGTGGTACAGAGCAAAACCTCTCCAGTAATGTTGTAAGAAAATCCAATATTTTCGCAGTCATATTTACTTTTTGAAATGAATAAATAACATTTTCGCGCATGTCTATAAATAATATTTATCCTAATATTGGCGAATTTGTGTTTCAGTTTCCTTGACGACCTGGACCGGTTAGGCGCGCGGGACTACCAGCCCACCGAGCAAGATATCCTAAGAACACGAGTCAAAACCACCGGCATCGTCGAAGTGCACTTCTCCTTCAAAAACCTTAATTTCAAGTGAGTCTGCGCCACCCATAGCGTCCCCTCGGTTGGGTTACGAATCTCTTATTTCCCCAATCACGGGAAAGAATACTATTAGTTATTATTAATATACAGGATGTAAAAAAATTGGTGTAGGACCCGTTAACTGGGGGTCCTACTCACCATACTGAACAACTTTCCCCAAGGAACCCTTAGTCAGTTCTCAAAATAGACCCTCCACACTAAAATGCACAAAATTGGTCGATCAGCTGATCGATTTGTATATGAAGAATATTTTTGATTTCAGCAAAGTCGTAGGACAAAAAGTGTTGAGTATGATTAGTAGAAGCCCCAGTTAACGGGACCTACATCAATTTTGTTACACCCTGTATATACTCACACACAAGGTCCAAGTCGGATTGGTTGTTATTTTTCGGTCTATTTAATCATTATCTATGACTACTTCATCTACTAATCTGGCCCCCTTGTGTGGTAAAAGCTGCATAACACATGTAACCTTCCCAAGACGTGGGAATCGGAAAGAGACTCGCACCTCGACGGTTAGGGCCTTTTCACATCCATCTCGTCACGGAACGGTCACCGTACCGCATAAAGTAGTAATTAATGTATGAGCTTGTATGAGAGCTTTCATTTGGCGCGGCAACCGTGCCGCGACCGTGGGTCGTCCACTACAACCACGGTTCCGGCGCGGCACCCGCACCTACAGTAATGTTTTTTTTTATTCAATATTGGTAAGCCCTTGGCACCATCTCACCTGATGGTAAGTGACGATGATGCCGAAGTTGAAAGCGGAATTACCAAGATTCCCCGACGCAATGGAGAACTGGCTAAACTGAAACTAATCAATGTTGTTAACACTGATGTTTGGCGACAAGACTTAGATAAGATGGTGGTAGCTAGCCAGTCGGACTTAGAAAATGCCCGACCAACAACCAAACCGAGTCTTTCAGATTGACCCCCACCGGGAATCGAACCCGCGACCTCTAGGTGTGAAGCGAATGGACTAAGCATAACGCCACGGAGTCGGTCAATATATAGGGTGACTTTTAATTAGTTCTTGATAGCAAAGGATATGCATGTACTCGTGATTACAAACAACTTTCCCAAGGAAACTATATGTCTAATATGAAAAGAAAAGAAATTTGGTCCCTTATACATTTTTGCCGATTTGATAACTTGTTATGTATCGAAGACCAAAATTTTTTTCTGATTTGACATATATTTTCTTTGGGAAAGTTGTTTGTAATCACGAGTACATTAATATTTTTTATTATCAAGAACTAATTAAAAGTCACCCTGTCTGTATTGGCTAGCATAGGAGCGTTCACATGAACACGGCCCGCACACGACACCGCGGCTCCGCGCGTGCCGTGACCACCACAGGAGTGGCCGATCGCTGCAGCCGGGCCGTGCGTGAACCGCGCTAAGCCGTTGGCATATGAAAGCTACGTAAAGAGCGGTTGCGGAACCGTGTAAATGTAAAAAAGGCCTGAGCATGCTATGGTTGAGTTGTTAAGGGTCCCCAGAAGGCTCGAGTTTCCATACAAACGTAGTTCCGCTTTAATACAAACTAATTACAAACATCGATATGTGTTTACTCAATAAATTTGCAAAGTTTGGATTCATTCCGTCGTGTAGTTTTTGTATTAAAGCGGAACTACGTTTGTATGGAAACTCGAGCCTCCTGGGGACCCTTAACGTAAGATTTTAGTCAGTTTATGTAGATGTAACATGAATAAGATAAGAAAGCCCGTTCCCCTTTGCGTCGGGGAATCTTGGTAAGCCCGCTCCCATCTTCCACATCATCGTCACTTACCATCAGGTAAGATGATGCCAAGGGCTTACCAATTGTAAACATGATCCCACAAAAATCAGATGTTTATTAAATTGATTTTTGCGGTACGTTCTTATCAGTGCTTTGACGAACCTTCAATAAGGCATAAGTGTCTCATTCTGTGGTCTTTCTCGTAAACTGAATTAGTAATAGGGTCCCGTTTTTACCATTTGGGTACGGAACCCTAAAAAAACCAGAATCTCCTGAAAATTGGCGTGACAAAAACAATTACGAAAAATTACTATTTCTTAGTTTACACAATCATCACTTAACATCAGGTGAGATGATGCCAAGGGCTTATCAATTGTGGATAGAAAGGCAGATTGATTATTAACTTACAATGTCATGCGAAAATAGACTTAATTTTCAAATTATTTTCATAATATTCTGGAACCTCTATTTACTGAAACGCTTACTATAAAAGCAAAAATCCTTAGCCTAAAATTTGCATACATATTGAAAAATAATTAACAGAATAAAAAACTTAACAAGCTACCCATACTAATTCATTTTCATTCATTTTAACTTTTCTCTATTTTTTTTTTCGAAAATTATCATCGGTTCGTAATACGTGTGCAAAGTTTCGATTTAGAGCTTATTCACAAAATCGTTTCCCATACATACTTTAAATTACTTCTTGAAAATGGATGCGCCGATTCTAATGAAACTTTATACACAGTTCACGAAATTCTTTTTTTTTTTCCAATTGGTAAGCCCTTGGCATCATCTAACCTGATGGTAAGTGACGATGATGCCGAAGATGGAAGCGGACTTACCAAGATTCCCTAACGCAATGGTAGAACAAATTCTAGTTTGTGGATAGAAACATTTTCGAAATACTTTATTTTAAAAAAGATTACCTAATTTTAAGATTAATATAAAAACCTTAAATCACTATTATTAATTGATTTTTTTTCGAAAATGTAATCTATCCACAACTAGAATTTAGTGACTTGCTTATATGTACAAAGTTTCATTAGAAACGGCCCATCCATTTTCAAGAAGTAATTTAACAACACTCTCTTGCACCCCCCTTCCCGACACCCATGCCAAAGTATATAAGGTCTAAAAAAATTAGCTAAAACTATTTTAAATGGTGCTTCTACCCATGAAACTGAACAACTTTCCCCATGGAACCCATAGTCAAATCTCAAAAAAAAATTGAACTTCCCATACTAACAAGGAAGGGTACCCAACTGTCCGACTCCGATTTATTTTGATATATGTTATAGAGTAATCTAAAATAACGGACACGTATTTTTTTTTAGCTGCCGAAACTCAACCTGTTAGGAGAAAATGGCCTTCAAAGTACTGAAAATTGACCAAACCTTCTAATTTCTGAGAAGAGAATTGTTAAAAAAAATTGATAATTAACTACTGGTTTCGTTATATGTTGGAGAACATGAATAATTAATGGGGACGTGTTTTGTCATTTCACCACAAACTCATTTTTTATATATATATTTTTTAAATACAAACTCATTTTTTATATAAAAATGTTTTTAGCCAATTATCAATTTTTTTGAACAATTCTCTTCTCAGAAATTAGAAGGTTTGGTAAATTTTCAGTACTTTGAAGGCCATTTTCTCCTAACAGGTTGAGTTGGGCAGCTAAAAAAAATACGTGTCCGTTATTTTAGACTACTCTATAACATATATCAAAAGAAATCAAATCTGATTTGGACAGTTGGGTACCCTTCTTGTAAGTTGGCTGATCAGCTGATCGAGTTAGTATGGGAGAGCAAAATATTTTTTTTGCGATTTGACTATGGGTTCCACGGGGAAAGTTGTTCAGTTTCATGGGTAGAAGTACCAGTTAAAATAGTTTCAGCTAATTTTGTTAGACTTTATATATTAGTACTCTACTGTAATACCAAAGATCGCTAACCATTACTACACAAAGAATCAAAACTCACCTGCTATGTAACAGCCCATATATCGTCGCCTATTACGCGACTCAATAAGGGTGGTCCGCCTCCGTGGCGTATACCGGGCGGCAAACATCCATGAACAACAACGAATGAATGTTAACAACATTGATGTGTTCCGGCTTGAAGATAAGATAGCCAGTTCTCCATTGCGTTGGGGAATCTTGGTAAGCCCGCTTCCATCTTCGGCCTTACGTCACTTACCATCAGGTGAGATGATGCCAAGGGCTTACCAATTGAGAAAACAAACAGACAAACAAAGAAAATTTTTCTTGGGACAAAACATGTAGTTGTGGATACAGGGAGCAACGCAAATCATTGCGACCTTGTGACCTGGCTGGCAACCAATCACAAGGTTGCAATGATGACCCCATCCGTTGCTCCCTGTGTCCACCTCTACATGTTTTGTCTCAAGAAAATGTTCAAGGTGTTTGCCGCCCAGTAGAATGGTTAGTCGCGGGTTCGATTCCCGGCGGAGTCGAACTATGTAAGACTCTGTATGGTCGGTGGAAGTGCATTTTCTAAGTTCGTTTGGCTAGCTACCACCTATCCTAATCTTGCTGCCAAACATATTACCAGCATGAAGATAAGATAGTCAGTTCCCCTCTGCGTTGGGAAATCTTGGTAAGCCCGCTTTCATCTTCGGCATCATTGTCACTTACAATCACGTGAGGTGATTCCAAGGGCTTTCCAATTGTGGATTAAAAAATGACAGTGAGAATAAAAGAGAAGCACTTTTACACCACCAAGTGTGGGTAATTATTCTTGGTGCATATTTTGGAGTTTCGTAGGGCTGGTAAAACTGATCCAACGGTATAATTTCCAGATTGTTCGACGTGGGAGGTCAGCGGTCCGAGAGAAAGAAGTGGATCCACTGCTTCGAAGATGTGACGGCGATCATCTTCTGTGTCGCCATGTCCGAGTACGACCAGGTGCTGCACGAGGATGAGACAACGGTACGTTAAAGAATATTTACTATTACAACGTAAAGATGTACTACGTAAGTGGCGCAACGGCAAGGGCCGCTACCTCCTATCCGCGAGGTCGTCGTTCGAGTCCTGCCACGTAGCAATGTGTTTTCGAATTTCGGTCTCATATGTACGTTTATCCGACGCTCTTACGGTGAAGGAAAACATCGTGAGCGAAGAAACACACACGCCTGCGAAGAAACTCGAAGGTTGTGTGTGAAGTTGACCAACCCGCACTGGGCCCGCGTGGCCAACTAATCGCCCTAATTTTGGGTAGGCTCGAGCCCCTCGGTGGGGACGTATATATGACCTGATGTAATGACTACGTAAAGATAGGTTAGGTAGGTCCAACTTCGAGAAAGAGATCAATCGGCGAATCCAACTCGGCTGGTCAGCGTTCGGCAAGCTTTGCAATATCTTCACGTCCCTAATACCGCAGTGTCGCCAGACTGAGGTCTTTGACCAGTGTGTGTTGCCGATGATAGCCATATGGAACTGAGACATAAAGAAAGCTCAAATTGGCAAAGTGACTGCATAGGACATTTCTACCACGAACGAGGTCAAAGTAGGTTCAATACTCAGAAACAAGAGAAAACTTTGCTGCCCTGTTTTGGTGTATCTTATGATCAATGGCGACTATGTGCAATGCGAGATTAGCCTGCTTAAGGGTCGGCGGCACTCTTTATGGTTTCAGCGTTACGTGAAAAAACTATAGCAAATAAGTATGGTTCTAAATGAAATCGGTAGCTATCGCTAGTCAAAGAGATGGAGTGTGTAACGCAAATAATGGTCCTTTTTAATTAATTTAAAATTTACATGTAATAGGGATGAAGAATGCTAGTCATCTGATTTACTTTTTGTCGTCTGTCTAAAACGACATTTTGTTCCAAAAATGTTTGAAATACCTAGGCGTGACGTCATAGTTTAACAGCGTCATTTCTGTACTCATTTTGTGATTTTGGTGAATTACAAATCGAAGACTTGATGGAAAACAAAACGAGTAAGTTTTTCCGAAGTTTATTCAGGAGGGCAATTTAGTTCAAGAGTTCATTATTTATTTCTGATGCTGTCGTCATCCCTATCCTATATATAAAACTGTTTGATTTCTAAATTAATAAAATAAATAAATAGATTAAAATTTGCCGTCGTGTGTACTCTCCAATAAAAATAAACAATAAAACGCTAACAAATAAATAAATAAGTTAGAATAATAGAATTGCGCTATAAGTTTCACTAAAATATAAAATAATGCGTGAACTTACAAGATTTTGTAAAACCCGATTAAATGCAAATAATAAAACAAATGTGCATAACACCCTAATAACCTTAAAAAGCCGACTTCCATAGCAAGAATTTAGTATCTACTATTTTGCGTTATTATTTTTGGTTTTTATTATTAAAAAAAAATATTTTACCGATTTTGATCAAATTTCCATGGGATCAACTCGGAAAATACCCTATCGAATAAATATAGAATCAAGAAAATAGGTTCATAGTCTGCGAAGATATCGCGTTACCAACACCCACAAAAAAAAACATATACTCAAATTTAGAACCCCTGATCCTTTTTGAAAGTCGGTTGAAAATTAAAAACTCGTCAATTAGTCAACATTTCTGTGATGGGAAATTGCTATTCGGTAAATGAATTTATTTAAAAAAAAGTCTGTGTCACTTTTCAACACCACAATTATCTCTGTGCAAAATGCCACGTCAATCCTTCGCTTCATTGCGACGTGAAAGAAATTAACAAAAAAAAGAGAGTTAACAAACAGCTATCCCACGGAAACCACGTAAGAATTCGGGATAAAAGACAGCCTACGAGTATGTCCTTTTCTATGCCACAGGCTACGTGCATGCCAAATTTCGTCAAGACAGTTAGGGTTAACGGGATATAGAATCTTTTTTTTTTTTTTAAATATGTTTCACCTGTATGTTTGTAACCGACTCTTTGCAGTCGATTTCCACTTTAAACTGACAGATTTAATTCAAACTTTGTACATTTATCAAGAATCAGTGACAACTCAATAATTTCATAAGTTTATCTCATTATCCTGATTAGGATCGCCCGGATTAAATGTACATCAAAATAAACATTTAAAAATAAATATAGTTTAAAAAACTAAAAAAAAACACGCTTTTAAGGCACATTTAAAGTTAAAAATAATTCTTAATATAAGCTGAAAAAAATAATGATCGAAAAATACTAGTATTATTGTGAAAAAAAGCGTTTTTCTAATATTTATCGAGCAACCCACGCTTTTTTCACTTCGTAGTTTTTTAAACTATATTTATTTAATGCTAACGGCAGCTGATGTGGTGTAAACTAGTATCGAAGTAATAAAAACGTTTCATTATTACTTCGATACTAGTTTACACCACATCAGCTGCCGTTGGCATTAAATTAAGTTTCATTCAACTTGCTATCTATAGGAGGAAAACAACCGGCTGTACCGAACCTAAACAATGAACAGGAAAATGAACTGAAAATTATCCTCCATTTTATGATTTACAAAAATCACTTTTATTTTAATTATACAACACATTTTTGTTGCAAAAAAAGAAATAGCTATATGTGGAACAGAATGAAAATAAAACAGGCTTTAGATACTCTAATTTGGATATTTGTGTTTTAATTAATTTTATCTCGGTTTGGCTCTGTACCGCGTATCGATTACAGTAAATATAGCTGTTTCCCGCGATTTCGTCCGTCTATAACTCCATCCTAACTAATGGTGAAAAAATTATTTAAAACTGACGAGTAGTTTGGAATATTACTCCAGCGCAGAACTCGTCGTCGTGGAAATCCTTGGGGGAGGCCTATGTCCAGCAGTGGACGTCCTAAACAACCAGAGTTTGTATTGAAGGAACCTATTCCGACTTTTCCTGGAATAACGAACTACGGTGTGAGTAGACTACGTAAAGGTCAGATCAAATAAATGTACAGATAGACCCCACGTAAATTAAATGTGAAGCCAATCAAGACTACTCCAAACGTGTATGTACACTATACACGCACACATACACTTAAAAATGGAGTAGTTTAACTCGATAGTATTTGCTAAGACGTCGTCGTAGAAGACACGCACACACGCAGATACTACACATATGGTTCAAAAAATGGCTAGAACCTGACAGTACGCAACATTCTATCTAAACTAAAAGTTAAAAAAAGTTCAAATTATAAATATTGTACAGAATTTTATCAATTTAGTTTGGACTCTTAGCCCGAGTATCACACATGACCTGTTTTTATTATTTTAACCGTCTTCAAAAAAGGAGGAGGTTCTGTGGTCCACTGTATTTTTTTTTATGTATGTTCACCGATTTCTCCTTCAATTATGGACCTATTTAAAAATAATGTTCTCAAGAGTATACTCCCGAAGTGGCCCGATAGTCACAAATCAGGATTTGATGATGGGATCCCAGGGAAATCGAGGGCAACCCTCTAATTTTATATAGGCACGTATTACGTGTCCATGTCTAAAGCTAAAAGTATTTGCGTCGGGCAGTCATCATCTCACGTTGATGAGCTGATGATTTAATGTACAACTCCTTAACGGTTAGGAGTTGGAGGATAATTATTTAAATATTATACGCAGATACGTATAGACCGATAGTTGTATTCTTTAAGGTTATTCAGGTGAGCTGATGATGGAAGGTTCGACTCCTTAACTTTCATGCTGCTGAAATGATGATGGAACCCATAGGACTCTGTATCAGTTAATGAAACACATGCATTATGATTCCTATTGGCGAGTAGGTGATTGGGTTTAAAATTGTTAGATAGATAGCATTATCACTAAAAAAAAAATTAAAAAAAAGTTTAAAAAATTAAACACTGACTTCAAAAAGAAATTCACTCAAAAGTATGAAATAATATTTTTATATGTATACACGAAATTAATCAAACGTAGGTACGAGTCAAATTAGGGTTTAATTTTTTTTTTGAGGTCGGTCAGAATTAGTAAATCGTCATTTCCCACCCCCTCAACCATCAATCAAGCAAAATGGTGTTCTAAACTTAATTTTGTTCCATTTTAGTTAAGATCTGTCAGATAAGTTGAGTTTTTCCAAATAGTGAACGTAATTTTTACACATCTTAACCTAATTTTAGTTTAGTTTAGTCAATTTGTAACCAAACTGCCGATCGTACGACTAAACATGTATGGACTTATATATAGGAGCTTTCACACTATTTCACACCACGTTCACACTAATTCACACCACGTTTACACTACTTCACACCACGTTTACACTACTTCACACCATGTTCACACTACTTCACACCACATTCACACTACTTCACACCACGTTCACACTACTTCACACCACATTCACACTGAGCCGATATGAACTATAGTCCAGGTACATGCCAACAACCTTATGAATTTATGAACTGCCAGGCGTAAGAGAGAGAGACAATGATGGCGATGACCGTATGGTCGAGTCGTTCCCGTGTGAATGGATATGGAACCATAAGGTTCTTAAGCTTAAGCGTAAAAGAGCATTCACCCATAAATACTACAATTCGCAGTGCATCTGACATCAAAGCGTATATAAAGAAATAAATAAAAATACTATAATGGCATTGTTATTTCCAGAACCGCATGCAAGAGAGTCTGAAGTTGTTCGACTCGATCTGCAACAACAAGTGGTTCACGGACACCAGCATCATCCTGTTCCTCAACAAGAAGGACTTGTTTGAGGAGAAGATCCGCAAGTCGCCGCTCACCATATGCTTCCCCGAGTACACCGGTACGTGCCAACTCTAGTCTAGTGATCACAAATTGATTATGAATAATCCGTTAAAATCTTAAAGTTATGCTATATTTTGCTGGGACGTAATTTCTTTGGCGGCTTTAATTGGTTCGGCGGTCATATTGTATTTTATGGGTAGTTACTTAATCTATTGGGCAGTGATATTGTAGAATATGGACAGTTTTACTTCGATTTTACATTACTTGAAACTAGCTTCGCCCCCGTGGATATCGAGGGTAAGCGGGGTTTTTTCAAGCTTTTTGTCCATCCTGAAATTCTATTGTAACTATTGGTATAAGATTATTTTTTTAGGATGAGTAGTTTTGAAGATTAAGTACCTCCTACATTAAGATTGAACGTAACTCAAATGACTAGCAGTTAAGTACCGTATTAAATGAGTTAGGGCCGGTTTTTCAATGCTCAGTCAAAAGGTCGAATAACTACCTAACGAATAGAGTTATCTAGCTGTTTGTCTGTCAGATAATTGGGCGCCTGTTGCCGGATATTTCAAAACTGGCAACTCAAATTTCAGAGAGGTGAAACAGATATATTGCGTACTCATGCGTTAGATCAGGACAGAATGTTGTATTCAATTCTTGTAAATGTCAATATTTTTTTGTTGTTTTCCTTCTTTAAACACTGATTCAACTGGGATTTTCGACTTTTATGGAATACTAAACCTAAATTTACGTTGCCTCGTACTAAATAGGTACATCGTCTGTGACGTTTACTAAATTATTAGTTTCATTGCAATGGAATCTCGAAAAAGAGAGCGTTCGGCAAATTTTGCTCCTGCTGAGGGTCAGTTACTCGTGAGCATCAAGAAGTAATGAAAATATAAGAAAATAATTATTGAAATAATAAAGACAAATGCGGTGACAAATTCTTAAGAATTTGCATTTAATTCCTAAATACAGTGGCAGGCATAATTTGAATTTAAGAAATGTAAATCATCATCATCATATCAGCCGAAGGAAGTCCACTGCTGGACATAGAAATGTAAATAAAATCATAATATTTTATTTAATGTACTAGTTACATTTAAATAGAATTAATAACATCTAAATTATACTAAAAGGTAAAACTAATATACAACTATAAAACAAAGTAAAGTAAACAATGTAAAAGCGACAAATAGGTAGACAAGAAGAATGCATGGAAGAAACAAACAACCTCACAAATAGGTAAAGACAGGAACAATGCATGGAAGAAACAAACAACCTCACAAATAGGTAAAGACAAGAACGATGCATGGAAGAAACAAACAACCTCACAAATAGGTAAAGACAAGAACAATGTATGGAAGAAACAAACAACCTCACAAATAGGTAAAGACAAGAACAATGCATGGAAGAAACAAACAACCTCAAAGTCCTAACAAAATTACTTAACCAAAGAGAACATACTAGGTACTACGTCTATACTGAACGTCAAACTATCTATCGAATAATGCTCTATCTGGCGGTCGAAGCATCAGATAGATGTATTCTTCAGATAATGGAGTTATTCGACAGATAAGTCTTATCCAACTATTAAAAAATTTAAAATTTTGCTGACTCTCGAATAAACGCTATCTGTCGGTTTATCTGAGCATTGAAAACCCGTCCCTTAATATACGAGTACATACTATTACAGTATTTCGTGTCTGCTCCTACAGAGAATAATATTTTATTGTAATTCACTTTTAAATTTGTTAACATGACATATTCCTTCTGAAGAAGAAAAGAAATAAAATAGACATAGCAATAAAATACAAATATGGCTTCTAATATAATACCAAGCTCAAGTTCGTTCATGTATGGAGTACTGTTTTCACTTATGGGACGGACCAGCTCGTTAAAAGCTAGATGCCTGGGATTCTATCGACCGACGCGCTAGGAGACTCATCAGCGACGAGGAACTTGTATCAAACAGGCTCCAAAGCCTCGAGCATCGCCGCAAAGTCGCCAGTCTATCGGTGTTCTACAGGATTTATTTCGGAGAGCGTGTCCTGGAGCTTCACGACCTCATTCCCCCTCCATGCTTCTTCGTTCAGTATGCGAACGGCCAAGGATTGGAATTCCCTGCCTGCGTCTGTATTCCCCGATTCGTATAATTTAGGAATCTTAAAGACGAGAGTGAATAGGCATTTGAGCTTGCGTGTTACATGCTCGGCAGCATCGACACTTACCATCAGGTGAGGTGCAGCTAAACACACTCAAAAAAACATGAAATATAGTAAAAATACTAAAGTACTGTTATATCTACCCTATCACTCTATCATAAATATTATGGATTAAATAAATTATGTGATGACTCGAGATTTTTTCGGATTATTTATACATTTTAGAAGCCATTTTCTTTTCACTAAGCCTAACCCGGGAGTTACACTTGGCCACTGCCACTGCTCCTTCCACTGCCGGAAATATTGCCCTAAATACTTCTGCGGCAACGTCGACGCAAGTGAGTCGAGCCGCTCACACGCAGCCGATTCCTTTGAGTTCCGCACGAAAGCCGACTATCGTGGCAATGGCAGCGGCAAGAGCAGTGGCAACGCGACTGATCTATTTACTCGCGCTGCCCACTTTGCCAAATTTATGCGCCATTAGCGTGTCCCTGCCTTCCATTGCTTGCTGCGGCTCGAGCAAGTTGGTCATACTCACACGCGCCGCGGGGCCCAAGTCCGGGTTGCGGCAAATCAGTCGGAAGTCTTCAAACTGCCCTTGAGACCAACACAAAACCTGGACATAATTCGATAATAATTTTCTTTTTCTAGGACATAAAGTATTGTTAGTTATAGTTAAAATAAAAATAATTAAACATTTTCAAGCTCCGCGTCAATGTAAAAAAACTGAAAAACTAAATTTTGATTACATTTAGATTTCATAAGTACAGCATAATAAATAACTTTGTAAAAGTACCTCTGTTATGTATGATATGACGCTTGCATTCTAGTTAAACAAATCAAAATTAAACTAATTAATCATTAGGTTCAGTTAGTTACAGATTTTTTGGCTTATCTTACTAGAAATTATAGATAACCATGATTGAACAATTTATTCTGAATAAGTAGTATTTTATATATCTACAGGCTACCTGCATGCCAAACATTGGTCAAGGCGTTGAAGCGTGAAAAGTTAACAAACAAACAAACACATTTTCACATCTATAATATTAGTAAGGAGTAAGGATAAATTAAGCTTGCAGAAAGCTGTTGGATGTATTTGTCTTAGACATTCGTGCTAAATGGAAATCTATGGGGAGGTCTCTGTTCGTCAGTGTATGTCTTATTTATTTATTGTGCACACACGGCAGATGTTAAGAATTTCTTAGTATCTACAAATGGCATGAATAACTGCAAGAGTTTTCTTCCTTTACTGTATCATAGGCGATGAAGGATCAAGATGATATAGAACACACCATTGAGGTTGTATATCTTACAAAAGAGAAGCTTACCTTTTCACGGCTCGACGGACAAGTGGAGTCAAGTAACTGACACTAAAATGGAGCCGAGAAAAATAAAATTTATGAAAATTGCTTTATATTAGTCTGTCTCTCTCTTACTACAGCAAGCTATGAGGAAAAACTTTGTCCAACAGCATACTTCAAGTAGGGCCATGTACATAGAATCTCTCTGGAGATATAAAACCTCATAAGCTCACAGTCACTGCCAGTACTTATTACACACACACACACACACACAACATGACTACAGTTAAATTGAAAGCGGGACTTACGTGATTTTATTTATTGATTTTAAAATGAAGTGAGGGTAGATGGAGGTGTTCCTGCGATGCGCCGGCGGCGTTGACACCGCGGCTTCAGTCTACTCGCGACCACGGCTATCGAAGCATAGTCGAAACGTTGAGGTAAAAAATAACATCAATACCTGCTCATAGGTTAAATAAAATCACGTCAAGTCCCGCTTTCAATTTGTCGTTATGAATAATCGTGAAAATTTAAAGTGTTATATGACTACAGTTGATGCCACTGGTCACCCGACAGACTAATCACATTGACGGTATCTCGTTCGTAGGCGCGCAAGAATACGGCGAGGCGGCGGCGTACATCCAGGCCCAGTTTGAGGCGAAGAACAAGTCCACCACCAAGGAGATCTACTGCCACATGACGTGCGCCACCGACACCAACAACATCCAGTTCGTGTTCGACGCCGTCACCGACGTCATCATCGCCAACAACCTGCGCGGCTGCGGGCTGTACTAGCCGCCCTCGCCCCCCGCCCCCCCGCGACAAGACCCGGTCGCAGCTGTCATCGCACATTCACGAAGGAGATCAATTACGAGCGTGACGACGCGACACAGATGCACAAATGAGAACTTCGGAATATTTCTTTTGGAAAATTTCCGAAG
Organism: Coleophora flavipennella; assembly: GCA_947284805.1. Taxonomy (NCBI): domain Eukaryota; kingdom Metazoa; phylum Arthropoda; class Insecta; order Lepidoptera; family Coleophoridae; genus Coleophora; species Coleophora flavipennella. Next base: position 1,673,004 of record OX369289.1, on the reverse strand, counting down.
CTTTCGGCGTACTTCGGAATCATCCCGGAGTATTTAAATTAGATGAAAGTGAGGAAAGTCTGACAGCAGGTTAGGCTGTATGGCCATTGGCCATAGATGACTTTGCCTTTTCCTTGCTATGCAGCAAGAAAGAATAAACTCGACTAAGTTTTTGAACGGAGTTTTGTGAAGTATTCCGAAAATGTATAGATGTTTACGAAGGAAATTTTCAGAAGTATTCCGAATATTCACGAAGTGTTGCAACTGTACTGTACGACGCGAGGACTCGCTAACCTCCAGCGGCGCGCGCCGCGCTCGCATATCAGTGTTGCCAGCGTGGCGGCCCCGGCGTATTATATATTTTTATAGGAAGTAAGCTTACTGGCCACACCGCCGCCGACGCGCGACACTCGCCCCGCGCGTGACTAGACCCCCTCCCCCCTTTCTCTCCCTGTATGATAATGATAAACGACCGTTCTCTTTTATTGGTTAGCAGCTAGCGACGGTGCAAAGTTTCCGTTTCATAAGCACGCGCATGCCTCCGACTAGAATCGTTTTTTTATGAATGTAAATTAGATGTCTAGTGTTCAATTCTAAATTTTGGTGCTAGTTGTGAAGTTTGGTTTGTGCTGTTAGCATGGGGCGGTCTAGTCGGCGTGCGAGCGGGCCCGCGCGGCGCCGTCTGTATGTACTGTGTACGCCCGCCGCGCGGAGCCACGGCGGAGCTCCGGTAACAAATGTGCTTATATACTCACTCTCTTACGGACCAAAAACAGAAAGGAACCAATATTTAGTACTGAATAACACGGTAGCGTGATGCACGAATACGTTCACAGGCCTACTTTAACTGATACAAAGCGTCATTCCATTATTAAGTATTATCGCTTACGGTGAGAAATTATTTTTTATAAACTTTTCAATGCACAAACTGTAACCGCTAAGAAGAGATCGTTTATTTTGAATACCTTTGATCGTTTTTAATCTAATGTATAGCCCCGTGACATTCTGATTCTATGTGCATTTCAATTTTTAGCTAGGCGTTGTACTACGCACAAACTATTTAATATTTATAAGTTAAGTTAATTGATTTGTTATGGCATATATACTATTTCTGAATATTATTTTTTTGTGTTCATATTTTTTCTATATCACTTTACAGTTATCCTTAAGATGTAGCCATTAACTAAGATAACTCTGTATTCAAGTAAAAAAAATCATGTTAGGTATTTATTTTATCTAGTTTACTTGTATTAAAGGCGGTATATGTAAACTTGTCATTTTTAATTTTATATTTAAGTGAATAATTAGCTACGTTTACGGTCATGTAATGTGTTTTGTGGATTCGGCGGCGCCTGAGCACCGGCCAGCACCTCCCGCGGGCGCGACGCAAGAGTGAAGTCGCCGTCGCGAGAGTGAAGTCGCCCGCCGTCGCGAGAGTGAGGCACCAGGACGCTACGTGTAAGATATGTGAGTATATAAACTTTGTATACACTCGCGAATTGGCGTAATCAAACCTTATACATATATATTATACTATATAACATAATTTATTATTAATATTAAAAATAAAAAAATCTTACTTTTAAGCATTAGAGCAGTAACTGTATCAATAAACATTAATTAATAATGCAATTAGACAGTAAACCTTTACTATTGTCATAGTTAGGTGATTTGTTTTCATTTTATGTTTATGAAGTATGTAAAAAGTGATTAAATGAAAATGTAACGCCTACACGTGACCGCGCGGGCCACTCGCCGCAGCGCGCTCGGCAACCACAGATATGCAGCGCCCGTCACGCACGAGACGAGCAAACATCGATATCGGTGTGAGCTCCGATGAAAAAAGTTCAAGTGGCGGTTCTCATCAAACCAGTTAGTAAAATTGAATGTAAGTTGTGATTAATTTTGTAGTGTTTGGGAGTGGCCCGCGGCCGGCGACCCGAGCCCCGCGCTCGCTTGTTGCTAGGTAGGTTTTTTACTGTTATGTAACAAATATGTGTACGTACGTAAAACTAATAAAAGTAATATTAGCGCAGTTCTGCATTCAACCAGAAAACTACTTTAAGTAAGCTTCATTAAAGTTTTATAAACGAGAAACTAAGAGGCGAGTTGGATTTATCGTAAGCAGTGTCGAATTAGCTATATATTTGAAGATTGATTGGATTGTCTGTTCAGTTCCATAGGCCGACGACTAACACCGTGACCAACGAAGCCAGTTACTTCTAAAATAATGTACACAGTATTTATGCATGTTGAAAGTGATTTAAATAACCGCCTATGAAACGGAACGGAATCCTATGTAGGTATGACATGTAATGTGCGGGGGACAAGCTATGAAGCCAGTGGACTGTAAGCTTTCGAAAGCTGTTGAGATGTGCTTTTGAACTAAATTGATGAAAATATGGAAATGCTATAAGTGGACCAGAGTTCCCCCGTGCTTTGACACGCCAACAATCGCTCACATTTAGCATACTTTGTCGTCAGTATCGCGTTTTGTATCCTCCGCCGCTAGACGTTGAAGCATTACCAGGAAAATAAATACTAGCAACGTTATGGGCAGATTGAGAACCAAACGTTTATTATAGGAGGGTTGTGGCTCACTCTGTAGCATTGTGGAATCGCTGATCAGATCAGTACAAGAATGAATATGTTGAGAGCGCCTATAATAGGGCGGCCTTATTTTCCTGGTGGAACTACAATTGTATGCTTTAAAATTTCGAGTGAATGTGATGTAAATTTTTTACACTGCCGCATTGTTTATTCGCTCGAACCACATTTAGTTTATAAGACTCGAGACAGTGACAAACGCACAGAATGTATAACCCAGCGATCAGCGGCGGGCCAACTGGCCTATCGGGCCCGTTTCGTCTCGTCTTATCACGCTCAATCGACCCTCATCACATCAGCCAACACGAAACGTGTATCTTTTTATTAAGACTGAGATGTTCCGCTCAAACGTTATCGCGCATTTCTAGATCCAGTGGAGAGAAAACGTTATGAAGAGTTAGTTAGAGAGTGGGTTAAATATATGATACGTCTAATCTTAACGACGTGACAGTAGATACGTATATCACGACTACGGGTTTAGAATCGAGGTGTTGGCGAAGACGGCGTCTTTCAGTTGTATTTCTTAAAATAAAAGCTGAGTATTTGTCACAATTTGTAATGTCACCACCATGCTTCATTCATATTTGCCAAAGTTAATACTAACCTCACTGTTTGTGTACCTACTGTACTGTACGTTCTTTTATGGCTAAAGTAAATAGTGTCTGAGATTTGCGGTGAGTGCGACGTATAGTCTTATTGGTACTGATCAGAGTACAATGTTGAAAAATATCTTATTTAGAATTGAGACAAATGTAAACATACCTATATTTATTTCGAGCGCGAGCTATAGGGACCGCTCGGTGGTGATGTCTGGACACGCTCCTGCGAAGGGTCTAGACTCCAGACACACAGACTGCATTCTGACTGCAAGCCAGCTGCTAATTCGCACTTTGGATGCAGGTCTCCTAGTAAGTTGCGCTTTAACTGCATCCATATTGCGAATTTGCAGCTGGAATGCAGTCCGTGTGTCAGGAGTCTCCTGGCTTGCCCGCGGGTTAGTGTTACACCCGCCCCAGATATATCTTCAAATGTTTTTACAAAGCTTGTGTGGGACTCGAGAGCATTTGACGAAATCTTTGTGAAACAGTTTGTCCCAGGTATGATAGAGCCTCTAGTCCGGGCCAGTAACGCCCAGAGCGAACCCAATCTGACCACAACGATATCCCGAGCGGTCTCGCGTCTACTGAACAAAGGTTTTATGAAAGTAAAATTTTTAGTCACTAGCGGGTAATTTTTGAATGTGATTCAATTCTATCTTTATTTTTCTATAACGAGTGACATAATTTCTTTTGTGTTTCGTATTCTTAATGCATTTACTGAGAGCGGTATTAAGTATTTAACCAACGATGTAAACAATATTTTCTCTTTTTTGTATCTCGTCTGCACTGGTATTTTTTATTGAATTTACTATAAATGTACTTTAAGTGTATAATTTTAAATAATTACAAAATGATTATATTCTAATTTTTATGTTCAAATAATCATGCTAGTTTTATTTACTGTCCTATTCTTTATTATGTTGGGTCCTAAAAGCCCTAACAAAGGTCAAATCACAATATTCAATTCAAGTTATTGATAGACTGCGCATTGCGCAAAGCTAATACTTTTTATTTATATATTTGTTGTACACATAAACAGTTGCTCACAAACTAATTGTACAAATGTCATGAATAACTCTGTAAGAGTTTTCTCCTACATACCATAGGCGATGAAATATGAGATGAGAGGGTTGAATTGGCCGGTACACAGAAAAAATATATAATACTGTTAAAGTAAAAATTATAAAAATATTTACCTTTTTGATGTAAGAAATATCCTGTCGACCCTGTTTTTGACATTACATATTTGCAAAAACTTTCGAAAACTAACAGTTTATGTTGAATAAAACCAACACAAAAACAAGTGACAGATTTTACTTAGTGAAGAAAAGTAATAAAAACATGTAAAAATTGAGAATCGGGCGTTCGGTCTCAACGTAACCGCCGCGTTGAAGCCCGCATTGATTTGAACTTAAAATGAACAGTTTTAGTTTCGATATTATTTTATCACGGATCAACCTGGCGATAGTACTTATACAAAAGAGGAGTATTATTTTCAGGTCTAATGTATGTATGTATGGATGTTTCTTTAATCCACAATGTCTTCTAAACATCTTGATGTATTTTAGAGTGCGAGGTATCGTTAGATACATCGTGATTATTTTATTTCTCTTTCTTGTGCGGTAGCTTGGCCTTTATTTAAACATATTCTTTTAACAGTGTTAAAGCAACTGTTAGCTCACATATAAATAATATAACGAAAAAAAATACGTAAAAAGGAAGTCAAGTAAAATGTATAGTATGTGAACAACATGTATAGCATAGTCACATACTATACATTTTACTTGACTACCTTTTTATTACGTATTTTTTTTCGTTTTATTATTTATATGTGAGGTAACAGTTGCTTTTACACTGTTAAAAGAATATGTTTAAATAAAGGCCAATATTAAGCTACCGCACAAGAAAGAGAAATACAATTACAACTTATTTTTGTAAAAACTTTTGAGGGTTCCGTACACCATGGTGACCAACGGGACCTAAGAGGGTAATCTACGAGTAATCTATAAGCCTCCTCTCTCCGTCTGTCTGTCAGCGAGCTGTATTTCGTGAGTGTGTATTTCTGTTGCCGCTATCAGAGATTTGTTACCATAGACGGGTTATGCACTAACAAACAACATTTGAAAATCGAACCCATTTACACACACAATATTATAGGTAGTTCGCTTCCATTGCATCGAATGCTAGTAAGAAAAGAGATGCCAATTGGCATCTTTTTATTTGCTTCACTTTTAGGACGCATGTTACCTATCTACCTCCCCTTATATATAGCATATCTCTGGCCGCTATGACAACAAATAATAAAAATTCAAGGGGGAGGGCTCCCATACAAGAAACGAGATTTTTGTTTCTTATATCGTCTGTCAGTGGGCTGTATTTCATGAACCGTAATAGGTATAGACAGTTGAAATTTTCATAAAGTGTGTATTTATTGCCGCTATAACAAAGATTATGTTTGTTGTTCTGTCAGCGTGTCTGTCAATGAGCGAACGAACTATAGACAGTTGAAATTTTCAGTGTGTATTCCTATTGCCGCTATAAAAACAAATAAAAATAAATGAAAAAAACTTAAAGTATTTTTTTCGAAACGTGAAAAAACTAGCGATGTCTCGTAGAATCTTCTATATATTTGATTTATGGAGTTGTTTTGGTATAAAACCCTCAGTGTGCGAGTCCAACTCGCCCTTGTTTTTACAAGCTATAAAAGGACGGCGATAATAAGACTTCATACAAATGGCGAAAGCGATTTTCATATCTTAAATGTTCAATGTATTTGACCAATTTTTGATAGGTTTTCAGTCAGAACAAAAGCTAGGTTTATAGGTTTAGTTTTTTAATTTTTGTTTAAAAATAAATAATGGCCGAAATTGTTTTGTATGAAAACACGTGAACAGAGTCCTGGAATCGTCTTTTATTTTCAAAAGAAACGTAGCATATACACTCCAGTTGTTCGGAAATGGCGAAATATCAAAAAAAAACATATCCTTAAAAATAAACAATTTTCAGTTAATAAAGTCATAAATAAACTACACACGGTGCTTAAACGAATAAAATGCTCTTAAGAGGATTGTGAAGCTGCGACTTTTCATACAAACGACGTTAACGATTTTCACCTCTTAAATGTTAACCGATTTGAACCGATTTTTATAGGTTATCAGTCAGAACAAAAGCTAAGCTTATCATTTTTTGTTTTTTCGATAAAGTTTAATTTTATTGTCGTTCACGTGTTTTCATATAAAACTAATTTCGGCCATTTTTTGTTTAATTATAATCAGTAATTTAAAAAACGATACGTAAAAGCCTAGCTTTTATTCTGACTGAAAACCTATCAAAAATTGATCCAAATCGGTTAACATTTAAAAAGTGAAAATCGTATACGCCGTTTGTATGAAAAGTCGCAGCTTATCAATCCTCTTGAGGGTCCCCAGGAGGCTTGAGTTTCCATACAAACGTAGTTCTGCTTTAATACAAATACTACATGCCGGATTGAATCCAAACTTTCTTATTATATTGAGTAGACACATATCGATGTTTGTAATTAGTTGTCATCGTAGTGTCTAAATTTAAGCGTAACAACACGAAGGTTTAAATTAGTTCAGTATTGAAAGTTTGAAACTGCTCTAATTTTTTCAATTTTATATTAGAACATCGAAAATATAGTCGGAGCTGACACACACACACACTTTTCTTTATTTCAAATTTATCCATTTTGATTTTTTTGCCACCGTAGTAAAAAATCACTTTTTTTTTTACTCAAAAATGGCTAACGATTTTGAGAAAGTCGGTATTTTACTATAACTACAGTATTATGGCATACAGTACGCGGTAGTTCGTTGTTACAAGAAAAATCGGGATTAGGTACCTCCCATACAAGTCCAGGTTGTTTGTTACTTTTTCTCAAAAGTCGCTCTAACGATTTAAATAAAAACTTTGTAAATAACTAGGAATAAAAAAGGCCTACAAACAATGGGTACTTCGTTATTCCAGGAAAAATCTGAGTAAGGTACCTCACATATAACCCAAATTATTTGCAAATTTTTCATGACACAGGTACCTAGCTTTATTATTTGCTACTAAGTAAGTGTAATGTTTATTGTAGACTAGCTTTTTCCCCGCGGCTTCGCCCGCGTGGACATCGTTTTAATGACTGTCTTTAAGGGTGATTATGATTAGTAAATTATGTCATTTCCCACCTACTCAAGTACTCAACCATCTCTGTGCAAAAAATCACAGCAATCGAGTATTTTTTTGTTCCCTCAGGAACTGCATCAGATTATGCTATTTTCCCGGGATAAAAAGTAGCCTATGTCCTTCCCCGTGACACAGGCTACCTGCATGTCAAATTTCATAAAGATTCGTCAAGGCGTTGAAGCGTGAAAAGGTAACAAACAAACACATTTTCACATTTATAATAGTAAGGATTTGTTTATGCCCGACTACGACAGGCTTTTCGAAAAAGTATGCACAGCGTGGCTGTACTTTTTTTTTAAATTTATTTTATTTATTATTTATTTATTTGACATTTAAAAATTTGGAACCGTGTTTTTATATTTATTTGACATTTAAAAATTTGGAACCGTGTTTTTATATTTATTTGACATTTTAAAATTTGGAACCGTGTTTTTATATTCATTTGACTATTTGGCTTTTTTAAGAATACACCCTCTTTCCAAATACAAGCTTGTACCTAAAAGTTTTAATCCCGCGACCTCCTGATGTGAAGCGAGTAAACTAACCACTATGCCACGGCACCGGTTCACTCCCAGACCAGCCACGGGCCACGTAAGAACCACGAGTACGCTGCGGAAACCGATCAACTGAAATATACGCGATGGTGAGTGATAGATAACATCCATCCCAAGACTCAGAGTTGAGCAGAATGGTTTTCGACAACGTAGTAAGAATCTTGGAGATTCTATACGATCGACAGCCAAACTGTAACCAATCTGGGTGACGAGGGGGTGAGGTCGCAATCTAGAGAGCGGCAGGGAGTGTCCTTACTGTATGTTAGTACTAATATATATACTTTGACGTTATACTGGCATACTTCTGGTGAAAATCGGGCTACAAGGGAAATCGGCTCTCGCTAGCGTCTTCAGAGATCGCTGCCACGCTGCTTCCTGGCGGTAAAATGTCTTACACCTCCTTCAAGATTCCTATCGATTATGACAGCAAGAAAGCTCCTGTGAGTGGTGTGGCACGTAACAATGACAAAGTCCGGGAGGTCCTATAGTTTGAGGTGAGTGTACAATCGAAGACGAAGGTGGTCCGATGACCTGGTGAAGGTCGCGGGAAGTCGCTGAATGCGGGCAGCGCAGGACCGTTTGTCGTGAAAATCCTTGGGGTAGGCATTTATCCAGCAGTGGACGTCTTTCGGCTAATATGATGATGTGGATATTTAAAAAAAGTTATATTTGCAGTTGGTATAAAAAAATTTGTCAGGAAAATCTATGAACTTTTTACAAATCCAACTGCACATCTTAAGTTGGTTGACTATTGCTCCTAACTAAGAAAGCCTACCTGGCCGTGATAATTTTACTTGTAAAATGTTATTATCATTTATCATATTGGCAATCTGTTTATATGTCCTTTCTATTTTGTTCCCACCAGCTAAACCGCTGTATCAAAAAATCTGTAAGTGAGATGCGATTTCACCTCAAAAAGTGGTTGCTCCGGATGGTTTCAAGAACTCCAGAGAAGGTTTTTATGCACAGCATTGCAAATCAAGAAAGAAATAAAGGGTGTCTCAAAAAAGCTTGTACCTAGAGACGTTAATATATTCTAAAAAAAGGTACTAGAGAACCAGAAAAGTAGTCTTTGGAGTTTTTTTTCGGGATTTGTGGTGCACGCATTCGTAGTTTTATTTTACTGTTTCTGCTAGAATTTGCTTTAAAAAGTGGTGTGTTTTGGAGAAAATCATCTGGTGCATGTGAGCAATTTGAAGGACATAAAAATAAAATGAAGGAGGACGTGAAAACCCAGTTTGCACTGGGTGCAATTTTATAGACGCCCTACTGCTACCGAGTGTTCCACCTCAGAATGAGGCTGCTGCAAATGCTGTCAAGAACTCCAAAGAAGATTAATAATGCACCAGCAATAGCATTGCAAATCAAAAAACAAAAAAAGGAAACTTAAATACGACAGACTAGGCTGTATGGTCATATGTGCCTTTGCCTTTTCCGCGCTTTTAAAAGCCGGAAAAAAAACGCAAAGTCGCAAAAAAAATCATCTTTGGACACAATTGTTGTGGGTGTCTATGGCTAACCTAAAATAAAAAACAGGTAAAAAGAATTGAACGAATTCGAATTTAAAACTAATTTCAACAATGAAAGACGTGATAGATGTAATGGCTTTGCAAAACAATAGACGCGAAAGACGTCTACCAGACTACAGGGGTGCACCCGGCCATAGTTTGGCCACCAACTTCATATATGAGTGCGGCATCAAACTCGGACTGCAGCCGGCAACGGTGGCTACTGCAGCTATATTTTACCACAAATTCTTTAAGGACGCCGACAAAAACGATTACGACTGCTACGTGATATGTACGGCGTGTTTGTGTGCGGCCGGGAAGTCGAGGGATGAGCCCATCAGGCTGAGGGACGCTGTCAACGTCGCTCACAACTCCATCAACCGCGGAGCCGGGCCACTGGAACTAGGCGAGGAGTACTGGTCGTGGAAAGGAGCAGTAGCGCAGGCTGAGCTGTTGGTACTGCGCCTACTGGGCTTCAACCTGGACGCGCCTTCCCCACATAGATACCTGTTACATTACCTGCGTTCGCTGCAAGAATGGTTCCCAGCCGCTCAGTGGCGGACAGCACCCATCGCTCGTACTGCCATGGCCTTTCTGCAAGATTTCCATCACTCCCCGTCAGTGCTGGACTATAGAGCTCCACATATTGCAGTTGCATGTTTAACACTTGCCTTACATGTCTTGGGAGTATCGGTTCCTTTAGCATCCACCTTGGATGATGATGCTGCCTGGTATTCTGTAAGTATTACCTTTAAACTTCCTATGTGTAGTTTTCAGTGATTTGAATAGGTAGAGTGAATGCTAAGTATGAATATGGCTTCTTTCATGGGACTGTATTTCATAGGTATCGAGGAAAAATATTTTGTGATGATGAAAGAGGTAGAGAATTGTGCTGTGTGCAGATGGATCTACTAATGTGGTAGTTTTGTCATGGTTTCCTTGTTGATTACCTATTGAGGTATAACTGTATTTATGTAAGCAAAATTTTTCAATTTCTTAAAATATACAAAATTAATTTTAAAGAAAGAAACCATATTATTTTAATATTTTTTTCCTAAGGTCCAGTGTTTATACTTTTGTAACCATTGTAACAGACAGGTTGCAAAATGCAGTAGTATACAAATCGCACCATTGTTGGCAAATAGCCCAAGTTGGTGAAACTTGACTGAAGGTGAAAAGCAGTGTTGGCAAACTTCTTGTACTCCCTCTGACAGCATGTTGCAAGGACCAAATATCACTACCTATTCTGATCATCATATTAGCCCAAAGAGGTCTGCTAGAAAAAGGCCTCCCCAAGGATTTCCACAATGACCGGTCCTGTGCTGCCCGCAGGGATGCTGGAGTGACTTCCTGCGACCATCACCAGGTTGTCAGTCCACTGTGTAGGAGGTCTGCCTACACTACATCTACCAGTGCATGGTCAATATTCTGATTACTGGTAATTTCTGGTTAGGAACTTTATTTTCTGTTATACTCTAAATTGTCTATCTGTTCCAGGTATTCACAAAAGATTTGCAAAAGGAAAAAAACTGGGAAATAATGGAGAAAATCATGCAAGTTTACAGCAGGGAACCGGAACCTTTATAAACACAAGATGTTTGGAGTCACATTCACTGGCAAAAGTGATCCCAATCTTTGGGGTTAATTTATACATTCACAATATTGAGTTATAAGTATTTGTCCTAAGTTGCAGTATTCCTGGTTAGTGCCAGATGCCCGATGAGTTGTATGAGTGATAATAATAATAATGAATTTACTAATAAAGAAAACTTGTCAGAACAAAATCTTAGTGTTTTTTTAACAGTAGCCAAAAAATAGTTGCTATAAAATGATTGGTTTAAACAAATCACACGTCATGGTTTATTTTGCTTTAGTAGGAATTTCAAGTATAGGTTCTACTGAAAACTTATTTGTGAAAAACTTCAGAAATAAAAGTTACAAGGAGTGAACAGAAATTTCTTTGGAAAAACATGTGCAAGTTCTTAGTACAAGGTCAGTACCAGTTGTATAAAAGTAGAAACTACAGTGACAAGTGACCTTCAGTATTTTTGAATGACCTAGTCAACGATACTCTACCTACACGATATGTCACGGTAGGTCAACGATACTCTACCTACACGATATTTCACGGTAGGTCAACGATACTCTACCTACACGATATGTCACGGTAGGTCAACGATACTCTACCTACACGATATGTCACGGTAGGTCAACGATACTCTACCTACACGATATGTCACGGTAGGTCAACGATACTCTACACGATATGTCACGGTAGGTCAACGATACTTTACCTACACGATATGTCACGGTAGGTCAACGATACTCTACCTACACGATATGTCACGGTAGGTCTACGATACTCTACCTACACGATATGTCACGGTAGGTCAACGATACTCTACCTACACGATATGTCACGGTAGGTCAACGATACTCTACCTACACGATGTCACGGTAGGTCAACGAAAAAAAAACACCCCCTCTTTACATGTAGGGGAGGTACACAAAAAAAAAATCTTTTTCACAATTTTATAATACCATATTACCATTTTGTCGGTGTGATTAATATACGAATAAACCCATGATAAATTATAGCTTTCTAGTAGATACTTATATTTTCTGCGCAAGCCGTGGAGACAGACATGGTGAAACTATAAGGGTTCCTTGTTGACAACGGAACCCTAAAACCAGTACCTAGTTCATTGCGAAACAGACGCTCACAGGAAACGCTTACGCGCTTGTTATAAAAAGGGAATTTTTCGGGATAAGGATGCCAATCAAATGTAGCTATATACTATTAATTGAGTAAAACATCTGTGACATACTGAACGTATACAGATAGATGGACATGGCGAACCATAGTTCATCAACCACCTCATAAGGTTCCTAGATAATTAATGTATTACGAGCTCGTGTCTCTCGATCTCGCTAAGGATGCGATCATTTATAGTCGTCATTAGCTCGTTTTTAGGGGTCAGTATATAATATAGTCCGCTCATACACAGAAGGGAATTCTTGGTGCGCTAATTGACCATATTTTTTTTTATTATTCAAAATTGGTAAGCCCTTGGCATCATATCACCTGATGGTAAGTGACGATGATTGAAACGAACTTACCAAGATTCCCCAACGCATTGGGGAACTGGCTATCTTATCTTCAAGCCGGAACACTTAAATGCTGTCAACATTGATGTTTAGCAGCAAGACTTAGATAAGATGGTGGTGGCTAGCCAGGCGGACGTAGAAAATGCCCTGCCACCAACCAAACCGAGTCTTACAAATTTAGACTCCGCCGGGAATCGAACCCGCGACCTCCTGATGTGAAGGTACCATTACACCACAGAGGCGGTTAAATCACCCCTAAACGCTGCAAATCAGTACCTTAACTGACGGTACAATTTAACACAGAGACAGGCAGTTGTACCAACCAATCCATTGGTGTCCGATAACTATCCCTTTTCCACCTTGAGGAGTACGTCTAAAAACTCTAAGCGTGGACTCTCCCGGCCATGTACAGAGGCCAGCACAGCAAGCTTTCTATCGAGTGTCTGCTCGTAGTGCGATTCCGATCTATACGCGTACGGCATAAGGCTCAATTCACACCGGGACGGCAGCGGCTGGGAGCGGCCGTCAGCGGCTGGGAGCGGCCGGCAGCGGCGAGTAGATACCGTCGGAGCCGGCTCGCGCCGCCGCCGGCAGCCGCGCGTGGCCGCTGGCAGCCGCACGCGGCCTCCTCTTCGACCATAGTTTGTATGGGGGCGAGCGCGCGCAGCCGCTCGCGGCCGCGCGGCCGTCCGCGCCACCGCGCGGTAGCTCGCGGCGTCGCGGGCGGACGCGCGCGCAGGGAGCGCGCAGCCGCGCGGTGGCTCGCGGCGCCGCGCGGCGTTTTCGTACTTTTCAAACGTTACTAATATTTATAAGCATGAAGATAAAGTTTAAAATTGTTTTACACTGAAAGTGCTCGTCGCGTCGCTGCCGGCCGCTGCCGTCCCGGTGTGAATTGAGCCTAAGAACGGTACTAAGTCCAAAGTGTCTAGCTTGGGTATTGTATGCTTGCGATAGTAGGTTCTTAGTGGAACACTGAACTGAACATATTTAGGTTTTTCCTTGCACTATTCGACAATTAATATAAATAAAACACAAAGTTGTTTATACTGCAACCGGTTTCGTTTCGTGTTTCGTCTAGCTTGATGTGCTCGCCTCTGTACAAAGTGCTTGAGCATAAATAATCGCTAAAGAGAACCGTGATAATATACCCCATTGATCGTACGATTCTCCCTCTGGATGTCTTGGAGCATTCTGTTCACACCGTTCTTGTGGACCATAGAACATTAACCCTAAACTATTGGGCTACAGTCCTAAGACCAACCGGACTTTGTCATTGTTACATGACCAATGTACTGTGCTGACTGTACAAGCTCTAGCGTAATAAAAACAGTAACATATAAGCGTAAAACTCGGTGTAATTATGGTACTAATCCTGAAGTAAAATAAAAACCGGCTAAGTGCCAGTATTACTCGCACTAAGTGGTCCGAACTGAATAAAAAAAAATATTTCTGTCGCTAGCGTTGATTGTGGCCAGGGAAGGGAAGTCACGTGCAATTTTTTTTCGATGTCTAGAGTTATCTGAATCACCTCCATGGGCCATGTATATTCCGCAAAGTCCACGGTTTTCAAGATATTCGCGTTTTAATTTTTTATATAAAATGTCTGCTCGACTTTTGACGTCAGTTTGTGAATAAAAACATCGTGCAAATAAGCTAAACAAAAACAAGAAAAACTTCAACTTTCCAAAAAGGTAAACAAAATACAAACAACTTAAACCAAAACTTTGATTTCTGTAAAAACGTAGGTATCAAGTCCCAAACCACTTTGTAAAAAAAAAATATGTTTTTTTTTATTATGCCTTTGCTATCATCAGACATCTATGACTCTCTAGCGTCATTTTAATATCTTTGATTCGCATGCAAATCGAAAAATAAAAATCTAGGTTTTTTCATACACAATTTTTGGAAAAAACGTTTGAAACTTCCCAATTATTACTTTTTCAAATTTGTTTCAACTTTTATACATTTTTGAAATGCTGATACAATGATGAAAGTTTTTCTTGTGTCTTTTTACGCGAAAATCTGGAAAACCATCGATTGTCGCGGAACATAAGGGTGATTCGGATATAAAGCACCCAAAAAAAATTTTGAACGTGTCTTCTCTGGTCACCCCGTAACAATACAGTATAGTATTCAACTACCTATATTATGGGCCAAGATCTACATACTGTTGGAAAAATATATGGTAGCCAAATCTATGTACTACATCCTACATATATTATAAGAATGTATGTTTGTTACTCTTTCACGCAAAACTACTGAACGGATCTGGCTGAAATTTGGTAGGTAGACAGATTAGGAACTGGATTAACACAGGAGGTATCTTTTTCCAACCTAGCGAGCCGCTTGCGGCTCGCGCACTGCGCACCCTCGTTAAGTCATAGAAACGTTGTCCACGCGGGTGAAGCCGCGGGAAAACCTAGTATTAAAATAAAGCCAGCGGCAACACTACAATTTCCTAAGTGTCAGTCAAGAAACAAGTAATTTCAATGTTTAATTTCCTGTTTGAGTTAATTTTAAATAATGCAATTAATCTGAAATTAAGAAAGTACCGGCCACTTTGGCAAGTTTCAAATATTGTATGTACCTGCTGGTTTCACTGAACAAACAAATTTAGTTTATTAGTAGGCGTAACAGAAATAAAGGGAGTAGTGAAATAAACAACAACCATTTAGATCTACAAACAAATATAATTCAGTTTTCTAACATTTTACGATACATAATTTTTATAAATTTACAGGGTAAGCTCATGACGTGGAAAAAGCGGTACTAGTTTTTAACTGGCTACCGGATGTACACATGGGGTGCAGTAAATAAAGGTGATCATGGAGGCGGCTACGGCGACGGCGGCCGCTCTGATATGCTTCTCATGGAACTGGTACGAGTATAACGACTTACAGCTAACGTGAAAATGTGAAGACATAGACCAGTGTTTTTCAAACTGTGGGTCGCGACCCTTAGGGGAGTCGCGAATCTTTACTCGGGGGGGTCGCAGACAAAAGAAAAAAATTGTGTTTCTAGTAAACTACAATAAAAAAATGTGACATATATAAACTGAGTATGGGACTAAATAACATAGTGATAAACATCCGGAACAAGCTGCCTCAGTATGTGGTTGATGCCCCCTCCGTGAATAGTTGTAAAAACAGACTGGCTGGACAAATGGTGTAAAGACATCCGATTTACTAGTAACACTAACACAGATATAAGCACATCAGCTATAAGCTGCTCGCCTATTACAACATAATAATAATAATATTTTGATGTAAGTCCCAAATAAAAAAATTAACGCAGTTTATCAAATCACAAAAATTTTGATTGTTTATAGCCACAGGGGGTCGCTAAAATTTTTTAACTTGTAAAGGGATCGCGTACTCAAAAAGATTGAAAAACACTGACATAGACGATGCACCCATCGTGCCATTGTGCCGACGGGACGGGTCACAAATCTACATTAAGACACCAATGACTAGTAATTTATAAAAATTTACGCTACGTTTAAGCGTATTGAATTTCTTTTAATTTCACATCAGAATTCCAGATAATGTAATTAATTAGCTACAAACGCTCAGTACGCGCCGGGAGCCGATAGAACGCGTCCCACTGGAAGACAACTGAGCTTGAAACCTTTCAGTCCATGGATTTTGTGCTCCAGATAGATTTTCCAATGCTGGTTCCCTATTCCCATTAATTATATAAAACTGTGTATCAATATTTCCTTCTTTATATTAAGCTTTATTGCTGATGCGATTACGATATCAATCAATGCACACGATCTTTAACGTCAGTACTAATAGAAATGTTTTTTTTTTATATTTATAGGTATCTTAACTATTTAATGACTATTTAAATAATTCCACACTGACAAAATTTAACACATGATAATGTTGAAACGACATAGATAAAAGACAAGTTATTGCACGATAACATAACGCACGCCTAGGGGACACCGCACGCGGCGCGCGCGCTGCTCACCTGTACAAGGTACAACAAACACAACGTTATCATATGGGAATATCGACTCTTACATTGGGTTCCATCTGTCAAACATGGCTATTGGCGAAACGTAACTTGTTGCACACCAAATACCAGACGGTTCACAGAAAAATTCGCCAATACCGATGTTTGCACGACATAATTAAATAATGTATCATAGAAAGGAAAACTTTCACACAAAAACAATTCATTGGTTTTCTTTTTTGAAGGTTTACACGTCGAAGTCAACATACTTATTTAAATTAAAAATATGAAATAAATACTTTTGCATTATTTTATCAAAAAATCTTTTTGTTAATCAATGCCTTGAAGAATTAGTTTTATAATATCCTCGTAAGGACCACGAGCCTTTTTTTACGCTTAAATCGACATGGTATTCGGGCCCAGATATAAGTTTCTCGTTCCTCGTCTAAACACCCGTGGTCCTTTTTTTGCGATCAAATCTTTGACACGTTCCACAGCACTCAATTTTGCAGCAAAGATATTTTGAATGACATATTTTAATTTCTGAACGCATCTATTGTCAATGGGAGTAGTAAATGGTGGACCTCAGAAAAAAAAACTGTCAAAATCTCATTTTCAATCAGGCAGGATGGCTGAAGGGCGAAGAAGAGGTAAATAAATACGTTAATATTTGTTTATTCTATTGTTTCCTAAAAGAAAACGAATATTGCAATTCAAACGTAATGTATGAAGATCAATTCCGTGTTTTAGTATTTCTATTTTATTAAGTTTTTATGGAAAAAAGTGAGAGAGAAATATTTGATCATAAATATAGGCCTTTGGTCTTTGCTTACTTAAAAATGTTGATTATTTGTTATGTATGATTTGTCCATAAACAACCTTTTTTTTGATGGATTTATCAGCGTTTTGTTTGATTTTAAGGTTTATCGGACCAAGTTATTGAAAACCAATTGAATGATTCCGACTTTGAGGCGGATCCGTGGGCAGGCGATGGCGATGACGACGTCGACGATGCTGACTATTGCCCCGATGAAATCGAAGTCTCCATCGAACATCACTCCTCAAGTTCCTCGTCGACTTCCTCTTCTGAAGATGATGCAAGTGACCCCCCTACCCCAAGAGAAGGTGGTATACGAGGTAGGGCTCGCGTGCGAGGTTCTCGTTCTCGTGGAAGGCCTGGGAGACGTGGTCGTCGAGAGACAGTAAGTCGAATACCAGATCTTCAGTCCACCACTGTTTGGGAAGAAAAGGAATTTACGCCAACTGTGATTCCTTATTTTGAACCATCATATTTACCAGTCAACACGGAGTACTACGACAAATTGGATTACTTTAAACAATATATAGATAATGACATCATTGAGCTTATTGTCGAAAAAACTAATCAGACGTGGATCTTAAAAACGGGAAAAAGTTTCAATTTAAATGTTGCTGAACTTAATTGTTTTATAGGAATAATGATGGTCATGAGCACAATAAATTATCCACATTTAAAAATGTATTGGCAGCATAAATATCGAGTGCCTATTATTGCTGATAACATGGCCAGAAATAGGTTTCTGCTTCTAAAATGTAACTTGAAGATGGTTTTTGACCCTGCTATTACTAATGAAACACGATGCAAAGATAAATTGTGGAAAGTGCGCCCACTACTGCATAGCGTTTTGACTGGATGTAACAAACAAAAAAAGGAAAATGTTCTCTGTATAGACGAAATGATCATCCCATTTACTGGACGTTGTGGAATAAAGCAATATTGCCCCAACAAACCTAATCCAGTGGGTTTAAAAGCCTTTGTATTGGCTTTGCCAAATGGAATAGTATGCAATTTTCACATATATGAAGGAGCTACTACTTACCCAGACTATGAGCAAACAGAATTTGGTATAGGTGAGAAGGTAGTTTTAAAGTTATCTGCAGACTTAAAGGCTGGCCATGTCTTATATTTTGATCGGTATTTCACCACTGAAAGATTGGCTAATGAGTTGAAAAAGCAAGGTATCATGTGTGCTGGCACTCTTCAGAAAAATAGAATTCCTAAAGCAGCAAAATCAACAATTAAAACGGAAAAGGAGTTAAAAAAATCAGGCCGTGGGAGTTGCCAGGTCATTGTTAATGACCAGTCTAATATGGCTATAACTACTTGGCTCGACAACAAGCCAGTGACAATGCTCTCCACCATACATGCTAATGCTAATTCAGACAAATGCCAAAGATGGTGCAAGAAAAACAAACAATTTGTTACTGTCGATCGTCCTGAGGTCATTAAAGAATATAATAGGAACATGGGAGGGGTGGACTTAGCAGACAGGCTCCTAGCAATATGTCCATTTAGATATCGCACCCGTAAATGGACGCAAAGGATTCTTGCGCACATGATTGATCTTTCTGTATCTAATGCCTGGCTGCAATACCGGTCTGATCAGCTCAACAAAAATGTTCCTCTCAAGAAAGTTCAGCAGCTTCGGAGCTACAAACAAGAACTGGGAGAATTTCTTATCGAATCATCAGTCGATACTGATAGAGCACTTTCTAGTGAATCCGGAAATGAAGCCCCTGGCCCTCTAAAAAAAAAAAGAGGACGAAGTTACAGACAACCTCTGCCTACCGACACCCGACGTACCCGTGGCGCGGATCATATGCCTGCAGTCAGCGAGGAGCAAAGAAAATGTCGCTATCGACTTTGCAACAAAAAAACAAAAATGATGTGCACCATGTGTAATCTCCATTTATGTGTAACATCAAAAAAAAACTGTTTTATGCTATTTCATATTTAAAAATTTGACAAAAGTTGATTTTTGAACTTGTTTTTTGCTGTTGAGGCTGAAGGTACTTGTAGCGTAGATATAAGTTAAGTCAATAATTGTTAAAAGTTCATTTTTAATTACTATTAAGAAGTCATTTATTGCCTTGCTTTTAAAACTATTGTGAAAGATTGAGGAATGATCGTCATCATAATTACCTTTGAAGGGTACAATTGATTAAGAAGTTATTGTATTCTATTTCTAATGTAATTTAATTTTTATTAAAGATACTTAATACAAAAAATACTTTTCATATAGTTTCATTGCTTAACACCCAAGGTACTTTTTATGATCCTAAATATAAAATGGCAATCTCAGCATTGAGGCCCAAAGGCCTTTTTTTAGGATTGAATATTTTCATATTTTTTTTATTGAAATCTGTTCTTTAGGTTCATATAAATATGCTCCATAAAAATGAACCTTATACCTATACGTTAAATGTGAAAATTCAATTAGCAAAGTTTGGGTCTGAAGGACTATAAATATTTGATATTAAAAAAAGGTCCTTGGGTTGTTAGTTTGAAAGGCTAAAAAAATCTTGGGCCTTACGAGGTTATATCCAGAGGGAAATTCCGTCAACTGAACGGCAACACGTTTATCAAACGACATACTCCTCCTCACAGGGAAGGGAGAGGGAGAGAAATAAAGGGTAATTTTCATACAATTTATTTCTCTCAGCTACGTCTTCTAATCTATTTTGTTGCTTGACAAAGACATTTCGTTTCTAGAGATATTATAGAACCTCTGTGATTTCACCATTCATTATTAGTATGATAATCAAAAGTGTTCAACATGTTATACAGAGAAAAAAACAATTAGCTACCAAAATTAAAGTATAATGGTTTCAAGGAACTTGTATAGTATGGATTCCTTAATGAATTGGTCAGCTGTTTTACTAAATACAAACACCTCACAACACATTTCACAATTTGACTTGAAAAAAAAAAGACAGTAGATTAACACGAGATTATAAGTTGTTAGAAAGAGCTCTAGTAATATATTGATGGAGGTTTCTGTATGAAATAGGCACTTGAAGTGAGAATCTTAAGATAGGAGTAAAAATAAAATTTCAATCGTTAACAAAGTTAAAACAATAAAAAAATACATTTTAATCAGCAACGGGGAATGTATGAGCAACATGAACTGAGGTCATCACTACGCCGGCCGGTTAGTATCCAACAACAAGGAAGCAGGAAAAAGAATGGACAAACCATCAAAACTGCGGACAATTAAGTATTTTGAAGCTAGTCTTACATCAAAATATAATTAGTAACATTCAAAAATTCAAAATTTTCAATAAATAATAATAATAATAAAAAAAAATATGGCAGCTGAAAAATAATTTGTACATTATTTGAACATGGCGTCATAAACAATACACATTTATACCCCTCAGGATTTGACTATGCTCCACAAATGTTTCCTAAACTACTAATATTTAAATTACAATAAGAAGTGACGAAGAACTAACCACTACAGTAATTATAGACTTAAATATTTAACGCTACATATGATCTTTTACATTCACCTACTTTGGCTGGACTCACATAAAAGGTTGTAGTTTTTTCTAGTTTAAATAATACTGGAAAGTTCTACCTGAGGGTCCTCGAACCAGAGTTTGCGGATCTGCGCCGGCGCAGAGTCCGGCAGTTATCGTTCGGTCAAGTCATTATTGTACACTGCTGTACAGTCGCCACAAGGAATCGGTTTGTTCATCAAAATAAAACGGTGCTGGCTACAAAAAAACAGAAGTCAACACACCTCAGATCTATATTCTTTTTATAGACCAAACAAAACTATAGGAACTCTCTACAACAGAAAAAGCTTTAAACAAAAAAAAAAATTAAATGTCAACATAAAAACAATTCTTCGTCTTAACAAAAAATCACATTAAAAAATATATGCAAATTATCGAATACGGTAGTTTTTTGATACTAGAGTCTTGAGTGTTCGACGACTCTAACATGCTCATTGCCACATGAATTCGCCACACCCGAACATTCACCAGTTAAAAAAACTATCTTTTAATTTGGCATTCGACATATGTCCCGAACTTATTCAAAAACGCCCCGAACAACATTACATCTCCATATACATATAATCCGTAAACCGTTTTAAAATATGTAATAAATAAATAGGTAGCAAGTGAATTAGATTTCATCTAATCACAAAAATTAAATAAAACTTCATTAATATTTACCTAAGGGTACCTCTCTATATAAATTCAGAATCGTCAAGTGTGTGTCGGTAAATAGCGACAAAACAAGTATATTGGGACGAGCGAGCGCCAGAGCGCCACACACTATTCCATTGTCAAATTCTCTACTAGATAATTTTATTATTTATTATAATATTAATGCCTCAATCCGAAAATGTTAAAACCATCTCTCTGCGTTAACACCCGATCCCAGTTAGGTAGTTTGTTTTTAGAATGCAAATTTTGCAACTTATTTATTGCACATTGAACGTGGCCAGATGTAAGTAATTTATCTGTTTAGAATAGGAACAACAGATATAATAACAGCCCTTGTCCTGCACGAGCGAAGCATTCCAACCAAAATAGTGGCTCTTTACCTACAAAAATGCCGATTAAATTAAAAAAAATACAAAAAAGTCGTTAAAACAAAATCTATTCTCAAAACAGCATAGACTATTAGAAATTTAATGATGGTAAATGTATGTATGCCTATTGTTAAGATATTTTGAGAGTACGGCGGCTTAAACCCATTAAAGGGTGTTTTTTCACCTTAAATAAATAGCATTTTTTTTCAAGACAAAAAATACATATTTATAATTTGAAAGCTCTGGTGTTCTCGCAGCAGTTTCTTTTGGGAATACCTCGCATAAGATTTTATTATTTTCAAGAAATTTCCAAAAACCTAAGTAGTCAAAAAGATTCTAACTTCTGACCACTAAGAGAACGCCTTTGTTCCATTCATTGGTACGTAAGCTCCGGGGATTGCGACATGAAAGACATCACACTGGTTATTAGTAAAAGACCATATAAGTTAGAATCATCATAATATGGTCATAAATTAAAAAACAAGATCTTTTTATTTTCAATAAAAATTGAAAAAACTTAATCGGCAATTTCATAGGTAAAGATCTATTATTATGCACCATAAAAATACATATCATTTCCTTTTCCACCATGACGACCAGAGCCTTCCTTCGTATCAGAGTGTATCTTATATTTACACAACTACCAAGGCATTTCACTATCTAAAATAAGCGTATATTTGTTGAACCAATGCCATAGTACGGGGCGCTCGGTGGCCAGAGCATAATTTCGCCCCCACACGAGTAATCACCACTAAGTGTATTATTTGATTCAAATCGGAATCCTCCAATTAATTACCGGAATTAAAGACATTTTAATCAATATTTTGACAGTTAAAACGCAGGTTCGATTCCGATTTGAAACGCGAACTAAAATTATTTAAATCAACTTCACCATGGCACAGTAATGTTTCACTGTAGAATATTTATTTGTTAACCTTCCCAGGTTTGGGAAGAACGAGAATATTTAATATAACGAAACGAATCTACTAAACATAAATTTGTACTTTGTACTAACGAATATTATTTGCGGTAAGCAAGCGAAGAACGGTATTATTAAGTAGCCACACGCCAACACTGTGAGCAAATAGTTAATTTTGGCGAAGTTATAAGAAGAGATTATGCTGGCATCTCTTTGGTAGCTCAAGGTAGGCAAACAAAGTTTTGGTGAGGAAATGATAAGCGTAGATAACCAACAGTTACTATAAATTCCATTTTTAAATAATACAACATTACTGATAAATATCAATAATCGTATCAGTCAAGTATTCAAGTGGTCAAAGGAGAGACACACAGATTAAAAAGCGGAAGCGACAAAAAAATCAGCCAGCACAATCCCCACTACATTCACAGTCCACAATCAAAAATCGAACGAGTTGTAAAATACAGTCCAACATGGGTCTCTTTATATGTGGCCAAAATCGGAACTGACAAATGCCATCATAGCGGGCTTTCACACTGACGTTTCAATTACAGTTTGACACAACTTTTATTTTGATCGGCAGTTAGTTTTTGACACTAGCCGAACCACGAACATGTGAACAATTTGTATGGAGCTTTATTTGAATACATTGATGGCATATTATTGCTTGTCGTGCAATCCTAGTTTTCTCCCGCTCACAGGATTTAACAAGATGGCGTAGATACGATCAGCTGTGATTATACCGCGAATTAAATCGACCAATCACGGCAAAAGATTTCAGCGGGCTGAGTAACTATTGGTGGATCGACACTTCCTGTGCTACTAAAATTGACGTACTGTGCACATTGGGGATGAATAGGGGATCGGACTGCATCAAAAATAAATTCTGAAATATGATTTCCTAAATTGCTCTCCTCTTGTAGTTTAAAAAACCTTACATCTTTTGTTTTTCCATCACGTCTTCAATTTTTAATTGATCAAATTCACAAAATAAATTCGTCAATGACGCTAAAAATCTATGACGTCACTTGTGGGGATTTCAAATATTTTTAGAACAAAATTTCATTTTTGACAGATCATAAAACGTAACTCAAATGACTAGCAGTCCGATCCTTTATTATTATATTCTGCGTCAAACTGTAACATCTTTGTTCAGGGGCGCTCTCACATCCTGTCAAATTACGATTGAATAAGAACCATGTCGCACAGTACGCAAAAATAAATAAACAAACAGAGTCAACTATAGATTACGTAGTGTGCCAGGGAAACAACGGCCCGCGTTGTGGGGGGTGGTGGTGGTGGGGCGCTCATCGCACGTCGGTGAGGTTGCTGCGGTCGCCGAACAGCTTCACGAGTTGCTCCTCGTAGTCGTCTATGTTGCGCTTCATGATCTCCATGCACGGGCCCAGCAGACGCTCGAACGTCTCCACGTCAAGGACTGCGTAACACATACGTCAATAAGCAAGAATGATTTGAATAAGGACTTTTCTTTTTGAAGTCGGTTTTAGTTTTTTAAACTTTTATTTTCTTATTTTGAGTGATAATGTTATCTATCAACATTAAACCTAATCTCCTACTTGCCAATAGGAATCATCAAATCATAAAGCATGTGCTTCATTAACTGATACATAGTCCTGTGGCTTCCATCATCATCTCAGCAGCATGCAAGTTAAGGAGTTACACCTTCCATCATCAACTCACCTGAATAACCTAAAAGAATACATCTATTAGTCTATATGTATACATACTTATCTACGTATAATATTTAAAGAATTATTCTCTAACTCCTAAGCGTAAGGAGTTGTACCTTTCATCATCAGCTCTGTAACGTGGGATGATGACTACCAGACGCAAACACTTGAATACCTTTAGAAAATGCACAAAAAAATTTAAAACGCACTATTCGCTACTTGGATTTTTGAAGGTTCCTCTCGATTTCTATAGAATGACATCATCAGGTCCTGGTTTCCTTATCGTGGTACCACCCTTGGGATATCTCCTTTCCAACAAAAAAAGAATCATCCAAATCGGTACATAAACGAAGAAGTTATCCGCGAACACACATAAAAAAAGGTACGGTCGAATTGAGAAACCTCCTCCTTTTTTGAAGTCGTTTAAAAAGGACGCAAAAGAAGGAGGAAAGGAGAAAACTCGAGAACTCCCGAAATTTGAGAAAAATATGTCAACAAATCGGAAACCCTACGATGAATTCGAGTTTCACACACTTTTAGGTATTCTATCCCTTTTTTTAATCATAAGTTCATAAGGTGTACTCACATTCTTAGAAACTTCGTGTCGTGAAATGACATTTCTTAAAAACAAATGATGGAGCAAACAAAATCACGGTGAAATCCTATACTTTCGAGAACCAAACTATAACCAATCTGTATCAATCTGAATGACGTGTGGGTGAGGTCTCAATACTGTATGATAGTATTAATATATATACTTTGGTCTGGGTGTGTAGTCTATACAGTACAGCTACAGATAGAAATTGAAGATAGGATTAGCGAAGAATCCTATGTGCCTTATATATATCTAGCCATCCTGTATGTAAATATTAAAACGTTTCTCATTTCGTATAGGGAATTCTATATTGGGGCCAGATGACCGTGTGTGATTTATCCTTGAATATAATTAACCCTTTCACGAGCAACACACCTACGGCGAACAAGAGCAAACTGTACCTTATTCGAGGTCAATAAAGATTCATATTGACACAGCATCCCTGGCAAACATATTGCCAATGCTCGTGAAATGGTCAAGACAAACGAAGAGGAACAATACTCACATGCCACCTTGGTGGGCCCGACGGCGTAAGCGGAGGCGGCGCGCGGCTTGTGGGTCACCAGCGCCAGCTCGCCGAAGTACCCGCCCGCTTCTGTCGAGAGGCACAACACTTCCATCAACTAAGTTTACTATATATATTTACGAAGAATTAAATCAATGGCTTTTTCATACAAAATTAAATTACTAAAATAAAAAAAAAACCGTGTGGCACTCGGGGACTGCCGCGGTAAAGCTATTGCATAGCATTTTTTATCAACTTATGCAATTATAATTATTTATTTTTTATTTATGCAGTATTTAGCAGTACCATAGAGTCCTTGGGGCGCGGGATGTTTATGTAACAAATTAACACTAAGAAAGTTCATCATCATCATCATCCGCCATCATCAATCGCCATCGTCAATCGCCATCATCAATCGCCATATCAATCGACATCGCCATAGCCATCGCCATCATCATCATCATTATCATGATGGATAGATAGATAGATGGCACTGTAAGTTTTTTAGAACTCAATATTTTTTTTTTGGGGTGTCAGGTTTTTTTTTGTTACGAAATTTATTGATTCGGTCCCTTCAAAGCCCGCGATAAAAGCTATACAATAGCTTAATAAATTTATTATTATTTTCATTATTAAATTGGCTATAACTTGAAAACCGTAGATTTCCAACCCCTAGTTGATGTGACTTTTTTTGTAGTTTATCGCCTTAAAAGGATCACGTCGAATTTCCAGTTACCCTGTATAGTTTTATTAAGACTTGTCCACGAGCTCGCTGGACCATAGACCCGCGGCCATAGACTCACGGAGGCGCTTGATCTAATGCTCCTGGCCATCTCCCCGCATGATGCGGAAGCTGATGCAGCCCACATCGACTAAGTGCAGCTCGTCCACTTAGTGCACTTGGTATATATAGTCAAAACTGGCAGTATTCGTGGGTTGTCGCTACAGGGCTAAGTAGGTTTTCTGACAAATTATCTGCAAAAAGTGCATTCTTGCAGGTAACGATCTGTACATGCCGTCAGCAGAGTCGCCTGTCGACGAGCTCGCTAAACCATAGACACGCGGCCATAGACTTACCGAGGCGTGCGATCTCGTGCTCCTGGCCGTCCTCGCGCATGATGCGGATGCTGACGCAGCCCTCCTCCACGAAGTACATGCCATCAGCGGTGTCGCCCTGCCGGATAATCAGCTCGCCGTCGATCAGGGAGCGCGGTATGAGGGCGTCCGCTAGATTTGCGCGCTCGTATGGCTTTAGAGAAATAAAACAATTATTTCAATATGTAAGTAATTCAAAATTGATAAGTACCTACCTACCTAATAGTAGGAAAAATTGTAAGAGACCCAATATACAAAAATTCTATTATTTATACAGGAGTGTAACAAAATTTAACCCATTAACTCATCATACTGAACAACTTTTTTTATGACTGCTAAAATCGCAAAAAAAATTGCTCTTCATACAAATCAATCAACTGATCGACCAATTTTATGCATTTTTGTATGGTGGGTCTAATTTTTTTTGAGAATTGACTATAGGTTACAGTCATCTTTTTTGTTTACGAAGGTATACTTCCGCAGTTCTCCCTCTCTGTCTAACGTAGTTATTTGAATTATCTCTATTCTTGTCTCTTGTCAGATTGTTTTGTATGAAACCGGAGATTTAAATGTTTAATACGTAATATAAGTTCACAAGAGTGAAAGAGTGATTTGTCGTAGTGATTAACTGCCATTGTAAGTGTGGTGTGTCTAACCAGACATTCATTATGTAAACATGCAACATATCTCTTGTCTACTATCTTTTTAAAAAGAAAACCCTAAACTGAAAATAAATTATACCGCAGAAGTTTGTCTAACGATCCCGGTAGTAAAATGCCGTGATTTATTGATTGTTGGCCTAAAATTCGGGAGGTCGCAGCGTGGATATCACTCCCTCGAGTTCCTCGACGCCCACTCTCATCCGCCGGCTTCTTCATGGCCGATAAATTTCTATTCCAAACTTAACTGTTTCTTCTAAATTATTAAAATTAATAATCATTATTTTATTAATGGAGTTAGTGAGCATGGTACATTTACCGACCTAATAGTCAACCGTGGAGCATTTGTACACTCCGGAATCTGTTTAAAATATTCAGGGATAAATAACACACGGCTCGCACGCTCGCTTAAATGTTCGTGCGGATGGTGGCGCATCGGGAGCCGGGTCGTTCCTTTCTATCTAATATGGTTGATGGGAGCGATGGCTGACTCTCGCGTTATACTCGTGACCGGGTGCTGTCCGTATGAACTGGCCTACTCTTGTTAAAGGCATTAATGACATTGATTTTTATGTATAACTTTTCGTGTCATATTGTTTTCATGTTCTAATGACATAATCTGGTTTATATCAAGGATTGAATTTTGACGTTATTAACTAATTATTGTTTATTTCTTAATTCTTCACAAATTACATTGTTCATGTAAGAAAACCATGAAAAGCGTCGGTGGCTCAACCGGTAACGACTCGGTCCATCTAACCAGAGGTACCGGGTTCAAATCTGGACGGCCAATGTACCAATGAGTTTTTCCAAAACTTACGTACATATCATTACCGATTGTTTTAACGGTGAAGGAAAACATCGTGAGGAAACCTGCACAGGCCTGCGAAGAAACTCGAAGGTTGTGTGTGAAGTCGACCAACCCGCACTGGGCCCGCGTGGTCGACTAAGGCCTAATCGCCCTGATTCAGGGTAGGCTCGAGCCCCTCGGTGGGGACGTATATGAGCTGATATAATAATAATAATAATACATTGTTATTATTATTGTATGACTATCAGAAAGAGCGTAATTTGCACCTATTTTGAATAAATATATTGAATTGGATTGACGGTCATTTAGCCACAAACTAGGAATTCCTATACTATTACTTATATCATCATCATCATCATCATCATCATATCAGCCACAAATCGTACTTATATAATATGTTGAAATACATACATATACAGGTTGTAAAAAAATGGGTGTATGGGGGTTCTACTTATCATAATGAACAACATTCCCCAATGAACCCATTGTTAATTCTCAAAACAAAAATTGGATCCTCCATACTAAAATGCACAAAATTGGTCGATCTGATGATCGATTTATACGAAGAGTAAAAAAATGTGTTGCGTTTTATGAAAAGTCGTAGAACATAAGTTGTTAAGTATGATGAGTAGAAGCCCCGGTTAGCGGGACCTACACCAATTTTGTTACACCCTGTAGAGATAACAACCACACAGCCACAGAGGAAACAAACCTGATGACCACACGAATGTTTGCCCTGAATGGGGATGTTTGCTCTCCAGTAGGCAGGAGCGCTGACTGGGACCTACACCAATTTTGTTACACCCTGTAGAGATAACAAACACACAGCCACAGAGGAAACAAACCTGATGACCACACGAATGTTTGCCCTGAATGGGGATGTTTGCTCTCCAGTAGGCAGGAGCGCTGACCGGGACCTACACCAATTTTGTTACACAATGGTGTCGATTCGGTGTAACACGATTTAACTTATTTGACAGGACTAAACTAAATTTAAGCATTCTATTCTTGTCTTTTCGATACAGAAAGTAAAAGACTGAATGCGTAAATTTAGTTTAATCCAGTCAAATAAGTTAAGTCGTGTAACACCGAATCGACACCAATGTAGAGATAACAAACACACAGCCACAGAGGAAACAAACCTGATGACCACACGAATTTTGCCCTGAATGGGGATGTTTGCTCTCCAGTAGGCAGGAGCGCTGACCACTGGACCACCGAGTCGGTACAAAAGAATCATCACCATATCAGCCGAAGGACGTCCACTGCTGGACATAGGCCTCGCCCAAGGATTTCCACAACGACCGGTTCTGCGCTACCCGCATGCAGCGGCTTCCCGCGACCTTCACCAGGTCATAGGTCCACCGAGTGGGAGGCTTGCCTACGCTACGTTTTCCGGTGCGCGGTCGCCTCTCGATAACTTTGCTACCCCAACGGCCACCCGTTCTACGAGCTATGTGCCCCACCCACTGCCACTTAAGTTTAGCAATTCTGACAGCTATGTCGGTAACGTTGGTTCTATTGCGGATCTCCTCGTTTCTGATTCGATCACGCAGAGAAACTCCGAGCATAGCACGCTCCATTGCCCTTTTGGTGACCTTGAGCCTTCTTATGAGGCACATAGTAAGCGACCATGTCTCAGTTGCGTATGTCATCACTGGCAACAAACATTGGTCGAAGACACTGCAAGCAATTCTGAGACCAATGTCGGTTACTTTGGTTCTCCTACGGATTCCCTCGTGACTGATTCGATCACGCACATTTTCTCTGCGTGATCGAATCAGACAAAAGACAAACACGTAATAAATAAACTAAATAAGAACTTATTACTGTGTTAATGGATGAAAACCTGCAACAAGTTAGTCAAGAAGGTAGTTATGGGCACAATTCATCAATCATACGCAGCTGTGTAAACACATAATATTTGTTGTGTGATTCGATACAGAGTTTCCACGTCAGCCTTCCAACACATTATATCAATCAAATTCCATCCCCTCGGTACTTAAATCCAGCATCTTTTTTCAGGCGACTTCCAAAAAGGAGGAGGTTCTCAATTCGTCTGTATGTTTTTTTTTATGTGTGTTACCTCATAACTTTTGACTGGGTGAACCGATTTTTATGATTCTTTTTTTATTTGAAAGCTAGTGCTTCCCGTGTGGTCCCATATAAATTTTATCAAAATCGGTGTAGTACTTTATTAGAAAATTAACAAAAACCAAAAATAATAATGCAAAAATGAGGTGACTAAGTTGTTGCGATGGAAGTCGGTTTTTTAACGTGTTTAGCGTTTTCAATTATTAAATTTCAGTTACAGTAATACGATTTATAGAAAACATCTACTTACAGTGTCAGCTAAAAGTTTTTTTAAATTGTTTTTACACGACCGCCCATAAAATGGAAGTGTATTGTTTTCAGATCTAATGTATGATGTTATAGGAAGGTTACCCTGATGTCTGAAAAATCCTTTCAATGAAAACTCTTGGAGTGGACCAGTAACATTCAAAACGAGTACTATGCTGCTTATGTTGTAACACTATTATCTTTTTTTTTATTATTCACAATTGGCAAGCCCTTAACATCATCTCACCTGATGGTAAGTGACGATGATGCCGAAGATGGAAGCGGGCTCACCAAGATTCCTCATCGTAATGTGGAACTGGCTATCTCATCTTTAAGCCAGAACACATCAATGTTGTTGGAAAGACTTAGATTAGAAGGTGGTAGCTAGCCAGGCGGGATTAGAAAATGCCTTTCCACCAACCAAACCGAGTCTTACAGAGTTAGACTCCGCCGGGAATCGAACCCGCGACCTCTTGATGTGAAGCTAATGGACTAAACCATTACACCACGGAGGTCTTTTACGGTTTCTGCTATAAAGTCCTCACAAACAACGATTCCAACAGATTAATAGTCAAGGCGTCGTCGTAGCTAAGTAACACAACCTGACATTAGCTCCCAGACTGAAAAGGGAAAGAGATATCTTGCTCTACCATAGGGCGGTAATGCGAGAGACAAAACAAGCCGGCAGAGACAATTGTGAGACGATTTATTATGTATGTATGTTTGTTTATTCCACGACATCTCCTAAACGGCTTGATTTTTTCCCCTAAGTGACATAGGATACATTTTACCAGACTTATCAAAAAACAAGAGTAGAATTTTTATTCAGTCGTGTTTTTATTATATTTTTAATTTAAAGTTATTTTCTCTTATTAATTAATTAACGCGTAATAGGCTTTCTTGTATATTTTTTACAATTTATACTTCAAAATATTGGTCATAACTAGAGTTGACAGTAACGGTGTAGATCTATCTTTGGGACTTTTTCTTTCGAGCCAAAACTGCTGAATCGTGTTTTTAATAGCTTTAGACTTTAAGGAACATCATCATCAACAATAAGGGTATTTTTTTCAACCTTGGGTTTTCTATCGTTTAGGAGTAAATGACGTCAAAAATAACGAAAATCTGTAATATCACCGCCTTAAAGATTTTGTTACTTAATAATATCAGAGTTTAGTCTCATCGTCATCATATCAGCCGAAGGACGTCCACTGCTGGTAGTCCACCCCCCAAAGATTTTCACGACGACCGCTTCTGAGCTGCCCGCATCCAGCGATCTTCACCAGGTCATCGATCCACCGAGTGGGAGGCCTCCCTACGCTGTTTTCCGGTGTGCAGTCGCCACTAGAAAACTTTACTACCCCAACGGTCATCTGTTCTACGAGCTATGTGCCTCGCCCACTACCACTTAATTTTAGCAATTCTGAGAGCTATGTCGGTAACATTGGTTCTCCTACTGATCTCCTCGTTTCTGATTCGATCACGCAGAGAAACTCCCGAGCATAGCACGCTCCCATTGACTTTTGGGTGACCTTGAGCCTTCTTATGAGGCCCATAGTAAGCGAACATGTCTCAGTTCCGTATGTCATCACTGGCAACACACACTGGTCGAAGACCTTGGTCTTAAGACACTGCGGTATCTGGGACTTGAAGATATTGCGGAACGCTGCCCAGCCGAGTTGGATTCAACGATTAGTCTCTTTCTCGAAGTTGGACCTACCCTACCTGGACTGTTTGTCCCAGGGACACATATTCGGCAACAACTTCGAGTGTAGAACCTCCAACCTTCTGAGGAGTAGGTGCGGCACGGTCGTTTCACATAATTTTCGTGTTTGTCCATGTTCACTCTAAGACCTACTTGTTGAGTACTTGTAGAATTTAGTCTAGCTAGGCCTAACTCTGAATTTAAAAATCACACAGAAGACGAGTATGACGATAACGAACTATCCACACGTCTGTTGCGTAACGAATGACGTTTACTTTATCAACTTATCATTTGTTTGTTTCTTATGATAAGTTGCCAGAAAGTTGAAGAAATCTACACGATAAAATCTTCTTCGAATAATAGTTTTTAATTGCTTTGCACTTAGCAAATGTTTTACTACACTCTTACACGCAGAATTTAAAATTAAACAGTAGACTAGTCTAATTTGTGTTAAGGCGGTTCGATTAACACACTAGCGCCGCCAATAGAAATAATCTTATGGCGGTTCGATTAACACACTAGCGCCGCCAATAGAAATAATCTAAAGGCGGTTCGATTAGCACACTAGCGCCGCCAATAGAAATAATCTTAAGGCGGTTCGATTAACACACTAGCGCCGCCAATAGAAATAATCTTAAGGCGGTTGGATTAACACACTAGCGCTGCCAATAGAAATAATCTTAAGGCGGTTCGATTAACACACTAGCGCCGCCAATAGAAATAATCTTAAGGCGGTTCGATTAACACACTAGCGCCGCCAATAGAAATATCTTAAGGCGGTTCGATTAACACACTAGAGCCGCCAATAGAAATAATCTTAAGGCTGTTCGATTAACATACTAGAGCCGCCAATAGAAATAAAGAATTTACTTATTCATATGGACACTAATCGAAATCACTGAGTATTTTGCGCATATAGGGGAGCAACAACTAATGTTTGTTTAATTGTTATTTTATAACTTTACATGGGTAAAATTACTTTGTACGTTTATCCGACGCTCTTACGGTGAAGGAAAACATCGTTAGGAAACCTGCACACGTCTGTGAAAACGAAGTTTGTGTGTGAAGTTGACAAACCCGCACTGGGCTCGCGTGGTCGACTAAGGCCCGATCGCCCTAATTCAGGGTAGGCTCGAGCCCCTCGGTGGGGACGTATATGAGCTGATGTGACATGGGTAAAACAAGGTGCTATTAGTAGCGACAAGTTATATTTGCCGATATTGTCCTAAGTGGCCACTGTTGGTAGTTTTGCAAAAAATAAGTTGTTGCTAATATTTATATATATCCACTACTGTACACAAACATTTAAATGACAAGAAATTAGAGAGGACGAGTACAAAGGTGGACTTATCTCTATAAGAGATCTTTACATGTCTTTTTACGTAGTTGTAGCCCCTCTATATGCGCAAAATACTCAATGATTTCGATTAAAGTCCATAAGAATGTCCATAGATTGTATATTTCTATTGGCGGTGCTAGTGTGTTAATCGAACCGCCTTAAGATTATTTATATTGGCGGCGCTAGTGTGTTAATCGAACCGCCTTAAGATTATTTCTACTGGCAGCGCTAGTGTGTTGATCGAACCGCCTTAAGATAAAGAACTATCCACACATCTGTTGCGTAACGAATGACGTCTACTTTATCACGATGATGCAGTTTATAAGAATTATAAATCGCCGAAAAGTTTAATCGATCTAAATGGTAAGATTTCCTTCGATAATAGATTTTATTTGCGTAATTGACTTACAGCATGGAAAACAATAAAAAAAAAACACTAAATAGTCTTCATTCTTAAGTTCAGAAAAAGTAAGTAGTTTGGTTATATCATTTTTTGTATCAAAAACGTACATATCTAATTAGTACCAAGTACTAATCTAGTTATGACGTCTTATTTCAATATTTCAAATATTTTAGAACAAAATCTAGTTTTTGACAGTTAAAAATTAATGCAGATGACTAATTGGCAACCACCGGATAACATCGGGAATGTTTTACACACTACGATGGAGTCGGATTCCGTTAACTCATCATACTGAACAACTTTTGTTCTATGACTTTGCTAAAATCGCAAAAAAAATTAACTCTATCAACTGATCGACCAAGTTTACGCATTTTTGTATATATGGTGGGCACAGATTACTAAATAGTTACTTTGGGTCCATTTTTTTTTGAGAATTTACTATGGGGTCCTTGGAGAAAGTTGTTCAGTATGATGAGTAGAACCCCCCCGTTAACGGGCCCTACACCTTATATTACACCCTGTGCATACCAGAAATCTTTATTCACAAGCTTAGATCACTATAAAAGACCGAGATTACGGTAAGACGGTGATAATAATGGGAGTGAGAGCATACCAATTGTAAATCTTATGTTTTTTTACTTATGTATTTCTGATTTACTGTGTACAATAAACAATAAATGTTATACACACTACGACGGAGTATTTCGAACTCGGTGTGCTAAGCCAAGTAGGGTCTGTCAACTTTCTAAAACCTTGCGTCAAGATAAACACATTTGTGACCTAAATTAGGGCTAGCAGCACACACACATATACTATTGTAGCTTAGTAAGTATAGCCGTCGTAGAAACACCATATTGCATGTGTTAGCCGGACGTTTTGTAAATACATAAAATTTATATAGCACGAGAGTGATAAACAGAATAATAATTTAACAGACATTTTGAGGTACGCATTCACTGTAAAAACATCTTCGAAGTAAACACGAGGTTTTCCCGTAAATACTTTGCCTATAATTTGCATTTGGCGTTTTTTCTGTAAACCACGCGACCTTGGTATAGACTTACTCATAATGAGCTTGTTCAACCTTTGATGAATTACCACAGTTCTTATGTGACATTTTTTGGCCGTTAACGAGAGGTAGACGTAAATGAGACTGCAAATTTACTTCATAGATGAACGTTCCTCAAGATCATGCCAGGGAGGGAAGATATGGTTCGATCAGCTGAGGGCGCCTTAGTTAGAACGTTGTCTCAGTAATAGCATGTTCACCGGGGCGAGAGTGCCCGACTTCTTTGCTGTTATGAGGGCTTGTGTGGCCTCTGTTTGGGAGAGACTGCGCTGCTCTGATAACAGCATACTCCAGGCTTTGAGTGACGGCATTAAATACCCGACCCTTCGTATGTGTGCAATGATAATAAGAAGTGACGTGAATTTAAGGTCAGATATACCTAATACTATTTTATTTTTAATTTGTTTTGTTTTATTTGGTACTATGGCTGTATTTGGCTTCAATAAAGAATTATTTATTTATTTTATTTATTTAAAGTCCACTGACTTATAACCTGATATTAGTTTTGTCTTGGTTGTGGTATTGCCTATGCATATTAGTTCTTGTGCACTTGGCTGGAGTTGGGAGCTGAGGTATTTAGCGAGCGACAAACACTGTTCTCGTCACTTACTTGGAGCGTCTTGAGCATGGGCACCTTCTCCAACAGGTCCTCGTACAGCTTGCGCTTCTTGAAGGCGCTCTTGAGCAGGATGCGGCGGAACGTGTGGCGGTCCATCGCCCACAGCGCGCCGGAGGTCTGCGAGCGCACGGACGCGGCGCGCGGCATGTTGTACATCAGCGCCAGCTCACCGAAGGAGCCTGACCCTTCGTATGTGTGCACCACCTGAGCAAGCAAGTGTAGTAGTGGAGGGCATCTATGGTTATGAAGGCACTAGTTACTTGTGTTATGAGATAAGACAGAGACTTCCTCTGGGAAGGGACCAAATTCGCAAAAAACACACGCAAAGTATGTTTAAATAATTTTAAACAAAAAAAACCGACTTCAAACGCACTAGTCGCCACTACGATGCCACTATGCCATCATCCTTATCATGGTACCACCCTTGGGATATCTTCTTTTCAACAAAAAAAGAATCATCAAAATCGGTTCATAAACTCCGCGAACACACACAAAAAAAGAAAAATATATATACAGTAAAATTGAGAAACCTCCTCCTTTTTTGAAGTCGGTTAAAAATAAAAGTATATTTTATAAAACACTTATTTTTACAGTTGGAATAGAACATTTTGCATAGTAAATCCAGAATTTTTTGTTGGGCGACTATTACTCCTATACTAAGAAAGCCTACATAGCTTTTTTAAGATGACTATTTATGACTACCACATTTATTTATTTTTTATTCACAATTGGTAAACCCTTGACAACATACCTGGTGGTAAGTGACGATGTTGCCGAAGATGGAAGCGGGCTTACCAAGATTCCCCAACGCAATGGGGAACTGGCTATCTTATCTTCATGGCGGAACACACCAATGATATCAACATTGATATTTGGCGACAAGACTTATATAAGATGGAGGTAACTAGCCAGGCGGGCTTAGAAAATGCCCTTCCACCAACCAAATTCTTTAAATTTCTCAATAAATAGACTTTTAAAATTAAATTTTTCTATTTTGCGGGAAACGCCCGGTTGGACGACCCAGATAAAGCTGGAAAGATGAAATTGAAAAAGACATCAACGCCCTCCAGATAGCCAGCTGGCAAGAAGTGGCGCAGGATTGTGACGGTTGGCGTCAAAAAGTGTCGGAGGCCAAGATCCTCTTCGTGTCGCTAAGCCAGCGCAGTAAGTATGTAAGTATTTTTCTACAATGACGCCCTTGCCAAAACGCACATCTTGACTCTCAAAATATTACGATTCCCTAAATTAACCGAATCCGTGGTGTAATGGACGAAGTAACTATTTACTAATCTGAGGTAATGGTTAGTCCATTCGCTTCGCAACAGGAGGACGCGGGTTCGATTCCCGGCGGGGTCAACTTGTAAGACTCGGTTTAGTTGGGGGTAGGGCATTTTTTAAGCCCGCCCGGCCAGATACCACCATGTTATTCTAAGTCTTGCCGCCAAACATTAGTGTTAACAACATTGATGTGTTCCGGCTTGAAGATAAGATAGCCAGTTCTCCATTGCATTGGGGAATCTTGGTTAGCCCGCTTCCATCTTCGGCATCATCGTCACTTACCATCAGGTGAGATAATGCCAAGGGCTTACCAACTGTGAATAAAAAAAAATGCTTTCAGAATAATCGCCATGTCACACTTTCACTGAAAAACGTATCGCTCGATCTGGAGAGACAAAATGTTAAAATATCGTCTGTTCACATTGTTCTAACTTGTATATTAGATTTTTTTAATTTCTTTTATCGGTGGCGCAACGGCAAGGGCCGCTACCTCCTGTCCGGGTGGTTGTGGTTTGAGCCTTGCCATGTATCAATATGTTTTCGAATTTCAATCTCATATGTACGTTTATCCGACGCTATTACGGTAAACGAAAACATCGTGAGGAAACCTGCACACATCTGCGAAGAAACTCGAAGGTTGTGTGTGAAGTTGACCAACCTACACTGGGCCCGCCTGGTCGACTAAGGCCAGATCGCCCCAATTCAGGGTAGGCTCCAGCCCCTGGGTGGGGACGTATATAGGAGCTGATGTGAAATTATTTTCATCATATCAGCCGAAAATCGTCCACTACTGGACAAAGGCCTCCCCCAAGGATTTCCACGAACGACTGGTATAAATCATATATGCCCGCATCCATCGGCTTCCCGCGATCTTAACCAGGTCATCGGTCCACCGCGTGGGAGACCTCCCTACAGTACGTCTTCCGGTGCGCGGTCGCCACTCGAGAACTTTATTACCCCATCGGCCATCTGTTCTACGAGCTATGTGCCCTGCCCACTGACACATCAGTTTAGCGATTCTGTGAGCTATGTCGATTACTTTGGTTCTCCTGCAGATCTCCTCGTTTCTGATTCGATCACGCAGAGAAACTCCGAGCATAGCACGCTTCATTGCCCATTGGGTGAAATTATTTATATACTTTAAAAGAAATTGCACAGTATTTGTTTTAAGCTAGGTACATACACAAGTTCAGCGAAATGATATGGAAAGAACATACAAGACGTATAGAAGACCTCTGCAACACCAACCTTTTCGATGCCATCGTCGCCGGTGACGAGCACGTCGAACACGCCGTTCTCGATAACGTAGAAGTTGTCGCCGTCCTCGCCCTGCCGGATCACGTACTCGCCGGGTTCCGTGCGCTTCTCGAACATCGCGTCCAGGACCTGCGCACAAGCCACAAGCGTCAAGCACGCGATGGGATGAGAAAAGAGATCGCATGTCTTTTTGCAACACTAGCCTACAAGTCACTCCTATAGTTTTCAACTTTTGGGCATCTTAATATCTTATAATTTTGAACAAAAAAAACCGACTTCAAACATGAAACTAAGTTTCCCCTCGATTTCTTTGGGATGCCATCATCAGATCCTGGTTTCCTAATTATGGTACCACCCTTGGGATATCTCCTTTCCAATAAAAAAAGAATCATTAAAATCAGTTCATAAACGACGAAGTTATCCGCGAACACACATAAATATATATTATACGGTCGAATTGAGAAACCTCTTCCTTTTTTTGGAGTCGGTTAAAAATACTATCGGCCAGTTGCAGATACGGTAATTAGCATTTTAATCTGCCGTTATACACTAATGAGGTATTAAACTCATACGTTTTGAGATTAGAGACACGGTCATTATTATTATCGAACGGCCTTTCTAAATGAAACCTGCGTTGTAAAGTTGAATATCTATATCTCAATTCTGTAGCCAGTCTACAGCCGCCGGGGTAAGGTCGTTTAGCTCATTAAGTCCACCTGCGAAGCGCCTGGCCGGGCACTCCTCCACGGTATGAGCAACTGTTTGTTGAGGGGCGCCACGGTCGCACGACGCCGAATCCTTGAGGCCCCATTTGTAAAGGTAGTAGTTACAGCGAGCGATCCCTGTCTGGATGCGGTTCAACGCAGTCCAAATCTTTCGGCCTGCCTTGAAGCCAGGCAGTTTTACAGATTTGGACTGCGCTGCTGGCTGATGGGCCTGCGTGACTTAAGGCGTTCCGGAATGTCCCTATTGAGGGTTTTAGTGATCGGCATCCGGTGTGGTATCTTAAGATAACGTTAACGCTTTCCACTTTTGCCCATTCGGCTGCTGCTGCCTCAGGTATGAGCGGTATTAGACAGCAAGGGCAGCCAGGGAGTGAGTGTTGGACCACACCCTGGACACTTCATACTACGGGCTAGAAATTACATTTCAAAAAAGGAATGACGGAACACACAAAATGGCGGCGAAATCCTATACTTTCGACAGCCAAACTGTAACCAATCTGTATCAATCTGGGTGACGAGGGGGTGAAGTCGCAATCTAGAGAGCGGCAGGGAGTGTCCATACTGTATGTTAGTACTAATATATTATATACTTTGGTTGGATGTACTCGTGATAGTACACATGGCTCGGTTTAATTGTACGTACACTTTGCTAGTGTGTGTGCTTCGATGCCAAATTGGGGCACAGAGCCAATGCGGATGTCCTTAGGACGTCAGCATAGGCATCGCACGAAGTACCCGCTAGGCGGCTGATCAAGTTCACCCGCTACTTGGTTTTCTGCGTCGTAGTTTCCAAGTGGTCGTGGAAAGTCAGAGACCTGTCTAGCGTGATACCAAGGTATTTTTAGGGGAGAAGTTATGACGGAATCTTTGGCTATCGAACAGGACGTGAAGTTTTTCATGAGCCTTGCTGTTAGTAAGGCGGAAGGCGGTTACTTCTGTCAGTACTTTAGTAATACATCAAAAGATCAGAAAAACATATTGTCCGCTTATTCCTCGACACTTCCCATCAGGTGAGTTGCAAGCAAACGCAATTAAATTTTAAATTTAATAATTTTAAACAAAAAAAAAACGACTTCAAACAGGAAACTAAGGTTCCCCTCGATTTCTCTGGCATACCATCATCAGATCCTGGTTTTCTTATCATGGTATCACCCTTGGGACATCTCCTTTCCAACAAAAAAAGAATCATCAAAATCGGTTCATAAATGACGAAGTTATCCGCGAACAAACATAAATATATATATACGGTCAAATTGAGAAACTCCTCTTTTTTAAAGTCGTTTAAAAAAACTACCAAAAGTCACTAACTGAGTGAGATCTAAGAACAAGATGAACTAATCACCATTTTCCATCCGCCTTATTTACAGAGATACAGAAATCAAGAAATCATTGAATGCCTTATACAGTTATACTGCCATCCTTATCAAGTAAAAGCATTTTTATCATATTACATAAAAATAAGCAGTAAGACGAGAAAAAATATCTTGAAAAAAACTGCAATATATGACCGGCTCCGTGGCTTAATGTTTAAGTCCATCAGGAGGTCGCGGTTTCGATTCCCGACGGAGTATAACTGTGTAAAACTCTGTATGTTTAGTGGAAGAGCATTTTCTAAGCCCGCCTGGGTAAAGTCTTTTAACAGCATTGATGTGTTCGGGCTTGGAGATAAGATAGCCAGTTCCCTATTGCGTTGGGGAATCTTGGTAAGCCCGCTTATATCTACGGCATCATAGTCACTTATCATCAGGTGAGATGATGCCAAGTTACGTTAAAAACATAGTCAATTAGCGCACCAAAAAATCCCTTCTGTCTGATAGAAGGGATTTTTTGGTGCGCTAATTGACTATGTTTTTTTTTATAATTCACATAAGGTAAGCCCTTGGCCACAGATTACTAAATAGTTACTTCGTAACAGATACATCACTCCCATACAAAAGCTTAAATACCTACGCTATATTAGCCTACAAAGTCCTAATAATAGTACCAGCTGTATACTCACCCCTAAAAACGAGCTAATGGCGACTTTAAAATATGATCGCTAAGGATAGCGAGATCGAGAGACACGAGCTCGTAATAACTCAAACTAGGAACCTCATAGTTTGGCCATGTCCGTCTGTCTGTACGTTCAGTATGTCACAGATGTTTTACTCAATTACTATTATTTGTATCATTTGATTTGCTTCTTCCTTATCCCGAAAAAGTCCCGTTTCATATCAAGCGCGTAGGCGTTTCCTGTGAGCGTCTGTTTCGCGATGACAATGAACTTGCTGCTGGTTTTAGGGTTCCGAAGTCAACAAGGAGACATACCAATACCAAGGGCTTACCAATAGTGAAAAAAATTTAATTAAGTAAACACATTTTTATCGTATTACATAATAATAAACAGAAAGATGAGAAAAAAATATCTTACATCTGAATATCTGACTCGATGTGCGCACCTACACACATAGAAAAGAAGATCTTTCATCTTTTTGCATTTTTACCCGACTACGAAAAAAGGAGGGTTATGTTTTTGTAAGTCTATGTATGTATATGTATGTTCATCTGTTCCCTCGTATATCCTTAACCACTTAACCGATCTTCACAAATGTGTTGTTTTTGGATTCATGCCATCGCTTTGCGTGTCATAGGATATTAGCATTTAAATAAAAACAACATGGCGGATTTTATATAGGTGAATTACACAGCCCAATTTTTTTTTTAGATATTCACATCATGTTTGGTAGCAAAAGAAAGGTCTTGATGAGCACATTCTAAATATATTCATATCAAACATGCAAATATTTTTAGTTTTTTAAAAAATGGTCTCACAAGCGATATTAAGAGACGGCTCAATGTACGCGCGCTATAATTAAACAACACGCGGCCGCGGGTAGCGAAGTGGGGTGGCGTTGTATTCTGAGCACAAAAAAATTAAAAATTAAATAAAAGTAAAAAAAAACTATAACCCGTGTACGGAAAAGGCTTTCCCGCCTGAAATCATAGCCTTTATTTTTCTTTTCATCTGTGGGTTAATAGCCGTGGTCGCAGGCCCTATTTACGAGGTAACTAGTATCTCATCTGTGGCCCTATCGTAATCAAGTAACTATCATTACGGCTTGCGACCACGGCTATAACCCCAGAATCCAGATGAAGGGAAAAAAATAAAGGCTATGATTTCAGGCGGAAAACTTTTATGGCTTAGTGCATTCCTCGGAGATCGCGTCGTGGTCCTGGGTGGCGCCAACTACACTACCTCGTCGGTCTACAAGCTATCTGATCCACCTCGTAAGAAGTGGGCCAAAAAGAGTTTGAATTTGAACCTGAACGTAATACTTTTTAATCTTTACCTGAACCAAGTTAATATTAAGATATTAAAAAACGTGTATGTATTATCTAGTTACGACGACGCTACACGATGCGCTGTTTATTATGGGTTTAATATTAACGTTGCATGAACTCATAAAGTTCAGCAGTAACGCGAGCAAGTATAACGTACCCAGTTCTTTACTGACGTGACGCGCTATTTGACTACAAAGAAAACTTTATTATTCAGTGGTACGCTGTACGCGAGGCCACTTATGATAAACACGTTACGTAGGTACTATAATATTACAAAGGTACGAGATAGTCGAATGAAATGTAAACCATATAATATAATATCAACCGAAAAAACCAAAGGTAAACAACTCCGTGCGTTAGCGTCGGTTGCTCAACCGGTAACTACTCGGTCCTTCTAACCAGAGGTACCGGGTTCAAATCTGGACGGCCAATGTACCAATGAGTTTTTTCAAAACTTACGTACATATTCTTACCGATTGCTTTAACGGTGAAGGAAAACATCGTGAAGAAACCTGCACACGCCTGCGAAGAACTCGAAGGTTGTGTGTGAAGTCGACCAACCCGCACTGGGCCCGCGTGGTCGACTAAGGCCTGATCGCCCTAATTCAGGGTAGGCTCGAGCCCCTCGGTGGGGACGTATACGAGCTGATAAAGGTAAACATATATGCTATGGAATTGACATTTGAAACTGTCAAATCTATGCTAATATTTAAAAAAAAGGTAAAGTTTGTATGTAGAAGAGAAACTTCGAAAAAAAAAATAATTAAAATTCGATTTAAAAAAAATATTTTCCCAAAAGTTAAAATGGAATTTCAGGATTTACAGATTAAAAAACCCTGCTCACTTAATAAGTTAGTCCTTAATAAGTTTGTTTACATTGTGCTTTTTTTTGGTTGATTTATGGTATACCTAAAAACCACCTTGTACATTTCGTCATAAGGCCTAAGCAAAGTATTTTACTTTAAACCAGAGATATGCTATATATAACGTTTTTCGACTTTCAGTTACTAAACATATTCTTATCACATCTCACGTGGTAGGTAACTAACGTGTTTTTAAAGTTAACTGACCCCCGATGTAACATAACGACCTTCACCTCCCACCTTGACCATTGACGTAACAGTTATTATTAATTATTACGATAATGTCTAGTTACAGAACAGTGAGTTTTATTTATTACCGTTCGCCATATAGTAAAAACGTCAAGAACAATCGACTTCAATTATAAAATTTCGGCGCTATACCAAATGATTCAGAAATATTTAAACAAATATTTACTTATTTTAAATATTTCATCTCAAGGCGGTTCGTTTTGGTTAAGTCGCGAATTTCAAATTTTTCAAGGTTCTTTTGTGAATTAAACAGTCTTTTATTATTTTTTATTTAACCGCCTCCGTGGCGTAATGGTTAGTCCATTCGCTTCACACCAGGAGGTCGCGAGTTCGATTCCCGGTGGGGTCAACTCTAAAGACTCGGTTTGGTTGGTGGTAGGACAT
This sequence comes from Coleophora flavipennella, assembly GCA_947284805.1. Taxonomy (NCBI): domain Eukaryota; kingdom Metazoa; phylum Arthropoda; class Insecta; order Lepidoptera; family Coleophoridae; genus Coleophora; species Coleophora flavipennella. The sequence goes on along the minus strand of OX369289.1, from coordinate 1,629,302 downwards.
TTTCTAAGCCCGCCTGGCTAGCTGCCACAATCTTATCTAAATCTTGCCGCCAAACATCAGAGTTAACAACATTGATGTGTTCCGGCTTGAAGATAAGATAGCCAGTTCTCCATTGCGTTGGGGAATCTTGGTAACCCCGATTCCATCTTCGGCACCATCGTCACTTACTATCAAGTGCGATGATGCCTAAGGCGTGCCAGTTGAGAATTAAAAAAAACTAATAATTTCAATAAATTTTTCAAGTGTGAAATTCCTTATTTGGATATTTTGGTGATAACCTGAAAAATATGATATTTTGAATGATTACCAAAATATAAAAAAAATCCTCATAATATCCAAAATCCTTGAGAAAATCCTTTGAACGTCTTTGGAATAAAGGTCCTCACTAATATAACATTGACCCCGTTGAAACGTTTGCACCATTCATGCACCATTGAACATGAACAATACTAAAAATAGCCATCTTAAAGCACGTAATAACGACGCTAAAAATAGTGATAACATTCTCAACAGGTTTCCAACACTTGAGTTTAGCGTGCGAACACAACGTACTGACGATTGCCTAAGACAAGTCGTCAGGCACCGCCAGGGTCGCAGGTTGTTTTAATTTTTCTCAAACAGTGATCATAATTTTTAAAGTGAAACTTTAATTACATCGTCTAAATTTTTTTCGTCTGTGTGACGCTTGACGGTCGGTATGATCGTTTCGTCCTTCGTAGCTACAAGACGAGAGCAGCCATGATCGTTTCGTGCTCTGTAAATGTCTATAATGTGAAAAAAAGTTTCACTTTTACCGTGGTTTCATAAAACCACACACTCTTTTTTTTAATACATCAAGTTTATAAGAAGATATTAGAGAATCCTATAAATCTAAAAAAACTACATTTATTTGGCCAGGATCAGGATGGAATAACCTTATTTTGTGAAGCTGGATACTTGATGTACGCCGAAGTTAGTATCTGCGCCTACTTGTACTGGAACGATCGTCTACGTAATTGTGCTAAGATCAGATCTTAGAACAGTTGGTGATAGGCTTTAACTGTACGTTGTGATCACGGGTATGACGTTAATTGGACTCACTCGCCCTCTGAATGTTGGCAGCACTGGTTTGTGGTTAGGTATTGAATTGCATTTTTTTATCGGTCAGATGACTCGGTCATTACGATAATAGTGGTTGGTATCAACATAAAAACAAATGAATACATGTTTTGATTTGTTTCGCGATTTCGCAATAACACTTGCGTCCTTCATTTACATATGCCCGCGCCACGCTGCTAGACCAACGCACGGTTCAGGAACTACTTTTAACAATCTATAAGTTACCTATATTGTTAATGACCAAGACTTTTTTATTATCTATGACACAAAAAGTATAATATCTATCTTCCTATTAAGCTGACTCGTTGCTAGTATACTTGTCGGCTCAAGATCCAGTCACTCCCATCCTAACTGCGACCACCCTACACTTCTGATCGCATCTACGTGGCCACTGGTGTCTCGGGTAGATTTCCGTCGAATAATGGCAGACAGCGATTGCTGATACACCACAGACGTTGTTAACGTAGCCACCGTCGGATGTGGCTGGTGGGCGACAGCGGGAATCTGAGGTAGCAGACCGCATTTACTCAGGAGTACCGTCGCATGCCAGGTGCAGCTACGGGGGACACGCTTACAACAACGGGTGCCTTAGCCTCGACTGCGTTTCTCCTTTATGCGCTGATATCAATTCCCTTGCAGAAGAACTACTGGTCAGTGCGCCACTGGAACGGAACGGACTAGGCTTATCTGAGTACGATTGTTATAGACGACCACTGAACATAGTGACAAGGTTCTCAATGTCACTGCATTGGGGTACACGAACTATCACGAGTGATGACCTCGTCTCACAGAGCGCTCTCCTGTTTGCTATGACTTGTCTTCTTGGTAAAATCATATCTTATCTGCTGCGTTTAGTCTACTGAACGTCATACCATGAGCTTGATAGCTATATTATAATTCACTGTTCACCTGCTTTAGATTCAAACCATTGAATCTAAAACATTTGATGCGTAAGTAGTTGTGTGCTGACACCAAACTCAAAAAAATTTAAGCCCCTAATTTAATTCTTACCCACCTTTGATTTCGTTATTGTTGGTTAATGTCGTGTATTTAAGTATAATAATATTATTTCATACTTAAGTAAATTTAATTTTGAAGTCGTTTTTCAGCTTTTTTTCTTAGTTTTTTTCAATTTCGGTTCACAAGATATCCCAGGCTAATTAACCGATTTGGATACTTCCGGATAATAAACAAAAATATTGTGGACTTTGGAGATACCAGTCAAGGCCATTAGTATTCGAGCCTTTGCATGAAATTTGTTTTGGAGATAAAGAGTACTGCACGGTTGATTCGTTTATTTTTAGGTTTCCGTAACTCAAAAAGTAAAAACGTAACTAATATAGTACCACTCGTGTGTCTGTCTGCCCGTCCGTCTGTCACAGCCAATTTGATCGGAAACTACTGCACCGATTGAGTTGAAATTTGGTACACATATGTAAGTCGCAAACCCGAAGACGGACTTGTAATGTAAATAAATGAATTTCAAACAAGAGGGCCACTTTTGGGGGGTAAATTAGATAAAAAAAGGGTTTTTCAAAATTTTTTGTGTGATATATCAATTGAAAGGGCTTGTTGTGAGAATCTCAAATATATATGTATATTTTTAATTTTCAGATAAATAGTTTGAAGTTATTCAGGAAAAACGCGAAATTTGACCATTATCTCCGAAACTACTAGACCTAAAATCTTGAAAAAGATCACAGCATATGAGGTTAAATGCAAAGATTACAGGAAAATCTAAAGTCCTTCCGTTCCCACAGAAAAAATGAAATTTCGAAGTCCACAATAAGTAGACCCCTATTTACATAGAGCAAAGTATGTACAGGAGGTCTTGTTCTGTTGGTAAATCATGTTTTAGTCCGGAATCTTTTTTGTGTGACGTGCGTTGGCCGTTTTTTTTTTTAATAATGTTGTCACACTTGCAGTCCGTACCATTTTATATGATCTATTTTTAGCTGTCTATAACAATAATAATAATCCAAAATGAATGTCATTACTTTGACCTCTGAATGTCTCTATAATATCTGCCTTATAACAAATCTCATCCAATGTAATGTACACTAAACATCTAAAATAAGTAACTGAAGTAAACAAAATCTAGTGTTTGTTTAAAGTTACATGAAATGGACGTCGTAGCGCGTGTAATAGTAAAGTTACGTAGTAATAGTAATATCAAGAAACTATTTTATATGCTAATAGATGGCGCCTTTTAAAAACTTTTTGAGAATAAAATTCTTACAACTTTAACACAACCTTGTCTCGAGTCTCAGCCTTTCGAGGCTCGGGACCAGAGACAACTAAAGGGATTTGAAAATTTTTGAATGGAGACTGGCATACTGGAGTCCGCCATATTTTTTTTTCAAAATGACGTCGCACATTGAGACCTATATATTTGGATAGGGGACATATAGACAAACAAAAATGTCATGTAACAAGTGTCCTAAAACGTCACGTTACGGAGATAATTGAATATATACAGGTGTAAAAAAATTGGTGTAGGACCCGTTAACTGGGGGTTCTACTCATCATACTGAACAATTTTCCCCAAGGAACCTATAGTCAATTCTCGAAAAAAAAAATTAACCCTCCATACTAAAATGCACAAAATTCGATCAGCTGATCGATTTGTATGAAGAGTAAAAAAAACTTTTTGCGATTTCACCAAAGTTGTTCAGTATGCTACTTAGAAGCCCCAGTTAACGGGACCTTCACCAATTTTGTTACATCCTGTATATTCCATAATCATTTATTAAGCTTCACTTGTAACTGTGTAAGAAAATCTTGGAATCTTAATTTGACCCACTTCCCGGTCTTCGATTAGGATGAAATTTTGCACACGCTCTGAGTTCTGATGACAATACATGACTAGCTAAGAAACGTCATTACAAATCCAATATGGCGGCCTCCCCAAGATGGCGGACTGGCTGTTTGAAATCCACCCCCATGATATGGGTATCAAATGAAAGGTTTTGCTGTCAGGAATACGAAAAAAATAGTCACGTGACTTAAATCCAATATGGCGGACGTCCAAGATGGCGGACAGGCTATTTGAAATGCACCCCCATGATATGGGTATCAAATGAAAAGGTTTGCTGTCAGGAATACGAAAAAATAGTCACGTGACGTAAATCCAACATTGCGGACTACTTAACGTGTTTACTAAAAGCGTATTCTTTAGTTTTTTAAACAAATCGATGATTTTTTAACTTCTATATTATCTCAGAAACGTGACACTTTAGGCCAAAATGTTATATGACATTTTTGTTTTTCTATAGGTCCTCTATCCAAAAACACAGGCTAGATTGTGCGAAGCCATTTTGAAAAAAAATCAAAATGGCGAATCCTCAATATGCCAATAACTTTCAAACCCTTTTAGGACACGAGACGTCCTTGGACGCAACGCCACGGCTCACCTGCTGCATCTGCTGCGCGTCCAGCGACCGGAACAGCAGGATCCCGCGCACCGCCTCCGCCAGCCGCGTGCGCTGCGCGTCCGATTTGGGGAACACGGTCGTCTGTCCCTCGTCAGAGTCATCCTCTTCTGGGTCATACGTCTCCGCGAACACCGACTTGCGGCGGTTGTTGAAGCGCGCCACTGGCGGCTCTGGGTGGGAAAGAGATGGCGATATAGTTAGGAATGTACAATTATGATGACGCTGAAAAAAATGCTAGTTTGAGCCTGAGAAAAAAATCGCACACAATGGACGCGTCACACAATATTCTAGACTTGCTTTGTATTTGAGTTGCTAATCATGCCGTAAATCAAAACAAGTTGAAATCTTAACATAATTTTAACCTAATTTACCTTTTAGATTAAATTGATCCAAATCAGTACTTAAATTTCCAACATGAAAAGACGCCATTAATAAGAAAAGTGTGCCTTTTTTAAGAGTCATATGTTTTCTTGAAAGAACGCGAATTTATGCGAATGGTTTGTCGTAAAGTTAACGATCTAATTACTCTGATTCATAACATAAGGCATTATAGTAGGAACTGCCACCAATCTCATAAGGTTCAAATAACGATTTCACTATCCAAATGACGCTAATATGTGATAAAATCTAACCACAGAGGCACAGATTTCGCATCAAGCACATAGATAAATGACTATGGAACCCTAAAATAACAAAAACAAGGACTGTCAGTCAGTGTAGGTGTCTTGAATGAAATAAACTTGTCACATAAGAGTTACACTACTTGCGCACGCGCGTGTCGCGGTCGCGTATCTAGGACATCGCTAGCCTGGTGGTAAACGCTGGCTGGCCTTCAGTTAACTTGTCCCTGCTACTACTTATGTGTAATGTATGGGTTAAGTTTCGAAGTCTGCTTGTTGATCTAGCATTTATGTATGTACTAACTTATGACCATCGGTATCGTTTTTATGACTGTCTTCGCGCGCATAGGCAGGAGTTAACAGCAGGATCCCTCGGGAAATATATTTCCCGATATATCGGGCTATTCTGATTAGCAGTATATGTCACTTCATTCATATTATGTAAGAGGAAGTAGTGTTGTTAATTAATCTTAAACTTGACATTTTATGTAATTTTTCAAGACAATTGTATGTAATTTGACTTTAATGATATAGTGTAGCGATTTGGTATTCTTATACTGTTATGTTACCTATTTTTTACTGAATAAACATTGAAACTTCCTATACCCTCAACTCATTATCATAATAGCCGAAAAACGTCCACTGCTGGACAAGGCCTTCCCCAAGGATTTCCACCGGCAACTATTTCTATGCAAAAAAATACGTCAATCTGTTGTTACACTGACGTGCGCTAGCTTGGAAATGACAGATCTTTCGGGAACTATCTCGGGCTATGCTAAGTCACAGTATATATATTAGCTAAGTAGTAGTCTATGTCATTTCCAACCCCCTCAAGATCTTCATGGACAGTAAATCACGCCTGTTTCACACAAATGACTTGTATGGAAAATTCGGAGGTGCTATAGTAGGAAGAAGTTTGAATGCATGAAGCGTACGCGTCACATTTAAGTGTTTCCGTCCATGAACATGTTATCTATCTCTTTGCAATAAATCACAACAATTCGGTAATCATTTGCGATGTTAAAGAATTCAACCACAATAAGAATTTTTTTTTCGTTCCCTCAGGAGTTCCTACACAGTTGTATCGGGCTTACCAATCTATATTTTTAAAAGAAAGTCGTGTTAGTTACACCATTTATAACTCAAGAACGGCTGGAGCAATTTTTATGATTTTTGTGTTTTTGCATTTGTCTTCGTCGAGAGTAGGATAATAAGTATTAAAATTCATCAGTCAAAAAATAATTGGTTTTAGGGTAGGGTAGTGTAGTTAGGGTAGGGTAGGGTATGGTAGGGTAGTGTAGGATATGGTAGGGTAGTGAAGTATAGGGTAGGGTGCTGGTGTAGGTTAGGGTGGTGTAGTGTAGTGTATGTAGGGAATACGGTAGTGTAGGGTAGGGTAGTGTAGGGTAGCATAGTGTAGTGTAAGGAACGAAGTTCGCCGGGACAGCTAATTATGGATAAAAAAGACTACGCTATTTTCACAATTTCATTTTGCTGAAGAGAACTACAGACCCATCTCACTTCTGAGCCATGTCATTACGAATCGTGTCGCACGCAGGTTTAACGACTTCTAGCCTCCCGAACAAGCCGGTTTCCGAAAAGGCTTTAGTACCATAGACCACACATAAGCTGCGGCAGATTATAAAGAAGACTGAAGAGTACAATTAGCCATTTTGCTTGGCGTTTGTGGACTATAAGAAAGCCATTGAATCAGTCGAAACCTGGGCTGTGCTACAGTCTCTCCACCGCACCGGTGCCAAATTGACCATCGATTCATCGAGGTGTTGAAGTGTCTGTATGAAAACGCCACCATGTCGGTTCGCCTCCAGGATCAGAACTCGAAACCTACCCAGTTGCAGCGAGGGTGAGTCAGGGAGACGCTATATCTCCGAAACTGTTCACCGCCGCTCTGGAAGATGTTTTCAAGCTTCTGCACTGGAGAGACTTAAGCACAATGATCAATGGCCTCAGTAAAGTCTCTCAACAATGTTTAAATGTATGTGTCGCACCCACCTTTCTAAAGGTTGGGGACTCTACAATGGAAGTTGTTACCTATCTGGGACAAACAGTACAGCTAGGTAGGTCCAACTTCAAGAAATAGATCAATCGACAAATCCAACTTGGCTGGGCATTGTTCAGGAAGCTTCACAATATCTTCACGTCCCAAATACCACAGTGTCTCAAGACTAAGGTCTTTGACCAGTGTGTGTTGCCAGTGATGACTTGCGGAACTGAGACATGGTCCCTTACTATGGGCCTCATAAGAAGGCTCAAGGTCACCCAAAGGGCAATAGAGCGTACTATGCTCTGAGTTTCTCTGCGTGATCGAATCAGAAACGAGGAGATCTGCAGGAGAACCAATGTAACCGATATAGCTCACAAAATCGTTTGGCAGTGGGCAGGGCACATAGCTCGTAGAACAGATGGTCATTGGGGCAGTAAAGTTGGCGACCGCGCACCGGAAAACGTAGCGTAGGTAGGCCTCCCACGCGGTGGACCGACGACCTGGTGAAAATCGCGGGTAGCCGATGGATGCGGGTAGTGCAGGACCGGTCGTCGTGGAAATCCTTGGGGGAGGCCTTTGTCCAGCACGTTTTTCAGCTGATGGATTAAAAGTAGCCTATGTCCTTCCTCATGATACAGGCTATCTTCATTTCAAATTTCGTCAAGATTGGTTGGTGTTGTAGCATGAAGAGGTAACAAACAAACACATCTTCACATTTATAGTATTAGTAAGGATATGATGTGCCTGGGCAGTTTAAAATAATGATCCTATCTTCTTATTAGGTTGTATGTCAAGTTACTACAAATTCTGTTACTATCTTTTTAGTTGTTGCTATTATCTATTGAAATTGAAGATATCAGTACCATGGTGATCTGATGTATCTGGTACAGGCTCATTTAATTGCATAACTTAAGTCACTGGCCAAATGACTGATAAAGTAGATTATCAATAATTTGTTGGCTCAGAACACTTTAAACATTTGTTGTGAGTTAATGATATTACCAGATTACTTACTTAAACTGTCATAATAAATTCAAATGCTAATCTACTAAGCTCTGACTTTACACCTCTTTAGTTTAATAAAAACGAATGATATCATAATCTAGTGATTATAAATGTGTGTACTTTTTTACCTATACAAACTCCCTATGTGACAACTGCTTATTATTTTACATTTACCGAGTCTGAGAAAAATACAACAATTTATCAATTCCAAGTGAGTCATTAGAGTTAATGTCGCCTGTAATGGTCATGTTTCTTACTACCTGTAGTGGTAACAATAGTAGCATCTCTCTTACGCAAATACGCGTCAAGGCCTAGTGCCTGGTTAGCACCTGTACATTTCATTGTGAGGACACATATTGCCTGTCATTACATACACTCGGCTAATTTTATGTAACGCCACACGTAAAAAAGGTTAACATCTGGTTTGGATTGTGACGTTAAAGTCAGCTGCGGATGTAAAAAATCAAGCCAATCTCACACAAGTTCAAAGCATTAAAAAACAAACACACAAATGGGAGCAGCATGTAGTAAACACAGGAAATTTATGTTTCACCAAACAGATTCCCTTGCATTAGTTGCTCTGCTTGGCTTCACTGGCAGTCTGTTTTTATAATACTCACTTTGCTTAATTTGTTTTAAGTGATTGAACTCTAAATTGAAATTAGTTTTTTGACATCTAATTGTAATAGAATCTGTGAAGAAAGATATTTAGTAGTTTCTGTCATGTAAACAATTGGATATGTAAATTTCTTAAACCTAATAATTATTTATTACTTGGCAACTGTGATAATTCCTAAAATCTCATATTAAAGTTGTATCACCCAAGCTGCAATGGCAGTGAGCCAAAAGTTGAGTATAATCGTTACAACTGTTAGCTATAGGAAATGTATTTATAAATATTTTTTATTCAACTTTATATTAAGGACTAGCTCTAAATCTAAATATATCAAACAGAATCAGCCTTGTATAACTAGACAAACGGCACAGAACATGTTCTTAGAAATAGGTCTAGCAGACTAGCTGGTGCTTGATCTTATGTTAAAATATACAAAAAATCAAGCTTATGGTGTACAAAATTAGATAACCATTTTATAAAATGTTACGGGTCACAGACATTTACCACGGTCTAAATTAAAGTGAGAAAGCCGGACACATAATCAGGAAATAACATTTACGACTCAACTAGATCTCCACCACATTTTGCTAAGTATTCAATTGCTTGTTGAAAACTCCGGGTTAAATTATTTAATGTTTAGTCCTGTTCTGCTATAAGTAAGAATGGATTGTTTGATATTTGGCAGTGTACTAGGGACACTACACAGCTTAGATTTACGTGGACACATTATAAGATTTCCCAGACTTAGTAAGCAGACTGAGTGCACATTGCATATCCAGTTCATTGAAATGGAAATGATGTGAGCACAGACAGCCTAAGTATCCCTTCTACGCTCCTACCGGCTCACCTAAGCGGCCCGATTCGATCGCACGTTCTGAATAGTGTTGAAACTTTGAGTTAAGAGAGCTGTAGTACCTTCTTCGTCGGATATTATGGACTCATCGGGCGTGCCGGCGGCGGGGCCGCGCACTATCGTTGTGGTCCTGTTGTTCTGTAACCGTGTGAAGAACTCTACCGCGTAGTTTATCACGTCCCCGGGCTGCTCCAGCAGGTAGCTTATCGTGAACTCCAGCAAGAGCTCTCTGAGGTCGTCTGGGACTTGTATGCGTCCGCCTTGAGGCCTGCTCATCTCTGACGGCCTCGGCTCGCTTTCTCGATATTATCCCGAGAGGAGTTTGTCGAAGCGACACGTTAGATTAGAACTGCGATATCATAGCCATCGAATTAGCTAAGCGACACACCACAACGAGCAATCTCACGACGACGGAGAATAGCACTACATAAAAACGTTAGTAATAAATAAAACCACACTATTATACTAAAAAAAAATCAAACGAAAGTCACGGCTACGGAAAAAACAGATACAATGACACACTTAGAAAATTAACTTCGTTCTCCAGCCTGATAATATATAAAATCTCCCTTCACTATATAATAAAAATGGCGAATTTTTGCCCTACTTCTATCCACTCAAACTCACTTTTCACTTCATTTCTTTCATTTCACCCTTGTCAGTCTTGCTGTGTGAAATAAATAGCATAGACAAAATTAAAAATGACAATCGATCGTCACTCGGTTGGGCAAAGATTACTTGTACTCTCGTTGGTAATAATAGGTCATCTTTGACTTAATGTACTTTAGTACTACTTCTGTAGGGTTACTAGATGGTCAGGATTCGTTGGGATAATCCTGAATTTTTATATGATATCCCAACTCCCGAAAAAATACAAAATATCCCGATATTTTATAAATTTAAATTTTATACGAGTATAAAAACGAAACGAATCTGGGTAGTTAATAAAGCGCGCGCGCGCCCAAAAGCGCACTATGCTATCTTGCTGTGTGTGTGCCGTCGTCGCGTCCGCAGACTGCACTCCACTCCATACGTACTCAGTTACTCACAAAAAGAAATTCGCAGCCGCACCCGGAAAATGACTTAAAAAGTTAAAAAATTGGTGTCATTTGTTCTTTCGATTCCTTTATGCAATACTTACTGTGAGAGGGTGTTTGGCTTTCTTTATATCTTGCATTCCAAAAAACGAAACTGCATGGAGTTTTAAAAAAATAATGTCGAGCTTGTTATCCGATTTAATTTTGATCTTAGTTGCTAGAGTCATTTTTAGGCACACCGTAACGAAATTTTGTACAGTTTGTGAAATCAGTAAGTAACCATAAAAAATAAGTACATTTTTAAATTAAAAGACAGTAATTAAAAAGTAAAATTGTAATTAGTTGTTTCATTTATCCCGATGAAAACCCCAAAATCCCGTCATTTTGAAAATTTATCCCGAGATTATTTTTTTTCTGATCTGGCAAACTTAAGAACAACGCTGATGGGATGTAAACTCAAAGCGCTAGATCTGTGCTAAAGCGCCCCGAGACGATCAATCGCGATTGTCAATGTGTTACGTCAATTGTTACGTTATTGACAATGACAATTGAATTGCGATTGACGCAGCTTGGCAGCTACAAAGTTCTGTTCAGACGTGTACGATATAATGATGTCAAATACAGACTTGGCGTTTCTTGCCATGACTGTATCTATTTGCACCGAGAAGAAAGAAAAGAGAAGAAGACGCTGGTGCAAGGAGTGGTATAAGCTTAGATAACGCTTCACTCACCAACATCTATTACGAGTTCTGCAAGACACTGAACCAGATGATTACAAAAAAAATATGCATTTAATAACTCTCGTTCTTCGACTTCCGCCATGTTTGTCGTCCGGTACGAAAATGACCGAAACGATTGTCAATGACTTTACTGAAACTATCAATCGCCTGCTTTAATGGCAGCTGTCAATGAGCGTCAATCAAAATTACCATCAATTGCTTTCAATCGCGTAATTGCGATTGACAATCGCGTAGTTGCGATTGACAATCGCATCAATTGCATTCGTAGTCAGTCACGTAAAATTGACTGATCGTCTCGGGGGCGCAAGCGCCGATGGCTTGAGCAAAGATGACCTGACTTTACCGAAACGATCAATCGCCTGCTTCAATGGCAGCTGTCAATGAGCGTCAATCAAAATTACCATCAATTGCTTTCAATCGCGTAATTGCGATTGACAATCGCGTAGTTGCGATTGACAATCGCATCAATTGCATTCGTAGTCAGTCACGTAAAATTGACTGATCGTCTCGGGGGCGCAAGCGCTGATGGCTTGAGCAAAGATGACCTGACTGGAAATAAATCAAAAGAATTCAAGTCATTGAGCACAGAAGATCGCCTGTCTATCGGTGTTCTACTGGATTAATTTCGGAGCGACCCATTTGTCGCTAATGGTCCACCTTTACGCACGAAGCGTTTTGCTTCTTCGTTCATTATGCGAACGGGCAAGGAGTGGAATTCCCTGCTAGATTCGTATAATTTAGTCATTTTAAAGACGAGAGTGAATACGCACTATTTTAGTTTGCGTGTTACACTCTCGCTCGGCACAGACGAGATACTAGTTACTTCGCAACCCTCGGCTGCATCGGCCGGCACTTACCATCAGGTAAGGTGCAGCAAAACGCACTCAAATTTTTAATAAAATAAAAAACCGGCCAAGTGCGAGTCAGAAACGCACACATAGGGTTCCGTACCATCATACTAGATGGCGCTAGTTTCATGTTTCAAAAACCTTCATACTAGATGACACTAGTTTCTTGATGTTTAAAAAAACACCTTTTTAGGTTCCGTACAAAAAAACCAAAACGGAACCATAAAGGATCACTCGTGCGTCTGTCTGTCTGTCCGTCTGTCCAAGCCAATTTGCTCCGAATCTATTGAATCAAATCAGGTGAAATTTGGTAGGATAGTGTGATCGTATGACCCAAACACAGATGTGCAAAGTAAATATTTTTTTTTTAATTAAGGGTTAATTTCGGGGGACAAATTAGGAAATAAAAATACAAAATATAGTTCATTGCTTGTAGATTACAGGAAAACCTATAAGAATTCTATCAATTGAAGAAAAAGTGGAAAACTCAATGTAATACGTTCACCTACGGAAAATAATTCTAGTCATAAAAGAAAAATAGTCTTTCGGTGTTCTACAAGATTCATTACGGAAAGTGTGTCCAAGCTTCACGACCTCATTCCCCCTCTTCGTTTCATCATCGAACGACCAGGTGCGGCGGGCGAAAGGTGAAACATCAATGACACCCCTATGTCATTGATGTTCCACCTTTACGCACGAAGCGTTTTGCTTCTTCGATCATTATGCGAACGGGCAAGGAGTGGAATTCCCTGCTGGCGTCGGTATTCCCCGATTAGTATAATGTAGGAATCTTCAAGACGAGAGTGAATAGGCACTTTTAAGCTTGCGTGTTACATCCTCGGCATCAGGTAAGGTTCAGCCAAACGCACTAGTTTTGATAAAAAAAAAAGAAGTTCACTAAAACACCACTAGATTGCGCTAGTAGTAGTTAACTGTATGGAGTACTGCTCTCACTTGTGGGACGGATCGGCTCGTTACCAGCTATATGCCTTGGATTCTATCGACTGACGCGCTAGGAGACTCATTGGCGACGAGGAACTTGTATCAAACAGGCTTCAAAGCCTCGAGCATCTCCACAAAGTCCCCTGTCTATCGGTGTTCTACAGGATTCATTTCGGAGAGTGTGTCCTGGAGCTTCACGAACTCATTCCCCCTCTCCATTTCATCATCGGACGACCAGGTGCGGAGGGCGGTTCCACCCCTTTGTCGTCAATGCTACACCTTTACACACGAAGCGTTTTGCTTCTTCGTTCATCATGCGAACGGCCAAGGGGTGGAATTCGTTTCCGGCGTCTGTATTCCCCGATTCTTAAAATTTAGGAATCTTCAAGACGAGAGTGACTAGTCACTATTTGAGCTTGCGTGTCACATCCTCGGCTGCATCGGCACTTACCATCAGGTGAGGTGGAGCTAGGGATTGCAATCCGGATACTTCGAAATTCGAAAACATCTCAAAAATCCGGATTTTCAAGCAATTTATAAATCCGGTTTTCAATATCGAAATCCGGTTTTTTCGGATTTTAGTTACATTTATGATAAACTTAAATTATGATTGATTGAATTCAATTTGATGACTAAAATTACTCCGAAACACACATCGCAACTCGTTATGGATGTGTATGATTGCACAACTACGACAACAACAATCTTGGTCTCTAGTCCAAAAACTCCTTGTGAATCTGATGTTGAACCGCCTTCACTCAGTTTCAAAGAACAACTTGATCGACAGCTTGCTAGTGTGAGTGAAGCTGCTGGTGATCACCAATGTCAGCCTTCAAGTTCAACTAGTGGATCTGATTTGCCTTCGCTATTCCACGTATAAATGGCACTTTAAGAAAACGGTGGAGAATTTATAAAAAAAAGCATTGAGAAGACTACAGGCTCTTCCAACCACAAGCGTCGAATCCAAGAGAGCCTTTTCTACTGCTGGAACATTTTGTAACAAGTTAAGATTTCGTCTTAGTGATCAAACACTAGACGCTATGTTTTTGAGATCTCGTGTCTTAAAAAACACTGGATAGAATAGAATACCTACATTAAATATTATTAGATGTTATTTTTTGACAGAGGGATGTTGTCAATGTTAATAATATTTTCATGGACATTAAGGTAAACACTACATTCATGAATCTTTTGACTGTTACTGTCAGAAATATATAGGACGTAACAAAAGATTTATTCTAAATTTTGTTTATGTTTTGTTTTGTATCTTTTATGAAACTGCCAAATAGAATGCCATGCTCTGGGTCCTAATTTTTGACAATGGCAATGGCAATTAAAAGGTCAAAATACCTTGTTCTAAATAGCATAAACATAAAAAATACCTTAACTAAAACAAGACACTCTTTCAATTAAAATGTTATTTGAAATAAAAAACAAATCTCCTTAATTTATTTTAGCATAGAGAGAGACTGAGAGATACTGCAAATAATGCAGTGATTATAAAAATGACTGCTATAATTTTTTAGTTTTCAAGTCTGACTTGGATTGTGATGTCGTGTCATGTCGTGATTTAAAATGCTTTCTATAGATAGTTCCCTTTTTTATAAACGTTTTCATTAAAAAATATGATTTTTTCTTATTTTTTGTATTTTACAGTAAACAATATAAATAGAACTTCTAACTATAATAAAATTACCACTAAAATAACTAATTTTACAACAAATTGGGTTTTTTAAAAAAACTTCGAAAAATCCGGATAATCCGGATTCAAATCATATGAAAATCCAAAAATCCGGATTTGAAAAATATCCGGATTTTGCAATCCCTAGGTGGAGCCAAACACACTTAAATTTTTAATAATAAAAAAAAATAACTCGCATGTTACTGTGAGGATTTCAAATGTGATATTTTGTATTTGACTTTGGCATTGTACGGAACCCTCTCCACGCGAGTTCAACTCGCACTTGGCCGGTTTTATTTGTATGTAGACCCCTTCCCCCCTTATTTTTTCACATTTCCAACCGACTTCCAAATAGGAGGAGGTTCTCAATTCGACTGTATAGAACTTTGGACTGGGTAAACCGATTTTGATGATTCTTTTTTTATTTGAAAGCTAGTGCTTCCCGTGTAGTCCAATATAAATTTTATTAAAATCGGTGTAGTACTTTATTAGAAAAAAGCGTCGGTGGCTCAACCGGTAACGACTCGGTCCATCTAACCAGAGGTACCGGGTTCAAATCTGGACGGCCAATGTACCAATGAGTTTTTCAAAAACTTACGTACATACTTACCGATTGCTTTAACGGTGAAGGAAAACATCGTGAGGAAACCTGCACACGCCTGCGAAGAAACTCGAAGGTTGTTTGTGGAGTCGACCAACCCGCACTGGGCCCGCGTGGTCGACTAAGGCCTAATCGCCCTGATTCAGGGTAGGCTCGAGCCCCTCGGTGGGGACATATATGAGCTGTAATGATGATGATGACTCTATTAGAAAATTAACAAAAACCAAAAATAATAATGCAAAAATGTACTTAGTTGTTGCGATGGAAGTCGGTTTTTTAACGTGTTTAGCGTTTTTTTTCTAATTTTTAGTATTTGTTGTTATAGCGGCAACAGAAATACATCATCTGTGAAAATTTCACCTGTCTAGCTATCACGGCTCATTAAACACAGCCTGGTGACAAACAGACGGACAGCGGAGGCTTAGTAATAGGGTCCCGTTTTTACTCTTTGGGTACGGAACCCTAAAAAAGAGGACATTCAAAAAATAATTTGTTATCATGTATGACACCAAGATCCTTATTTTCAGTATGTTTGACTAAATTTTGATTATTGATGGTGTAGCTGAAATTAATTACATTCCGGTTTCTCGTAAAGGACATATAAAACACTTGAAACATTTAGATCTAACATGTTTTTGACACAATAGTTATGGAGCCTACCCAGATCATCTTAAATAAGATTAGCATCATGATGACTGTGAATAGCTTTAAAAAATTTCATGTCATCAGCAAACAACAGGAATCTTGAGTGTCGGAAACAGGAGCTGATGTCAATAATAAAGATGATGAATAACAATGGTCCCAGAAGAGAGCCTTGAGGCACGCCTGATGTTACGCTAAGCCAAGAGGAGGTAAACTCTGGTAAACCCATTCAGAACGACAGCTTGCGACCTATTTTGAACATAAGAAGTGAGCCATCGGAATAAATCTCCATGAATACCTAAGGAGTGCAATTTTGCCAACAAAATACTATGATTTATGCGGTCAAAGGCCTTACTATAATCCGTGTATACTAAATCTACTTGAACTCTATTAATCCATGTTTTCTGTAAGGTATTCGTTAAAAACTGCCAAATTGGTTATAGCTGATCTACCGCTTAGAAAGCCATGCTGTTCAAGGATAAGGCTAGTCTTCACGTTACTATAAAGTTGTAAGTATACAATACGTTCTAGAACCTTAGCCAAAAGCCATAATTTTGATATTGGCCTGTAGTTGTCGATCTGATCTTTAGATCCCTTTTTATGAATAGGCGTTATAAAGGCTGACTTCCATATTTGTGGTAGGCTCCATAACTTTGAGTGATCTTTTAAATAGTAGGGTGACAGGAACGCATAATTCGTCGGCACAATTAACAATGAAGCAAGCTGGTAGGCCATCTGGACCTGCAGATTTATTGAGGTCTAGAGACTTAAGTAGTTTGCAAACCTGATCTTGACTGACCTCGATTGAAGATATTTAATTAACTGTGTCAATGTTGTAAACATAAGAAGCAATAGGTGATGCAGTATTTTGCAGGAAAGTCGAATTAAAATATTTTGAAAAAAGCTCACAATATCCCTTCACCAGTATTAGATGTCTGCGTTCCATATGACATAGTGCTAATATGAACCAGTCTTGCTCATGTTTTTGAAATACGACCAAAATAATTTAGGGTTTGATGTTATTCCATTTTACAACTTAGTAATATATACCTATTCATAATAGCGTTGTTTTTCGACTTCTTTTACCTTAGAG
Organism: Coleophora flavipennella; assembly: GCA_947284805.1. Lineage (NCBI taxonomy): Eukaryota > Metazoa > Arthropoda > Insecta > Lepidoptera > Coleophoridae > Coleophora > Coleophora flavipennella. Next base: position 1,612,087 of record OX369289.1, on the reverse strand, counting down.
CGCAGAAGATGATATAAGTAGATTCGTTGCATTTGTTACTATAATTCTTGATTTTTTTTAAATATTTATACTTTTCCTTTATATTTTTTATAAGGGCACTGCTATACCAAGCCGGATACTGATTAGCTTTAACAACTTTGACGGGAACATACTGATTTATCAAATCTAGTAGTTTATTATAGAATGTGGACAAAGCTTCATCTACAGTGCCTTCACTGAGCAACTGTAACCAGTCTATTTGGCGAATATTGGCATTAATTTATTCATACTCACCCCGACGGTACGCTTAGGTATATCTAAAGGTTGAGCTCAACAAAAGATGCTTGAATGCATAGGGCCTTATGGTAGGGGTCTTCAGGAACTAGAGGGTCAAGACAGGAGGCCACGAAGACAGATCATTACTCAGTACTAGGTCTAATCACCTTCCATAGTTATTTGTTATTGAGATAAACTGCTGAAGATTCAAGTCGTTAATAGATTCGATAAAATAGGTCAATAAATCCGTTGAAAAGTTGAAGGGTATTATGTGCTGCCAGTCAATACTACTCATGTTGAAATCACCTAAAATAATAAATTTGTCAGGTAAATTATTTTTTATTATTTTGTCTGTACTGTTCATGAAGTTTTGTAATTGTATTTGGAAATTGTTCTCACTTTTCTACCTTCACTTCTCCGCCAAGCCGCGAAAAGACATTGCTTCTATGATGTAAGATTGAAAAGACATTGCTTCTATAATGTAAGATTGAAAAGACACTGCTTCTATAATGTAAGATTGAAAAGAAATTGCTACTATATTGTAAGATTAAAAAGACATTGCTTCTATAGTGTAAGATTGAAAAGACATTGTAAGATTAAAAAGACATTGCTTCTTTAATGTAAGATTGAAAAGACATTGTTTCTATAATGTAAGATTTAAAAAAAGACATTGCTTCTATAATGTTAGATATAAAATCTTATGAGCTTCTCAATCTGCATGAGAATGCCAAAAGTTCACGAGGTAGAAGGAGCAGATTCATGGAACACAAAACAATTTACTTAAAAATTTCCTTATCTTACTTTATTTGGTGTCGGTAACATATACATACAACTAATGTCATTTATACATGTTTACATTTCTATTGGTCATACCACAAGTGTTGCAAAATACGTTTTACATGTGCCAGCTTAGTTATACAATAGGGGAACGGGAAAACCAAAATATCTTTTACAGATGCATTCGCACTGTATTCTTCTAAGACTAGCTCAGTTTCTTCGTCTGAAAACAAGTCTGGTTCCGTTGACATGATCACATTAAGTTTCACACACCCACATCTTTCGAGGAACACACATGCGTCTTGGACAGCCGTGGGCACCAAGAATTCACAGGAATCCGTTATGTGTGCTATACTGCTTCCTGGGCACATAAACACAGTGTTCAACACAGCGCAAGCCCACTTCAGAAGCAAATTCGGTCTCATTTTCCAGTCTAAAGTCAGCCATGGCTTAGGTTTAAGGAGTGTGCCTTCGTTTTCAATAGTCCATGGCTTCAGGAACTCCCTTAGAACCAAAATGTTGTCGCAGTAACCAACACGAAATACTGCGCCCTTCGAAATCATGTCTTCCAATTTGTTGTTCAGCGTTTTGTAGTCACTGCCAGTGATTTCCTGTGAAATACAAGCACGAAGGCTTATTATTTATTACTTATTTAATGCCTACCGCTTAGTAAAATAAAAATAGCTAGAACTGTGTGCCATATATAAAAAAAGAGATCCCGCACGCGAGCCTTTGCTAAATACAAAACTACGCTGCATGGATGGTCCAGGCCGCCGCCGCACGCGAGAGGTTGGATCTCGAGGAAGAAAAGACCCTCTAAATTTTAATACAATCATACATGCACGACACCACTGGCACTGTTACATTAGTATACATACATGGTGCTATTTTTACCGATTCCATAAAAGGAGGTTACCAATTCGCCCGTAGGTATGTATGTAATAGTGTTAGAATTGCACAATATTCGTGTATGTTAAGTCTATGTGGGCTTATAAACAGGTGTGGCAAATGTCATAAGTGTATGTTTGTCCACGTATTTATCAGAAACTAGAAATCAATATGCAACAATTCTTTTTTTATTGGATTAAGCACTTCTTAACTTAGGGAACAGTGAATGTTTCATCAAAATCGTTTCAGTAGTTTTCAAGATATGGACTTTACAATCTTAATATTCTACTTCATTCATGAAATTGCGGCGTTAACCGACGACGATTATTAAATGTGTACCAATCACTGGAAAAACACGTCGTCGGTTAACGCCACAATTTCATGAATGAAGTAGAATAGAATAGAATAGAAAAACTTTTATTTAGAGCACAGTACAACAATTTCCAGGTACAATTTACAAACGATAGAAATAAACTGTAAAAAATAGCTTTACAGTTGTCGGTTGCTCTTCAGCGTTCAATTATTGACTGTGTCAAGTTGTTAAGCCTAGGCTCTACCCATGTTCTGACTCTTTTTATACAATTCGATCAGTCTGACCGATCGGCCAACTTAGTATAGAGTCCTGGATTGTTTTTGCGAATTTAGTATGGGTTCCTTGGGTGGGAAAAGTTGTTCAGTTTCATGTTTCATGCACTATTACCACACCCTGGACACTACATACGACGGGCCAGAAATGACATTTAAAAAAAAATGACGGAACAAACAAAATGGCGGCGAAATCCTATACGTTCGACAACCAAATTGTAACCAATCTGTATCAATCTGGGTGACGAGAGGGTGAGGTCGCAATCTAGAGAGCGGCAGGGAGTGTCCATACTGCATGTTAGTACTAATATATATACTTTGCTATTACACTATTAAAATAAATTGTACAGCCATGCTGTGCATACTTTCTCGAAAAGCCTTCAGTGGTCCGGCAAAGTCGGACATACACAAATTAACACTTAGTAGCAAAGAATAAAGGTAGGTATAATTTGCGACGTATAAGTTGAACACAAATGGCGGTCGTTCGCGCAGGTAGGCGGCGCGCGGGTGTATTACGCGGGGGATTGGCTTCACTTGGTGCACGTGGCCAAGGAACCCATAGTCAATTCTCAAAAAAAAAATTTGGAGGAGCCCAAACTTGGTATGTTATGGACTTTTTGGCGGGAATTTGTAGCGTTCAGTTTGTCATTTTTCTTTTATTATCCGAAAAATTACATTTAGTGGTTTTTGATGTATAATATTGATAGTGTATTTATCAGCGAAGTATCATTTATGTGTTTCTTGTGTAGGATAATGAAATAAAAGTGTGTATACTGTGTTTCGAGTTCCCACAAGAAGTCCGTGCAAGCTTTAGCAAAAGTGCTATCATTTTGCTAGAGTATGTAGGTTAGGTAGTTTATAGACAATGATATGATGTGAACGTGCAGAAATAGTGACCTTGATGACTGAAAAGAAGAAAAATACTACATAATCTGAAAAATATACTGAAGACGTGAATTCTGCAAAATAATACTGCTGAAAAACATATACTGAAGACTAGGCGGTATGGCCAATGAGCCTTAGCCTGCCCTAAAAGGGCGAAGAAACAAAAAAAAAAATTGGTATGTTATGATAATATTTTGTTATTTTAAAACAAGTGATTAAAATGTAATATGACATATTTTTAAAATCGGCTCAGAAAGCCCTGTCATTTGATACCACACACGAATAGTTTTCAGAACAAAAAAAGATTACGTCTTAACTCCTCTCTTTTTTGCTGCTATGGGTCAAATTGATGAAATTGATTCATATGGCCTAAAGGTCAATCTTTTTACTGAATTTCGGGGTGTACCGCTAGCACTAGTAGTACAGTAGTGGTTGTGTGTGTCTGATCTGTAGAGTAATGAATGACCGATATGACCTAAAAGTGTGTGTCTGATCTGTAGAGTAATGAATGACCGATATGACCTAAAAGTGTGTGTCTGATCTGGAGAGTAATGAATGACCGATATGACCTAAAAGTGTGTCTGATCTGTAGAGTAATGAATGACTGATATGACCTAAAAGTGTGTGTCTGATCTGTAGAGTAATGAATGACTGATATGACCTAAAAGTGTGTGTCTCATCTGTAGAGTAATGAATGCTGATATGACCTAAATGTGTGTGTCTCATCTGTAGAGTAATGAATGACTGATATGACCTAAATGTGTGTGTCTCATCTGTAGAGTAATGAATGACTGATATGACCTAAAAGTGTGTGTCTGATCTGTAGAGTAATGAATGACTTATATGACCTAAAAGTGTGTGTCTCATCTGTAGAGTAATGAATGCTGATATGACCTAAATGTGTGTGTCTCATCTGTAGAGTAATGAATGACTGATATGACCTAAATGTGTGTGTCTCATCTGTAGAGTAATGAATGACTGATATGACCTAAAAGTGTGTGTCTGATCTGTAGAGTAATGAATGACTAATATGACCTAAAAGTAGGTACCTACGAGTACAGTCAAATTACTCTACATGGATTTAGGTTAGTGTGCGTGTACATCAGAGGCAGTGGCCATAGACAAAATACTAAGTTACTATGGTGCGCACGAAAAAATGGTTGCCGCATCCACATTATCGGTGTGCACTCTCAAAAATGCAAATCATCATCTCGGAGTGATTTGACTGTAGCTGGTTCATTGAGATTTACCTGTAACTCCCGCAAAGTGGACCCAGCCTCCTTCTTGTCTCTCAAATGAATTATAACTTCATCATTCATATTCGGAATGTCATCTTTATCAGAAAAGGTAATCACGGCGCTTCTGTAATTAATTAAATTAGCGATGTTAGGAACAATAACTGCAGCACTTATAACTTTTGAGGTAAGGAAATATTTTCTTTTTTTAACTTCTGCATAATATACCGAGTAGATAACATATGAATAAATTACCTTCCAAGATCACAGAGTATTGCTTCATAGTCCATAGGCTCTTCAAGCTCACTAAACTTCCTAACCTTAGTCTTATTTTTTATTTCACAGATTCCGGGTTTCATTTTGTACTTTATTTCTCCCTCACCAACATAGTGTGCTGCGTTGAGAAGTGGTACTGAGGTAGAGACCACTGGGATGGTTACCATGGCGACCTCGAGAACACCCTTGGCCTGTAATTCACAGGCCAAGCAGTTCATTTCCATACTGCCCCCTCTCATCTCAGACACATCTCTGTCCAGAAGCTGCATCAGGTTATCCATAAAATCAGAGTGCATTCTGTTATTCCATTTCCTTTGGTACACTGCTGAAAATCTAAATTTCGCTCGAGCGACGTCATCAAATCCAGTCCTTTTTAGATTGTTGTGAGTGGTTTTCTCCACTGCTGCTACAGCTCCGGTTTTCCGGATATGATTGAGCGCTATCCGCAAATCCTTTTCCGGATACTTCATAAATAGGTTATATATTTTGTCAGATTCTTCTGCAGACACCGTGTTCTTGTAAATCAGTGACACGGTTTGCATAATAAGCTCACTCAGCGTGCATATTTCAATGTTAGGATCAACTGGAGTCGACGGTTTATTTGCAGGTAACTTTGTTAAGACATATTTTTTATGGAAATCTTCAATGTCTGCAGCGACACAGGGTGTATTCTTGTTATAGGATATGCTCTTGGTTAATCGCCAGAGAAACCAAACAAGCTCCAACATTGGCAGTCGAGTTGCAGAGATCACATTGCGCACATCCCGCATCCAGAAAATCCTAAGAAAATTTTCGTACGCAGTTACAAGTTTCTTTCGGCACCTCAATTCATTCAACAAACATTCCTCTTCTAATATGTATTTGTTTTCGACGAAGCCTGTTCGTCTATGACATGCAACTACATTTTTTTTCGGGTCACTCAATGAAAGTATATCTTTCGCAACCACATTTCGTACCCTGGAACATGTGGGTCGTGTTACAGGTGAAATTATGGCCATAGCAACCTTGCAATAAATCAAAACCCTGTCCTCCACAGTCGTCCAATTAATGGTACTATTTTTAACTCTCTGATCTAAATTTTCACACTCATTTTTATTTTGGAGTTGTTTTAAAGGGACTTTAGTGGGTTTTTTCGTGATTCTTTTTTTATTAGTTTTAACTTTCTTTTTCCTTTTCGGAATCAATCTATGTATATCAATCGTTGGAAACTTAGGCTTTTCCTTAGCGTAATATGTCGTCCACTGCCGAGGCGCGTCTAAATAAAATCCAGAATCAAACCCGCAGGGTCCACATCCGTTGCCTAATAACAGGCCATTGTCGTGTTCTTTGACTTTCCTGTGGTGCCGTACTGGCGGCAACCAGGTCACACTTTGTCGTGATTGCACTTCTATGGTAGTTTTTGTACTGATATCATACACATCACTCCAGTACCTCTTAACATCTTCAATCGTACTGAAGTAGTATGATTTCTCTATATTTTCATTTTCGTTAATTTCTCTAGGCCAGGTTCCTGTAGTGTCTAACAGTCTTGCGTTTCGATTCACATAAAACGTAAAAGACTTGCGCGCAGCCTCGTTCGTCTGTGACGGATCCTTGATTAGTTGTATGAGGCCGAGCAGTGCCAATGACTTTAAGTTAGTTCTCGTACACTGCTGCAGGCTTGAACACGTGAGAAACTGTTTGTACAAATCAGATGGTGTTTCCCGAAGTTTAACGGTATGCAGGTCTGCAGTTATCTGTGCTAAATCAATTTGTGTTATGTTTGAATGGTTGATATTACCCAGAGCGAACTCAACAGTAAATTCGGGAATAATATGAACCAATGTACAGACTCCTTCGGGTAAGTCAGAAAGACTGTTCAGATCACTGAAATATACCAGTGTCGTAATGAGCTCATGCAGTTTCTGAATCCTGACGTATTTGGGATAGGACACTTTGATAAGGTCCTGTGCAGTGTAAACATATGATTTGTCTTGTCGTTTATGAGCTTTATTGTTCATTATCCTTACACTGACTTCTTTGTATTTAGCTTTTAATTTTGGATCATTTGGCTTTACATCTGTATCGCAAATAAGAAATGTGTATTTGTTTGTGAAACCGGGCCACTTCATTTTCAACAGTTTTAGTTGGCCATCAGTGACTAATTTTTGTACATATACTTTGAGTGCCTTTGTGGCTACTGGTAGTTCGTTGGTTTCTTTAGAGACTAAATTACTCAAAGGCTGATAACCTGATACCACTTTCTGCTTTTTGATCACTGTTATAATACCATTGACCAATTTTAACTGTTTCAATGTTACAGATTTCATCGACGACAGCAACGAACCTGCAGATTCAGGTTCAACACCATCAAGCACTTTAACTTCCGTAAAATCTTTCTCGATAAAATCATCGACATTTTCACTTTCTTTAATATTTGCACTGTCTTCTATCTTCACTTTCTTTAAGGGTACTTCGTATTCAGATTCATTATCTTTTTCGTTCGCTTCCGCCTTGACTGAGCTCTTATTGCATTCCAGATAGTTGAGAAACTTTTGTTTTTCATGCTTGATCTTTTCCTCCATGTCATTAGTTTGAGACACCAGAATGTACCTGGAAGGGAAGTAAAATCTCACAATTACTATAAACGCGAAAATATCGATGTTTGTTTGTTCCAGTCGCCAAAGCGGCTAAACCGATTTCACTGAAATTTTGCAGAGCTAAAGAAAGTAAAAAGTTGAGAACAACATTGGATTCTTTTTATCCCGGAAAAATGCATAGTACCCGAGGGATCTAAAACAAACTAGCCAAGTGCGAGTCGGACTCGCGCAAAGTAGGGTCCCGAAGTCTAAAAAAAAAAATGTTTATTTTAAAAAACAAAATTATATTTACATTGGTAATAGAACATTTCATTTTGTATGGAAAACCTACGAACTTTGACAAATCCAACTGCACACCTTAAGTTGGTCGATTATGAAAGCCTACTTAGCCGTAATAGTTTTCCTTTCAAATTGATTATATGTCCTACTATTTACATTTTTTTCAGATGTCCTGAAATAGCAGTTTTGCTTGTAAGGGCGGATACACACACACTTAAATCGATTAGCACTTTAAAGCTTAAAATTTCGCAAACCCATCCCTGAAACCCTCAGTTGTTTTAAAAGACCTATTCAAAGAAACCCCACACTAAATGGTACGTTAGCAAAAGAAAAATTACCCCCTCTTTACATGTAGGGGAGGTACCATAATTTTTTTTAAAGATTTTATTGTACAACTTTGTGGGCGTGATTATTATGTAAAACCATGCTAAATTACCGCTTTCTTGTATTAATAGTCTCTGAGCTAAGCCGCGGACAGATGGACAGACAGACATGGCGAAACTATAAGGGTTCCTTGTTGACCCTAAAAAGTAGTTAAATGACAAAAATGTGTGGGTAGACAGTGTTTCTTCTATCAACGCTACTAATCATGTTAAATAGTAATAAAATGAAGATCAAACTAAGAATTGACGTGGAGGTGACAAGACATGACAAGTATAAGTAGTACTTCTTTTAATTAATATTTTTATCTTAGCATTGACATGAGTGGTGCACGCTCGCTTAAATGTTCGTGCGGATGGTGGCGCATCGTGAGCCGGGTCGTTCCTTTCCCTCTAATATGGTTGAGAGGAGCGATGGGTGACTTTCACGTTATACTCGTGACCGGGTGCTGTCCGCGTGAACTGGCCTACACTTGTCAAAGGCGTTCATGACATTCAATAATTTTAATGTTTAACTTCTCGTGTCATATTGTTTTCATGTTCTAATGACAATAATTGTTTTTTTTATGTAACGGATTGGATTTTGACGTTATTATCTAATGATTATTTCTTGATTTTTTACAAATGAAATTATGTAATCACTATTTTATGACTATCAGAAAGAGTGTGTAATTTGCACATATTTTGAATAAATATCTTGAATCCACGCGGACGAATCCGCGGACAAAAGCTAGTACATTATAATTGTACAGACACGCTGTGCATATTTTCTCGCGAAGCCTTCACCGCCTGAAGTAGTCGGGACTACACAAAACAACAATAAACATTACGTTTACCTGGTAGCAATAAAAAGGAAGTATTTAGATTTCATGAAAATTTTACGAATAATGTGGGTTTGTAAGGGGGGCGCCGTACTCAGATTTCTTCTAAAATAATGAACTACCCAGTGCAGTAGGCCTTATTAAGTTGTATTTATTCGCAAAGTTTCATTTAATACGTTAGAGCGATTTTTGAGAAAAAGAACAAACAACCTGAATTTGTATGGGAGGTACCTTATTCAGATTTTTCCCGGAACAACTATCTACAGCGTAGAGTAGGCTATATATAAAGTTAAAGTTACGTACAGAGTTTCATCCAAATTGCAAAAGCCATTTTTGAGAAAACAAATTAAAAAGGGATTTTTTGTGGTGGAAATCCTAAAAAATCAAGATAGGAGAAAAAACGGCTGGAGATATAAAAATAATATTGCCCTAACTCATTTTCTACTCATATCCGCCTAGTAGTTTGGGAACTAGAGCACCGGACGGACGCACAGACTTACATTTTTTATTTTTAGGGTTATGTACCCAAAGGTTAAAAACGGGACCCTATTACAATATATATACTTTGCTATTACTAAGACTCCGCTGTCTGTCCGTCAGTCTGTCAGTCCGTTTGTCACCAGGCTGAACATTTCATGAACCGTGATAGCGAGACAATTGAAATTTTCACAGATGATGTATTTATGTTGCCGCTATAACAACAAATACTAAAAATTAAAGTGAAAGCCTCCATACAAAAAAATATTTTTTTGTTTAAACGTGAAGAAACTAGCGCCATCTACTATCGCACTTTACCGATTTTTTTAGACTCTTTAGGGTAAGACAATCAATTCCTATCAAAATCTCAACTTCGAATTTTTTCCATCACAATACCTACTTCACTCCTTCGTCGCTCGAAAGTAAAAACAATTAATGACTCAGCTTGGTGACCCAGGGCAAGAAGTTAATTTCAACGTCAAAGTGTGAAGTGTTAGGTAGGATACATTACATAAGAGTAGATCGAATCGACTCATCGAGGAATTTGGGGATTGAGCAGTTTTGTCCTCTATATACCTAACCGCCTTCGTGGCGTAATGTTTAAGTCCATTAGCTTCACATTAAGAGGTCACAGTTTCGATTCCTGGCGGATTCTAACTTTGTATGACTCGGTTTGATTAGTGGAAGGGCATTTTCTAAGCCCACCTGGCTAGCTACCACCATCTTATCTAAGTCTTGCTGCCAAGCATCAATGTTAACAGCATTGATGTGATCCGGTTTGAAGATAAGATAGCCAGTTCCCTATTGCTTTGGGGACTCTTGGTAAGCCTGCTTTCATTTTCGGCATTATCATCACTTACAATCAGGTGAGATGATGTTCAAGGCTTATTAATTGTGGATTAAAAAAAAATTAAGTTAATCTGTAAATTACTAGGTTAGCGACCTTCTATAATATACTTTTATTGTTACGGAAAACAAAATCAAAAAAGAAGCAAAAATACCTACTGTATTGCTAAGTTGCCAACTATACATTATAAAAACTAGCTACATTTCATAATCATCATCATATCAGCCGAAAGACTTCCACTGCTGGACAAAGGCCTCCCCCAAGGATTTCCACGACGACCGGTCCTGCGATGCCCGCAACCAGCAGCTTCCCGCTACCTTCACCAGGTCATCGGTCCATCGAGTGGGAGGCCTGCTTACTAGTGCGCGGTCTTCACACGAGAACTTTACTACCCCAACGGCCATCTTTTCTATGAGCTATGTGCTCCGCCAACTGCTACTTAAGTTTAGCGATTCTATAAGCTATGTCGGATACTTTGGTTCTCCTTGTTTCTGATTTAAGCTACAGTTAACAAAGTGTTTAGGCTCAGGTGAGATACATGATTTAGATTTTAGAGTATGTCATGGTGGTGGCGTTCAGGAATCTGTAGGCTAAAGATCCAAGAGCCAGAACCGACACTATACCGAAGATATCCCGGAAGTCAGCATATACGCGATTAGAATGGCCCGTAACAGCTCAAGAACAACAAGGCACCGGGTGATGATAGAATTATAGCTGAACTTCTGGAAGCAGGTGAAACAACAATACTGAAAGCTTTTCACCGTCATACTCGAGGGACAAGCGCCTACGGCATGGCACAGAAGTGTGGTAGTGCTCTTCTTCAAAAAGGGTGACAGAAAAGAGGAAGAGGTTACAGAAAGAGGCTTTGTCAATTGTCCGAGTCGCACCTGTCCTTTGATGGTTGGAGACTCTACTAATAAGAAGGCTCAAGACCACCCAAAAGGCGATGTTCCCTACGCAATCAAGTCAAAAATGAGGAGATCCTTAGGAGAACTATGATAACAGAATCGCTAACTTCAGTGGCAGTGGACGGGGCACATAGCTCACAGAACAGACGGCCGTTTAGACAATAAAGTTCTTGAGTGGGGACCGCGCACTAGAAGACGTAGGCAGATCTCCCACTCGGTGGACCGACGACCTGGTGAAGGTAGCCGCTGGATTCAGGCAGCGATGGACCTACCGTTGTGGAAATCCTTGGGGAGGATTCTTCGGCTGATATGATGACGATAGGGGTCGTTGGCTATTGGTTAGTAGCGAGAAGCAAAACGACGATCGCTCGTTGCCCTGGGCTGCGTCATATTTACTGTATTCTTGTTTGTTTTCATAATATATGGTCAACAAAAAACTTTTTTTTTTAGATGCCTATAGATGGCCACTAAACTAGTAATTTACAGGACAACTTGGTTTTTCAGAAGACAAAACTGCTATTTAAAAGAAGGCGTGTTTTAATTAGCACCCATTAAAATATAGGTAAATTTATTATTAAAAACTACAAAAAAATAATTTATCCCTGATTGTCACCTTTTATATCTTTGTTTGCCCTTGTCTTCAAAGAACACTCTTATAAGATTCCTCTCCAGAAATATAGTGCACATAGTCCTAGCTGTGTAGAACTCTATGCCCAGGAGCTGCGCTAACTGGTGTTGGGTCAGGCCCTTGAGACCCACCTCGGCAAATGCCTCATAAGCCTGCCGTGCCAATCCTACGCCCACATTATACTTGCAGGGCATAGATCCTCCGGTCTCTTCATCCTCGGACTGGGAGGACTCATCGCTCGGGCAAGTCAGTCGCAAGTACCTTCTTTTAACTATTTTCTCTTTCGCTGAACTTGGTTTACCAACCATTTGTGAACTTGATCTCTCTTCCTGTAATTTTTTTTTATTAACTTCAAGCTAAGGGATTCCAGAAGGATTGCCATGTAAATTTGTTTTATTTAGATAACAAAACCCTGTAAGTTTTCATAGATAACTCAATCATTTGTAAATATATTTACATAAAATAGAAAAACTAGCCAAGTTTTTGAATTTTTATGTTAATGCTTTTAGTCTTTTAATTGTCAACCCTAAAATCCCCAATATACACAGGTGTAACAAAATTGGTGTAGGACCCATTAACTAGGAACAATTTTCTCCAAGGAACCAAGTCAATTATAAAAAAAATTAGACCCTCCATACAAAAATGTACAAAATTGCTTGATCAACTGTTCGATTTGAATGAAGATTTTTTTTTGCGATTTCAACAAAGTCATAGAACAAAAGTTGTTCAGTATGATGAATAAAATGATGAGTACACCACTTTTGTTACACCTGTATATATAAAATTTTTGAAAACTGTTATTGAGAACATTAATATTTACAAAATTTATTGTAGGATGGGATAACAGGATAAGATAAATAGTACTTACAATATTGAAGACTGTTTCACTTGTAGTTTTTGTAATTCTTTTAATGACTCTTCTGTCACAAACTTCCTTTTTAATTAAGGTTTCCACACACTCTGTATAGTCAGGCTTGTTTTTCAAATAATTGATCAAATTATGAAATGGTCCAGACTTTGGCATGCACATTAGTAACGGTTCATGGAATTTGGTAAGTCTCAACAAAATGCTATGTCTGCCTTTCATATCCATAAATTGTATGAAGCTCTGCGCTTTTATAAGATGGAATTTCTGCAGTTGATTTCGATTGTAAAATAGCAGTTTTGGATCCTTTATTATTTTTAATATGTTCGATTTGCCTACTGTGCATTGACCCTGGCATGGAACAAAGAAAGAAGAAATCAGAGTGTTTACCATCTCCCAAATAAAAAAGAAATTGTAATTATTCAGTTGAAATAGATGTAAAAAGAGCACTGGCCGATGGCTATCGAAATATAACTCGGATGTATACAAATTTACGGATGCAACCACTTTCCTGCACTCTTGCGGGCAGCGCTCGTTTTACATGACTCGAGATTCACTTCTCTATATACTTACATTTTCTCTTCCCCTACCAATCAATTCTAAAATGCAATACAATGTCTGGGTCAGCTGTTTCAACACACATATCGATGCCTGAGGGGCCAAAGCCCTCCATCTCTCGCGCAACGAAGCCACTATCACCAACGTGTCTCCATATTCGCACAAAACTTTGTCATATGACATGACAGCCAGGTCCTCATTACTGATCAGTACTCTTGTGTTGAAATACTTGCAAGAGCCATATTCATTCTCCACTGGACAATACTCATATGGGCCATCTAAATAATCTGTCTGTAAAAAAAAGGTTACTTTTGTGTTAACAAAACCAAAACCCAACTGTTTAAAATATAACCTATGTATAAAATATAACCACTCAAAGGCTCAAGATGAATCTAACAACTTCTTGAACTCCAAATTCGGTCAAGCCGTTTAGACTATAGGCACAGCCAAAGAAAGAGACATACACCCTGTTCAAATATAAAAGATTGAGATTCACGGTCACGGCACACACTGGACACTTCATACAACGGGCCAGAAATGACATTTCAAAAAAGGAATGACGGAACAAACACAATAGCGGCGAAATCCTATACGTTTGATAACCAAACTGTAATCAATCTGGGTGCCCAGGGGGTGAGGTCGGAATCTCGAGAGAGGCAGGGAGTGCCCATACTGTACGTAGTACTAATAACTTACTTTGATCACTGGGCCAAATGTGCCCGAACAAAAAGTTACCCTTTTTGTTCATGGAGGTGTACTTTCGCGGTTCTCCTTCTATGTGTAACATAGCTATTTGAATATTTCTATACTTGTCTCCTGTCAAACAACGTCCAGGCAACTGTCCAAATAGGAGGGTAATGTTTTTCAGGTGTATGTATGTATAGTATAGTATGTATGTATACATGTCTGTTTCTTTGGCTGAGCATGAAGCCTCAATGGCTTGATGGATTTTGGTGTGTGAGGTGTTGTTAAATTTGTCTTGTTCTCCTGAGTGACATAGGATACAGTAGGATACATTTTGGATGCCTAAAAAAGAGGAGTTTTTATGTAGTCGGTTTTTAATTTTTAATTGGTTAGGGTTTTACGTTTGTTTTGTAAGAAACAGGGGATCTAGTTCTTTTACATGTGATCTAAGCTTATACCTGATAGTTCACCTTTCTTCTTGGGCAGTTGGATAGTATGATACATTTGAATTCCTATCAATATGAAGTACAACCTAAATCTTCCTAGATTTTTTATGACTTTAGGGTCTCTGTGCTGTGCAATCCAGGTGATGTGACCAAACAAAACAACTTCAACTCCACCTGCATTATGCTGTCCACACCGTTGGTGATAAGCAAAGATGGAAGTACCTAACTCTGCCCCTATAGACTTGACTTTATTCATGATGGTCACAATCATCAATCCCTGGAGTAACTTGGAAGGATTCTGTGCAAGCTCAGCATAATGATACATTTCTCTCTTGATCCCACAGGATGTTAGCAGCGGGCTTGTGAGGAAAATATTTTATTTGGTCTGTTGTGGAAGGTACAATAATTCCGCCAACAACAACATAGCACAACAAATCATGGTGGGCAATCCAAAATATGATCTGTGACTATTAGGTAAACTTGAGATTTTCTCACAACAGTATTTGTAGTCAGGAAGTACCTAAGGGCAAACAATGTTGAGGCATTTTTCTCTAGCAACAGTTTTTTCTGTGCAAATTCTTAGCTTTTTTACCAATAGGGATCTGGACAAAAACTCATGTCCACACAGGCGAAGCTATGGGTAAAAGCTAGTTTCTATACAGGTTGTAAAAAAATTGGTGTAGGATCTGTTAACTGGGACTTCTACTCTTCATATTGAATGACTTTCCCCAAGGAACCCATAGTCAATTCGCTAAAAAAAGTTTCGAAGCTCCATACAAAAATTCACAAAATAGGCTAATGAGCTAGCTGATTCTTTTGTATGAAGAGTTCAACATTTTTTTGCGATTTCAGCAAAATTGTAGAACAAAAGTTGTTCAGTTTGATGAGTAAAATCCTCAGTTACGGGACATACAGTTTTACCATACCAGTTTTGTGATACCTTGTATAAATGCCCTAAACAAGCCATTTTCCTCTTCTTTACAGTTACTTTTACTTCGTGTTTTTTATTGTGCATTTCCATCTCATTTTCATTTTCTCTGTCCAAGATTTTTTTTTTTCAAACGCATTCTTTTTACTGTTGATTTATTTAAGGTCCATGCATCCAGGCCAATTTATCAATATTGCTGCGTCCGAGCAAAAAAACATCTGCGCACTAGGGATTCGCTCACTTGTAGACAGTGAGCAACTTATTGATTCCAGAATCTTATCTAAGTCTTGCCGCCAAATATCAATGTTGATATCATTGGTGTGTTTCGGCATGAAGATAAGATAGCCAGTTTCCCCATTGCGTTGGGGAATCTTGGTAAGCCCGCTTCCATCTTCGGCAACATCGTCACTTACCACCAGGTGAGATGTTGTCAAGGGTTTACCAATTGTGAATTAAAAAAAAAAAAAAAAAAAAAGAAGAAAGCCCGTACACATGCACTGGGGTAAACAAAATGTGTTGTGGTCACGTGGTTACCTTTGCTAGATTGTCACTGTGTTATTTTACAGTTTTATTAATACGAGCATGGAGTGTCACTCTATGTCTTTCCACAAGACCCTTAAGTGTTACAGGGTGCACTACACATGGCGTCCTGCTCCCACATTTTCTTGCCCTGTGGGTAGCATCTGTTTGATATCGGTATAGCGTTATTAACCTATTCAAATGCTTTCATGTAGAACATGCTTAAAATTATAATAAGCCTTTTTATTCTGAATTTCTCAGTTGAGTATGAAAGTACTAGAAATGTTCTTGTAGTTTTTTATAATATATCCCGAAGCTCAGTTTGCCTTCTGGCATAGGCCTCCTCTAACATTTTCCATTGGGACCTATCCCGCGCTACCCTTCTCCAATGATGTCCAGCCGTGAGTTTTAGGTCGTCTTCCCATCTTGTTTGTTGACGTCCTCTACTTCTCCTGCCATCTCTGGGATACCAGTCAGTGACAACTTTGCACCATTTCTCTTGTGGATCGCGTAACATGTGACCTGTCCATCACCACTTTTGTTGGTCAATCCGGCTTGTTATATCCACAACTTTGGTTAAATCCCTTATTATGCTACATCTCACTTTGTCCTGTTTCCTTATTCCTATCATGCTTCTCTCCATGGCTCTCTGACAGCGTTCTAGCTTTTCTCTGTGGTGTTTGGTGAGTGCCCAGGTTTTGCATCCATAAGTAATGACGGTTGCATACTTAGCTCCTTGGATTTCAAGACTTCTTTTAAAGACTAGTATTTTTTCCATCCATTTGCTATTCTTCGGTCAATTTCTTTAGTGGTTTGGCCTTTGTGAGATATTATCTGTCCTAAATAGATGTATTCTGGCACATATTCAAGTGTTTGGTTATCAATTCTTATAGTTACTGGTTCGGAGTTTGTAAGCAGTTTTGATTTGTCTTTGTTCATACATAGACACTCAATGAACATTATAATGTGAGATATTTAAAGGACCTGTTCATGATGAACCAGAATAAAGGTTTAAGAGGGCACTCCTTGAAACTAACAAAACCTCCATGTGCTAGCAACCCCAGAACACACTTTTTGCCGTTTCGAGTGATG
This sequence comes from Coleophora flavipennella, assembly GCA_947284805.1. NCBI lineage: Eukaryota > Metazoa > Arthropoda > Insecta > Lepidoptera > Coleophoridae > Coleophora > Coleophora flavipennella. The sequence goes on along the minus strand of OX369289.1, from coordinate 1,595,175 downwards.
AAGCTATTGAACTCTCTCCCAGAAACAGTCATAAGTGCTCCAACAGTCAACAGTTTTAAAAACAGACTTGATAAACATTTTAAAACACAAGTGCAGTGATATACACGCATCAGCTCTTAAAGCTGCTAGTGTATTAATCAAATAATAATAATAATAGGCCTACTTTCATGCTTTCGTTGTTTAGTGATTATATCATTTTATTTAGGTGCGTTGGGTTTTCCTCGAATAAGACTATATATCATCTGCAAATCTTAGGTGGTTCAGTTTTACACCTTGCACGTTGAGACCATATTCTTTCCAATTTAATTTACGGAAGATACTTTCCAGAGCTGCAGAGAATAGTTTTGGTGAAAGAGGGTCTCCCTGTCTTACTCCCCTCTCGATCTTAAACTTTCTTCCCAATGTTTCTAGTTGGATCCTCGCTTTGCCATTCAAGTAGATGTTCTTTATAACATTGATGTAAATTGGAGGTATCCCCTGCTGCTCTAGGCTATTTCTAACATGCTTAAAATTAGGTCTTACATAAATAATAGGATAGAACAGTATCTTGAGTGGTGACTGCCACAAAGAAGTAGCATAGGCACTCAATGGAGCTGGTGAAGGTCACAGGAAGCCGCTTGATACAGGCAGCTTAGGACTGAAGTTGGGATGCACATAACTAGGCTGTCACAGGAGGAGAGTAGAGTATTTTCGACAGTATAATCATCAAACCTAACAAACCTGTTTTTGGATTTAGTATGGCATGGCAGCCCAGTTATGTGCACCCCAACCCCGGACTGGTAATGGACGTTTTAATGAAATGGATAATGCGATAAGTACTCACATATTCAACAAGTATGCCCGAATCAGGGTGGACTAAACTGAATCTATCTATCAATTCTACTTGCATCACTGGCTCTGGCAGCTTGTAAAATGTAAGCTCTTGGTTCTTCACCAAAAAGTTCCAATATCTCTGTTTCAGTTTGTCCGTAATGGACGCAGCCATGTGTTTTTCTACCAGCTTCCATAATAAGTCCAGGCCTATTCCTTCTAAACCTTGCAAGGCTACTTCATCAATGAGAACTTCCTTGAAGTTAAATGAGCACTGTGTCTGAATATCACTCTCCATTTTTTGATGATGAACCTGACAAAAACATGGAACCACCAATACACTTGATCAATACTATGTACTGTTATTTATTTTGTAGCAACTTTGATCAGATCCACAGAACACTATTACTCCACAAGGGAGGATCAGATCAGTCATAAGCAGGCGGTGTCCACTAAAAACGTACTAAAAAAACGTAGTTTATTATATTCGTTTTGGTGTCCACCACAGATCACTACCAGCAGGCGTAGCATGAGGTCCATTTTGTCTACCCACTAATGTCAAATGTAGACTTCGAAGCGCGACAAAACGGTTGTATCTCGACACCGAGCATGGCCCTCGCGAGTTAAGACTAGTCGCGCTCTCATCTGTCATTTGTAGAGAGTGTGTAGAGATTTTTATCGCGTGCCGAGCATGAACGCACCGGAATAGGCTAATTTTGACGTTTGATTGAAGACATATATGTCGGCACCCCTTTGAGGTATCGACAAACTTCTAGCGACTGTTTATAGACTTTTTGTGTTTTATTATTGTTTTATCATCAAATAACAAATTAGGTACTTACTTTTTCCTTTGCTTAAATCTCAGAAACTTGCACGAAAACCAACGGAGCCAGACAGTCCCCTCACCTCCAAAGAGTATATAATCACTACGTTTGCCCACCTCACAAACAATGGGTACGTTCCACTAAACGCCCGCAACGATTGTAACAACCTCTGTATCGTTCCACCTAAGGCCCGTGGTCGTCGCGAGCGATCGCTCGACGTCATAGATGACGTCACTGTTCGCGATCACATCGCGCCCACTTCGCCCACAAAATATTGGTGGGTCAGAGTGGGCTTTCACCAAAGAGAATGTGGCCTCCCTATTGAAGAAGAGACTCCGGCAAAAATCAGAAGAGGAGGAAGCGCGTGCGTAAGTTTTCATACGCAGTTAAAAAAATCTATAGTATTCAGATTTAATATCGATTATTTATTGAACTATTTACACGAGAAAACAGAAAACTTTCACCATGCCGCCATATTGCGAGCACACAGCGCTCAAGATGTGCGTTCCACCTAAAACATTCGCCTACAACGCCCGCGGACTTTTTCCGTTAGTGGAACGGCAGTTTCAGCGGTCGCGGTCGATGGCGTTGCGGGCGTTAAGTGGAACGTACCCAATAACAGTTGTTTTTGTGTCAAATTATTACATAATCAAGCAAACTTTCATATCTCGGTCTCTTTTTGGAAATACAAACCAAAGAATTTGCGAACAACAAAATAAAATCATAAAAAGATTTGTCGCCTATATACCTGCTATGTCGCCGCGACTTTTTACTCTACACACTCTCTACCTGTGACGGCATGCTCGCACACGCGACAAAAGCCAGTAGAAAGAGATAATTTTCTCTTGTCGCGCGCGACATATGTCTATGACCTCATGCTACGCCTGCAGGCGTAACATGAGGTCCATTTTGTCTACCCACTAATGTCAAATGTAGACTTCGAAGCGCGACAAAACGGTTGTATCTCGACACTGAGCATGGCCTTCGCGAGATAAGACTGGTCTCGCTCTCATCTGTCATTTGTAGAGAGTGTGTAGAGATTTTTATTTTTATCTCGTGTCGAGCATGAACGCACCGGAATAGGCTTATTGACGTTTGATTGAAGACAATTATGTCGGCACCCCCTTGGGGTGTCGACAAACTTCTAGCGATTGTTTATTTTTTGTGTTTTATTATTGTTTTATCTTTAAATAACAAATCAGATACTTACTTTTTCCTTTTTTTTTTGCTTTAGTCTCAGAAACTTGCACGAAAACCAACGGAGTCATATAGTCCCCACACCTCTAAAGAGCATATAATCACTACGTTTGCCCACCTCACAAGCGATAACAGTTGTTTTTGTGTCAAATTATTACTTAATCAAGCAAATTTTCATATCTCGGTCTCTTTTTGGAAGTACAAACCAAGCAATTTGCGAACAACAAAACAAAATCATTTAACAGACTTGTCGCCTATCAAACTGCTATGTCACCGCGACTTTTTACTCTACACACTCTCTACCTGTAACGGCATGCTCGCACACGCGACAAAAGCCCGTAGAAAGAGATAATTTTCTCTCGTCGCGCGCGACACATGTCTATGACCTCATTCTACGCCTGCAGTGGGTGGAAACTCTCTAAGAACAGTTTAGAACGGTGATTTTATATGAAATTGGTGCCTTTTGCTGGTCAGTGCGTCGGTGTTGCCACAAGAAAGACCTACACTTCGAAATAAAAAGATAATTTCAAAATAAATCTCTAAGTCAAATCATATTTTTTTGAATAATGATAATTTTTTATTTCTCTAATTCGTTTTGTGTAATATTACGTTACACAATACACATATATTTTTTAACAACAGAAACACTTCTGATTACAATGCGAGTAACAACTAAAAATATAGGAAAATTAGAACTTCCTTAATTTACGGTATGGCAATACCACAAGAAAATGGCGTTTGTTGCTGAGCGGATTTTCTTGTGATTTTTGTGGTTTTAATGCCATAACTCTCCGATATTTACGTCGAGTTGAGCGCTTGCTCCTCCGTAATATCGTCGAGGTTTTGTGAATTTGTGCAATAGTTGAGATAGGACTCGTTTTTTGCTTCACGAGGTGGTTGTGCTGGAGACAGAGACTCAATATTTGTGCGTTTTTCATACAGAAATCATGGCAGGAAATCAAGTTCAAGTTCAAGTTCAAGTTTATTCGAAAAACAATTTAAATTGTGTACGAATTACATAAAAATATAAATAAACATAGCATACAAACAATTCAAAAACTAAACGAAACTAAAGTACCTACATAAACTAATCCTAATGAAGTATCACATTGTACGATCTAATTATGAAAGAGTAAAATCTTCAATGCAATAGCAACACTTGTCCAAAAGAAGTGCCTTTAGTGCGCTTTTAAAAACATGAATGCGTGACTCCAATTTTAATTCAATAGGCAACTTATTAAAAAGCAATACTGCTTGATTTCTTGCGGAATGCGTTACAACTCTGAGTTGTGGTTTAAATTTGTTCTTAAGGTCTTTTCTCCTTGTTTCGAACCTTGCCTGCATCTCAATTTCAGATTCATAATTTTGTCTATTTTTTAATACGTCTGTCAGAAGGACTAAAATATAAAGACTGGGAACTGTTAGTATTCTGAATTTTTCAAAGTATTCCTTACAAGATTCCCATGGAGGAATACGTGCTATAGTTCTTATTGCCCTTTTCTGAATAACAAATGCTCTATGTATGTTATATTTGTAGCTGTTGCCCCAAAACCTTATGCTGTACCTCAGCTTTGACTCAACCAGAGCATAGTAAACCAGTATTAAGTGATCAGTTCTCAATTCATTTCTTAAAGTGCGCAAAGCATAGCAAGCTGAGCTTATATGGTTTTCAATTGCGATAAGTTCAACCTTCCAGTTTAATAAAGAGTCCACGTGGACGCCGAGAAATTTTACAACGTCTGCCTGAACCAACGTGTCATTCATTGTTGATATATGTAAGTGTTCTTTTTTATTTTTTGTAGTTGTCTTAAATAGCATAGCATTTGTTTTTTGAGTGTTTAAATGTAAGTCATTGACAGAAAACCACCGCTCAAATAAGGACATCGTTTCATTGCATACATTTTCAAGATCTTCTATCGTTTTTCTTGATAAAATAGCATTGGTATCATCTGCAAATAATACTATTCCGATTTCTGGTAAGGCGTCATACATATAGTAGAGCATGTCATTCATAAATATAATGAAGAAAATTGGACCCAAGACTGATCCTTGAGGTACACCCCTGGATACTTTAACCATTTTAGATTTTACACATTGCTCATTACCACTGTCATCAATGTCCATGATCTCGACAAATTGCTGCCTGTTTGTCAAATAAGATGTAAAAAGCTTCAGTTCCATATCTCTAACCCCGTAGTGTTCTAGCTTTTTTAACAAAGTTTCATGATTAACCATATCAAAAGCAGCACTCAAGTCCAGGAATACTCCACCAACCTTATCCTTTCTGTTAAGCCTTTGCATTATATCGTCCAACAGAGTATCGATAGCCTCCGACGTACCTACACCTCGTTGGAATCCAAATTGTCTTTGGTGTAATAGTTTAGAATTTTGCAGGTGGCATACAAGTTTGTCTTTAATAATGTTTTCAAATATTTTTGATAAGGTAGGTAGTAGAGAAATGGGGCGGAAATTACCAATATCCGCCTTTTTATTCTTTTTATTTTTATGAATCGGTAGAACAGAACTTGTGAAATCTGTGGCATACAAGAAAGGCATTTGGGAAAGTTGAAGGCTTTGTGGATTATGGTGACAAGGATGGGAGAAATGCACAATTAGCCGATCATACATTAGTTTTTCTTCTACAAGGCATGAGAAAAAAATTTAAGCAGCCTTTGGCATTTTACTTTGTCAAAGGAACGGTTTCCTCACAAAAATTATCAGTTTTAATAAAATAATAATAATGGAGGTAAATAAAACTACATTTAAACCAATTGCCACTGTGTGCGACCAGGGTCCAACAAATATGGGTGCCCTTAAACATTTGAGAGAATGGCAAAATGGCGGAGACAACTATTTCGAATTAAATGGGCTTTTTTTTAATATATATGATGTGCCCCATCTTTTCAAGTCTTTGCGAAATAATTTTTTAAAACACGGCACAATTGAAATGGAAAACAAACAAGGCAAGTGGGCACACATTCAAGAAGTTGAAGAACAAAATAAGTTCTTCTTATATATAAGCAAAATAACATCAACGCATGTACAACCCAAATATAGGGCATAAATTCGTGTGAAATACGCCGCTCAGATTCTGAGTCATACTGTGGCAGTTGTCCTAAAATTGCTTACAAAAGCCAAAGAAAATGAACATCGTTCAAAAGAACTCTCAGATACAGGACTCATAATTGAAGACCGCCATAATTGAAACCGCCTCTTTGATTTTACGAATGGACCATCGGGGCCTGATGATGTAAAAAAACGATTGAGAGAGAATGTGGGTTATAAAACTGAACATATAAAAGTATGGTCAGAGTTCAGAAAAAAGTTATCAACTTAATTTTTTTTGACAACGAATGGCTCCCCAGCTAGGAATGTTAAGTGCGTTGAAGGTTATATAACGACCTTAAAGTCCTTACGAGACCTGTGGGATTTAAAAAAAAATGAAAACGACTTCAAGTTTCTTAACCTGAGACAGTTAAACCAAGACGGGTTAGAAAATCTGTTTGGCGTCATAAGGCAGCACAGTCCTACAAATAGACATCCAACATGTTCATCTTTCATGGCTGCTCTTAAAACATCCGTAATCTCTGGAATGACGGCGCCTCACAGCAGAAGTTCTAACTGTGAGGAAGATCACCAGAGATTACTCACTGACTTTCACGATATAATCTTTGGTGAACCAGGACAACCAGAGGCTGCGGGCATGACAGAAAAAAAACGTGACATTCCAGAGGAAGTAGCTGAAGATTTGGATGTTTGGCCTATGATAAGCATTTCAGACGATGAATTTGGATTTGCTGATATTGAGTCCCAGCTCATTGAAATTAAGGAACAACCCATAGTATATGTAAGTGGGTACATTGCGTCAGTTTTATTAAAGAAACAGAGGTGTTTAGCTTGCAAAAAATGCTTATCTTTAGAGGATCCTGCAGAAAATCCAACTTATGAATTGATAAGACTGAAAGAATGGTGAAAAGAAAAAAGGTCTTTAACCTACCCAACTTTGAATTTATGCCATGAAGTGGAAAAGGCCTTAAAGGTTTTTGAAAACGATGTCATTCCCTATATGCCCAATTTAAATATTTGTCAATGGACTGTGACTCTGTTGCTTGCAAATTGTGATGTCACATGGATCTGCTCTGCACATCAAATAGAATTGGCAAATAGCATGTTTTTTAAGTTAAGTTTATTATTTATTAGACGACAATGCCAAATAATAAATGTCAACTTAGCGTTGAAAGAAGAAAATTTGGCTGACGCCAGTAGAAAGGGCAGCAGTACGGCGTAGCAAAATAATTATAAGTGTAAAATACGAACCTGTAAATGTGCGTCGAGGCGAAGCCGAGGCACACATATGTAAGTCCATCAATGCCTAGTTGTGGCCAAGGCTTGTATAGTAGGTACTTTTCTCAAATAATGCGCGGAAACTAATATGTAGTACTTACATTTCTTTCGATTTTGGCGGCAATAAGTTTTCTTTTACGGTTCTTATCACCTCTTAAATTTCAGGCGGAGTTAAAGTAAGTTATTACACTCATTGTTTTAACAGGAACTCATTTTGTCAAATACAATTACTTTTCAAAATCAACGACGAACAATTATAATTTTTCAAGCGCCAAAGTGTTCATTTGTTTTTTTTAATAAACAGCTTTCTATTTGCAAGTCAGTTCGAAATTTAAATAAAATCTTTGATAAGTTACCTCCTTGTTTCCATGTTTTGGAGTAAAAGATCGTTCTATTTTTAAATTACACGACTGATATTATTTTACATAGTTATTTATTTGGCCGCTAAACACGACAGATATGGATTTTCATACAACTTTTGTCGACCGCTACTCGCATGTATTTGGCCAGTACAGCAATTTCGATTTATCTCGAAGAAGGTTGTCAAAATAATATTCAAATTTCCAAGCATGTTTGAGAAAAAATATTTAACACCTGTATGATCAAGTTCTATATTTATTTACCCTCTCAGTTCTTACAATCTAAGTTTCAGGTGGCATTATATAAAATCGTATAGACGAAAAAAAATATATTAGAACGATGCTTCGTATAAAAAAAATAACTATCCCTAGACAGTATTAGAAGTGTATATTTTGTACATGATAGCATTCATTAAAGTTTTTGATAATTTGCATGTTTTTTATGTAGTTTTATGTAACTACCTGATTCAATAAATAAATTACTGTCTTAAAACTGCACATACGGATATAAAAAAAATATCAATATCGATATTCATCGTTTTAAAGGCGTGTAGATGTCGATAGACTAGGAACCTCACTATGCAGCTGTACCCAAAAAAAAAGAAGTGAATCTTACTTGTTGGCAGTCACTTCATACAACCTGTTGCCAGCAAAAACGAGCAAAAAAATCATGTTTTTTGTATGTAAGCCCCTTAAATATTTGTTTTATTTAAATTAAATTATTTATTTTTAAAGTGAATTTAGACATAACTAAATCTTTTGGCTGATATGATGATATAACTAAATATTCTGTGAACATTTCAAGCGTCTACCTGATGCCGTTATCAATTTAGAGCAAAAAAGAGCAAAAAAATCACGTTTGTTCTATAGGAGCCCCCTTATATATTTATTTTATTCTGTTTTTGAGTATTTGTTGTTATATTAGTAAGGTAAGTATAGTAGTAAGGTAAGTAGTTTTAATTTTAAATTTTATTCACATTAGGTAGAAACGGAACTTTTGCAGTTTGTTTTTTAAGCCAAGATTAATTAAGTTCTATTTTTTCAGCTTGACTTCAGCAGATGATCTTACAGATGACGAAACGTTTTATGGTGATGAATAACATGTCAAGATGTTTTTCTCATACTTTTACGTTTGAATAATTACTCGTAAGTAACTCGGTTATTTTTTTCTTTTAACACAGCCATTTTCTTCCAAATCTTCTTCTGCATACCTTAAATGGCATAGCAAGTCTTTATCAAGGTTTTTTCCGTCATCCTAGCCGGAAATATCCCCGGAAATGACACCCTAATTAAATATTTAAAGGGGCTTTCATACAAAAAACGTGATTTTTTGCTTGTTTTTGCTCGATATTGATAACGGCAACAGATAGATGCTTCAAATATTCACAGGATATTAAGTTATATATTTACTTTAAAAATAAATAATTAAACTAAAATAAAACAAATATTTAAGGCGGGCTCCCCTACAACAGACATGATTTTTTTGGTCGTTTTTATAGTTAATGGTACGGAACCCTTCGGGCGCGAGTCTGACTCGCACTTGGCCGGTATTTTAAGGTTATTTTCGTCATCCTAGCACGAAATATCCCCGGAAATTACACCCCAACGACTAAAATCTTTCAAAAATTTTAAATCTTTCAAGACTTGAAAAATGTGTAAAATCAGCCTAATAATAGTAATATTTAGCATACTGAAAGTCATTTTTGATATCCCAACCCTCAAGAACCCTAAAAACGACACCCATGACGTCATAATTGATTTCGGAAAAAATAATCCCTAAATTTAGACGCCATTTTGAAAATTGGCGCCATTTCAAAACCTAAGGGACGGAACTCTCGGCTCTGCGACTAAAATCGCTCTTATAGGAACAAGTGTACGAAGTGGCACAATTCTAATATGAATTGCCGTTTTATCCCCCTAACCGCTCCCACTATAATCAATCACCGCGAGTTAGTACCAGCAACTGTTTTGTTCTGTAAAAATCGGGACATGCCGAAGACACTTGTTTTTTTTTTGGGTTCACTCTTTCCGACTTACAAAAAGCGCGGAAAAGGCAAAGGTTACTAAGACCATACAGCCAGGTCTGACGTATTTAAGCTTCCTTAGCTTTTGGATTTGTAATGCTAGTGCCGGTGCATTACAAATCTTCTCTGAAGTTCTTGACAGCATTTGCAGCAGCTACATTCTGAGGTGGAACACCCAGTTGCTGTAAGGCGTCTATAAAACTGCACCTAGAGCAAGTTGGGTTCTCACGTCCTCCTTCGTTTTATTTTCTTGTTCTCCACATTGCTCACGTGCACTGGACGATTTTCTCCAAAATGCACCACTTTTTAAACAAAATCCCAGCAGAAAATAATGAAATTTATTCACAATTGGTAAGCCCTTGACAACATCTCACCTGGTGGTTAGTGACGATGTTGCCGAAGATGGAAGCGGGCTTACCAAGATTCCCCAACGCAATGGGGAAACTGGCTATCTTATCTTCATGCCGGAACACACCAATGATATCAACATTGATATTTGGCGGCAAGACTTAGATAAGATGGTGGTAGCTAGCCAGGCGGGCTTAGAAAATGCCCTACCACCAACCAAACCGAGTCTTACAATTGACCCCGCCGGGAATCGAACCCGCGACCTCCTGTGTAAAGCCAGTGAACTTTGCCTCTGAGCTACGGAGGCGGTTGTTTTGCCAAAGCACGTTCAGAATCACGCAATCACATCTTTGTTCGGACCGTTCCAACACTCCAGCTGGTAACAATGAGGTCACTACAGCCGTGGTAAATGGAGTTCCAATGGATGTGTTAATTGATTCTGGTGTTTTTACCGTTTCGGTAATTTCATGTGATGTTTTAAAGTATCTGCAATGTCAGCCTATTCTAGGTACTGTCTATTAAAAGGTGATAGTGATAAAGAAGTAGTCGCGCCTCAGTTACTGTGGAAGTCAGTGACATTTCTATTTTACTTACCGTTAGGAAACACACATACTTATCGTTAGGAAACTTTACATTAAGGCAGTAATCCTAAGATATCACAAAAATGCCCTCGACACCAATATCTCAGCTAGTAGGTCGCGACAAAATCTATGGTTAGTCCCCCATACTAGAACCGCCTTTGCAATGCGTTCCTTTGCTTTTCGTGGACCTTTTTTACATACAAAGATCTAAAAGTCTTGGCGTGCTCAAGATATTCATGCAAGAAAAAAATTAAGGACTGGCTACTTAACTTGGACTACTTTTCAGCTGAAAAATTAATTATACCTTAAAATTAGACAGTTTCATGTACAATATACAGAGCAGATACATACAATCATTCTCTCTGTCTCTCTCTCTCTTTTACACACCCACATACACCACCACCAGTTGTTTAGTGTTTCTCTTGATTTTGTTTACTTTTCTTTTTTTTTTCTTTGTTTATATTTGTTGTTGTTTTGTATGTTGTTACTTTTTTAAGACCGGGGAAGAGACTAGCACCCCCGACACAGGGAATCCTAGTGGAGGTTCTAGAGAGCCCAATTCAACGACAACATACCGTTGTAATATTTATGTTAACAATTATCAACAATAAAGAATTATTTATATTTATTGAAGCTGACTTGGTCGTATTGCCGTTTTCATGTATGAATACGTCAATCATAATACATTCGTACCGACGTATTGCGATGGAGTGACGTACGTTCGAACGAAGGACAGACAGTATCTTGCCAGTTCTGACAAGCCAACTGTGTACGCCAATAACGTTCAGTCGAGTGACAACATTAACACACCCATTCAGGGGAATGAACGTGAGGCTTTAATGGATGTGATTAATGAGTTTTCAGAATATTTATTTCGAGTTCCGCTGCAACTACGGTCAAAACGAGCGAGATGGAAATTAAGTTAACGAGTCCGACCCCAGTAATGTATAGGCCGTACTAGCTTTTTTTGGTAGAGAAACTCAAGGTGCGCGAGATAGCTAAAGACCTTTTAGATAAGGGGATAATTAGAAGAGTATGCGAGCTCTATTATTTTAGTTAAGAAGCTTGATAGCTCATATAGACTCTGTGTTGACTTTAGGGCGCTTAATCGCATAACAGTCATAGATCGGTATCCGCTCCCTTTGATTGATGACTATATCGATAAGCTAGGTAGGTTTGAATACTTTACAAGTCTTGATATGGCCACTGGCTTTCACCAAATTCAAATTAAGGAAGAGTGCACGCATCTAACGGGATTTTTGACTACTGAAGAGCATTTTGAATATTTGTACTCACCAATGTATACCAGTGCATAATTAATGATAGACTGCGTAGTTTTATGGATGAGGGCAGCGTGTTTGTCTACGTTGATGACGTGCTGTTTTTGAGTAATACTGTCTCAGAGGGCATCATACTGTTGGGTAGAGTATTGAGAACGCTCACCGAGACAGGTTTTAATAAACCTAGTAAAGTGCTCCTTTTTAACTAAGGAGGTTGAGTATCTGAGGAAAGTTATAAGTAGGGTTCAGAATAGACCGAGCCATATAGTGGAGTCCTATATCTAAAACAGCACCTTCCAATTCAGACACGAAGGGATACTTTCCATAAGGAAGGATCCGAACTCTCCCCGACATTGTACACACTGTACACCAATAACATCCCCATCCCGCAAAAAGGCATACAGCTTTCCCTCTTTACACGGACATTTAACATTATTTTAGTAATGTCCATGTTCATTTTAAGACCCAATTGTTGAGAGACTTTACTGAGGCCATCAAGCATTGTGCTTAGGTCTTCCATAGTCTCAGCCTTGACCACGATATCGTCAGCGAATCAGAGGTGGGTTATGTACTCGCCGTTGATATTGACGCCGAATCCGCTGTCCACCCCAGTCCAGAAGCTTGAAAACATGTTCCAGGACAGCAGTGAACAGTTTCGGAGGTATAACGTCTCCCTTTCTCACCTCTCGCTGCAACAGGATAGGTTGCGAGTTCTGGTCCTGGAGGTGAACTGAAATGGTGGCGTTTTCATACAGACACTTCAATACCTCGATGTATCGATGGTCAATTTGGCACCGCTGGAGAGACTGTAGTACAGCCCAGGTTTTGACTGAATCAAAGGCTTTCTCATAGTACACTAACGCCAAGTGTAGGGGCTGATTGTACTCTTCAGTCTTCTGTAAATCTGCCGCAGCATATGTATGTGGTCTATGGTACTAAAGCCTTTTCGGATGGCACTGTTGTAATAACTTAACCTTTTTTTTCGATTTAAACATACTTAAAATTTGGTTTATATAACTTTTAGTGTACCAAATTTTAGGAGAGGTATAGTGTAGCGACATGTACTACTAAATATTTTTATTTGCGCTTTGAAAGCATTTAGCGAATGCACTGTGCAAGGCTCGCCAGTCGTTCCCGGCCCGCGTCTCGTTATAGACCTAACCTCAGTACAACCTTCTCTCTGTAAAATCATTCTTTTAAATTTTAATAAATTCGGACTTTCGTGAACTGCAAACTTGGTCACTTTTATCTTCTCCACGCAACCTTCATCTATCGTACAACCGTACATAGCCACCACGTAACACTGACATACGCAGCCCTCGTCTATCTATACGCATGCGTCCAAAAGGAACATGCACATGATTCAAGTAGTACAAAACCTGATCTGCGTTGAGCACTGAACGCCCACTGGCACACTTGTGCTTCAGAAACACACACCTACACCGACAATTGGACTTACCGACTACTCAACATTTCATTTAAGGCCTCTCCGAGAACTTCATTAAGGCCTCGGAGGCGCACCCTAATCCGTTAATTAGAGGGGCAACGGATTATACCCCGCCTCTCGAACTATCTAGCTGCATGGTCCAAAGACCAAGTCACGTACTGTCTGATCTTCCTAACCAAATTTCAGCCGACCTGACCTGCCTACTGGCGGCTCGGGAAGGAACCTATAGTGTCAATCTTCAGATGACACAACCCCCCCCACTAGCACAACAAATGCAACCCCGTAAGCGGTAGCTCCCATCTGGAGCACCGTTGCGCGCCCCCCTTCCCAACCTGGTTTCAAGGCCCCACGGGCTAAAGCCAACAGCAGGTGGTGTTTAGTGGGTAGTGTAGCGAAAACTCTTTAGCCACAAAACTAAGCACTCCTTAAGATTTCCGTCTTCTTTATTTGGATCAACTAAGACTTTTTGAAGTAATTTTATAGAACGGGCGTTAAAAATTCGAATGCGGTTGTCAAGGTTTTTTTTGAATGTCTCGTAAAAATGGTCGTGGTAAATTTATAGTTTTGTTGGTAAAATTATTGTACAGCTACTTAATTATGGTTAATTTTATTTCTGTTTAAAAACTGTGTGCAGAGGCCCTCGTTGCGTTTTAGAGGTGAGTGGTTCAATTCGTTAGCGTGCTTGGTGCCGCATAGTCGAGTAATCTCGGTCACTAATTACTTTGTAGGCTGTAATCTACCGAACAAACCGGTCCAACCCTACGCTAAGAGAACACCTACCTAGTCGGCGGTTGTGGTCCTGCTTGGGTATACCAGGAGCCACCTACTTACCACAACCTGGTCACCGAGGTCAGCGGGTCTTTGTCCTGTCTCGCCCATCTGACAGGATTTAAAGGGAAGTAACCCTTATATTTATTGTTCCCGCTCGCTACCCTCCGGCTCCATCACCAGCGGGACGTAGCCAGTCAATGTTCCGTACCAATTTTCCTGGGCTGCGGATCTGCCTCCAAATTGTGATTTTAAAATTATGTTAATTTAAGTACTGTTTAAAGTGCCGCGGGGCCATTTTTTATAACCTCACCTTTTAAGTAGTGTTTAGGTTGTCTCGGGGTTATCCTGTTACATCCTAGTATTAAGCAGTGTACTGAACGGTATATGGTGTTTTTAAAGGGTTCTGAGGAAAAGCGACGTAAGTACGTTGTTTCTTCCGGATTACAACTAAATTTAAAATTATTTTTGCGGTTAAGTTTAACCACCTCAGTGGCGTAATGGTTAAGTCCATTAGCTTCACATCAGGAGGTCGCGGGTTCGATTCCCAGTGGGGTCTAACTTTGTAAGACTTGGTTTTCTTGGTGGAAGGGCATTTTCTAAGCCAGCCTGTCTAAGTACCACCATCTTGTCTAAGTCTTGCCGCCAAACATCAATGCTAATGACATTGATGTATTCCGGTTTGAAGATAAGATAGCCAGTTCCCCATTGCGTTGGAGAATCTTCGTAAGTCCGCATCCATCCTCGGCATCATCGTTACTTACCATCAGGTGAGATGGTGCCAAGGGCTTACCAATTGTGAATTAAAAAAAGTCGTTGTGTATAGACCATTAGGAGCCTTAAATTAATGAAGAAAGTTCTACCGCTAGCGATGATGTCTTTTGATTGAAAGTATTATTTAATGTGGAGAGGCGTGATGATACGAAACCCTAGGTGCACGGGTTCGACTCGCACTTGGCTCATATTTATTGTCTTCTGTGGTATCTACATAAATTAAAAACCAAGCATGTTTCAATATTTTTTATTTACTAAAGAAAAGGAATACATTTTATCCTTTGCTAAAATATTTAGCTCAATATTAATAATATTTAAATGAGAAAATGATCCTGTTAACAATGAAGTGTAAAATACAAAATCGCGCCGTAAAAATACGAGTACCTAGTACATACTTCATATTCAGCAATTAGCAAACCATGTTGTTCTTCTATTTGTACCTAGTTTGCAAAAAATGCACTCTACAAATGAAATTTTGGGCAGCAAGTGTAAGCAGGCCATACACGATACGCCTCCTGTCTGTGACATCGAGAGATACACGGACGGGACATTTATTTCGACCCGTCCCAATTTGTGACCAAAATTAACATTATGACTGTACCTCCCTTCTAACTCCCTTAATTTCCCTTTACCTTACTTAAACCTCTTAACCCCCTTTTTTTCCATCACGTATTTTATTAACGCGCTATGAAAAATTACGCCCGTGAGAACAGGGCCTTCGCCGTATCCTTCCTGGGGTCCGCCACTATGTACTTTGTGACCTCGGCGCTTAGAAAGTGGTATGTATGAAGCAAGCCCCCTGTTTAGCCTAGTAAATGAACGATTTGAGGTTGCACTAAAGACACGGTAGTAAAATGGTTTGGATTTAATCCAATTGTTAATTTATTTTTTTTATTTTTTTTCTGGGACAAATCACACATGGTCATCTGGCCCCAAAGTAGGATTCCCTGTGTTATGGGTTTAATTAGGTATGAATTCATGAAAATTTGGCTTTCGACTGTAATAAATACTAAAATTAGTTTTTTTTAATTATACCTAACATGCCTATGTAATCAAAACTTACTTTTTAAAATGTGTAATTTATGTTTCCTGTGTACAATAAATAAATAAAAAAAAACTTCGGAAATTTGTATTGATCTATCGATTGTGACCGGGGAATATTTTGAAAATATTTACAACGTAATGCTTCTTAAAGCATTCATAAAGTAAATCGCTCGATATCCATTATTTGGTCACACTTTATTTGAATTTATTGCTTTTTTTAATTAATTAGGCCTACTCAATAACGGGGATTCTTGTCAATTTTAATTTGTTAGCTATTCGTATATAAATAAAGTTATAAGTGCATTAAATGCAACCCGATCCATAATTCGTAGATTTACTACACTAGTATTTTTCATCGCGAGCCCTTTTTTCCATCACGTATTTTACTAACGCGCTATGAAAAATGCCGACATTAGTCGCCTAAACCGTGAGAACAGGGCCTTTGCCGTATCCTTCCTGGGGTCCGCCACTATGCCCTTTGTGATTACCTATATCGACGCTTACAAACTTGCTACAAATTATAGTCATCTGTGCGTAAAACTATCGTGTATGGCGTGCTTAACACACCTATCGCTGTGCTTGCAAACGGAGTAATTTTAATTTATAAAATTCCTACTTAACCCTATGGAGTGTCTAAAAAGCAAATTAATGCGGTATTTAACAACAGAGTTTTTTTTATTGAGAGTTTAGAATAATGACATGAGATGAGAGTAACTTACGACGATATTAAGTGGTAGGTTCTGGTAGTTTTCACTTAAAATTTCCCCAAACTATCATTAGGTAATGAATTGAAAATGGAGAAAAACTGAACAAACAGTACGATGACTAAAGTATGTTGCACGTATGAAAGTTAAGTATGAAAAGAAGGGTTTTTTGTCAGAACAAAGTTTTTTTTATATGACTTCAAACAGTCATACTTCGCAAAATTAGTGATTTATTATTTTACGACAATCGTAGATACTGTTTATTCAAATTCCACTTGTCAGCTTAAATTGTGCTGTGTGTAGAACAGTAAGTACAAAGGCACGCGAAAGAAACTCACAAAGTATGTCAATGTTTGAGTAGGTATTGAAAATTTGTATGGGAGTCGCCCATACAACTAGAGGTGCAGTTAACTTAGTTAGGCACTTCCTAATAGTTTGTGGTTGATCTTACCATCCGCGGGCTAATTATACTGAGGGCAACACTAAATGTATACAAGACTTATCTAAAGCATGTCCTGTGTCAAGAAAACAGAGAATGTGTGCAGGATAACATATAGAAGGCATAAAATTTGCCCTTAAAAAACAGGAATCCGCGCTTCAATAAGAACAAGAATTGCGCAATAACATAAGAACATCAATTATTTTATAGTTTTGTTTACAATACCTATGAATATTGCAATGATTATTGAAAGGAAGTTTTTCGTATGATACACTACATTCTCTGTTAACTTGCTAATGAAATTTCCGAAGGTATTTAGTATGGCGAACGGTGATCGAAAGGACATAGAAAAATATAACACACACGTCTGGAAGTTGACAAAAAAAGGAATTCCATCAATATTTACACGTTACCGAGTATAGTAGTGATAGATAGTTGGAGATTAACGTGACGTAAATGAGCTATACCTTAGCGTAGGTAAGTACTTTAATAAAAGTTGCGGATCATTCATTATTTAAATACAATCCTCTGTAATTACAGTTATTTCAATATCTTTTAATAAAAGTCTTCAATATCTAACACTAAGGCTTCGAGTTTCAAAACAAAATTAAGCGGTCTAGAATAAATCTACAATACGATACGTTCTATATAATTCTCAATATAATTATAAATCAATAATTTACGCTTATTACAAGAGACTTCTAGGCAGGTTTATGATTACAATTACAAGTTAACTTTACGAGTATAAAAAGGTGGTTCTGTTATTTTAAACATAGAAAGGGTTATTGTACATTTCATCAAATATCATTTTTATGTATTACAAAAACAATGCTTAACAATTCATGCTCAAAAATTTTCTTGCACTTAATATCTAATGCTTACAATTTATTATCTCGACGAAAACTAGTTTTTATTAAAGAACTCGCTATTTACAAGTAGTAGCCTCACTTACGTATGTATGTGTAGTTTTGTACTTACAGACTTTAAAAATGACAGCCGATGCGGATTTGCTGTTCATGAAACGATTATACAGTGTGTAAAAAAAATGGTGTTAGACCAGTTAACTGGGGGTTCTACTCATCATACTGTAATAACTTCCCCAACGGACCCATAGTCAATACTTAAAAAAACAAAAAAAAAATTGGGCCCTCCATACAAAAATGTACAAAATTGCTCAATCAGCTGATCCATTTGTATGAAGAGTTTTTTTTAGCGATTTCAGCAAAGTCATAGAACAAAAGTTGTTCAGTAACGGGACCTACACCAATTTTGTTACACCTCTATATTTAGGTAATTGATTCAACGACTGTAAAAAGCTAATCTCATGTAACATTTTGAAAAGCCTAAAACTTATTTACTTAAATAGGTACACAAAAGTAGGTAATGTTACCAAAAGTTTCACACACATATTGGCCACGATGCATTCTTATGAATTTTTTAAACTGTCAATAGTAAACCAAAAATTAAATAACTAATCAGTTAGCTAGCCGCCAGCCGGAGCAACTGTAACTTATATTAAAATTATCATTTTCAAAGCCTGTAAATTAGGATCAATCGTAGACGGCTCCGTACTAATAAGCATCCCTATATCTTTATGTTTAAATGTATAAATTAAACAATGTGCGTTTATTTTGGTTACTATTTTTTTTTTACAAATTGGCAGTTTATTCACAATTAAAAAAAAACACAATCAATAAAGTTGATCTTATGAAATATCTCTAGGTATACAAATAAATAATTTATACAATCAAAATCATCTCATCTTTGGTATTTTTCAATGTAAAACGAACGTGATCGTGAGTATTATCAAGGCAATATTTAGAATGCCCTCGCTAACATTAGGTAGGTATGGTATATATAAAAATGTGTATTTTCTTTACAGCTATCGGAACCTCTCCTTCGTGTCTATTGTAGGCTACTCTAATGGAAATCTATCTCGCTCTAACTAACGTCAGTCCAACAAAAAAAGAGAAACTCGAGGAATCGTAATCACATATTACAATCCTGCCACTCACGCTTAGGCACCTAAGTCATTACAAATAGAATTGACATTTTCTTTACACGTATTCCAATTGCCAATAATGAGCGAAGTTGAGATTTTGGTATTATTGTACGTTCTGTATGTACTATGAGCGCTAATAGGCTGAGAACGTATAAAGCAAAGTGTTTATACTCCTCACTCTCGCACGATTTTTATCTTGCCATCCCGCTTAGAAAACAGAGGGAGCCGCAAAAGTAGTTTTTAATGAACAAATCGACAATGAGAAACATATTATCCCTCGGTAATATCTTTAAATATTATTTTTTTTAGTGTTTATGTTGATTAATACACATTTGACACACCTAAGTGTAATTTTAAAGGTGATTTTTTATCGAGGAATTATAAACAATCGGGTTTTCTTCAGTCAGATGGTCTAACTTAAGGTTATTTTAGAAATCATAAACCATGCATTCATATAAACCATTAAGAAATTTTCATTTTGCTTTACACCCCCTCTTAATGCCGGTTGTGTCTGGCCCGGATGCTACTTGGTTCAAACAATGGCGAAAATAGTGTGAGCTGTTTAAACTTTGTCTCGAATAGGTCGATGACGCCATTAACGCCAGGCCAGGGTTCAATTTCTACTCGAAATAAATACCAAAACTAACTAGTTTCTTCCAAAAATAAGAGAATGACCGAAATAAAAATATGGAAACACTAAGGCGCTTTGCACACGACGGGGCGACCAACGCACATAGAGGACAAAAAGACCGCGACGACCGCGCCGCCTCCATTTGGTAGTAAAGGATTCCCTTTGTGCTATAGTTGGCGGCGAAATTGACCGGCCCGCCCCGCCCCGACAAAGCGTGCAAAGCGCCTCAATGTCCAATCACGCCAGAGCTCAGGAACGTTTCAAAAAATGATATTTTATTGTTTGGCCCACATTTTTGGAAAAAGAGTCAGAAACGACAGTAAAAAGTGTAAAAAAAAAGAGTCTTGTGTCACAGAATGTACGAGTTTGTGGTACGAGTATGTACACAATGATCACAGTGACGTATTGTAACTTACAATGGCGCACCAACAATCTATATTGGCAAAGTGGCAGCACAGTGCCCTCTTACAACTACATCTATGTCACCCTTATATCACATATAAAAAAAAACTTATGTTCTTTAATATGTGATCTAAGATGTGTAAGTACCTACATAATAGCTAGTTTTATAACATTATCGAATATTTTATCAAAACGATCACTAATAATAATCTAGATACACCCATAAGAAGCACTTCAATGAATGAATAAGTATCAGAACTTTACATAATATCATTTATACACAGTAAATATTTGTTATATTTTGTGTTTCATAATGACGTTGATTTCAACTATTATATTACAGTTAGGTACCTAGGTAGCAGTACTAACGTCACAACACTACATGACCGATTTCGAAATACGTAGATGGCAATATTGACCAGTGTGTGTTGCCAGTGATGACTTACGGAACTGAGACATGGTCTCTTACAATGGGCCTCTTAAGAAGGCTCAAGGTCACCCAAAGGGCAATGGAGCGTGCTATGCTCGGAGTTTTTCTGCGTGATCGAATCAGAAATGAGGAGATCCGCAGGAGAACTAAAGTAACCGACATAACTCACAGAATCGCTAAACTGGAGTGGCAGTGGTCAGGGCACATAGCTCGTAGAACAGATGGCCGATGGGGCAGAAAAGTTCTCGAGTGGCGACCGCGCACCGGAAAACGTAGCGTAGGCAGGTCTCCCACGCGGTGGACCGACGACCTGGTGAAGATCGCGGGAAGCCGATGGATGCGGGCAGCGCAGGACCGGTCGTCGTGGAAATCCTTGGGGGAGGCCTTTGTCCAGCAGTGGACGATTTGTGGCTGATATGATGATGATGAATATTGACAGCCAAAAATGTTGTGGAGTTAGTTACTACTAATTGTAATTAAGTTAGAAATTTAGAATAAGAGAATCACTATACTCTAAGTAGTAACTCTACAAAACTTACTTGTTATCTATGTAAAAAAGCAATTATTATGAATTCATTCCAGTTTTTTCACAATAATTCATTTGATGGAGATAGGGTACGTACGTGTCATTCATCCCTTAGAAAAATCTGCAATGACACTCACAAGTTCACGTCAACTAACTATAGTCATCAACATTTTTACCAACAGAAACTTATAATTTCACCTAAATTATTTGTAAACTATGTAATTATGTATAATCTAAACAATCTACAATTTGTTACATTATTCATCTTACATACATCAATCGATAATATTGTTTCGTCTTTAAAAAAAATACTTATTTTTGTCACATCACTTGAGACCTCATAGAAGAGATCGAAGTATTGTTGTCAGATCACAAGTACGTATATCCATGTCATGGAAGAAGACCTGTATCTTCTAGACGTGACTCGTTAACAAGCATTCGACTATAACCATACTACTCAGTCACTATAATGCAAAACGAACGCTGGTTCACAACTGGGTTTACAACATTTTAATCTAGGCAACTTTCTTGTACGATGTCGATGTCGTATCCGCGAACGGATAACAGGGTTACTCAGTGGAATCTATAACAAAACGCGATTGTCTAAACTATTTGTCGAATAACAATCACTTTCAATGTTCAATTTTGGAATGTCTGATCAGTCCACGTAGTTGAGTCTCGAACGTTCACAAATTAGTGTGGAGACACTGGGTGTAGTCTGGTTCTGGTTGTGGTTGCGGCGGGGCGGTGGCGGCGCGCTAGTTGCGATAGATGTAGGCGCAGGGCTGCGGCGCGGGGGGCGGCGGCGTGGGGGGCCGCTCCGCCGAGGGCGAGGGCGACGAGGAGGGGGGCGACGGCGACGACGACGACGCCGCGCTGCCCGTGCCCGTGCCCGTGCCGGAGCCGCTGCTGCGCTGCGACACTGCACGCAAACGTATTACACTTTAATCGGACCAAGGCCTCCTCCAATAATATTTTTTTCAAGATTCAAGATATTTATTCAAAATAGGTGCAAATTACACTCTTTCTGGTAGTCATAAAATAGTGCATGATTACATAATTTCATTTGTAAAAAATCAAGAAATAAACAATCATTTTAATAACGTCAAAATCCAATCCGAGATTTAAAAATAAATAAACAAATAATGTCATTAGAACATGAAAACAATATGACACGAGATGTTATACATTAAAATTATTGAATGTCGTGAACGCCTTTGACAAGTGTAGGCCAGTTCACACGGACAGCACCCGGTCACGAGTATAGCGCGAGAGTCAGCCTCAGTCAGATTTAATTTAATAATAATGTAAAATGCAAAGAAGGAAGAGACTGATGGACGAACGATTGACTTGCGGAATTGGTCAGTCTCTATAGTGGAAACTCATAGCACAAGTACGTTTGAACCGACTACAAAAAAGGAGGAGGTTGTCAACACAATCAGAATTTAAAAATTTTTGTGTAGGAACATGCCACACCCTGGACACTTCATACAACGGGCCAGAAATGATATTTCATAAAAGGAAGGACGGAATAAACAAAATGACGGCGAAATCCAAACTGTAACCAATCTGTATCAATCTGGGTGACGAGGAGGTGAGGTCGCAATCTAGAGAGCGGCAGGGAGTGTCCATACTGTATGTTAGTATACTTTGACCATGCATAACTTTCAACAGAGTAGTCCGATTTGGATTTATTTATTTTTATTGGATAAGGTATACTTCGAAGTTTGTTACATCTTAATTCTAACGAAATCGGATGAGAAGCTTTAGCGAAATTGTAGTTGCTGCGTTAGCGTTTCAATTATTTTTTAGATCGCTGGTCTAGTCTTCATACAATATTTTTTAAATTTGAGTGCATTTAGTTACACTTCACCTGATGATAAGTGCTAATGCAGCCGAGGATATAACACGCAAGCTCAAATACTGCCTATTCACTCTCGTCTTAAAGATTCCTAAATTATACGAATCGGGAAATACAGCAGCGAATTCCACTCCTCGGCCGTTCACACGACGAACGATGAAGCAGAACGCTTCGTGCGTGTAAGTGGAACATTCTTCTTCTTTTCGAATCGATGGTTTGAATATTGACACTTAGTTACTTTATATCTTACTAGCTTTTGCCCGCGGCTTTGCCCGCGTGGACATCGTTTTTATGACTGTCTTCGAGGGTGAGTGATGCGCGAGCCGCTAGCGGCTCGCGAGCGTGGACATGAGTTTTATCCAGATCCCTCAGGAACTATATCTGGCTATTCTGATTAGCAGTCTATGTCACTTCCCACCCTCTCAACCAATTCTATACAAAAATCACTTCAATCCGTCGCTCCTCTTTAAAGACGCTGACGTGCACGAGCGTTGAAATGAGTTTTCCCCAGATCCCTCGGGAACTATGTCGAGATATGCTAATTAGTAAATTATGTCAGTCAATTATGTCCCCCTCAACCAAATATGTGCAAAAAATCACAGCAAGCCATTGGTCGTTGCGATGTTAGAGAAATTAACCAAAAAAGAGTATTTTTCAGTTCCCTCAGGTACTGCATCGGACTATGCTATTTTTACGGGATAAAAAGTAGCCTATGTCCTTCCCAGTGACACAGGCTACCTGTATGCCAAATTTCATCAAGATTGGTTCAGGCGTTGAAGCGTGAAAAGGTAACAAACAAAGAAACAAACACATTTTCACATTTATAATATTAAGTAAGGATTGGCCCAATAGGTAGCCACGCGTATGCCAGTATCAGTGGCCCCCCAGAGGTCTACCATTGTGCAGGTGTCCGGGCACTCGGGGCAATCCAATAAATGCGTCATAGTTTGTAAGCTGACTCCACATGGGCACTCTTCTCCGTCACAGAAACCCCAGCGACACATATTCTCCCTACATCGGCCAACCTGAGTCCGCAGTCTATTCACAGATTTCCAAATAGACAACGGCAAGTCGCTGCCCGGGGGGAAGGCCTCTCGTTGTGAGATAAAGCTTTCTTTGAAAGGGAAGGTCTTTTTCCATTAACTGGATTTAGCCATTAGCGGGTCATCTTGTGGCTTGGCGTGAAACATTAACGACAAAGAAGTGGACAATATGGGACCAATTGGTGAACTTAGATCACTTTAACCGCCTCCGTGGCGTCATGGTTAGTCCATTCGATTCACACCAGGAGGTCGCGGGTTCGATTCCCGGTGGGGTCATCTTGTAAGACTCGGTTTGGTTGGTGGTAGGGCATTTGCTAATCCCGCCTGGCTAGCTACCACCATCTTATCTAAGTCTTGCCGCCAAACATCAGTGTTAACAACATTGATGTGTTCCGGCTTGAAGATAAGATAGCCAGTTCTCCATAGCGTTGGGGAATCTTGGTAAGCCCGCTTCCATCTTCGGCATCATCGTCACTTACCATCAAGTGAGATGATGCCAAGGGCTTACCAATTGTGAATAAAAAAAACCTAACATCTAGTATAAAAAAAGCGTCGGTGGCTCAACCGGTAACGACTCGTCCTCCTAACCAGAGGTGCCGGGTTCAAATCCGGACGGCCAATGTACCAATGAGTTTTTCGAAACTTACGTTCTCCGATTGCTTTAACGGTGAAGGAAAACATGGTGAGGAAACCTGCACACACCTGAAAAGAAACTCGAAGGTTTGTGTTAAGTCGACCATTCCGCACTGGGCCCGAGTGGTCGACTAAGGCCCGATCGCCCTAATTCGGGGTAGGCTCGAGCCCCCTCGGTGGGGACATACATGAGCTGATATGATGAGGTAGGTAAGCTGACTCACCCAACGTGTGGTGGTGGTGCGTATTATGCTTATGGTGGTGCATCTGGTCGCGCGCGTCCGCCCCGCTTGTTTCTCAGAGGTACACCTTCTTCACTGAGCGGGTGGTGGAGAACCCGTTGTCGTTCCCGCGCCGGTACCCATCGCCCTGCGGTCCGAATATTCCTGCGTTAACTGACATGCATAGGATGACTTGAATATGCGTGCATAATGACATGAGTATGGTGAGGGCATGTTGTTAAATTAGTCGATATGAAATGTCCTTCTGTCGATGAGATAGCTCGTAAACGAATTAGATCGTACGTGTTACGTGTTTGAGATAAACTACGATAACATGTGCTGCGAACTTCAGGACTGGCGCTAGCATTTTCTGCCGGCGAATTCGCATGCCCCGTATGGGGCCGCTCTACTCACGCCAAGCTTGTGGATACAGCCTTAAACGAAACCTGCCGGATAATTACTGGATGTTTGAAGCCGACCCCGGTGGTGTTGCTGTATCCACTGGCGGGCATAGCGCCGCCAGTTGTTCGCAAAACCATTGCAAGCTCGCGAGAGAGGGCTACGTTGGATGAGGACAAGCGGCATCCCCTACATGGGCACGAGCTACCGCCGCAAAGGCTAAAAAGTCGGAAAAGCTTTTTAAAACATGTCGACCCCCTCACAACTCAGCCCTCTCAAGCGAGATGCAACATGTGGCGTGCTCGAACACCGCTTCCTGATCCCTTTGTCCCGCTTTCTGAGAGTCTACCGGCTGGACATGTATTACCATGGCCGATCTGGAAGTCTTTAAATCGACTTCGGACTCAGGTCGGCCGGAGCAAGGAGAACATGTTCAGGTGGGGACTCTCGGAAAACCCAAATTCGGACTGTGTGTGTGGAGCGGTGCAGTCCATGGCTCATTTAGTTTCCTGTCCTGCCTGCCCTGTCACCTGTTCGCAGCAGGACTTAATGGACGCCACAAATAGTGCAGTCGAAGTGGAAGTTCTGGGCCGGAATGATTTGATTTGTCATCGACACGCAAAGAAGAAGATAACATGGCACGCCCCTCCAAATTACTGTGTCAATGTACGCGGTCCCATCCTTACAAATCCTTAAATTAACTTTGTAGTTGAAAAAATGTTATCCCATACATTGATATACGTCACGGTCAGTTTTCCAACTGCAAATGTAAGTTTGTAATAGCAAAAAATATACAGGTGTAACAAAATTGGTGTAGCTCCTCTTAACTGGGGCTTCTGTCATCATACTGAACAACTTTTGTTCTCCGACTGAAATTAAAAAATGCAAAAAAATATTTAACTTCATACAAATCGATCAGCTGATCGACCAATTTTGTGCATGGAATGTTTTGACTATGAGTTCCTTGGGGAAAGTTGTTCAGTATGATGAGTAAAACCCCCAGTTAACGGGTCCTACACAGATTTAAAAAAAATCTGCAATTGGTAATTAATTAATTTTGTTACATTCTGTATTTTCATAATATGATCGATCATATGAATTTTCGGATTTTTCTTTACTCGTGGTGTGGAACCTTTGTTTCTTGCCTTTCATGTTTCTAGGTCAACAGGAAGTGGAAGTAAGGTTTTGATTTATTTGCGAGAATCAAACGAATAACATAAATGGCCTATAAATCTTTTTATTACTTTGACTTAGAAACTTGTTTTTCTTACAGTTTCAAGGAACTCTATACGGTTCGGCTTTAGTGTTCGACATTAATTTCAACTTAATACCTCCACGCGTTCCTGAGAAAAAGGGTCTTGACAGACGGAAAACGAAGTGATCTTTTTTCCTACTGAGTTTCGGAAAACTAAAAATTAAGTTTGTGTACTTAGACGTTATTTTTGTTGTTTGTTGCTATCGCTGAGCCAGAAGAACATTTCAATAATGATTATGAAAGCGAATGATAGTTTTAATTGGTTTTATGGCACTAATAATGACTAAAATAATTAGTGATGTAAGTATATTAAATAACAAAAATGGATAGTGACGAAGATGATGGTACAATGAGACGATAATCACGTACAACAGCAAGCGTGCGGACTGCAATACCTACCAAACATTATAGCTTCGATATTGGTGTTGGTTCAAAGATAGATGGCGGATAGCCAAATTTCAGCCAGCTTAGAATACAGGGTCTTAACAAAGGTATGCACTTTTTTTAACTGGAGCATGTAATCATGAAACTGAACAACTTTTCCCTAGAAACCCATGGTCAATTCGCATTTGTTTTTTTAATTAAAATTATTAAATTGCGCGGAATACGCCAGAATAAGCGGCGTAGGCGGGCCGGCGCGGTCATTGAACTTTGTCAATACGCGGATACCAGCTGGGAGTTGTATCCTGAGCAGTTGATAATTTAATTAAAAAATAATAATTGTGTTTTGACCATGGGTTTCTTGGGGAAAGTTGTTCAGTTTCATGAGTATAAGCTCCAGTAACAAAAAAAATGGGTACCTTTGTTAAGACCTTATATACTACTCATTTGTTCAGTAGTATGCATGCAAAAGTTAACTCTGCACTTATTAATTTTTAATGTAAATATCTAAAGCACTTATTAGTCGATTGATTCTCTCTCCACAGTTTGGTGTCTCGATTGCCTTACCTTGAATTCCTCTAGGATAATCACTACTCATAACTAACTCTTTGCATGCATCTCAAATAGGGAAACCTAGAAGGCATTTATTGGTGTCATTAAATACATAGATTTGTATCTCTTCATGAATCAATAATACTGTTTCAATTAATTTCGTTTCATTCAAAGTTTTGTTCTTGAATGTTTTACTATATATATTGTTGATACTTTTGATTGTAGGTTCTTGGTGGAACATTATATCACTTCTTATTGGTATTTGGTATATATCTACACTAATTGCACAAATTAAATTAAATTAAATTAACTTCGGTGGCGTAACGGCTAGGGCCGCGCCGTCTCCTGTCCGGGAGGTCGTGGTTCGAATCCTGCGATGTACCTACTAATGTGATTTCGAATTTAGATTTCATATGTATTTTTATCCGACGCTCTGACAGTGAGGGAAAAACATCGCGAGGAAACCTGCACACGCCTGCGAAGAATCTCGCAGTTTGTGTGTGAAGTAGACCGACACGCACTGGGTCCGCGTGGACTAAGGCCCGATCACCCTAATTCAAGATAGGCTCGAAGCCCCTCGGTGGGGACGTATATGAGCTGATATGACGAAATTAAATTCGCTGACAAATTATAAACGCAGTTTTAATTTTTTTATGTGGAATTAGTGTAGATATATAGCATTTTATGTGTATATCTATTGTAGGTAACTGTTGTAGTTTACAGAATTAAGTTAAGCGCTTGTACCTCCTAGGACATGGCTACCCAAAACCGGAGGACTACACACACCTTCCAATCAGCGGAATTGCTGCATTGATGCAGCACATCTTCGAGTAGGTTTGGGGTGCAATGGCTATAGGGGTTGACACAAAAGATCCCACTGGGTCGAAGTGTCACTGCAATGCAGCCCCCGCTTACTAAGATAAGATAAGATAAGGTATAAAATCATTTTTCAAAACAACTTTATCCTTTAAATTTACAACGAAACCTTTGAATGAAACCTATCCTACGTCTAGGAAACGTCCACAAAGCCATGCGTAGAAGAGAGAGGGTTACAACTGACATTGACCTGGTGGGAGCGCAGGGTGCCGAAGTTGTCCCGGCGGTACGCGTCGGGCTGGAACTGGAAGAGCGTCTCGTGGTGCGGGTGGTACGGGGGGTGCTTGCGCAGGGTGGCGCGCGGCGACGCCGGCTTCGGCTGAGGGGCCAGCACGGGCTCGGCGTATGTCACCTCTTCCACTTGTTGCAGGAGTTTGGGCTCCGCTTGAATTCTGAAAATAAATAAAATAAATAAATATTCTGGGACAACTCACACATGGTCATCTGGCCCCAAAGTAGGATTCCCTGTATTATGGGAACTAGAGATTGATATACATACTTATATACCTACGTTTAAATACATACATATATAGATATTTAACACCCAGACACAGAGCAAACAAATCTGCTCATCACACAAATGTTTGCCCTCGGTGGGTATCGAACCCACAACTCTCGGATCAGCAGTCAAAAGCAAGATTCAAGATTCAAGGTATTTATTCAAAATAGGTGCAAATTACACTCTTTCTGATAGTCATAAATTAATAAAAACATAATTTCATTTGTGAAAAATCAAGAAATAAACAATCATTAATTAGTTAATAATGTCAAAATTAAATCCTAGAAATAAACCAGATTATATCATTAAAACATGAAAACAATATGACACGAAAAGTTATATACACAATTATTGAATGTCATTGAAA
Source organism: Coleophora flavipennella (assembly GCA_947284805.1). NCBI lineage: Eukaryota > Metazoa > Arthropoda > Insecta > Lepidoptera > Coleophoridae > Coleophora > Coleophora flavipennella. The sequence goes on along the minus strand of OX369289.1, from coordinate 1,566,154 downwards.
CCTTTGACAAGAGTAGGCCAGTTTACACGGACAGCACCCGGTCACCGAGTAAGTCAAATATGTGATTAGGAAAGTTAGCTTGCTTTCAACGCCGGCCCTAGCCCTTGACCAGGGTGGAGCGAGGTTGTCTTTAAGGCCCTTCGGTAGACGCTTCAGAAGAATTATAGTTTATAAACTAGCTTGGAGGCTATTATAGAAGCTCCAAATTCAGATTAAAAGAAGTCAGAAAATAACGATTTTTAAAAATCATATCTGGCAACGCTGCCCCCGCGTCTAAAGAGACGCCAAGGGGCTTTTAGGCGCCCCTTGCCACCTACAGCGCCTAGAGTCTATAGCGTTCGCTCCTCTCGCTCTACTCCAGGGTGCCCAGGGACGGCGCTGCTGGGTCAAAATAGGATGACTATAAGTTACACTCGAACGTCAGGCAATGGATTTACCTACGCCCATATATTGTTGAATCATTATAAGTACTTAGCAATGCAGTACACACTCAAGCTTTAGGGTAAACTGTTTGGTAATAGTACATTGTGATACGAGGGTGGAAAGTAGGTTATAGTTAAACAGCCGGAGGCGAGGGTTTTTAATGACACGAGTTTGGAATAACATAAACACCCGTTCATCATAATAGCCGAAAAACGTACACTGCTGGACAAAGGTTTCCCCAAGGATTTCCATGATGACCAGTCCTGCGCTGCCCGCATCCACATGCTTTCAATCAAATCAGATCTTCACCTGTTTAGTTGCCGATACTGAGTAGCGCTTTCAGAGGACTGCAAACCAATCTGCGTCTTTCTTCCATAAGGTTGCTGGTGAAGTCAGAGATTTTTTTGGTTCTGTTTGAATGGCGAGTTTTAAAAATCTTAGACCCGACCATTTGGACAATTTTCACAAATCTGTCATTATAATCGTCGTTATAGTATCCTAGGTATTCGAAGCAATTGTGCAACTCGAGCTGAAAGCTCTCGGGGATTTGGAGCTGGATGGGCGCTGGTCGAAGCGTAGTCTTTATCAGTCGACATCTTTCTAGCTCAGTCTTTAGATTCAATGTGCCTCTTACCATCCAGTGATCGCTTCCTGTTTTGACTGAATTGATCAAAGAGACATCATTGAACATTAAATTTGTTTCCTTGTCGACAAGATGATGTGAATCTTGTTCTTCGTAACGCTGTTTTGACTTTTTGAAGAAGGAGTTCATCGTAAAGGGCACTCCTTCTCCATAAAGTCGGCCAGCATCTGTTTTTTTACTCCATATTCAAACTGCCCCACTCTCAGCTCACCATCGCTTCGTTTACCCAGTTTCGCGTTGAAGTCCCCCATAACAACGGTATAATGTGTCCTGGTGCTATGTATGACTGTAGAGTTGTCCTCATACATAGTCTCTACCTCGTCATCAGAGTATTCTGTGATCGGGGCGTATACCTGTATGACCTTGATCGAATACCGTTCGGTGATTATGAGTATAAGGTATGCTACCCTTGTTGAAACGCTCACGATCTGGACCACATTGTTAATGAGGGACTTGTGAACGAGAAACCCGACACCACCCTGGGACAGTTGGTCGTCCTCCCGGAAATAGAGCAGGTTTCCGGATTTAAGGATCATGGTGTCCTCTGCCTCTCTTCGGACTTCACATAAATCTAAGATATCGCACCGTAACCTGCTCAATACTTCGAGTTCTGTAAACTTTTCGTCAGTCCGCAGTGTACGCGTGTTTTAATTTGCCAGGGCCAAAGGTCGTTGGGTTTGGTAGCCTGGCATCTGCCGGGGATTCTTCGCACCCGCCGCCCTGCCGTTACTATGACTGCTACCGGAGCCAGGAATAGCAGGGCCGCCGAGAAAATAGGTAAATAAATTAAAATAAATTACAAGTAAACTGCTAAATTAATGATCGAACTCGTAAAAGAAAGTCACGAACGCGTAAAAGAAAGATGCCTATGAAAAATATTTAATTTTCCAATTATAATTGCTTATAGACTCTGAAAGTGAGCCATGTTTAACAACTGTATTGAAAACACTTATTTTTGTCCATCCTGAATGGAATACGAAGCATGGGCACAGTTTTTTTTTAATAACAATTGGTAAACCCTTGACAACATCTCACCTGGTGGTAAGTGACGATGTTGCCGAAGATGGAAGCGGGCTTACCAAGATTCCCCAACGCAATGGGGAACTGGCTATCTTATCTTCATGCCGGAACACTTGACTTGAATGACTTAGATAAGATGGTGGTAGCTAGCCAGGCGGGCTTAGAAAATGCCCTACCACCGACCAAACCGAGTCTTACAATTGACCCCGCAACCTCCTGTGTAAAGTCAGTGAACTTTGCCTCTGAGCTACGGAGGCGGTTACAAACAAAGAGATATTGCTCGAAACAGTTCAGTCCATACCTGTTAATATTCTGCCTTTGCTCAAAATACTCATACTCCGTATCTGGGTACGGCATGTTGTCGTCCTCGTCCTTCTTGCAGCGGCGCCCGCAGATGTAGCCGGCCGCGAAGCCAGCGCCCAGCGCCGCCAGGGCGCCCGCTGCCACGGCCAGGGCTAGCGTCTCTACGGAGTACGCCGCGGCAGGCGGGTCAGCTTGCAACACTTCTGGACCTGGAACGAATATGAAGGTTAGGTGTTGATATTTGATACCGCCAACAAATCCAACTTTGCTCCTGTATCTATAGCATAGCCCGATGCAGTTCCTGAGGGAACTGAAAATATACTCTTTTTTGGTTAATTTCTTTAACATCGCAATGGAACAATGGATTGTGTGATTTTTTGCACAGATATGGTTGAGGGGGTGGAAAATGACATGATTTACTAATAAGCATATCCTGACATAGTTCCCGAGGGATCTGGAGATCTCTAAGGCAGTTATAAAAACGATGTCCACGCGGGCGAAGCCGCGGACAAAAGCTAGTACTTGTATATATTTATTTATATTCATACCTTTGTTTATACAGGGTGTAAACATACCTCTTCCGGAAACATACAGGGGGATCTACTCATAAAACTGAACAACTTTTTTGAAAGGAACACATACTGAATTAAAAAAAAAATGTTGAACTCTTCAGACAAAGTTGGCTGATCAGCTGATATAATTGTATGAAAAGTCCAAAATATTAATAATATGGGTCCCTTGGGGAAAGTAGTTCAGTTTCACTATCATGAGTGGAACCCTCCGTACGGAAGCTCCCGGGAGGGTTCTTTTTAACACGCTTTTATTAGCTTCACTTGTAACTAACTATATGTATGTAAGAAAATCTTGGAATCTTAATTTGACCCACTTGCCGGTCTTCGATTCGGATGAAACTTTGCAGACGCTCTGAGTTCTGATGACAATACATGACTATCTAAGAAACGTCATTACAAATACAATATGGCGGCCTCCCCAAGATGGCGGACTGGCTGTTTGAAATCCACCCCCATGTAAATCTAATATGGCGGACGTCCAAGATGGCGGACAGGCTATTTGAAATGCACCCCCATGATATGGGTATCAAATGAAAGGGTTTGCTGTCAGGAATACGAAAAAATAGTCACGTGACTTAAATCCAACATGGCGGACATCCAAGATAACTACTTAAAGTGTTTACTAAAAGCGTGTTTTTTAGTTTTTTAAACTAATTGATGATTATTACACCCTATATACATAGATCTCAGTACCTTGAGCAGTTCACAAATCACAAAAAATAAAAATAATATGAACTCCCAAACGATAACTTTCCCGCGAGAGCTTCTTACCAAAATAAAATTTGTACCGGAATGTATTTATTTTAGAGTTTTCCCAGACATTTATCTTATTGCATACGTATTGTACAAATCAATATGTGTTCTTGATGGTGATGATGTTTTTTCGTATTTTTTGTATAGTCGGTAAATTTTTTAGGGTTTTGCCGATATCTAAGATATGAATAAGTGTTAAATACAACAAAAATTTTAAACACATCCTTACTTGTGCTATTTTTAAAATAAAAATCTAAAAATAGTTTCCCTTGGCAAATAATTTAAAACCATTAATTGTCATTAATTGATGATTATTAAATATCACTTAGAATTTAAAAACTTTATATGCATAATTTCATCAAAAAAGATCTAACAGTTTCCCTGTAAAATAGGTGAACAGACATATTACATAAACACACACAAATATACACACACACACACACACGCAAATACACATTTTTTTTTCTTGACCCCTTTTTTAGTGTCTATTCACAAAATACATTTTCATCAAAATCTCCAAAACGAATTTCCGAACGATCACATAACTTTATATTTAAAGCTTCGTTGCTCGAAAAAAAAATATTGCTCCCTTAAAATCATGAATTTCAATATACGATAAAAACAACGCTGTAGGAGTGACAATATCCGACCATCATCATCACCATCACTTTAGTCAAAAGACGTCCACTGCTGGACTTAGGCCACCCCTTATAGGTAGTTAATTACCTAAGGTAGATGATGACGTGTCAATAGCGAAAGGGACCGTATTACCACCGAATCAAGACGTTACTGTAGAAAATTATCTGTATCTGAGTTAATTATTTTAGTTTAGGTTTTAAATTTATAGTTTAGATGACCATGTGTGATTTCTCCCAGAATATTTATTTTAAATTATGATCCAATTATTTTTTCTGTTGTTGTTGCTTGCGTACTACCTGTCTCCTCGCTTTTTCTCCGAGCACAGTCAGGTAGAAATCGCTCTCAGCAATAAGACCACCCAAATTGTACGTCTCTTAACTAAGAGGCGTATTTGTTTATTTGGATGAAAAATAAAGAGTTATTTGAGATTAAGTTTGATCATCTCTTTCGTATCGTTAGGTAGGTAGTTGGTTCCTAAATAGACTTTACCTTCACTGTTGCTGTTGCCTCCTTTCCCGTCTTTGTCTTGCACGATGTTGATGACTTCACCTTTGTTTTCACTTCGAGCGTCGTCGTACAGGCCCGAGCTCAGACCCCCAACTGCACCCGCATCTTTACCTGCAAGTAAAATACATTTGGCGGCTTCTGTCTTCGATGGAACATTTCTTGAATATAATTGATCACTCTGAACACCGACTTCTGTCGCAACAACAAAATACTAATATAATAGGGAATTTCCAGTTACTTTTTCTGTCAAAAACACTATTGTTCTTAGAATATTCGAATCACACAAGTATGACATCAGAAATATGCAAAAGTTTTTGATGAACTATTTCTGTGATTCGATCACTCTCATCGCAACGTATATATAACGGTTTTCTAAATCAGCTGGCCTTGTGGGCGGCGCGCAGCCCGTCTATTTATTTCGCTGCTCGCCACGCTCAATTTATGATAACTTTTGTGGCACGCCACGTGGTATGCCGGCGGGACACGTCGTAAACTTTATAGATAGATAGATAGATAAAACATTTATTCAAAGCTACATTAATTACCTATTTGGGGATCTTCAAGGCAAGAGTGAACAGGCATTATTTGAGTTTGCGTGTACCATCCTCGACTGCATCATCACTTACCATCAGGTGAGTTGCAGTCAAACGCACTCAAATTTTTAATAAAAAAAAAAAAAAACAAAACACAAAAATAAAATAAAAAAACTTCTTATATCTTATCATCAAGCCGTGTGGTCCGCTGTGAGCCTACGAATAAAAAAAAATGACAACAGTTTAGGCGCGATATTTGTGCCCACATGGCCTGCTCGAATGAATTCAAAAATCAGAAAAGGCTTGCTGCACCTTAATTTCTGTGACCGGCCGGCCGCCCTCGTGGCGATGAGAGGTTAAGTGTAAATTGGAAATTAATGATATGACTCTTTCATGACATGAATGGCAATTAAGGTTTTCAGATATAATAAAAGGTCTGCAGTTTGCTGACACATATTTTAGTTTTTTTTGTAACTAAAAATTTGCTAAAGTTTTTGTTTCTGTTAATTTTTTAAAGAAGAAATTAACCGATTTTGATAAAATTTATATGGAACCTCCAACTAAAAAAGGAATAATTAAAATTGGTTCACAATCGGCGAAGACATCGTGTAACATACATACAAAAAACCAACTAGACCAAAAGTTTACATTGTGGCAACAGTTTCTAGAAAGTAACTTATGTCAAGTATATATAAGTTTATTTTATTTAAAACTTACTGTGAGGGCAGGCTGTATGGCTACCAGTGCTGACGCTCTGATAGAAGGAGTTCTCATCCAGCCATCGACTGACGCCGTGCGAGTAGGCGCGGCATCTCCCCGCCTGCTTGTCCCAGGCGCAATACGGATCTTGGAGCGCCACGCATTCACTGAAACATGTCAAGTATCGCTATAAAAATACCATAAGGAATTATAAGACGTGTGTATACAAAAATCAGAAAAAAGAATAAAAAGTTTATTTTCCAAAAATCTATACATAAGATTAGTTTACTTGCGACCCCCACACTAGGCGAAGCCTGTCCTGTAAGAGTCAAAGATAGTTTACCAGCTTCGCGATCATGTAAGTATTAATAAATATTTTGTACATTCTTAAAGAAAAGAGTAATATAACTATAACCTATGAAAAGTTGCATGCATACAAAGTACAAACAACATGTACTAGTCTTTAAAATAGTAGAACTAGTCACTAAAATAATAGAACCAACCACTAAAATAGTAGAACTAGTCACAAAAATAATAGAACCAATAACTAAAATAGTAGAACTAGTCACTAAAATAGTTGAACTAGTCATTAAAATAGTAGATGATTAACGTTGAGAATGTTATAATTGTAATTATGATCGATTAGAGTAGGTACGTCTACTATTGGAAGAGACCTCAATGACTGCCACTAAGGCCGATTATAGGTTAAAAGTATCAATGGACTTTCTGTAATCTTTACTAGACCAACAGTTGACCTAGTGAGGAAATATAAGACCTAGTAATTAAGTAAGTAAATATACTTTATTGCACGCTAAAAAACAATACAGGTCTAAAATACAGAACAGACAATACACATATCCAACGCTACGACTTGTGTTAAAATTGAAAACGTATTTTGATATACGTTATCAAGGTGTACTCACGAGCAAGAGCTGATCTTGTCACTGGAGCATCTATGTAGTCGCAGACTCAACACTTCCTTGTCTGAGACCGCAATCAGCCTTGCGGCGTCTCTCCCAGCTCGGGCCACCCGTAGAGCGCGGACCGGAGAGCCCGCTGCGAAGGCCTGCAGCTCTTCTATGACGACGGGGACAGCCCGCTTGTTGGAGTCGTATGAGACAGCATTGATGGCTTTGATTATTTTGCCGTTGTCTGGAATTTCGTACGAATCATAAGCAAAGTGTCTAGAACCTACTTAACACACTTCGACGACGGAAACTAGACTAAAGTAAATAGTGAAGGTTAAAGATGAATAGAACATTATCTAATCTTATTATTAATATTATACAATATCTTTATCCGACGCTCTTACGGTGAAGGAAAACATCGTACACGCCTGCGGAGAAACTCGCAACTCGTGACTCCAACACGCAGTGGGCCCGCGTGGCCGACTAAGGCCCGATCGCCCTAATTCAGGGTAGGTACGAGCCCCTAGGTGGGGACGTATATGAGCTGATATGATGATGATGAATATTATACAAATGAAAGTTGATACAAATAAAAAAATACCTGTCCCTATGAATAACACATCGTATGCCTTTCCTCCTGGAGTTTTCACTTGTGGATCTACTGCTATTTGTGTAAATCGATAGCTGAAAAAGAGAGAAAATATAATAATTAATTTATTAATTAGTCCTTCGAGCCGGATAATGTTTTATAATTTAGGAAGTAAGTAGCCAATTTATGAAAACTGTTTCCTGTTGTAGTTGATACTCACTGAAAGCTAGTTCTGATAACGATGGGTTCTCCAAAGAAGGCGGGAACTGATTCGTCCATCAAGGCATGGGTTTTGATGAAGTTGAGCGTTTGATCAGGTAGCGTTCTGGAATCGTTGTGACACGTGCCTGGCCGGGGTTCAGGTACCTAAAAATAGACGTTATTTAATTTATTACTTGACAAACATTACTTTTTTCGTGTTTTTAGCGTCGGTGGCTCAACCGGTAACGACTCGGTCCTTCTAACCAGAGGTACCGGGTTCAAATCTGGACGGCCAATGTACGAATAAGTTTTTTAAAAACTTACGTAAATATACTTACCGATTGCTTTAACGGTGAAGGAAAACATAGTGAGGAAAGCTGCACACGCCTGCGAAGAAACTCGCAGGTTGTGTGTGAAGTCGACCAACCCGCACTGGGCCCGCGTGTTCGACTAAGGCCTGATCGCCCTAATTCAGGGTAGGCTCGAGCCCCTCGGTGGGGACGTATATGAGCTGATATTATGATGATGATGATTAATTTTTTGGATAGGTTACTTCCTACTACTATTGTTTATTTTCCTTATATAGCAAGTATCACAAGAAATGGAACATGCTGGTCAGGGATAAGTGAAAACGTCGACGGAAAGTGTTTTTAATCAGTGGAATTACGAGTTTATGGAAAAAAAGATGTAACGTTTCTTTTTCCTTATTTGATTTTCATTTCCTTCATCACTGTGATTGTTTTTGTACTATATCGTCTAAGGGGCAATATTGTTACTGCATTGTAGATACCATTTAATTTCATTTACTTATTGCAGTGTCAGAACTAATAATTTTTTAACATAAAAATATGAGCAATAGTAGGCAAGTGTTATTTCAATGAATTATGATGCCCCGCGTGAGGGCATAGCAATATATGAAGGCTTAAGTGCTTCAATTGTAGTACCTAAGTAATAGTAAATAAATAGAATACATTAACATAACATGCTTAATCTAAGAAGAAAAATTTGAACAAATATTATAAAACATTAATTTATTATTCACAGTTTTATGTATACTATCAAAAACATACCTAGTTTATTTATAATGTAACAGGTGATTAATACCTAAGAAAAGTAATTTTATTGTAGAGCATGGGATACATATTATAGAGGGGGCATTCGGCTGATATAGAAACTATTTTCATCTTGCAGAAAAGAGCTATCCGCGCAATCTATCAGATGCGATCACGTGAGTCGTTAAAAATAAGTTCAAAGAAATCAATTTTTTTAACTGTTCCTAGTCAATTTATATATGAAAACATTATGTACGTTCGTAAAAGTTTACATTTATTTCCTAAAAACAGTGACAGGCATAATTTGAATTTATAAAATGTAAATAAAGTTGATATAGCCTTTTCGAGACTTTCAAGGTTAAAAAGTCATTTGTGGGGCAGTGTATAAGATTCTACAATAAAATTCCAGAAAATGTAACTAGTTTGTCAGAGAACAAATTCAATACTCATGCCAAAAAATGCTTGTGCTCTAGAGGATATTATAAAATGTAATATATTATTTATTGTAATGTATTATATTATGTAAATGACAAAGATATATATGTTGATTCTATAACAAATACCATTACCTGAGACTGTAATCTGAATCATGACATTATGTAAGAATATATTTTTTTGACTATTTAAAAGCACCTATTTAAAAAAAAAAAATCTTTTGAGTTATCGAAGTTAGGGAGTTAAGCTATACTACCATATTAGCTTTACTCTACGAATTTAAGCTGATACTTACCTTAAGGCCAGGTTCTCAAAGTAACAAACTACCTGTTTACATACTCGATATCGAAAATTGAAATGTTATCAGGCATTCTGCTTGATTTAAATAAGTTCCCTTTTTATACGCAATTGGTAAGCCCAACTAATTCGACCGCGTGGTCGACTAAGGCCCGATCGCCCTAATTCAGGGTAGGCTCGAGCCCCTCGGTGGGGACGTATATGAGCTGATAAGATGATGGTAAGCCCTTGGCAACATCTCACCTGATGGTAAGTGACGATGATGCCGAAGATGGAAGCAGGCTTACCTAGAATGTTTTAGGAAACCCTGCACGATGATCGCGCAAACTTACCATAACAAACTATGAAGTTAGAGATAGTTTTACTTACTTTAGCGCTATTTACAGGCAGCCAGTTTGAGTTGAGGGCACTCTGCTCCTTGAAGGTGCCCTCGAAGGTGTCGGCGATGTCCTGCATGCTGAACGCGCACACAGCAGAACCCGATATGCTGTTTGGCGGCGTGGTGAACGTCCCGTAGATCAACTGAGCACCGAGACCACCATACACGCCCTCTATCAGTTCTGTTGTGGATTCTGAAAAAGCACACCATGAAATACAAATTTAATAAAAAAAAACTAAGCAATGATAAGAAAATGTAGCCTACTCGTTTCAAGCTATTTCTTCCGGGTAATCATACCTCGTGGCAGTCGTGACCGGGTGCTCTCTGTGTTAACTGGCCTACACTTGTCAAAGGCAATCATGACATTCAATGATTTAATGTATAACTTCTCGTGTCATATGACATAATGTGTTTTTTTTATATCAAGTATTGGATTTTGACGTTATTAACTAATTATTGTTTATTTCTTGATTTTTTACAAATGAAATTATGTAATGACTATTTTATGACTATCAGAAAGAGTGAAATTTGCACCTATTTTGAATAAATATCTTGAATCTTGAATCTTTGGTGAATGGAGGAGACGAGCGGAAACTATAGCGGGTGGGTGCATTAAGTAGTGATCTCATGAAGTAACTGAGGTAGTTGTCTTTGGAAATTTGCCGTCTTTGTTATCTTCGTTTCTTTTGGCAAATACATATTAAACTAATCTCATTACGCTTGTTCGATAATGTTCACGAAGGAGTCTACTGTGTACTATTAGGTAAACTGACATTTCCTTAGTTCTACTGGCCTCGTGCATGACATAGTACAGAAATTCTCTACAACGGCGTAACAGCTCAGAATTTAAAAGAGTAAATTTAAGTAATAGCTGTTGTTGCTTAAGCTATGCAGTCTCTGCTAAAGTCTTCAAAACAGTTGTATCTGAAAATGTGTCTCAAGACTAAGGTCTTTGACCAGTGTGTGTTGCCAGTGTCAGAGACATGGTCACTTACTAAGAAGTCTCAAGGTCACTCAAAGGTTAATGGACCAAGCTATACTCGATGTACTCCTTATGCATTCGAAACGAGGAGATCCGTAGGAGAACCAAGGTAACCGACACAGCTCAAACAATCGATAAACTGACTTCAGTTCACAAATTACAGTGGAGCTATTGCCACTTGGCAGTAGACGGGGCACACAGCTCGTAGAACAGATGGCCGTTGGGGTAGTAAAGTTCTCGAGTGGCGGTTGCGCATCGGAAGGCGTAGCGTAGGCCTCCAACTCGATGGACTGACGCACGTCTTTCAGCTGATATTACTAGAGGTAAGTGTTGACTGGTGACTTACGTATCTCATTAAAGTAGAAGGGGAAGTCTCCAGCTACCGAGCAGTTGAGTCTGGACTTGAGGAAGGAAGTCCATCGTTGCTTGAAGCGGTGAGGACCGCCGCGGTCGTCGCGGCAAACGCGGGCGACTCGTGAGAACACCGACTGTAAATAAAAAGCATTATTGTTACTTACTTTTCAATATAGTTGCTCAAAAGAAAGTGTTCTTACATGTCAGTATACAGGGTGTAACAAAATTGGTGTAGGTCCCGTTAACTGGGGCTTCTACTCATCATACTAAACAACTTTTGTTCTGTGACTTTGCTGAAAACGTAAAAAAAATTTTTACTCTTCATACAAATCAATCAGCTGTTCAACCGATTTTGCGCATTTTAGTATGGAGGGTCCAAATTTTTTTTTGAGAATTGATTATGGGTTCCTTGGAGAAAGTTGTTCAGTATGACGAGTAGAACCCCCAGTTAACGGGACCTACACCAATTTTGTTACACATATAAATGTCTTGAGTGAAGTGAATCTTTATAACCAGTGTACATGGCTTGAAAGTGAATATTACGTCCAACCGCTCCGCGCGTGAGGACAATTTTTTTTTTTTTTTGGGAAAGTAAACAGATAATATACACAATGTTAGCATGAAGTCTTAAATACTCAACATATAGTTTTAAGTAAATAACCAACAACGCTATCCACGAATTAAACAATCTAGCATATCAGCACCTCCTCCATCTCATCTACCGCTGCTATTGATTAGACAGTTGAAGTTTTCACAGAGTATGTATTTCTATTGCCGCTATAATAACAAATATTAAAAAATAGAAAAAGTTAAATCGTGTTTTTAGAGGTATCTCTGATTTAGCTCTATCGTAAAAATGGTGTGATTATAGAACTAATTCGGAAACACTAGAACAACCATGGAAACAAAATTATGTTTATTAGCCATATACATGTACTGAATGAAATTATTTGTATAAATTGATGTATCCTTATATAAATACTAGATTTTGCCAGCGGCTTTGCTCGCGTGAACATAGTTTCTATGACCGTCATCGAGGGAGCGCAATGCGCGAGGCGCAAGCGGCGAGCGAGCGTGGAAAAATGTAGTCTCTATGTTAATACAGGTGCTAATCTGTCTATTAAATTTCAGCCAGATAGGTTCAGTAGTTTTTGCGTGAAAGAGTAACAAACATTCCATCCATTACTAGGATTATAATAGCTTCTTTATTTGTGTACATGTATGCCATTTCAATTAAAACTAAGTAACTCTTTCCCGAGTTTGCTGGAAGAAATTTCTTATTAAAAATAAGTAGTACCCAATTTATCACTTTCTTTTATGCCTGTGATTTCAAAGATTTTTCAAAGATTTTTTATTGAACTATAAAGAACAAGGTTATAACATAAATACCTTGATTTGTAAACAACCACAGTAGTTGATGAAACTGTGTCGCAGCTGTTTGTCTTGTATTTGTACAAAATAACTGTTAAATAAATATACAGGTGTGACGTCCTAGCTTAGAGCTTACTTTCCCTAAAAAAAGTTAGGTGAATAAGTAAGTAATAAAAATTCAACAATAATATATTATAATGTCTTCAGTATAGTCACACAGTACGTAATAAGGATGTTGACCACTAGTCTTTTAAGTATTTTTTTTAAAACTATAAAAAAATATATTTTTTTCAAAAAATGTATAAAATAGGAACGCGTGGTGTCATAGTTTCTCAGCGTCATTGATGCACAAATTTGTGATGAATTTATTTTATTTCATGCCCTCAGTGCGCGAGGAGTTTCGCTGCGAAGATTGGCTACATAAACCATCTTCTACGCAAACTGGCTACGCAAACCGACTAGGAGTCGAAGTGGTCGCTATTACCGAAAGCGGTCGGATAGATCATCATCAATTTGTGATTTTTTAAATCCATAAATTAAAGACGCAGTGAATAACGAAATGGATAAGATTTTTAGACATTTTAATGGGAGGGCAATTTAATTTAGGAGAACACTGTCACACACGCTCATACACACTCTCTCTCTCACACACACACAAAAACCTAATTTTTAATTTTTAGTATTAAAATCATTTTTTTTTCTTTTATTTATTTAATTAGTTTTCTTAGTCTACACCTGCAGCCGCATTTTATTTTGTAAACCGTATTATTGATCTCCACAATGCAGGCGTATAGCCTAGTGTGAGATTATTGTATTAATGTGCTGATTTCATGTGTTTTTGTTAACAAACTTATTTTACTTTTATTTTTTATTATTAATTAAAATAACATTTCATAGATTATTTTTAATGCAGTCAACATCCTTATAACAAAGTTTTTGTAAGCTCTCACACACGCGGTAGGCAGGCACATATTGCTCAAGAATTACCTTTCCGCAGTTGATGTACTCGACGGCCGTTTCCCTGAAGAAAAAGTACACGAAGTTGCCGTGCACCAACGAATTCACGAAGTCGGGCGCTGCGGCAGAGAACACACATGTTCATTTTACAGTTCTGCACAAGTTTCCACAAGTTTCCACGAGATAACAAGTTTCGCGAATTACATCTTGCTTTTCGACACTAAAATAATATTACTTTAAAGTTATTGGAATGTTATACAGTGGGCTACAAAATTACATACCGCGTTTAAAGACGGTATTTTATTTTTAACCGACTTAAAAAAAAGGAGGAGGTTTCTCAATTCGACCGTATATTTTTTTTATTTTATGTGTGTTCGCGGATAACTCCGTGGTTTATGAACCGATTTTGATGATTCTTTTTTTGATGGAAAGGAGATATCCCAAGGGTGGTACCAAGATAAGGAAACCAGGATTTGATGATGGCATCCCAGAGAAATCGAGGGGAACCTTAGTTTCCTGTTTGAAGTCGGTTTTTTTTGTTTAAAATTATAACCTGAAAGAAATAATGCGTACATTAAATACATCGTTACTACTGTAAGTACCTTCGAGTTTCTCCGCAGGCGTGTGCAGGTTTCCTCACGATGTTTTTTTTACTTTACCGTTAGACCTTCCGATAAACGTACATATGAAATCTAAATTCAAACACACATAAGTACGAACCACGACTTAATTTAGAGTAGCCTTAACCCCCGTGCTGGAGACGTATATGAGCTGATATGATCAATGAATTGTCCCGAACGGCGACTAGGGCAATTTGGGCTCGGCCTCCTCCTTCTCGATCCTGGACCCCCGCACGTTGGACCTTGTTAGACGACTGTATGGATTCTTTAGACTGTGACCAGGTTGTCGGCCCTGCCTACGCTACGTCTTCCGGAAGATGGAAGATGTAGTATATATTTTTATTATATGTATAGTTTATATTATTATTATTTTTATTTTGCATTGCATTTTTATTAGGTATATGTTGTACTGGGTTGCCTGGAAGAAATTGCTTTAAGCAATAAGGAAGCTTACATTGTACAATTTATAATTTTACTGTTTATTCTGTACTACTTATTATCTGTATATTTTTGTAATTGTACAATAAAGCATATTTGATTGATTGATTGAAACTGACGTACAAACAATTATCGCACTTATAGCAAAGCACTTTTTGACTGAATCGTTGGTCCAGTCGCAGCGCGGCTGTCGTGCGTTCGATCCCTACCCAGGGCAACAATTCGTGTGACAAACAGGTTTGTTTGTCTGGGTGTTGAATATCTCTATACGTGTATGTACGTTAACATATATAAGTATGTATAATAGTCTCTGGTTCCCATAACACAGGGAATCAGTTTGGGAGCAGAAAACCGTGTCTAAAAACCATTTTTTTTAACTTTCACCAATTTTTTTAATTTTTAGGGTTCCGTACCCAAAGGGCAAAAACGGGACTCTATTACTAAGACTTCGCTGTCCGTCCGTCTGTCCCAGGCTGTATTTCATGAACCGTGATAGCTAGACAGTTGAAATTTTCACAGATGATGTATTTCTGTTGCCGCTATAACTATAAAAATTAGAAAAAAGTGAAAAAGCAAGGGGAGTCATCTAGTATGATGGTACGGAACACTATGTGTGCGGTTCTGACTCGCACTTGGCGGGTTTTTTTATAATTGAATGTGATTTATTACTTTCTTCTTAAATTTTTTTTTAAATGCATTCATGCAATTTTTGTCGTTTTGATCTGGCTTATCCCACTTTTTACAAAATAAAGTAGGCAAAATTTTGTATAGGCTACAAAAAATATAATAGAAATAAAAAAAAATGAAATGAAAATTTAGTTTTGTTTGAAAAGAAATTTGTTTTAAAACGACAGTATACTTAAAAGAGGGTTAAAAATAATATTGGCTTTATGAAACTGAAACCTTAAAAATCAAAACTTTTTATTTCAAAGCTGTTTCCGTATGTCAGACAGACCGGTGATAGGTATATACAGGTTAGTGGGTAGGTATACAATTACCTACTGGATGGACTTGAGTTACTCCAGCGATAAGCCTAACTGATGCGACGACACGTGATCCTAATCCAATACAATGATTGTAGCGCGTGAAATGTCAACCGACATGGTTTCCGCCATCCCTATATCGAAATACAGGTGATGCTTGTATTTCTGTCTACTCAAAATAATGAAATCTATTAAAAAAATATACTTTGAACTTATAGGGACCGACGCTCTTGCGGTGAAGGAAAACATTGTTAGGAAACCTACACACGCCTGCGAAGATCGAAGGTTGTGTGTGAAGTCGACCAACCCGCACTGGGCCCGCGTGGTCAACTAAGGCCCGATCGCCCTAATTCAGGGTAGGCTTGAGCCCCTCGGTGAGGACACAGGACGTATATGAGCTGATATGATATATGATATATAAGGTCTAACAAAATTAGCTGAAACTATTTTAACTGGTGCTTCTACCCATGAAACTGAACAACTTTCCCCATGGAACCCATAGTCAAATCTCAAAAAAGTTTTTAAACTTTCCATACTAAGTTGGCTGATCTGCTGATCGAGTTAGTATGGGAGAGTCAATTTTTTTTTGCGATTTGACTATGGGTTCCATGGGGAAAGTTGTTCAGTTTCATGAAACCCATGAACTGAACCCATTGGTAGTAGCCCCAGTTAAAATAGTTTCAGCTAATTTTGTTAGACCTTATATAGGGACTATATATTAGCCGAAGGACGACCACTGCTGGACAAAGGTCTTCCCAAGAATTTACACGATGACCGGTTCTGCGCTGCCCGCATCCAGCGGCTTCCCGCCACGTTTACCAGGTCATTGGTCCACCGAGTGGGGGGTCTGCCTATTCCGCGTTTTCCGGTGGGCGAAAACTTTACTGCACCAAAGGCCATCTGTTCTACGAGCTATGTGCCCCGCCCGTTACCACTTAAGTTTAGCAATTCTAAGAGCTATCTATGTCAGTTACTTTGTTCTCCTACGGATCTTCTCGTTTCTGATTCGATCACGCAGGGAAACTCTGAGCACAGCACGCATAGTGACTATAACATGGTGAATATACCAAAACTTCCAAGAATTTTTTGGAATCTAGATACCTTTATACGAGAAATAGGCACTCGGCGCTACATAATGTATTATTTTGTGCACTGATTGTATAAAGTAAAAATAAAACAAAGAAGGCCTTTATTTCAATAAGGATAATTATAATTTAAAGTATTATTAAGTACTATCTTAATTATAACTATAATCGAAATTTAATTACTTTAAAACAAATATATATTTTAGTAGTACCTAGTTTTTAGGTTTTTAGGTAGGTTTAGAGTAAAGAAAGAGACTTTTATAAAAATATATATATATATAAAAAGCTAGTTTATCATGCATTTTTTAATGGTATTAAATTTATATAATTCTTGTTTTAAATTTGTCAGCATTTTTATCTCTACACTATCTATGAAAATTTAATCTGATCAAAATTTAAAATTTGTATTTTTTTTTTCTTTTATTTCATTAACTAACAACGTATTTAAAATAATAATAGACCTACTTAATTAACGATAGATATTTATTACTAGTTTAAATCATAACTAAGATCATTATTACCGCGTATCCTCAAATAAATGAACTATGTATTAGTTTTAAATACGTTTTTATAATTAGTAAAAAGTATTATTTTCAGTAATATTTAAATTTTCTAATAACTTTTACAACAAAACAAGTAAACTCAATTTGTAAGTAAGGTATTTTAGGTATTTTAGGCGTTACATTTTAGGTATGTTATTCTAGGTATTTTAGGCATTTTATTTTTGTTTTAATTTGTAATTAGTGAGATATTATTTTTAGGACTGATTATTTTGTTAAGTACTAATTTTTAATTTATTTGCAAGTACTTTTTTGCTTTAACACATACATCATGAGAGACGAGTCCGTAGGAAAATTTTGTAACATCTAATTATGTAGTAATACTTGGTATTATCCAATATTCAATTGAATTCAATTAACATGCCGGACGTACGTTTGACAGCCCTATTCGAGGGTAATCGACCGTCCGGCCGGTTGAACAGAGACAATGAGTGGAGTCGTACGTTGTAACCACAGATAAGAAATTTTTTTTCCGCTCCGATAGATTGCGTAAGGAGGCGTGGCACACGCGTCGCCTTCATGCATAAACGGGTATGTTGCTGTCATTCGTAAATGATTGTACTGCGCAGAAATTGCACAACTTCATGACAAGCTGAGCTCCGAGTATTTTTGTGACAAAATGCCGAAATGTGCTATAATAAGCTGCAAAAATGCAAGTAGTAAAGTGAATTTAAAAAATGGAGGAGTTTCTTACCATGTGTAAGTGAAAAACATTAATGAAAATCAATAGTTATATAAAAATATGAATATTTGTTTTTGGGTCTTTGTTATTTAGTGCGAGGGTGTTGTCGATATTTTTCAACGATATATTTTTATTTTTACTTTCAGTTTTCCAAAAAAATCCTGAATTGAAGGAAAAGTGGATCACAAGTACAGGGCGTAACAGTAATTGGTTTCCCACAAAAACAAGCACTGTTTGCTCAAAGCATTTTAACGATGATGACATTGTGGTTACACCAAACAAAAAATACATAAAATGTTTTGCTCTGCCTCATGTAGACGTTTGCATACTGACTTCAGTACGTATCGGTCGTTCTAATATTTTCTTTACTTTTTACAAATTTACAACCCCATAGTACTGGGAAACATAGTTTGGGGCTAGATGAAAGTGTTTGATTTGTTCATGAATATTTTTACTGTAAGTAGGTAAGTATCTAGTAAGCATCTATAAGTAGCAAAAATTATAGTTTTAATAAAGCTTTAGTTTAGTTTTCCTTGAAATAAATCATTAGTACAGGTACCTAAGCAACAAAGTATTTCGTGGCTTAAAAAACGTAATAGTTTGTTACCCATTCGTAAAAACATAAAACTCGAAGTCAACAGAAAAAGGTTGCTAAGCAACGCATATGTTGACAGTTATAAACAGCAATAAGTACCTATTTACAGTGGCACCACTAAGCAGTCCGCGGACTACGGAAAATATTAAATATTAGGGTAGTAAATTATTAGGTTTACTTTTTGTAAGTACGAAGTATTTATGTATAGTAACATTACATTGTTTAAAAATAGTAACTAAGGGTTTTATTATCTTCGCATCGGAACCCGCTTTAGGTACATCATTTTACTAGCCAAGGGACGTCCACTGCTGGACAGAGGCCTCCCCCAAGGTTATCCACAACGACCGCTCTTACGCTGCCTGCAAGCAGCGGTTGTCGGTCCACCGAGTTGGAGGCCTGCCTAATCTACGTTTTTCGTTACGCGGTCGCCACTCAAGAACTTGACTGCACCAACAGTCATCTGTTCTATGTACAGGTTGTTAGGTTGTTGTTGTATTCTAACTTTGTATAAATTCTGAAATTGCAGTAATGTTTTAAAACAGAAGTTGTTCAGTTTCATGAGTAGCTTTTTTAAAAAAATGTGTTCTATTAACATCCTATATTACTTCGATTTTTTTTCAGTTTGATACAAGTCCAATAAAAGTAGACAATGTTTCTGGATCGGCTCTGAAACGAAAACAGCACGTAGTTGAAGACACAATTACCAGTTCCAAAAGAGTTCGACAAGAAGACCAGAAACTTGAAATTTGGCATGAAGATAATTTATTGGACATATATAAAGGAAAAATTATAAAACTAGCCAAGTGTGAGTCGTACTCGTGCACCAAGAGTTCCGTATCACCAATACTCATAAAATATATAGACCACTTCCAGGTGACTTAGAAACTTTAAGATTGGCACCGAGGTAGGTTATTGGACGTATACAAGAGAATAACTCAAAAAATGGCCAAGTGTTAGTCGTACTCACACAATTTGGGTTCCGTACCACCACTGCTCATTGGAATAATTATATGGGACACTTCCAGGTGACTTTTTTAATTTGAGATTTGGAATCGCAATGGGTTTATTGGACGTATTAAGTAAAAATTATAAAACTAGCTAAGTGTGACTCTGGCTTGCGCACCGAGGGTTCAGTACCACCAAAAATATCTTATATGTATATCTATTACTTAAATAAGGATAGGAAATTAGTATTTGTACTTTACATAATTTAATGATATCCGAACAAAACATAAATTAGAAATGGGGCCAAGTTCGATGTAAAAAAATTACAGTGATCTAAATGGGTAGGTACCAAGTTGTATAGTGCTTCCTAAAATTAAGTCATAGCTACGGAACAGAAATATTTATTCTCAAATTCTCTAAATAATAGAAAAAGTACAACGGTTTTCAGTTAAAAAAAATGTTTTGTGCTACTAAATGGTTTAAATTGGCAAGTTTAAATGATCAAGGCGCCAAGCAAGCAAAGCTTACTTTTTAAAAGTAAATAATATTCATTATAGAATAAAATTGAATACTGAAATCTTTCCAAGTTACACCATGCAGAAGCACAGAACATAACAACTTTTTTAAGAAACTGAAAACCGTTGTACTTTTTTCTGTTATTGGGAGAAGTCTAAAATAAATATTTCTATTTGAAGTTCCGTAGCTATGATTTAATTTTAGGAACCACTATACCTAGAACTTGGTACCTACCCATTTAGATCGCTGTAATTTTTTTATATCGAACTTGGCCCCATTTCACATTTATGTTTTGTTGGGTTCGTTTTGACTTAGACCCAATTAGATAATTAATAATTAATAATAAATAGATAATTAGACATGACAGACACAATTTTTTTAGTTAATATTTATCTTATTTTGTATTGTAAATATTATTATGCGCATCCAAACATTTGTTTTATATTGACAACTGTCACAAAAGTCCTGTACATAAAAAAAACTAAATTACGCAGGTTTATTAAATAACAATAAGTTTATTTTTATCTCCTGTAATTTTGTAATATAATATAATATACACTGTGCAATCTGAAATTGGAGCTAGAACTGGGTGAAGTCGAATGAAATAATGTGATCCTTTTAAGATAGTCCTAAAATGTTAAATGTTTTTCAAAACATTAAATGTTCAATGTTTGAAATGCACATATACGAGTATATAGACCACGGCACTGTAGGATTGTCGTTGAAGCTATCAAAATTTTTCATTTGATCCCAGCTCCCATTTCACTTTTCTGCACTATATCTATTACAAACAGCCTGTGTATTTTTGAGTTAAGGAAAATATATATGGCTAATGTTTATAATTTTTGACACGTAAGTAAAGAATATATTTTAATGTTATAGCAGTTAAAATATATTTTATAATAAAATGAAGGTTATGAGAATGAAATTTTAATTATTATTTGAATATATAAAACTTAAGCTACTCTGCTCACTTCGCACGCAGCGAAGTGGCAGGAGCACCTCCAGTAGAAGCACAGTCGGCTGGAGTTCAGTGCGACGGGGAGAGAAAGCGTCGAACTATCCGGGCATTATCGAGGAGGACTGCTTTCTGCATTGCAGCAATTATTGGTCTGCCTCGGAGATCCAGCCGCCTTAGGTAACGTTCAAGGTCGGCTGAAATTAGTTCGTTCACGGACAGGACTACGGGGATGATTTCAGTGGATTCCACTCGCCACATATTTTATTGGCATCAGCCTGCACGAGGTTTTCGTCATATGGGATAGTGATATCAACCAAAAACACCATTGACTGCGCCCGATCCATCAACACGATATCAGGCTTATTCGAAGGAATAGTCCTGTCCGTGATGATGGGTCGGTCCCAGTTGAGCTTGGCGCGGTCGTTTTCGAGAACCGGCTCCGGCGTGTACTTGTAATACGGCAACCGCCGAGATATGAGTCCATACTTTAGAGCGATCTCTTGGTGTAGGATCCTGGCTGCTTGGTTGTGCCTGTGCAAATACACAGTGTTGGCAAGCATGGAAAAACCGGAAATTATATAACGCAGGGTCTCCCCTGGTTGACGGCACAACCGACAAACGTCCAAGGTGCCGTCTTTTATTATGAACCTCCTGTAGTTGTTCGTCTTGACCACCTGATCCTGTATTGCACAGAAAAAACCCTCGGTCTCCGCAAAAAGGTCTCCGAAGCGCAACCAGTGCACGGAGGCCTTCTGATCTACGAAGGATCCACAAAGAACCTACCGTGCAGCTCTTTGTCTTTCCAGATGGCCTCTCGCTCAGCAGTGCGAAGTACAATGCATGATTTCGGATGCTAAGGGGCAATCGTGGAAGCCGTGGCCTCTCCTCAGGAGACAAAGTGCGGAATTCCTGAATCGCCTCCTCTAGTATACTCCTGATTTGCTCCAAATCCTGGGATATCGTTTCTATTTATTATTTATTATTTTTTTATTTTATTTTATTTGGGAGTCTTACAGCAAAATTTTACAATTAGTAACTAAATATACATGACGATGCTAATAACAAGTCTCCACCTATATGCAACAAAAATAGAAAACGACTTAATATTTACAAAGTTCCAAATTACTAAGGTATTTAGTATGTAACTATTCTGCCTCATAAACCTCGTCAAGTGATGTTGGAGGTGGTGGGTCTGAAATTGGCTCAGCCACTTGCGGCGCTGATAAACGGCGTGAGCCATTTAATGAGGATCTTGAGGCGGGAACGACCTCTCGTCGTAGTCCTTCGAGTTCGGTCACGCTAAAGATGTTCGAGCGTAATATGTACCGAACTCGATCCGCTAGGTTCAATTACTATATATTATTATTATTCATTTATTCTCAGGTTACTTAGTACTAAAAGTACAGACCCATAGATATATAAAAAACTTATAAAAATAACATTACATAGATACTATAAATATAATACATTATATGTATTATTATTATTATATCAGCTCATATACGTCCCCACCGAGGGGCTCGAGCCTACCCTGAATCAGGGCGATTATTAATTATATGTATGTCAGAGTGTAACTTAACCAAGATGTTAGTAGTTTCGGTGACGCGTTGATAGGCATGGTGCCTCGGAACCGCCGAAACACGATCTTTCGGCCAGAAGTCGGTGCTGGCGTTGGTCGTCAGCAGAGGCTTCGGCACGCGCACCACGTACGACGTGAAGTGCACGTAGTGGCGCGACTCCAGCGGGAACACCCGCAGGCCGTAGAAGGACTTCTGGTGGACGCACTCCGTCACGTCCTTAGCCGTGACCGAGTGGTGCAGCCACGACACGTAGAGCGCGACGTTCGGTGTGGCGGCACGCAGCACGGAGCCCTCTTCCGGTGTGGCCGTACCACACAAGCTTCTGCGAGGTTGCCTTCGGAATTTGCACCTCCTCTGTACCAAGGTGAAACCCTCCTCATCCACCCTGGCACGAGAGGGATCGCTCGATGTAGGCGGCGACCTCGGTTTTCCGGACGACTTAGGTGGTGCGGGTCGCCGGCGGTGGCGTGCGGTGGCGGTGAAGTCACGGCAGCTCGCACGAACCAGCGGCGTTGGGTTGTCGGACACAGGCGCCCGCGGCGGGGGCTGAGCGGCCGCGCGGGCAGCGCTCACAGGCGGCGACACAGGCTGCGACGAAATCGCTGACACGACGGAGCTCGACGTCGGTTGTTTGTCGAGGGCTCCACGTAGCGCGTCGATGTAAGCTGGCCTAGTTTCAGTGCTGCGTAGCGAACGTACTTCATTGCATGTCGGTCAGACTCTTTTTTAGGAACACGATGTCCTTCAGCAGGCTGGTGACGTCGACGTGGTCGAACCTGACAGGCGGTAGTTTGGCCAGCTCCCGCGCCACAAACGACGGCATATCGTCAGAGTCCGTCTCCTTCAGGACCTTAATGATGTCTTGAAGGGACTTCTTTCCATGTTCATCACCCCTTCTATGGGGAGCGAAGGTGCCGCAGATCTTCAGTGACCGGTAGAGCACCTCTTTGGCGCTGCAGATGTCACTCACGCTGAAGTTGCTGGAACAGATGTGGATGGCAGACAGCTCGTCCATCACGTCCAGCTTCTGCTGCAGGAACGCCAGGAGCTATTTGACGATGAGTGGCGCGTCGGAGGTGCTCTTGATGACGCGAGCAGCGGTGCGAGCCGCGCTCGACACGTAAAATATATCACTATTAATTCCCTGACTCGGTAAATCGACCGCATCGCAGCGCGCATTGCACAGAACTGTGACACTATATTATAGTAAAGTGTACGTACGTGTAATATTATAGTACGTGTAATAAACACCTAATCGATATCTGACGGTCCTTGAGGTCTCTGACGACGGATCCGTGGTCACTTTCGTAGCAATCGACGCAGTAACTGAAAAACCTACCATACCTCGCATTCCTAATATAATCTATCGATATTTAAAAAATGCCCTAATATAACCACAACACTATGAAAATGATACCATTTTTGGAAAAAATATTGCACGGAAAGTTTCAATTGCATAACCTTACTTCTAGTATTACGATCTGAAATTTTATTCGAAATAAATGTTTTTTAATGAATTGCACAACATTGCATATTATTTATTTAGTTCTAAACTATCACATTATTTTTTAAACTTTTAGTGTTCATCAATTAAACTGGGCAGTTTTACTATTCTGGTATCACCTTACCGTTGTCATTCTGTCAATTTTCATAAACTCAATCTTATTTAATACAGTTTTAAGTCTATTTTTATTAAATGATTTTAAAGGTTTGTTTTTTTGTTTTTGGGGGAGGTTAGTTTAAAAAAATACCCAATAGCATCAACCTGTTTGTAGTGTGCTGTATCTGTAATGGCTCGCTCGGTGCTAGTACTAAAAAATAAACATCAGCGTTCTATTTAATTCTTCTATTCTGTGGTTGTAACACTCTATGTACTATTGCAGGCAACTTCACACTATCCACGGTTTTAATACAAGCTGTTGATAATTTTCACGGCTTCGTGCGTTATCTGAAACCTGTAATAAATTTAATTTGTTTATCGCTTATTCGAAATCAGTGGCTATTTATTTATACACGGGTTGGTAAAATTTTAATTGTCATCAATAATGTGAATAAAATCAGTAGGTTATTCTTTCTCGGTCGTAGCTCAGCGCTATTTGCATCGATCACGCAGGTTAACTGACCTGAAGCACGGTCACGACTTGGATATGTTTGACTGTTAGTGGCACATTCTTGACCATTTCCGTGCTTCGCAAGCCACGATAAGACGTTGGTGCCGGTTGCTATCACTAGATGGCAGTCATTTAGTCGTGCGTGTCAGGTGCCTTAAAGGCGACTTGAAAAACTTCTGACAAATTTTGCGCATTTTTGTATAAAGCGCTTACATTTTTTTAAAATCGACTGAGGGTTCTATGAGAAAATGGTTCAGTATGACAAGTGGAAGCCCCAGTTAACGGATCCTTCACCAATTTTGTTACAATATTATTAAATGGTTTTAGAGGTAGCTAAAATCTAAATAGGCTTACGTAGGTACGAGTACCTCTGTGTAGCGGGTACATAATAAGCTCCACAATCATCATATCAGCTCATATACGTCCCCACCGAGGGGCTTGAGCCTACCGTAAATTAGGGCGATCGGGCCTTAGTCGACCACGCGGGCCCAGTGCGGGTTGGTCGGCTTCACACACAACCTGCGAGTTTCTTCGTAGGCGTGTGCAAGTGCAGGCGTGTGCAAGTGCAGGCGTGTGCAAGTGCAGGCGTGTGCAAGTGCAGGAAGAGCGTCACAATACAATATTATATTAAAACACGGACACTAGGCACTTGGTAGATTAAAATGAAGTTCGATCGTGTGCCAACATAATTCCACGTAATGGTGCAGGTATGCGCATCCAATTCAACTGTCATGTTCGATGTAGTCTGTATGCAAATACCCTAGTTGCTGTAACGGATCGATAAGTTTGCCCGCAATAGTGCTTCCTAAACTTTTTTCGCGTACTACCACAGATGAGATACTAGTTACTTCGTAACAGATATTGCATATTGCGTTTCCTTATAAAACGAAAATACCTACGCATTTATTCACCTACTCCTTCCCATACACGAAAACATGGGTATTAAGGCGCTCGACTTAGCGGTTATAACGGCGTACACGGGCGGCGCACGAATTGCGGCGGCGATAGTACCGCGTTCTAGGCCGCGCCAATGTGTAGGTATGCTCGACCGAGCAGGGCCCGGTACTACCCACACTAAATTTGTGCTTCCAGGGGTTCCAGCGGTTCGATTGAGCTGTAATTAATATTATGCAATCTATTTTTCTTTCAAATCTTTATCAGAATTGATAACTGACAGGGAAAAAAATGATTTTGTTATATTATTTTGCGTTCTATTTTAAAGGGTTCTGCGTACCATCGCAGCAGTGTAGTTACTAATGTGCCGTTATCAATAATTTACTAGAGGCAAGTGATTACAAGTGAGTAGTTCCAAAAATTAGTAATTTAGGGTTTATTCCCAGAAACAAAGTAAATTACTGGGCATATTTCCCGCGAGTAAGATACTGACAATGGAGTAAAATACCGGGGCGGCACATCGGCTACCTATAAAGTTTGGGCAACACTGGTGCAGAAGACAGTCTGTTTGTCTATGGATAAATTAGTTTTCTGAGCGAAGGTACATAAGGATTAATTGTTTAATTCGATAAGGGTAAACGGGTAACTTTGCCCTTCGAATTGAATTTATCCTAAACCAATTTTAGTCACAAGTATTCATTGTTTATGCTACCTACGACTATGCAGGTGTAACAAAATAGACAACTTTCCCCAAGAGACAGAACCCACCCTTATGGGAAAAAAAGGAACCCACCCTTATGGGATCACTTCGTTTTCCGTCTGTCTATCTGTCAAGACCTGCCTTCTCAGGAACGCGTGAAGGTATCAAGTTAAAATTAATATCAAATATTAAGGTTTATGGTTCCTAGAAGCTGAGAAAAAGCTTCTTAGTGAAAGCAATCTAAAAATACGGCCATTTTTATCAGATATTTTATTATACGCAAGTAAATAAAAACCTATAGGGTACTTTGCCGTTAACCTAGAATAATGAAATTTGGCAAGAAGCAAGGTCTCACAGCACAAGTAAAGGACAAATTCAAAAATTGTAAGTTTGTAGTCATATAATAATATTATTTTTGTCATTACCAACTTAAATTTGCGGGTGGAGAATTAAATAAATATTCTGGGACAAATCACACATGGTCATCTGGCCCAAAAGTAGGATTCCCTGTGTTGTGGGAACCAGATACTGATATACATACTTATATACGTTTAAATACATACATATACAGATATTTAAGACCCAGACACAAAGCAAAGAAATCTGCTCATCACAAAAATGTTTGCCATGGGTGGGGATCGAACCCACAACCCTCGGATCAGTAGTCATGAGCACAAACTACTGAGCCACCGAGTCAGTAAAATTGATCGTGACGTATATCGATTGTATGGGAGAATATTTTTAAACGACTTCAAAAAAGGAGGTTTCTCAATTCGACCGTATATATTTTTTTATGTTTGTTCGCGTATAACTTCGTCGTTTATGAACCGATATTGATGATTCTTTTTTTGTTGAAAAGAAGATATCTCAAGAGTGGTACCATGATAATAAAACCAGGATCTGATAATGGAATCCCAGGGAAATCAAGGGCAACCCTCAAATTTTATAGGCAAGTATTACGTGTTTCATACGTTTTCTAAAGCTATTAAAGTATTTGCATTTGGCAATCATTATATCATGATGATGACCTGATTAAGACAGGTACAACTCTTTAACGGGTATGAGTTAGAGGATAATTCTTTAAATATAGATAGATACGTAGCTACGCATAGACCGATAGTTGTATTCTTTCAGGTTATTCAGATGAGCTGATGATGGAAGATTAAACTCTCATGCTGCTGAGATGATAATGGAAGCCACAGGACTCTGTATCTTATATTGAAACACATGCATTATGATTTTATGATTCCTATTGGCGAGTAGGTGATTGGGTTTAACGTTGTTAGATAGACAGCATTATCACTAAAACTAAAGAAAATAAAAAAAAAGTTAAAAAAAAACTGAAAAACGACTTCAAAATGAAATTTACTCAAAAGTATTAAATAATATTATTATACTTAAATAAACGACATTAACCAACCATAACGAAATCAAAGGTGGGTACCAATTAAATTAGGGTTTAAATTTTTTTTTGAGGTCGGTGTCAGCAAACCATTGAATCTAAAACATTTAAACAAACGTAATAAGTTGTGTGCTGAGTGCTGACACCGAACTCAAAAAAATTTAAGCCCCTAATTTAATTCGTACCCACCTTTGATTTCGTTATGGTTGGTTAATATCTTTTATTTAAGTATAATAATATTATTTCATACTTTTGAATAAATTTCATTGTGAAGTCGTTTTTCAGTTTTTTTAAACTTTTTTTTTATCAACTACATAGTTAAGTTTGTCCTTCAATCCGATTGTTGTACTTGTTTATGTTTGTAGGGTTTTGTACCCAAATGTGTTTATGGTACGGAATCCTCGGTGCGTACAAATTGTATTGAATTTTGTTGTGCTATTAAGTAAAGTATGTATTTGGCGGCCGCGCACAGGATGACGTAGCGTAGCAAGACCTCCCACTCGGTGGATCGCCGACCTTGTGAGATTCGCGGGAGTCGCTGGATGAGGGCAGCACGGTATCGGTCGTTGTGGAAACCCTTTGGTTATTCTGTGTTTGCTACAGTTCCGTTTTGTCACGCCGTTTTTTTCGAAAGTATATTTTTTACTGTTTTGCTGAACACCTAAACTGTGACTTGTTGTGGATTAGTTTTTCATTATTTAGAATAGTGTAGACATAGCTTTCCTAACAGTTTTTTATTACTAAGAATAGTGTAGACATAGCTTCCTTACAGTTTTTATTATTATTTAGAATAGTGTAGACATAGTTTTGCTAACAGTTTTTGATTATTGAGAGTAGTGCAGATATAGCTTAGCTAACAGTTTTTTATTATTTAGAATAGTGTAGACATGGCTTTGCTACCAGTTTTTTATTATTTAGAATAGTGTAGACATAGCTTTGCTAACAGTTTTTTATAATTAGAATAGTGTAGACATAGCTTTGCTAACAGTTTTTTATAATTAGAATAGTGTAGACATAGCTTTGCTACCAGTTTTTTATTATTTAGAATAGTGTAGACATAGCTTTGCTACCAGTTTTTTATTATTTAGAATAGTGTAGACATAGCTATGCTAACAGTTTTTTTATTATTTAGAATAGTGTAGACATAGCTTTGCTAACAGTTTTTTATAATTAGAATAGTGTAGACATAGCTTTGCTACCAGTTTTTTATTATTTAGAATAGTGTAGACATAGCTATGCTAACAGATTTATTATTATTTAGAATAGTTTAGACATGGTTTTGCTAACAGTTTTCTAACCCCACTTCCAGAAACTTGTTGAAATTAGCCACTCCGATGGCGCGCCATTTTGGCAGATTATGCGGATCTGTGTTTGTCCAATAGTAGGCGCGGCGGGAATTTGACGCTTATGTGAAACGCCTAAATCTGGTCAGATCCCTTTACGCGGGAAGCGGCTCACTTCATACCTGATTATGGAGCGAAAACTATCGCTGCGTTGTTCTATCGTTTGCTAAAGCTCCTTGATAAGACAAGGATAGAGTTAGGAATGAGTGCAAAGCCAACGGTGAATGATTTTCGATAGAAATCTCCTTCGAATCAGTCAGTGCATTCAGCCGCGCCCGGGCGGTGCGAGTACCTGTTTTTAAAGTGATTGTTTAGTGATTGTTTTGTTGTTTTGCATAGAAAAACTCGGTGTTGTTGAAATTCCCAATAAACTGGGTAAGCAATACAATGTTATTATATTATCTATTGTTATTGTAGCATTCACAGTTCACGTTTTTTTACGTTCAAGTGCAATACCTACTAATACCTACTTACCCTATCTTTGGCCGAGACTGTTGAATTATATTTCACAAAGTTTAATACACAAATATTTTAGTCAGATAGTCAGTTTATGACGATTTCACCGTTATAAGTTTTATATATAGTGTCCATACAAAGATATTGAGAAATAATTGTTTTTGTAACCCTTGACAATAATGGCGACCACCCACAAAAAGCCCCCACAGTTGAAGCAAGATGGCGCAGCTGGCAGCGCCAGCTGATTCGTTCTCGCCGCGGACCAGAACTAGGCATTTGCCAGGGGAGTAGTTAGGAAGATATACAAGAAACAAGAAAATATTTGTGAGATTAATCATGCATAAAACAGTTGCTTTAACTTACCATTTAACGTCATGGAATCATACGGCTCCGTCTGCAACGGCTCTCGATATATTATAGGCTCCATTCCACTGAAGTCGGCCACTGTGCCGGAATATAGCTCTCCATCTGTAACGAGAACGGTACAATTACAATTGTAATTCATAACGAGCAAAGTTTTTGACGTGAAAACGTCTATTAAATCGATGGACGCCGCCTGCATGCACGAAAAAGGATGACTCATTGTCCCGTTACGCTCATTGTCCCGTTAAGTTATGACGTTGTCACGTTAAACTATCGTCCGTAAACCGACTTTATAGATAACCAATTTTATTCACATAATATTAATTATACCTATGTATTTCTACGATAAGGCAATAATGGCGGAAAGTAGAACTCGTGGCACGGACGACCGTTTGGGTATTAAAGTTCTCGAGTAGAAACTGTGCAACGGAAGATGGAACGTAGGCAGAACTCCCACTGTCATGATTTGACGACTTATGGAAGGTCACACAAAGCCGCTGCTTACTGCATTGTTTTTAACGGCCTTAATTACGTGATTCTTTGCCCTAGTTAAGTCCTATTTATAATTTCAAAGGTTGAATGGAAGAGATCCCTTAAAAGGGATAAGTCCGCTTTTGAACATAAGTATTTAAAAGAATGTTTTCAATGTATATATCTATAATAAAGAGTATACATACAAACTGCTTAAAACGGTCCGCCTTTTTATATTAATATATTTTTTAAGTATTGTAACAAAAGATCAATAAAGAGTTTACAAACAAATAAAACCGGTCACAGTGGAAATCCTTAGGGGTCTTTGGACATAAGTACTTAAAAAAATTTAAGTGTATATTTTCTATAACAAAGAGTATACAAACAAAGAAACCGCTTAAAACCGGTCACAGTGAAAATCCTAAGGGACCTTCGTTCAGTTGTGCACGTCCTCCGGCCGATATGAAGATGACGATGATGGAAGTAATGTAAAACTTGCAAATAAAAAGAACAGTAAATATCACATTAGATATATTAATTACAAGTATTATTAAGAATTTGTTTTACTTAATGCACTATTGCGTAAAAAGCGTCGGTGGCTCAACCGGTAACGACTCGGTCCTTCTAACCAGAGGTACCGGGTTCAAATCTGGACGGCCAATGTACCAATGAGTTTTTCAAAAACTTACGTACAGATACTTACCGATTGCTTTAACGGTGAAGGAAAATATCGTGAGGAAACCTGCACACACCTGCGACGAAACTCGCAGGTTGTGTGTGAAGTCGACCAACCCGCACTGGGCCCGCGTGGTCGACTAAGGCCTGATCGCTCTAATTCAGGGTAGGCTCGAGCCCCTCGGTGGGGACGTATATGAGCTGATATGATGGATGCACGATTGTCTCGTAGTAATAGTGTAGCAACTGCTACGCAGCGTAGCATATCTGTAGCGGCGTAGCGGTGCAATATATTTATCCGATTAGCCAAGATGAAGGGTACTGTTATCCGGGTGAATGTATGTATGTCGATTCGGCTGAGGCTGTAGCCTAAACGGCTTGATGAATTTTTGACAGCAATGTGTCGTTAGATTCGTCTTGATCCCCTAGGTGACATATAGTCAAGGAATTTCTAAATATCTAAATTAGACAGTCCAGTTAGGTAGGTCCAAATTCAAGAAAGAGATCAATCGACGAATCCAACTCAGCTGGGCAGCTTTCGGAAAGCAGTGTCTCAAGACTAAGGTCTTTGAGCAGTGTGTGTGCTAGTGATAATATACGAAACTGAGACATGGTCGCTTACTATGGGCTTCGTAAGGAGGCTCAAGGTCACCCAAACGTTACCAAAATGGAGCAAGCTAAGCTCGGAATTTCCCTACGCGATCGAATCAGAAATGAGGAGATCCGCAGGAGAACCAAAGTAACCGACATAGCTCACAGAATCCCTAAACTTAAGTGGCAGAGGGCAGGGCACATAGCTGGTAGAACAGATGGCGTTGGGGCAGTAAAGTTCTCGAGTGGCGACCGCGCACCGGAAACCGTAGCGTAGAAAGGCTTCCCACACAGTGGACTGATGACCTGGTGAATATGCGTTGAAACCGCCTCCGTAGCGTAATGGTTACTCCATTCGCTTCACACCAGGAGGTTGCGGGTTCGATTCCCGGTGGGGTCAACTTGAAAGACTCGGTTTGGTTGGTGGTAGGGCATTTTCTAAGCCCGCCTGGCTAGCTACCACCATCTTATCTAAGTCTTGCCGCCAAACATCAGTGTTAGTAACATTGATGTGTTCCGGCTTGAAGATAAGATAGCCAGTTCTCCATTACGTTGGGGATTCTTGGTTAGCCCGCTTCCATCTTCGGCATCATCGTCACTTACCATCAGGTGAGATGATGCCAAGGGCTTACCAATTATGAAAAAAAAAACCGCTGGATGCGGGCAGGGCAGGACCGGTTGTCGTGGAAATTATTGGAGAAGGCCTTTGTCCAGCAGTGGACGTTTTTCGGCTGATATGACGATGATGATAAGACATATAGAAATTCCTTGGCAAGGGCTGCTTCCTCCTTCTGGAAGGTCGTGCTTCGAATCCTGCCACGTATCAATGTGTTTTCTAATTCCGATTTCATATGTACGTTTATCCGACGCTCTTACGGTAAAGGGAAACATCATGAGGAATCCTGCACACGCCTGCGCAGAAACTCGAAGGTTGTGTGTGAAGTCGACCAACCCGCACTAGGCCTGCGTGGTCGACTAAAACCCGATCGCCCTAGTTCAGGGTAAGCTCGAGCCCATCGGTGGAGACATATATGAGCTGATATGATAGATATTAGACTGGTACGCCCACCTGGAGCTAGTGTCCGGCAGAGTTCGTTAGTCGATATGGATATTCAAAAATCTAAGACACATTGCTGATTTTAAACTCTTAAAGAGAATATGAAAATATATATATATATGAATTGTGAAAGAGATCAAATAAATAAATTATTATTATTATTCACAAATATAAAATTAGAGCCTCTCTGCTCACTTGGCACGAGGCGAAGTGGCAGGAATACCTCCAGCGGAAGCACAGTCGGCTGGAGTTCAGTGCGACGGGGAGAGAAAGCGTCGAACTATCCGGGCATTGTCGAGGAGGACTGCTTTCTGCATTGCTGCAATTATTGGTCTGCCTCGGAGTTCCAGCCGCCTTAGGTGACGTTCAAGGTCGGCTGGAATTAGTCCGTTCACGGATAGGACTACGGGGATGATTTCAGTGGATTCCACTTGCCACATATCAGTAACCTCGTGCGCCAGGTCCAAGTACTTGGTCCTTTTTTCGGCATCAGCCTGCACGAGGTTTTCGTCGTATGGGATAGTGATATCCACCAAAAACACCCTTGACTGCGCCCGATCCATCAACACGATATCAGGCTTATTCGAAGGAATAGTCCTGTCCGTGATGATGGGTCGGTCCCAGTAGAGCTTGGCGCGGTCGTTCTCGAGAACCGGCTCCGGCGTGTATTTGTAATAAGGCAACCGCCGAGATATGAGGCCATACTTTAGAGCGATCTCTTGGTGTAGGATCCTGGCTGCTTGGTTGTGCCTGTGCAAATACTCAGTGTTGGCAAGCATGGAACAACCGGAGGTTATATGACGCAGGGTCTCCCCTGGTTGACGGCACAACCGACAAACGTCCAAGGTGCCGTCTTTTATTATAAACCTCCTATAGTTGTTCGTCTTAACCACCTGATCCTGTATTGCACAGACAAAACCCTCGGTCTCTGCAAAAAGGTCTCCGAAGCGCAGCCAGTGCACGGAGGCCTTCTGATCTACGAAGGATCCACAAAGGGCCTTGAAGAACCTACCGTGCAGCTCTTTGTCTTTCCAGATGGCCTCTCGCTCGGTAGTGCTAAGTACAGCCGGCGCCTGCCAGTTCTCTTGAGCCATGGATAGAGGAGTTAGTCCTTTATCACAAGCTATGACAACTCTATGCAACTCACTATCGACTTTTGTCAGGAAGTAACTTCGGAGGCTGCATATCTCGCGGTTGTGCATTTGTTTGGCACTTAGAAGGCCACGACCGCCACTCTTCCGCGGGATATACAGCCTCATCACTGACGACCTCGGGTGATGCATCCTATGGAGTGTCATAGTAGTGCGGACTTTTCGATCCAGGGCGTCTAGTTCGGTCTGCGACCATCTGAGTATGCCGAAGGTGTACAAAAGAACAGGCATGACCCAGGCATTGAATGCTCGTATCTTGTTAACGCCCGACAAATAGCTCTCAAGAACTTATTATTATTATTATTATTATATATGTTACTCTAGTTCAGTCGCTTATAGACTACTGTATACCTGTTTGGGGTGGTGCGACCAAAACATATTTCCTAGGTATGGAGCGGGCGCAAAGAGCGCTGTTAAAGGTCATGTGCTGTAAGCCCTTTAGATTTCCAACAGAGCAACTTTACTTATTCACTAATCTACTCACAGTAAGAAAACTTTACATTCTTCGAATCATCCTAAAAAAACATAAATCGTTCCCCTATGATCCTAAAATAAACTCTAAAAGAAATAAAAATATAATACCTATAAAAGATAGATTAATAAATAGAACTACTTTTGCTTCACGCCAGTTTAATAATCGATCCTCCTATTCGTATAACAAAATTAACAAACTTCTGCTCATCTATCCAATGAACCTGCCTGAGTGTAGAAAAACTCTAATACTATGGTTAGAGTCCCTCAGCTATGATGAAGCCGAACGCCTTCTTATGGTTTTAGCTTGAATCACAAACACAACACACACGCATACATGCACACACACACATACATACATACATACACACACACCGAAATCCACTTGCATCAATTCAACATCTTTGTTTTTCTTTTAGTTAAAACTTTAGCATAGTTTTGTTCACATTTAGTAGATATACCATGTTCAGTTTAAATAGACTCTGTTATTTGCCAATAATTATATATACCATCAATCAATCAAGATCAATCGACGAATCCAACTCGGCTGGGCAGCGTTCGGGAAGCTTCGCAATATCTTCACGTCCCAAATACCGCAGTGTCTCAAGACTAAGGTCTTTGACCAGTGTGTGTTGCCAGTGATGACTTACGGAACTGAGACATGGTCGCTTACTATGGGCCTCATAAGAAGGCTCAAGGTCACCCAAAGGGCAATGGAGCGTGCTATGCTCGGAGTTTCTCTGCGTGATCGAATCAGAAACGAGGAGATCCGCAGGAGAACTAAAGTAACCGACATAGCTCACAGAATCGCTAAACTGAAGTGGCAGTGGGCAGGGCACATAGCTCGTAGAACAGATGGCCGATGGGGCAGTAAAGTTCTCGAGTGGCGACCGCGCACCGGAAAACGTAGCGTAGGCGTAGGCCTCTCCCACGCGGTGGACCGATGACCTGGTGAAGGTCGCGAGAAGCCGATGGATGCGGGCAGCGCAGGACCGGTCGTCGTGGAAATCCTTGGGGGAGGCCTTTGTCCAGCAGTGGACGATTTGTGGCTGATGTGATGATGATGATGATATATACCATAGACTACGCGATGGAAGAGTGAGATTTCCTAACACAGGTATTTTTTTACCTAAAAGGAGGTCTCAGCCTTAAAAAGCCGATAATTTTTGGTAACCAATAAAGAATTTTCATTTTCAAACTCCTTGCATACAATACATTTTCAAGCAGTCGGTTTATTAATTTTAAAGTAAACTGGGCAGGTTATCATTTTATCCACAGTGGGTATGCCCTTGGCGTCATCTCAACTAATGGTAGGTGACCATACTTACCGAGATTCCCAAACGTCAATTCGTAGTTTATTTTTGAAATAAAATGTCATTTTCTCAAATAGTGATTTTTTTTATTTTTTTTTATTAAGTCTATAAATTTGTTTATTGCCCACTACTATTACCCCACAATAATTATTTTTCATGTTTCCCCCACCTAAAGGTTGTCTGGAAGAGATCACTTGTTAGCGATAAGACCGCCTATATGTACAACTTCCTCAATCATTGTATGTTTTTTTACAAGCTTTTATCTAACTTTCAAAGTATGTATATTTGTTCGAGTGGAATCTTGCAAGTTAAATTTGACCCACTTCCCGGTTTTCGATTGAGCTGAAATTTTGTATGCATACGTATATCGCGTGAAAATGCAACATTAAAAGCTTGTACCTAAAAGTTTTTAGGTTTTTCGAAAATTATTTTTCCTCTTATGTTGTGCAATAAAGTGTTTTCAATCAATCAATGAATTTATCAAATATTTACGTATTGTAAACAGTATAAACAAAATCCCTACAACCTCCACGATCTCGCACACGGCCCCCGTGTATGGAGTACACTTTCAGGAGTTTAGGAAGAGACCCGCGTGTCCCAGCAGTGGGGACGTATAAGGGTTGTTAACGAAAGTAAAAGTAGGTACAAAGGCCAGCACATCAAGCTATACACTCGTAGTGCGATTCTGATCTATGCGCATTCGGCATAAGAACGGTACAAAGTCCAAAGTATGTAGCTTGATGTGATGGCCTGTGTACAATAAAAAAAACGTGTGGCACTCGGGGACTGCCGCGGTAAAGCTATTGCATAGCATTTTTTTATCAACTTATGCAAATATAATTATTTATTTATTTCTTATTTATGCAGTATTTTAAAAGCGTCGGTGGCTCAACCTGTAACTACTCGGTCCTTCTAACCAGAGGTACCGGGTTCAAATCTGGACAGCCAATGTACCAATGAGTTTTCAAAACTTACGTACATATACTTACCGATTGCTTTAGCGGTGAAGGAAAACATCGTGAGGAAACCTGCACATGCCTACGATGAAACTCAAAGGTTGTGTGTGAAGCCGACCAACCCGCACTGGGCCCGCGTGGTCGACTAAGGCCTGATCGCCCTGATTTCAGGGTAGGCTCGAGCCCCTCGTTGGGGACGTATATGAGCTGATATAATATTGCAGTATTTACCAGTACCATATAATCCTTGGGGCGCGGGATGTTTATGTAATTTATGGAATCTTGGTAAGCCCGCTTCCATCTTCGGCAACATCATCACTTACCACCAGGTGAGATGTTGTCAAGGGTTTACCAATTATTAATAAAAAAAAATAAAAAAAATAATACTAAGAAAGTAACAGCAGCAAAATTAACTAAGTCTCTTTAGTACCGCAAATCGCTAATAGATGGCACTGTAAGTTTTTTAGAACTCGGCCGAGCGTGAGGTGTTAGGTTTTATTTTCGTTACGGAATTTATTGATCGGTCGCCGCGCTCAAAGCTCGCGATAAAAGTTATACAATAGCTTAAAACACTGTAACTATTGATACTGAATACTCCACATAATATTTTACACCACCACCCCCCCATAGCGACGCACTACGGTTAGTTATCTCCTATTGATCTCGTCCAATTAAACCCAGCGACGCCCACAGCCACGGGAGCGAGCTCTTGCCGAACGAGCCCACATTAGAGTGCAGTAGCTTAACTTTGTACATTCGATATGTGCTCGTCTGCACCAGGGTTATATTAAACCTACGACACACAAAAATAACAAAACTAAGTTTAACCGCCTCCGTGGCGTAATTGTTAGCCCATTCGCTTCACACCAGCAGGTCGCGGGTTCGATTCCCGGTAGGGTCAACTTGTAAGACTCGGTTTGGTTGGTGGTAGGGCATTTTCTAAGCCCGCCTGGCTAGCTACCACCATCTTATCTAAGTCTTGCCGTCAAACATCAGTGTTAACAACATTGATGTGTTCCGGCTTGAAGATAAGATAGCCGGTATCTTCATTGCGTTGGGGAATCTTGGTAAGCCCACTTCCATCTTCAGCATCATCGTCACTTACCATCAGGTGAGATAATGCCAAGGGCTTACCAATTGTGAATAAAAAAAAACTCACACTTCGTTTTTCCTACCCAAAGGTTGACTGGAAGAAATTTCTACCTAGCAGTAAAG
Organism: Coleophora flavipennella; assembly: GCA_947284805.1. Classification (NCBI taxonomy): domain Eukaryota; kingdom Metazoa; phylum Arthropoda; class Insecta; order Lepidoptera; family Coleophoridae; genus Coleophora; species Coleophora flavipennella. Next base: position 1,528,403 of record OX369289.1, on the reverse strand, counting down.
TAAGGCCGCCTATTGTATAATATTTCTTCTATGTTGTTTAATTCCTATATAGTATTGCAATAGATAGAGAATATTGAATTGAATTGGTGGTATAGGTGTGTCTCTTTCTAATCTCAGTCTCAACGTGTTGCACTCGCAGAAACCAGTGACACACCATATAATGGAACAAAAATAAGTAGCCACAACTGGTGGTATGAACACACCCTGGACACTTCATACATCGGGCCAGAAATGACATTTCAAAAAGGAATGACGGAACAAACAAAATGGCGGCGAAATTTGACAACCAAACTGTAACCAATCTGTATCAATCTGGGTGTCGAGGAGTGAGGTCGCAATCTAGAGAGCGGCAGGGAGTGTCCATACTTTACGTTAGTACTAATATACTCGTGTATATACTTTGGAATGAGTGTTTCTCTTTCTTGTCTCAGTCTCAAGGTGTCGGACTCGTAATAACTGGGCGCACGTTATCACTTCGCGTACCAATTCTTGATTTCGACCACATATTGGCGGCGAGGGGGGGGGGACGAGATGAGTGCCCCTTCTTAATGCAATAAGTAATAGAAATAAAGCAAGAAAGAAGAAAGACACGAAGGAGTATCAAGTTGGCGCGAATCCAGACATTGATGCATTTGGATTGGTCGAATCAAGACATGTTCTGAGGTAATCCATTTAAAGGGAAATCCGTGTGTGCGTATAAATAAATCGTCAGTGGCTCAACTGGTAACTACTAGATCCTACTAACCAGAGGTCCCGGGTTCAAATCCTGACGGCCATTGTATCACTGAGTTTTTGGAACTTACGTACATATACCTACCGATTGCTTTAAAAGTGAAGGAAAACATCGTGAGGAAACCAGCACATCTGATTCCAGATGTATATGAAGGTCGCGTTGCAGACGTCCGCAGGTGTAAATCTAAATGCCCTATATGTGACCGCGGGTGATGCCAAGTGCAATACCAGGCAACCGCCGTCTGTCCCTTGGTTAATTGTGCCACACGATAAGATAGATTAGATACTTATCCTTTATTCAATTAGTACCTATTAGTCTACTATTCTAGAATATTAACTCAGGTGTGAAAATGTGTCTAATCAACATAGATTACATGTAATAAATCACTGAAAACACCATCAATAGTGATTCACCAAAACACTTAGCACAGATAAATGATCTATGCGATGTTTTAGCGAGCTTTCGAATCGGACCGAAGCGGACAGATATTTATGATGGCTACTATATCCACATTAATGTGGGTGTATCGTTACGGCAGCTCTGTGCGAGAATTTGTGATAAATTGGTGTGAACTTGCAAGGGCATGCGCTAACGGGAAGAAGATTGCACAAAGGGACAGTGACGGTAATTGATGGGTGAATGTATTTCAGTAGTTGTATGGGGAGGTGTTCCTACTCGTGGGGCTGCCACGCCGATGGCAAGGGGAACATTGCTACAAGCTGCTTGCAATAAATACTCGCATGTAATGTTAGCCGAGCTGAGGGACTAATGAAGTTGTTAATGGGTACAGAAATGCTAGTTAAAGCTTCTTCTCCTACTTAAGTTCTAATGTTTTTTTACAAATAGCTGTGGTAGGACTCTAATAGATTATTTTCAATACAGTTGTCCTTTATATGCCAGTCAAGTGTGCGCAAAATTTATTTTACCGCACACGTGCTTTTACTTTACCCCTTGTTTTTATTTCTAGCTCGGAAGAACAAGACATTTGTGGCAAATAAAAAATAAAATTACCAAAGATAAAGAATCTTTTTTAAGAATTTTGATAGGAGAAAAGATAGGTTGTTCCTCCGTAAGGTTAGTACATAACGCTAGCTGATTAAATTATCTTTGGGTCTTTGTAAAGAAAAGAGAATAATTTATGAGTAAAGCGTATAGGTTACACCAAGGAGTAGGACATCTTTTATAAGGAGGTTTTAATGCTTATAGTAATATTGTAGTCTATTTACGATAATATAAAAAAAAAAACTCACGCATGCGTACGTGTGCTAGCTAAAATATGGCGCAATTTTAGTAAACTGAATCGCAATGTTTTAGTTGTGAAAACAAATAAAATTATGAATAGTTAAATATGCGTTATAAAAAAATATAGTTATGTGTAAGTATAAGAAAAACCTAGGTGAGATTACTCCTCGGACATTTCAAACAAGTCGCGCAAAATGAAATTTGGTTGCCGAAACCTTCATAAGTATGTACCCATGTATTTTGTTTTTCTATCACGGTCGTTTTTTATTTTACCGATTTTCTCCTAACTGTATTGAAAAACGTTATTTGATACAAGGGTGTAAAAGAAAATAACAAACTCGAGACGATGGTAAACCCTCGCTTGCGGCTCGGGCTTACAAATGTCACTCGTTTGTTAATAACCCTTTTTCCACCCTTGTATCATAAATAGCTATTGTTAAACGCTGCCGAGTATTAGGTAAATTTGAAAGGGGCATTTTTAACCGACTTCCAAAAAGGAGCAGGTTCTCAATACCACAAACAACGAACAAACGAAAATTTGTTATCTTTGGGTAAGTACAATCAAATTAACAGTCTGCGTAACGTAATGGTTAGGTCAATTAGCTTCACAGCATGAGGTCGCGGGTTCGATCCCCGGTGGAATCTAATTTTGTATGACTCGGTTTGTTTGGTGGAAGAGCATTTTCTAAGCCCAAAAGACTCATCAAAGTCTTGCCGCTGAACATCAATGTTAACAGCATTGATGTGATCCGGCTTGCAGATAAGATAGCCAGTTCCCCATTGCATTGGGGAATCCTGGTAAGCCTGTTTCCACCTTCGGCATCATCGTCACTTAACATCAGGTAAGATGATGTCAAGGGATTAGGTACCAATTGTGGATACAAAAATAACCTAACCACTCCGGAGTGCCGACTGACCGACCCTGCGAGTGTTCCTGGTGTGCAACCAACAGGTCAAATTGGAGGAAGACACTGTTAACTGTAACACAGTTTCTAACTACCACGGGTAACAGGGATTCCATCCGCTTTTGTAACTACACCTTGAACCAATAAAGATCTTGTCTTATCTTAAATTACAGTGTCGCGAGTTCAATGATTTTTTCCCATATCAAAAATGCCCAACGCGCCTAAAGGAGTTTACTTCAAAATGAATTAAATAGGATACAACGCCACCACCAACACATGCCACCGCCAACACACGCCACCGCCAACACACGCCACCGCCAACACTAAAGACTTTACGGTACATAATAACATACCTACAGAACACGATTACACCATAAGCACACCCTGGACACTTCATGAAACGGGCCAGAAATGACATTTCAAAAAAGGAATGACGGAACAAACAAAATGGCGGCGAAATCCTATACGTTCGACAACCAAGCTGTAACCAATCTGTATAAATCTGGGTGACGAGGGGGTGAGGTTGCAATCTAGAGAGCGGCAGGGAGTGTCCATACTGTATGTTAGTACTAAAATATACTTTGCCATAAGTAAGGCGCTACCTTCACGTACCATTTACCGGCACTACGGCACTACACGTGAACAGGCTCATATTCACGGTATAAAACGTACCGGCAACGACGACGCGAGGTCCCATTCCGTCTCCTTTCAACGCTACAACAGGCGCCATTGTACTCAAGCAGACTGTGAAAGTGGGCTCAATCGATACGAGAAAGATTTGCCCTTTTTCCTAATTCTCTGACAATAGTTTGGCCATTAGAAAGTCTCAGCATGTGGGGTGGGGGGGGGGGGGGGGCTAGCCGAGAACAGGAGGGCAGGCAAGTAAGTACCAAAGGTATTTCCTGATCGTAATACTCTATTGAAGGTGGGTACTGCTATTTTGTTCGTTTTAATGGGAAGGAATTGAATTTTAATTCGAATCCTGCCACGTACTAATGTGATTTCAAATTTCGATTTCATATGTACGTTTATCTGACGCTCTTACGGTGAAGGAAAACATCGTGAGGAAACCTGCACACGACTGCGGTGAAACTCGAAGGTTGTGTGTAAAGTTGACCAACCCGCACTGGGCCCGCATGGTCGACTAAGGCCCGATCGCCCTAATTCAGGGTAGGCTCGAGCCCCTTTGTAGGGACGGTATAAATGAGCTGATGTGATAAAGATTAGTATAGATTTCCTTGCCTCCGATTAGGCACTCGAAGTAGCTTCTTTAACTACCTACGTAAATAAGTATCCATGTTATCTGTTTTACAGTCGATCAAATATACCTACTAAAGTTCTAATTTTGCTGTTCTTCCTGTAAATGGATGGGCACAGTCCCATTCTGCTCAGACATGAATTTTGCCACACCCCGTATAGCACGGTGCACAGACATGAATTTTGTCACACCCCGTATAGCACGGTGCACAGACATGAATTTTGCCACACCCCGTATAGCACGGTGCACAGACATGAATTTTGTCACACCCCGTATAGCACGGTGCACAGACATGAATTTCCTCACACCCTGTATAGCGCGGTGCACAGAGACAGCCGGCGGACACGCTGTGTACATGTCCGCCGGCTGCCCTGGCCTAGCCCTGCTTAATTGGTGTGAGCGGGCGCGAAACCGCGTAATAAATACACTGGACCATCCTGTGTTAATGCGCTAGGCTTATGCAAACATTACAAATGACAAACTATAGTAAATTCCTCTCGGCACCGGCAGAATAACAGCGCAGTAGGTAGGTCTCCCTGCTTGCAGCATTATGCTGAGTCGGGGCCGGTTCGGCAAAGTGCACATAGCATGTTCACAACTGTATCCTACTCATATTTTTCTACTTTTTCTTTGTGTTATTTGAACCTTTTTTGTTATTTTTATGTTTTCTGTGTGTATTTTTGTCGAATAAATGTTATCTTATCTTATCTTAAATACAAAACATAAACGTCGATGAAAATGTAAAAGTAAGTAGTACGACTGGAACACTTTCGTAGTCCCGTTACTGACGCGCGACGCGTAACGTTTTGTACCAATTCACTCTACCTGCGATGCATTCGTTCCAAAAATAATAAGGGCAGCGCAGGGCCGGATGTTGTGGAAGTCGTTGGTGATAATATGTTCACCAGGTATTTCGGAGTTATTTCTTTATTTCGGGGAAACTTTTTCACTTATTATCTCTACTGGCACAAATAAGCTGTAAGGAGACCCAATCTTAAATAATGGGAAAAGGTTTTTTATACCTATCCTCCATAATTCGTGAACAGTCAGATTTTTTATAAGCGAAATATAGGTTCTTGACAATGGTATGCACTTTTTTTTTAACTGGAGTTTGTACTCATGAAACTGAACAATATTCTCCAAAAAAACCCGTGGTCAATTCGCACTTGTTTTTTTTAAAATTTAAAATAATTAAATTGCGTGGAATACGCCAGAATAGGTGCCACTGCGCAGGCGGCGGTGCGGTCATTGAACTTTGTCAATACGCGGACACCAGTTGGGAGTTGTATTCTGAGCAGTTTAATAATTTAATTAAAAATTAATTATTGCGAAATGACCATGGTTTCCTTTGGGAAAGTTGTTCAGTTTCATGAGTACAAGCTCCTTATCTTATACAGGATGAAATTTTTGAACGCCACCTGGAGGGAAAGTACTCTATGTTTTAATGGGAATAATAATAAATCAAATAATTGAGATGGTCTCGATGGAGTCGTCCGCCACAGGGGCAACGCCGGTCTCTACTTGACTGCGTGCAGCCGTATCCGACGCCTCAGTATCGGGGAGTCCCAAGCCGCCGGCAAAAGCTAATATAAATAGATAAACCGCTGGCTCGAGAGAGCTGCAGGCTTGCCATTAGTGGTCGTGCGGACACCCTCTGTGTCCGCGTTACCGGAATTACTTGCGTCACACTGGTAATGGAACCATTCTACGGCTACACTTTGAAGTATCGTGTGTTGGCGCTATAAGCTGGTTTTGCATTAAGTTATTGCTCACAAATATTCTGTCCTGCTCCTTTGTCCCATTGAAAATGAGAAGGAAAGAAGATTTGCTCATTCATGAAAAAATGTCTAGCAGTGGACTTGTGGGGGCTGATTATGTTGATAATGATAAAGCTGATTGATAACGCGTAGGTAGCTACGCATAGTTCATTGTTTCACCGGGAGATAAGTTAACTCGCGGCGTAGATTACTTCCAGCTCCCTATCATCATCATATTAGCCGAAAGACATCTACTGCTGGACAAAGGTCTACCCAAAGGAATTCCACGATGACCAGTCCTGCGCCGCCCGTATCCAGCGGCTTCCGGCGACCAGGACTACTGCCTACACTACGTCTTTCGGTGTGCGGTTGGCACTCGAGAACTTTAATGCACCAATGGCCATCGAAAAAGTTCCCCATTATAGTATTTTTCAGCCAGCGTAGCTAACTATAGCAATTCATGCTAAACTAGCCAGCCGTTCGCCCGCGTTGTTTTCGATTTTCCAGTGGGAATAAGACGTTTTCCAGGGGTCAAAAGTAGCCTATGTCCTATTCCAGGACCTAAACTATATGTATACCAAGTTTCATCCCGATCCGTTAAGTGGTTCAAGCGTGAAAGCGTAACAAACATCCATACATACAAACTTTCACAGTTACAATATTAGTAGGATTTAAATACTAGAGGCACAGTATATATATTAGTACTCTAGAGGAGACATGTACTTTTATTATTTCATTTTTTTGTACCACTTTTGTGCTCAGAGTATAGCACAAAGATTAATCGCCTGTGCCGAATATTCATGATTTTTTAAATTAAAAATTCAAGTGCGTTTGACTGCAACTCACCTGATAGTAAGTGATGATGCAGTCGTGGATTGTACACGCAAACTCAAATAATGCCTATTCACTCTTTCCTTGAAGATCTCCAAATTATAAGAATCGGGAAATACTGACGCAGGCAAGGAGTTCCACTCCTTCGCTGTACGCATAATAAATGAAGAATCGTAACGCTTCGTGCGAATAGGTGGAACATCAACAACAAAGGGGTGCAACCCCTCCCTGCGTCTCGTTGAACGACGGTGGAATGGAGCCGGGGGAATGAGGTCGTGAAGTTCTTGCGCGCACTCTCCAATTGCGCAATGAATTCTATAGAATACCGATAAACAGGCGACTTTGCGGCGATGCTCAAGGCTTTGGAGCTTGTCATTGACTAGCTCATCGTCACCAATGAGTCTTCGTGCGCGTCGGTCGATGGCGTCCAAGGTATCCAGCTGATAGCGATTTCTATCGCTTAGTTTGTTAAATATCTTTTTTACACGAGAGGTAGCCAAAAACAACAACATGTTGGTGTAAAACCTCTTTGCTTACCAGCATAAACAGCTGTGGAGTTGTGATCGGGGTCGTACGGACAGACCGCCTGCCCCGAATTCTCTCGCTCCATGCGGTACGAGTCCCGCTGCACGGTGTACTCGCGGCAGTACGGCTTGAAGCTGTTGGTGCCGCAGACCAGCAGCCTGCCGGTGCCGAGGGAGACCAGCACGCGGATATAGTTCTGACAGCTCTCCTGCAAAGATAAAAAGTGATGATTGGACTAAATGTCTTCAACGACCAAGTGTTAACCTCGATTTCAAACTCTTATCGTTTTATTTTTTACGCAAACTTTGTTTTACAAGTAAAGTTTTTTCCTTGAATTTGCAAGAATCTGTGTCCTAAATCTAATTCTTATTTAAGAAAACTATAAAGATTTGCATGATACTTTTATCGCTTATGGTAAAGAATAAGGTTAGTAGGGATAGGTTACGTATACTGGTAAATAAGTCTTTAAGAGGAAACTAGAAGGCATCGATGTTATTCATCGATTTTGCGGACAGCCAAGGAGTGGAACTCCTTGCCTGCGTTAGCGTTTCCTTAAAGGCGAGAGTGAAAAGGCATTATTTTAATTTGCACGTACCACCCTCGACTGCATCGTCACTTCCCATCAGGTAGGATGTAGTTATACGCACTCAAATTTTTAATTAAAAAAATGTACTGCCAGAAGATGAGCAAACTTCGGCAAAAACAGAGTTAAAATGAAATAATTAAAATGAATTGAATTAAAATGAATAAAATGAATTCTCTCCTCAGAGGTAACATTCAAGCTTTCTCGAACGATAACCGCAAGCCAAGACTACAATAAAATAAGACGTTGATTCATAATCCTTAACAATAGGTGTTAGTACAGTCCAAGTCAATAAGTCTAAGCTGAAGCATTGTTCTACACATGTCGGCGTCGTCGGCGCCCGTCATAATCTGTATTATCTGGATCTAATATACCGCGCCGCCATTGTCGCAAGGTGGCAGGCGCCAGCTAATCTCTTAACGTTATTAAACTTGCATAACGTTCAGTTGAATTCGAGGATTAACTGTTTGTTTTGTATAAATTGTTTGATACCTTCGCAGAAGTTAGGAGAGTGACGCAAAGCGGTGTGGAGAATTGTCGTACAGGTTTTTGTTTAAAAGATCTTAATATAACATAAGTTGAAAGTTCTCTTTTTACAAATATTGCTCATTTGATAGTACTTTGAAATGTGGTGCTGGCGAAGAATGGAGAAGATAAGCTGGACTGAAAGAGTAACAAACGAAGAAGTATTGAAACGAGTAAACGAAAAGAGAAACATAATTGAGATCATTGAGAACAGAAGAGGAAAGATGATAGGGACACCTAATTAGACACGATAATTTTATTAAGAACATAATAGAAGGAAAGATCAAAGGAAAGCGCGGAAGAGGAAGACCTAGAATTGCTTATATAGACCAAGTTAAGAAGAAAGTTTAGGTTGGAAACGTAAAGAGAAATGAAGGATATAGTGTGGGAGAGAGAGACCTGGAAAGAGCTACACCGACAAGAGCACAGCTCTTAAATTATGATGATGATGAATAGTATAGGATAGGATGATCACCTAAGAGACGACGACGAGTAATTGTATTGTATTGTATTTTTAATATTTACCTTGAATGTGTGAAATAACTTCTTCCGTATTTTTTTGACGTGTAATACTTAATTACCAATAAATGAGTTATGAGTTATAAGTATTATTATTTTCAGATATCTAAACTGTAATTCTTACTTCATATGTACATCCAGTTTCGTTATATATCAATGTAACTAACAACAGCTCCTAGCAGTGTACGAAGAGTCTAAATAGCGAATCGATGTTCGATCTCGACAGCTGCGGGCAATGCCTATTCAGAACGGAGACGGATGCATTCCGCAAATCCCCCATCGCCCTGTTCTGTTACTCAAATTGTTCCTACCCTATCCAATCCGGTACCTAGCTTGTTTGAGATCTGTGCGAGGCGAACTGTACATATGCTATCATGCTGGGGCCAAAATATATATATTAGTGCGTAAACTCACGGCGACGTTACAGGTACAGGGGAAGGCCCCGGTCCACTAGTACAGTCATCATGTGAAATTGTTGAAGTTTATATATTTAACTACTTTTTTTTAGTTACATTTTACCCTTATGGCTTTACATTTCATGACATCTGTGTTTCACGTATACTATATCTTCTTAAATTTTGTCTGCGAAAACTTGTCATCAGCTTCTAGATTACATAAAGTTCATTAACCATTATTGTATAATAGCAGTAAGTTTTCCAAATATAATAAAATAAGAAATAATAAATAATAATAATAATACAGTATGGACACTCCCTGCCGCTCTCTAAATTGCGAACTCACCCCCTCGTTACCCAGATTGATTCAGATTGGTTACACTTTGGTTGTCGAACGTATAGGATTTCGCCGCCATTTTGTTTGTTCCGTCATTCCTTTTTTGAAATGTCATTTCACGTGCTGGGGCTTTGGTCTCTTCCCGAACTCGGTAAGATGAGGTCACACTCCACACACGGAGACTAAGTCCAGAGTTGTGGAGGTTTTACGGCGAAACCCACTGTTAGAAGTTTTCAAGCCGCCCAAATCTTTGGGGAGGTCTTCTTTTTTTATATTTTTTTTCTAAAAAGAAATGTCTCTGAAAAATCAGACACTATTCTATAATAAAAACCCCTACACTTTAGCGTCAGAGCGCTTTACCTAGAAAAGCCTACAAGATTTTTCTTAACATTTTCCTATGGTAGTTTTCACCTCGGTGAAAACCTAACATTTTTAGCTGGTTAAGCCGAGTCGGATACAAAGCACACCGGAACTCTTTTAAGCCGCTCTAAGCCGGCTAAATCAGTTTAGCCGCTGGATGGAGTTGCGTCGCACCACGTCTGTGCTCCGCCGACTTGTTACCACACTATGTACTTCAAAGTGGGCCTTGAGTTTTTTAAGACAAGCTATCTTTTGATATAGTTCGTTTAATGGAGAGTCCTTTTTGTTCGTTATTTGTCGGTAATTTATAAATATTATTGTAGTTCTCACACACATGTAGATTCTTTGCCGTGTATAAAAATCCGTCTGTTGTTTCGAAATTAAAAACATCATCAAATCCTTACTAATATTATAAACGTGAAAATGTGTTTGTTTGTTTGTTACCTTTTTACGCTTCTACACTTCACGCAATCTTTACAAAATTTGCCATGCAGGTAGCTTGTATCACGGGGAACAACATAGGCTACTTTTTATCCCGGGAAAATAGCATAATCCGATGCAGTTCCTGAGGGAACTAAAAATACTCTTTTTTTGGTTATATTTCTTTTACATCGCAACGGAACAATGGATTGTTGTGATTTTTTGCACAGAGATCATTGAGGAGGTAGGAAACGAGATAATTTACTAATCACCCTTAAAGACCGTCATATAAAAACGATGTCCACGCGGGCGAAGCCGCAGGAAAAAGCTAGTTCACTATAAATCACCAGTCAAGTAACATCCATGTCAGCCGGCATATTTACATATTTTAAGACAGTTGATCTGAAATTTCAGAAAGTCTCAGAAACTACAGTATTTTGGCATGTAAGGTGCATTGCATGGGCTCCTTTTAAAAACAAACTTGAATATAATTTAAGAGGGTGTTAAGCTTATAAAACTGAAAAACTTTCACCATGGAATCAAACGCACACTTCTAATAAAAAAAATATCTATTTGTCATCATTCAGATCACGGTCTCAGGTTATGGTATTTGTTATAGGATCAACACATAACCATATATATATTTATCGTTTACATTACTTTAAATAATTATTTTGTAATATCTTTTAAAGCACAAGCATTTTTTGACATGAGTCTTGAATTTATTCTGTGACAAACTAATTACTAGAGTTAATTTTGGGTCTTGTCACGAACTTTAACTTGTGGCATACCTAGTGACATTCATTTTGACGTGACCACGTCTAATAAATCGATGGACGCCGAGTGCATGCACGAAAAAGGTCGACTAATTGTCCCGTTACGTTATGACGTTGCCACGTTAAACTATCGTCTGTAAACCGACTTTACAGACAAACATTTTTTTCAAAGTCTTTCGCACACGTATGAACTTTATAATTCGGCACCTAGGGAATGCAAACAAAAACCAAACATATATCAGGACATTTTGACCACGCACGCCACGCTACTGAGATACATTTTGACCACGCACGCCACGCTACTGAGATACATTTTGACCACGCACGCCACGCTACTGAGATACATTTTGACCACGCACGCCACGCTACTGAGATACATTTTGACCACGCACGCCACGCTACTGAGATACATTTTAACCACGCACGCCAAGCTACTGAGACACATTTTGACCACGCACGCCACGCTACTGAGATACATTTTGACCACGCACGCCACGCTACTGAGATACATTTTGACCACGCACGCCACGCTACTGAGATACATTTTGACCACGCACGCCACGCTACTGAGATACGTTTTGACCACGCACGCCACGCTACTGAGATACATTTGACCACGCACGCCACGCTACTGAGATACATTTTGACCACGCACGCCACGCTACTGAGATACATTTTGACCACGCACGCCACGCTACTGAGATATATTTTGACCACGCACGCCACGCTACTGAGATACATTTTAACCACGCACGCCACGCTACTGAGATACATTTTGACCACGCACGCCACGCTACTGAGATACATTTTAACCACGCACGCCACGCTACTGAGATACTTTGAGAGATAGGGAGGAAAACTATTGTTTTGACAAACATGAACTATAAATATTTTAGTAACGTGACGCTTTAGATTAAAACAACGGGTTGTCTGGAAGAAATCACTTTGAGCGATAAGTCCATTCAAATTGTACTGCTATAGTACCTATATAAGTTTCTTTTTTTATATTGTGTTTGTTTTTTTTTAATATTTTTTTTAACTAGTGTGTGAAATAAAGAATATTTATCTTATCTTATACTTTCAGTTTGTTTGCATTCCTACAGGTTTAATAGTGCGCCGAAAGATTTTGAAAAAAAAAACTTATGTATCTATTATATTGTCAATTTTTCACTATGCCACACTCCATACAAAATGTTCCAACCCCTTTGTCAGCTTTACCGCCTCGGTGGCGTACTGGATTAGTCCATTAGCTTCACATCAGGAGGTAGCGGGTTCGATTCCCCGCGGAGTCTAACTTTGTATGACTCGGCGTGGTTGGTGGAAAGGCATTTTCTAAGCACACCTAGCTAGATACCACCATCTTATCAAATTTTTGCCGCCAAGCATCAATATTTACAGCATTGAAGTATTCCGTCTTGAAGATAAGATAGCCAGTTCCCCATTGCGTTGGGGAATCTTGGTAAGCCCGCTTCCATCTTCGGCATCATCGTCACTTACTATCGGGTAAGATGATGTTAAGAGCTTACCAATTGTGGATTTAAAAAAAAGCTGATAGCAAACTTTGTATGGCAAGCTCAAAAAATACTTGAAGAAAGTTGCTCAGTTTCATGAGCTGAACGCCTTAAATTATTTCATGTACCTACTTCAAAAGGGCCTTGGACATTTTAGAGCCTGTAACAGCGAATGCCCTTCAGATATACCAACGACTACGTTTCAACTTTGCGTTTAGAATTTAATAGGAATACAACCTACAAGTTCAAATTATTATCAGGGCCTATCTATAAGCCTATTTGAGTTCAGAGATTCCCACCCGACTGGGAGTCATATTCCGAGAAGTTGCTGGAGAGTAGATCGATGTGGTTTTAATAACTTTCATCAATATTTGGAAGGCTATCGCTGGCAATATTACCTATTACTCTGCTTACTGTTTGACTTTTAGGGTTCCGTACCCAAAGAGTAAAAACGGGACCCTATTACTGAGACTTCGCCGCTGTCCGTCTGTCACCAGGCTGTATTTCGTGAACCGTGATAGCTAGACAGTTGAAATTTTCACAGATGATGTATTTCTGTTGCCGCTATAACAGCAAATACTAAAAAATAGAATAAAATAAATATTTAAGGGGGCTCCCAGACAAAAAAACGTGATTTTTTGATCGTTTTTGCTCGATATTGGTAACGGCAACAGGTAGACGCTTGAAATATTCACAAAATATTGAGTTGTGTTATTCACTTTAAAAATAAATAATTAAATTAAAATAAATATTTAAGGGGGGATTCCATACAACAAACGTGATTTTTATACATAATGGTACAATGGTAAAATATTTGGATGTAATCTTCCATTGTAGATATATCGTTATTTTAATTACCTATTTAAATCGTTAACACTAAAAGTGAATTGCTGTCATATAAGTTTCACGTTAAACCAACGGTCGTGTACTACAAAACAGCTCCACCCGATTTTTATCCCGAAAAAGGCTTGGCTCCCGAGGGTTCCTAAAAAAAACTTATTTTTACAAGTAAATTTCGAGTCAAATCTCAAAAATAAAATGTCGAATGTCAAATTTAAGTTCAAGCTCGCGAACCGCTTGCGGTTTGCGCACTTCACATCCTCGAATATAGTCGTAAAAATTAGTAAATAAATAAAAAAATCTGGCACATAAAAAGATACAAAAACATTTCTAAGAATTACCATTACAAGCAGAGATTTGTTACCATAGATGGGTTATGCACTAACCAACAACATTTGAAAATCGAAACCATTTACACACACATTATTATAGGTAGTTCCCTTCTATTGCACTGAATGTTACTAAGAAAAGAGATGCCAATTGGCATCTTTTTTTTGCTTCACTTTTTAGACGCATGTAACCTATCTACCTCCCCTTATATATAGCATATCTCTGATTACAAGTCTACTTTATCCAGAGGCAAATGTATGATTACATCAGACATTCCACAGGTTGATGAGAATTCGAGGTACGCGTACTTTTCTAATTTATATGTAAGTAGATTTCCCCAGAACCCGCCGAAATCATAGAAATATTCATTATACGAGGTATTCACGTGACTTATGTGTAATTTTCTGGTGGCGTTATATTTCGTGTCATTCTCTCACAGGTGGAACCACCTATTTTACTGATCTCCGGAGGAAACCAAGGTTGGTGCAAAGTAAGATGAATAGAGCAATATTTCCTAATTCTTACAAATTCGAGTTAATATTTTTATTTCGTTCGCTGAATGTGAAAGAGGATCAAGTAAATGGTGCCTTTAGTTTTATGTAGGTCATTAGAGTGCTCTGTTTTAAGATTTATAAGATCCAAGTATAAAGAGGACTTTTAGGATTGGAATAATTCTGAATTAAAATAAATACTAAATCGAATCGCTGAACTGAAGTGGCAGTGGGCAGGGCACACAGCTCGTAGAACAGATGGCCGATGGGGCAGTAAAGTTCTTGAGTGGCGACCGCGCACTGGAAAACGTAGCGTAGGCAGGCCTCCCACGCGGTGGACCGACGACCTGGTGAAGGTCGCGAGAAGCCGATGGATGCGGGCAGCGCAGGACCGGTCGTCGTGGAAATCCTTGGAGGAGGCCTTTGTCCAGCAGTGGACGGTTTTTCGGCTGATATGATGATGATGATGATGAAAATAAATACAATAATAATAAAATAGCCGGAACGAAACACACACGACGTTCTTTCGAATATCGTTAAACCAAATATTTCAAGATTTCAAAATGTTTATTCAAAATAGGTGTCTTTCTGATGATCACAAAATAGTATAGTGTCATTTGTAACAAACAATAAAAACAAACATAATCATTAGATAATGTCAAAATAGTATAGTGTCATTTGTAACAAACAATAAAAACAAACATAATCATTAGATAATGTCAAAATAAAATCATTGACATAAAATAAATAACTTCTATATGACACCAGAAGTTAAAATTAGACATTAAAATTATTGAATGTGTCATTTATCTAAGCGCATGTCGAACTTGACTGCGAAGGGTTCAGTAATACCATCATAACCATAAGAAAAAGAATCAAGATTATTTTATGGGGATGGTACCCCTTTAATTTTCGGTTGTCAAGGGTTTACCAATTGTGAATAAAAAAAAAATAAAAAAAAAATTCTTTAGTTTTTTTTTAATTTCTTGTTATAGCGGCAAAAGAAATACATCCTAGAGAATATTTCAACTGTCTAACTGTTACGGTTAATGAAATAAAGTTCGCTGACAGACACAAGGACAGGGAGTCTTAGTAATAGGATCCTGTTGACTCCATTTGAGTACGAAACCCTAAAACGAGTATAGTGGACCTTTTTTAATTTCGAACGACGAAGAAGTGAAGAAGGTATTGTGATGGCATAAAAATCGAAGTTGAGATTTTGATGAGGATCGATTGTTTTACTCTAATAATAATATATAAAAAACAAAAAATAAAAATGTGTGAGTGTGTGTGTTTGTATACACTGTCCGTCCGTCTGGTGATCTAGTTACCAAACTATTGGACGGATTTTCACATCAAAGTTTTTCATTAGATCAACTTCAAAATACCAAAAGGATTTATTGTCACCGGCGATAAGGCTTCATGCCAAATTTCAGCGCAATCGGATTTCTGAAAGTTGCAGTAAATTCTTTTACAAGGTTTGACCTACCTAAAAAAATAACTAACATACGAGTTAAAAGTATTATTCGCATAAAGTTCAAAATAACAAAATTGTATATTTCTAATCAAAACTAAAGTCAATACCATAAACTGCGATAAATTAACTAAAACAAATATAGTTAAGTAGTTAGGTAACTATATCTTACCTAGAAGTTAAAAAGTTTATTGGCTATAAACACCTTGCGGCATAAAAATATAGCGCACATAATATATTGTTTCTGCTTGCGAAATGATTTCCTGCCGCTCGCTATGAAGCTAGGCAATACGGTGCACGCTCTTAATTATCAAGCACTTGAGTTATGGCGGCGTCGTAAAGTGAACACTGCCCTGTAATTCTGCTAATAACGCAGTTACTCTTTGTGATCGGATACAATCAGTTCTTCGCTTTTCAAACGACTTCCAAAAAGGAGGAGGTTCTCAATTCGTCTGTATGTTTTTTTTAATGTGTGTTATCTCATAACTTTTGACTGGATGAACCGATTTTTATGATTCCTTTTTTATTTGAAAGCTAGTGCTTCCCGTGTGGTCCCATATAAATTTTATTAAAATCGGTGCAGTACTTTATTAGAAAATTAACAAAAAGCAAAAAAAAAGCAAAAATGTACTAAGTCTGATCGCTGCGCCCGCAGCCACACCCGCGTTTTTTTGTTCTTCTTCTTATCGTGTGGAACAATTAACCGTGCTATCTATTTTTGTCAACGCGATATTATTACAGATTTTCGTTATTTTTATCATCATCATCACATGAGCCGAAGGACGTTCACTGCTGGACATAGGCCTCCCCCAAGGATTTCCACGACCGACGACCGGTTCTGCGCTACCCGCATCCAGCGGCTACCCGCGACCTTAACCAGGTCATCGGTTCACCTACTCCTAAACTATAGAAAACCCAAGGTTGAAAAAAAATACCCTTATTGTTGATGATGTTCCTTAAAGTCAAAAGCTATTAGAGACACGATTGAGCAGTTTTAGCTCGATAGAAAAAATCCTCAAGATAGGTCTACACCGTTATCTGGCTAGAAAAATAAAATTGTCAGATAATAAAATAAAAACTGTTTGGAATATCATTAGCAAAGAAACAGGTAAAGTCAAACCTCGCGACAAAGAATATGTTTTGCAAACAGATCAAGGTAAAGTTAGTTCGAATGCCGATGTAGCCAAAGAATTCGAAACTTTTTCACAAATATTCCACTTAAGACTACTGAAGCCCTAAACTCATCACCTATGTATGCTCAAACGTTGCTAAAGGATAATGTTAGTAATTGTGGCCAAAAATTCTCCTTCAGAGTAATTGAACCACAATCTATTGTAAAAACTTTTAAATCTCTTAAAGTGAAAAGAACCGAAGACCTCTGTGGATTATCGGTAAGCTTGATCAGTAAAGTAATTGATACTTTTATATAAATCTGGTTCAAAAACTGATCCAGGCAACTACAGACCAGTTTCTGTGCTGCCAGTTCTTAGTAAAGTGTTTGAAAAGATTATGCTTAACCAAATGCTACAATATTTTACAGAAAACAAACTACTGCATAACCAACAATTCGGTTTCACTAAAGGACGATCAACAACCGATGCAGGAGTAGCACTTATACTTCTCTTATTTTTAAAGTGAATAGGAAAGAAAACGAAATTGACGAAGTAAACAACACTCTTTCAAAGATACTGAACTGGTTCACTGTGAACAACTAACTATTAAATGCTAAGAAAACAAAATGTATAAAATTTTGTTTGCTAAATGTAAAAAAGGTCAATAATAGTGTAATATTACCCTAGTTCAGGGTAGGCTCGAGGCCCTCGGTGGGGACGTATATGAGCTGATATGATGATGATGATGATTAGACAGTAATAAATTAGAATTAGTAAATACTACGGTGTTCCTTGGTATAACTTTGGATGTTTCACTTCAATGGGGACCACACATTGAAACTTTAGCGGGAAGGCTTAGTTCAGCTGCTTATGCTGTTAAGAAAATAAGACAGTTAACGGATGTAGATACTGCGAGACTAGTGTATTTTAGTTACTTCCATAGTATAATGTCTTATGGCATATTACTGTGGGGGCTGCGGCTGATATAGAAACTATTTTTATCCTGCAGAAAAGAGCTATCCGCGCAATCTATCAGATGCGATCACGTGAGTCGTTACAGAATAAGTTCAAAGAAATCAATATTTTAACTGTTGCTAGTCAATTTATATATAAAAACACCATGTACGTTCGTAGAATTTGCATTTATTTCCTAAAAACAGTGACAGGCATAATTTGAGTTTAAGAAATGTAAATAAAATAGATATAGCCTTTTCGAGACTGAGTAATTTTAAAAAGTCATTTGTGGGGCAGTGTATAAGATTCTACAATAAAATTACAGAAAATGTAACTAGTTTGTCAGAGAATAAATTCAAGACTCATGTCAAAAAATGTTTGTGCTCTAGAGTATATTATAAAATAATAAATATGTAAATGACAAAGATATATATGTTGATTCTATAAGAAATACCATTACCTGAGACTATAATTTGAATCATGACATTATTTGTAATATACAATATTATTTTTTGTTTTGACTATTTAAAAGTGTGTTATTTTACCTATTTGAAATAAATTGTTTTGAATTTGAATACTTTCAACTCTAGTTATGACTAATATTTTGAAGTATATATTTTGATAAATATAGAATAATATTTGTTATAATAATACAAAGTGAGTAATGTTATTATTTTTTATAGTTTCATTGTAGTTTTTGATTGAAACGAGAAACCATTGAAAAAGTGAAAAAGTGTGGTTATTTTCTTTGTTCTATACACGTAAAGAAAAAGACAGAGACAACCTGTTCCAATCAATACCTCACCTTAAATAACATCACAACGAACCATCGGTTTAAGAGACGCTGGTGTTGCTGGTGCTTCTTGTCAACATGGACAAATTTTGGTCATATCAGCCGAAGGACGTCCACCGCTGGACAAACCGCCTCACCTAAGGATCCATCCAGCGGCTTTCCGCAGCCTATACCAAGTTTTCTACGTCTTCCGGTGCGCGGTCGCCACTCGAGAACTTGACAACCCCAAAGGCTATGTGTTTTCCAAATTTTGTGACTTGTTAGTAAATTACCTAGAATAACACATATTCTGTTAAAAAAATAGCCAACTACCTATTGCGTTTCCAAAGAAAAAGTTTAAAGGTCGGACGGACAGACAGAAAAGCATAGGCTTAGTAATAGAAAAACCCAAAAAGGCACCAAAAAGTTTTCGCGTGAGAGCAGTAACTTTTTTGTTTTATGGGATGCCGACCACGAGAACGAAGGTTCCCGTTCAAATTTCCACTCGACTTGTGTTTTAATTTGCCAGAATTCAGTGCAGACGTTCCAAACAGAGTCGTTCGGCGCGGGCGGCTCGTTCGAAATTCAATTAACCGCCGCAAGATGGCGCCAGGTAGTGGCAATCGAGAACCGTTAAGCAATATGGCGGCTATAGTTATGGTTCATTCATTTTTGTGAATTTAATAACTATTATCTTTTTTTTTTTTTTTTTTATCTTTATAATTTAGATTATATACTCTTTAGATATAGCGCGGCGGCCGGAATACCATAAATACCAGAATACCGGAAAACTATTCTCCGGTAATCCACGCACACCGAGACAAATTTTATGACAGGCGCAGGTGTAAGATCAGTGAGATGGTGGCGCATCGGGAGCCGGGTCGTTCCTTTCCCTCTAATATGGTTGTTGAGAGCGATGGCTGACTCTCGCGTTATACTCGTGAATGCGTGCTGTTCGTGTGAACTGGCCTACTCTTGTTAAAGGCCTTTAATGATTTTTAAGTATAACTTTTCGTGTCATATTTTTTTCATGTTCTAATGAAATAACTGGTTTATATCAAGGATTGAATTTTGACGTTATTAACTAATTATTGTTTATTTATTGATTCTTCACAAATGAAATTGTTATTATTATTTTATGACTATCAGAAAGAGTGTAATTTGCACATATTGAACAAATATATTAAATTGAATTGAAGATAGTGGTTGCCACGCACACAAGTATAATAATGTGACCCGGTTTTATATTATGATGAGGCTCGCTCTACGGATAAAGTTAATGCCACGTAGCACGTGCCGAAGTGCTATGACGTGTCGCAGACCGCACCACGTTGTAGCCATAGTATAGTACGTACCTAGGTACCTTTTTCAACCGACTTCCAAAAAGGAGGAGGTTCTCAATTCGAGTGTATTTTTCTATGTGTGTTACCTCAGAACTTTTGACTGGGTGAACCGATTTTGATGATTCTTTTTTTATTTAAAAGATAGTGATTTCCACGTGTTTCCATATAAATTTTATCAAAATCGGTGTAGTACTTTATTAGAAAATTAATAAAATCCAAAAATAATAATACAAAATTGTAGGAAGTTGTTGTAAGTCTTTGGAGTACTTACATAATAATACTGTTATGATAAAGTTTGATTAAGATTAGAATATTGAATTTGTCCTAATCACTAGTATTACAATGCAATACAATGTTACATTTTTCTGCCATGAGAAGACATAAAGAAGAAGAAAACAAAAAAAGAGAATATCATAAACAATAGACGGCCTTATAGTTATGTACCAATTTTTACAGGCAACCTTTAAGTAAAAAAAATACTAAAAAAATTATTACTCATTTTACACATATTATGCTTATCTGCATCGGTCCTCCAGCAAGCAAACAGCAAACAACAAATGCCTATAATAAAACTAGATACTTTTAATTTACCGAATACCATCAAACAAGGAAAGGTATCTAATCTTAATAGTTAAGTTTGACATTACCATCAGGTCAATGACCACCATATCTTCCTTTCCACAGTAAGAGGTTTTGTGGTGAGGCCCTGTTTAAGACCAGGACTCTAAAATTAAATGGTCTCTCTCATATGCAGGCTAGAGCTATGACTCTACTCCCACGAGAGATCAACACAGTTAGATACATATATTTACGTCTCTAATCAATCATGACATTATTTGTAATAGACATAATAGTTTTTTGACTATTATGAAGTATGAAAATTATCCTTACTAATATTATAAATGTGAAAATGTGCTTCTACAACTCAACTAATCTTGACAAATGTTTAGATGCAGGTAGCCTGTGTCACGGGGAAGGACATAGGCTACTTTTCATCCCGGAAAAATAGCATAATCTGATGCAGTTCCTGAGGGAACTAAAATAAATACTGTTTTTATGGTTAATTACTTTTACATCGCAACGGAACTATGGATTGTTGTGATTTTTTGCACAGAGATGGTTAAGTAGGTGGGAAACGACATAATTTACTGATCACCCTTAAAGACTGTCATAAAAACGATGTCCACGCGGACGAGGTCGCGGGAAAAAGCTAGTTAAGATATATAAATTTGTATTTTGTCCTCACCTCGTCCTTGCCCTTCACGACGCACATCTTGACGTCGTTCTCGGGCGAGTACCACACCAGCCGGCGCTGCTCCATCAGGTCCGTCAGGCTCAGGTTGTACACCACGTTCCTGCAATCAACCACGCAAACGTTGTAGTTGTATAACAGTATCCTAGGCGCCGAAGGACGCCGGCACAATGGTGCTTGCGCAAGCCCTGGAAACTTCATACAACGGGCCAGGCATGACATTTCAAAAAAAAGGAATGACGGAACAACAAAATGGCGGCGTATAGGATACGTTCGACATCCAAACTGTAACCAATCTATATCAACTGGGTAACGAGGGGGTGAGGTGGCAGTCTAGAGAGCGGCAGGGAGTGTCCAATGTTAGTACTAATATATATACTTTGGCTTGGGGGAGGCCTATGTACAACGGTGGACTTACATAAGCTGATGAAGATGATAATAAGTGTTCTAAATGAATTTTCACCATCATAACTTACCATCAGTTGAGGTGATGCCAAGCGTGGATAAAAGAATCCAGATGTTTCTAGAAGATAAGTCTACTGAACTGAATATCATGGAGAACAGAAGAGGGAAATCCACGAATAAAGTAAATTACGAATTTGAAAAACCGGCCAAGTGCGAGTCAGAACTGCACACAAAGGGTTCCGTACCATCAAACTAGATGGCACTAGTACAAAGGTTTCCGTACCATCATACTAGATGGCGCTAGTTTCTTCATGTTTAAAAAAAACACGTTGTTTGTACGGAGAAAACCCTTATTTTTTCACTTTTTCTAATTTTTAGTATTTTTTATTATAGCGGCAACAGAAATACATCATCTGTGAAAATTTCAACTGTCTAGCTATCACGGTTCATGAAATGCAGCCTGGTAACAGACGGACGGACGGACGGACAGCGAAGTCTTAGTAATAGGGTTGCCTTTTTAAAAAGGGGTACGACATGTTGACATAAACTACAGTTATTTCATATATTCATATTTTTCCATGACATAGGCTTTCTTAGTTTCTCCGCTTACTTCTTTTAAACCACGCAACGGATTTAGTACGATTTTCACTAATATAAAGAGCGATAAAAGAGAAAGGTTTGTATATCCCCGCGAGCCACTTGCGGCTCGCGCACTACGCACCCTCTACTTTCATATATATTTATGTACTTGCTTTTGATTTTTTAATGTGATATTGACGATTTGGATACTTTTCTGTAATGTCAGTATTTCTATGAAATAAATGAAATGAAATGAAATGAAATATATCACTATGAAGCTTAGAATAACATGAAGTAATTTGTATCTACACATACAGTGGAAGTCCTAAGTTTACGACAAAACTTAACGGGTCTTGAGACTTTCACGTCTGCCTAGTAAATGAGTTAATAGATGTTTTCAAGCACATGTTACCCGACATTTACCCAAGTATATACTTGTAAACAGATATCTGAAGCACCTCAAAACCCTTGGCTTGTTATTTACGACTCCACAGATAAGAAGTTAAGGAAAATAACTCAATGCCTTTATGGCACCAGCGACAGTAATGGGACGATTAGTCATATTAATGACTTAATTCTAAAGCGCGCTGAGTATGGCCTCATGGGCGTATGGACGTATGGTGAAAATAATAACGTAACTGCGTCGCTCTAGCTAGTCTAGGTCACACTAAAGACATCAAAAATGTGGAAGAGATGTAGACTGTAATAATTAATTGAAAACGTTAAACACGTTAAAAAACCGACTTCCATCGCAATGACTTAGTACATTTTTGCATAATTATTTTTGGTTTTTGTTAATTTTCTATTACAATATTAAGTACTACACCGCTTTTGATAAAATTCATATGGGATCACACGGGAAGCACTAGCTTTCAAATAATAAAAGAATCATCAAAATCGGTTTACCCAGTCACAAGTTCTAAGATAACACACATTAAAAAAAATATACAATCGAATTGAGAACCTCCTCCTTTTTGGAAGTCGGTTGAAAAATGAATAACTTTTTATATATATTCATAATTGGTAAGCCCCTGGCATCATTTCACCTGATGGTAAGTGACGATGGTGCTGGAGATGGAAGTGGGCTTACCAAGATTACCCAACGCAATGGAGAAATGGCTATCTTATCTTCAAGCCGGAACACATCAATGTTGTTAACACTGATGTTTGGCGGCTAGACTTATATAAGATGGTGGTAGCTAGCCAGGCGGGCTTAGAAAATGCCCTACCACCAACCAAACCGAGTCTTACAAGTTGACCCCACTGGGAATCGAACCCGCGACCTCCTGGTGTGAAGCGAATGGACTAACAATTACGCCACGGAGGCGGTTAAAAAAATAGCAATTAATTCAAAATTAAAAACCCGACTGCAAAATGCTTAACCCCTCTTTTTTGGGCCAGTCGGGTAAAAGTGTGCCCTATGTCACTCACGGGATTAAAAATAATTTAACGACACCTCGCACTGCAAAATCCATCAAGCTGTTTAGGCTGCAGAGCGTAATTAAATAAAGAAATAAATAACATACACACATAAACTCGAAAAACATAACACTTGTTCTGGCACAGTAGGGTAAACATTTGACAAAGAGAGTAAAAAGCTTGTGGAACTTAGTGAGAACCTTAATAATATATCAATTTAGTGAAAGGATCTTATTAAGCAAGGTATTACTGGGTTGTGCCTTCTTGGTATACGCGCAGTTGCTAGCTTTGGCAAACAGGCCTCATATAATTCTTGGTATACGCGCAGTTGCTAGCTTTGGCAAACAGGCCTCATATAATTCATGGATTCTCTCGAATATACTTGTCCTGCAGTTTGACATAATTGTTAAAACCCCCCCAACCTTAATTAAGAAATTTGTCACGAAACTTTCTCAAAGAAATTATGGTGTAAAGTTAGCCAATTATAAACGTAGAATAGTCAGTGCGATTAAAATAGGTAGCATAATGTTGAGATTCAAAAGAGAGAGTTTCCGTGTCGATATAGAGCCGATTCAGGACGAATCGACGTTAGTGTGAGTTAGTTCACCGTCATTGCTGTAATATGGAAAATCATTTACTCTGAGTTAACTTTTTATCATCTGTCAAAAGCGACATTTTGTTGTAAAAAAAAACCAGCCAAGTGCGAGTTGGAACCGCACACATACGGTTCCGTACCATCATACTAGATAGCGCTAGTTTCTTCAGTTCCGTACTATCATACTAGATGGCACTAGTTTCTTCTCGTTTAAAAGAACACGTTTTTTGTATGGAGACTTTCACTTTTTCTAATTTTTAGTCTTTGTTGTTATAGCGGTAACAGAAATACATCATCTGTGAAAATTTCATGTGTCTCGCCATCACTATTCATGAAATACAGCCTGATGGCAGACGGACGGACAGCGAAGTCTTAGTAATAATAACCCCTTTTTACCCTTTGGGTACGGAACCCTAAAAATGTTTGACGTCACAGTTTTGCAGCGTCATTTATGTACTATTTTGTGATTTTGGTGAATTGAAAATTTAAGACTTGATGGAAAACAAAACGAGTAAGGTTTTTCAAAGTTTCAGTAATAGGGCAATTTAGTGATAAAGACCTAATAATTTATTTTTGATGCTGTCATCATTCCTATACTCAGAGCATTAAATCCTATAGTACTAATTTTAGGATTTTTATAAATTTAATGTTGAAAGATGTGATGGAAAATCTGAGTTTTTCGATTTGGTGAATAATATTTTTATGTTTATACTGACTCGGTGGCTCAGTGGTTAGTGCTCCTGACTACTGATCCGAGGGTTGGGGGTTCGATACCCACCGAGGGCAAACATTTGTGTGATGAGCAGATTTGTTTGCTCTGTATCTGGGTGTTAAATATCTATTTAAGTATGTATTTAAACGAATATAAGTATGTACTCGTATATCAGTCTCTGGTTCCCATAACACAGGGAATCCTACTTTGGGGTCAGATGACCATGTGTGAGTTGTCCCAGAATATTTATTTATTTATTTAATTTTAGTGCAGTCTTTACCCTGTCCTGACATGTTATGAAGTATGAAAAACTTGAATCTTGAAATAATTTCAGTAATATTAGGGTTTCATCTTCTTGGTAGATAACAAACGTATTTTTTCTACTTTTCAAACTTCAGTAATTCACTTTATATATTACCTATACCAATGAGTTTTTCAAAACTTACGTACATATACTCACCGATTGCTTTAACGGTGAAGGAAAACATCGTGAGGAAACCTGCACACGCCTGCGAAGAAACTCGCAGGTTGTGTGTGAAGTCGAACAACCCGCACTGGGCCCGCGTGGTCGACTAAGGCCTGATCGCCCTAATTCAGGGTAGGCTCGAGCCCCTCGGTGGGGACTTATATGAGCTGATATGTATTACCTATAAAAATGTATGGAAAAGTAAAAGTAACTTCTAATGTTATTGAATAGATATAAAATATAGTGCGTTAGAGAGAGAGAGAGTCTACAAGAGAGAGTAAGAGGAGGCGTAAATAATATAAAAATATAACTTTCTAACAAAAAATGTGGAATTCTAAGAATCTTGTATTCTTATAGTAACAAATATCTGTATATGTTTTACATTGGAAAAATATATTATAAAATTAAATACTCTTAGAATCGGAATTGTTATAGATACCTAATCGGCGATATTTCGATGACGACACTGTAGAAAGTAAATAAATAATAATTGAATTAAGTACTTTTAAGATACATTACATAAATAACTAAATTCAATTAACAATCGTCAATCATTATTATCTTTTATTCACAATTGGTAAACCTTTAATTTAAAATTATCACTGTGCATTTATCATTGTATCAATGAATTAGCAATGTTTAAGCCTCTTAAATCTTAAAAAATAACCAGGAATATAAAAAAAACATATTCGTAATTTTTTTTTTAATTAGTCTAAATTTTCGTTAAAAATACCTTTGTTTTTTTTCAAGCTACCCAGTTGGATTGGGTAAGGATTTCAGATATTATGTAGGTGGCAAGACAATTAAACAAGTAATTAATAAATTTAAATACTTTGCTCTAGGTAAATAAGGTTAAACAGTTTGCTGACTCTCGCGTTATACTCGTGACTGGGTGCTGTCCGTGTGAACTGGCCTACTCTTGTTGAAGGCATTAATGACATTCAATGATTTTTATGTATAACTTTTCGTGTAATATTGTTTTCATGTTCTAATGACATAATCTGGTTTATATCAAGGATGATTTTTAGAGTTATTAACTAATTATTGTTTATTTCGTGATTCTTCACAAATGACATTGTTCTTATTATTTTATGACGATCAAAAAGAGTGTGATTTGCACCTATTTTGAATAAATATCTTGAATTGAATTGAACTCTAGGTAAATACAGGGTTAAACACTTTTCTGTAGGCAAATTCAAGGTTAAAAACTTTAGGCAAATTCAAGGTTAAACACTTTAGGCAAATTCAAGGTTAAACACTTTAGGCAAATTGAAGGTTAAACACTTTAGGCAAATTCAAGGTTAAACACTTTAGGCAAATTCAAGGTTAAACACTTTAGGCAAATTCAAGGTTAAACACTTTAGGCAAATTGAAGGTTAAACACTTTAGGCAAATTCAAGGTTAAACACTTTAGGCAAATTCAAGGTTAAACACTTTAGGCAAATTCAAGGTTAAATACTTTTCTCTAGGCAAATTCAAGGTTAAACACTTTGCTCTAGGTAAATTCAAGGTTAAACACTTAAGGCAAATTCAAGGTTAAACACTTTTCTCTAGGCAAATTTAAGGTTAAACACTTTAGGCAAATTCAAGGTTAAACACTTGGTCTAGGTAAATACAGGGAAAAACACTTTGCTCAAGATAATTAAACAAATAAAAAATAAAATAAAATACTTTGCACTAGTATTTATCTGAAAATTATGAAAAAGTATATTTGAGATTTACACAACGAGCCCTTTTATTTGATATGTCACACAATATGGTTTGTAAAACTTTCTTTATTTTTTTTTCATTTACCCCAATAAAAAGCCTTCAAGTTGTAATTAATTTATTTACGTTTTACACTTTCGTCTTTGGGTCACCGACATATATATGTATACCAAATTTCAATTCAATCGGTCCAGTAGTTTCGGAGCAAATTGGCTGTGACAGACGGACGGACAGACAGACACGCGAGAGATCCTATAATGGTTCTGTTTTAACCTTTTTAGGTACGGAACCCTAAAAAACTTTAATACCACATAAGATTTTATCAGAGTTTCCTACAGTCACCCTCAACCTTTATATAATTACCTATTCCAAATAACTAGAAATTAATTAAAAATTAAAAATAGGACTGTATAAAAACTTAGTCCCTATTTGTTGGCCAGTCGAATAAAAATCCTATACTACTCACAGGATTAAGACGAAGCTAATCGTCTAAGGATATATAATATATATATATATATATATATCTGGTCTAGGTGGCTGGCTTGGCAACTTGGAAATACGAGTATTTGTAAGTGCGATCGTCTATGTAACTTGTAAAGTGGAGTGTGAAAGAGGATACACGTTTGCTATGATGAACGCTCTGCTGAACTCATTTAAGTTTCGATACCTATATATTAGAATAAATGTGAAGTTCGTTGCCTAATTAATGTGGAACGGTGTGTTCCTACTCTTCGAGAACAAAGAGAGATATCTCCCGTACGAGTACGCCTGGGGTCCGGCCCCAATCGTTGATGGTTGGCACTTGTATTTATACTCAGTGCTGAAGAAATGTTAATAGCGCGTTCTAGGTGTCGTATTACTTTTGTCCTCTCGTCGCTTGTGTTAAGGTTCAGTGGCTATGTACTGCAGTTGCAGTCATAAATGTACAATAGACCGACAAAATCAATGTTTCTTTAGGACACTGAAATTGTAAAGCAAAACATATTTGTTTAAAAAAATATATAAATGCTCGATATATTTGTAAACGAATTTCAATGAAATTCTCAATTCCATAAAATAGAACTATCAATAAAAATCCGGAACAGCGCTCCTTTCAGCTCCACTCCAATATCAAATTCTTAACTGCCATTATCTTGTAAATGGGAATCTCTCACGCCCGATGCACGGGAATAATGCATGTCTTTGTCAGCCGCCTGGGGTTGCCAGCCTCGGCTGAATACGGGAAATGCCGTAATTTGCTAAAAAAAAAGAAATAGGGGAGCCAATTTGTGAATGTGGGACTACGGGGTGCCTCTGATGTATTATCGGATCGGACTATACTTTTTTATGGAACTAACGAAGTGATATGATGCAATAGAGTTGTAATGTTAATCTTATTTTGTATATGTATATTGGTTTAGGAGAACTGGTTATACTATCTCAACTATTTTGGTGATTTTTGATTTGATTTTGAAAATTCTTTAGTATTAGGTTTTTACCTATAAAATTGCCGATTCAGTTTTTAAAGATCAATGTAATTTTTTGTTGAAAAGAAAAAAAGGTGTTAATTTCAATTTTTGTCCATAACAGTCGTAGTGTCTACTTAGTGATTACTTTCATGTTCCAAAACCCGGAGCTACGTACCATTGCACTTAATAAAACAAATGCGTTTTCTTAGTGGTCGAATGGGGTGTTTTTTGACTTGTGACGTTTTTTGAATTTTTCTGAAATATTCAAAATTTTATGTGGGGTAATCCCAAATATGACATTAGCAACGAGAAACTGCTGCAATAAAGCTAGAGCTTTTTAAATAAATACACATGTATTTTTTGCCTAAAAATGGCAACTTTTTGTGTTGATAAAATCAGTCTTCATTTTAAAGCCGTGCTCTCAAAATTTCTAAACAAAAAGCATAAATGTATCACCATTTAATTATGAATAGTTAAATGCTGTTTTGAAATAAATTTGATTATTTTTTTTTTCTTTA
This sequence comes from Coleophora flavipennella, assembly GCA_947284805.1. Taxonomy (NCBI): domain Eukaryota; kingdom Metazoa; phylum Arthropoda; class Insecta; order Lepidoptera; family Coleophoridae; genus Coleophora; species Coleophora flavipennella. Next base: position 1,499,309 of record OX369289.1, on the reverse strand, counting down.
AACTTTTTCATTCAATCGGCAATTCCATAGTTAGGATAAGGCGATTAAATAAAAGTGACCAATTTAGCAATTTTGAAAAAAAATAACTTGTTGCTCATACTTACAGTTATAAAATATATATGCGCAAAATACTGAATGACTTCGATCATAATAATGAGTAAATTGTACATTTCTACAGGCGGCGCTAGTACCTATTCTAATCGAACCACCTCAATAAAAACTTTTTTTTTTATTGGATAGAAGAAGTGAAGGTATTGTTCACTTCTATCAAAACTGAGACTTAAATGAAGACTGAAAGCTGTTGTGTGAAGCCACTCTGTCAGGCCACTGACGCTGAAGGTGTGGGAGACTGAGCGATATCAAAGTGGTATTAGTTTGTCACCCCAAGAACGCAGAGCGGGCACACTACAGCCGACTGGAGATTCGAGACGCCTTCCATGACCTTTTTGAGTTAAACGCAATGACACGGAAAATACAAAGGATTCCTTGTAGACCGCCTCCGTAGCTCAGAGGCAAAGTTCACTGGCTTTACACAGGAGGTCGTGGGTTCGATTCCCGGCGGGGTCAATTGTAAGACTCGGTTTAGTTGGTGGTAGGGCATTTTCTAAGCCCGCCTGGCTAGCTACCACCATCTTATCTAAGTCTTGCCGCCAAATATCAATGTTGATATCATTGGTGTGTTCCGGCATGAAGATAAGATAGCCAGTTCCCCATTGCGTTGGGTATCTTGGTAAGCCCGCTTCCATCTTCGGCAACATCGTCACTTACCACCAGGTGAGATGTTGTCAAGGGTCTACCAATTGTGAATAAAAAAAAGACAACTTTGTGTACGAAAATTAAGATTTCGATAAACATAGACGTCTAATGCAGCATACTAATATGAGTTCTGTCTGAATTAAAAAAAAAAATTTTTTAAGTACTACAAATTTTTTATTGAATTCCGCTGTATAAATCGTGACTGTATCCAAAATTTAGTTGAGAATATATTTTGTACATACACAGAACAATCAAATATTCAAAGACTGTAGGTATCCTTTGTCAATTTATTATTCGCTCAGCGGTTCGCGCCAAAAGGCGGCGCGGCGGCCATCTTGCCGTCAGCGCCATCTATTGTTCGGCTCGGACAGTTGCCCGCGTTTTTGTGTAGGCAATCCGAGCTGGCAGGCTGCACGGTGATTGATGATGGGCGAGTTACAATTATTTTCGTGTCTTCGTGGAAGTCAGCATACTGACTAACAGCGTTATGGGTATACTGTGTTTTTATAAATTTTGGTGGTAAGTTAGTAGGTAATCTTTATTAATTTTTCATCCTTGCTAATATTATAAATGTAAAATTGTGTTTGTTTGCCTTTCTTTTGAAGTTCATAAAGTAGGAAGTGACATAGGCATATTTTTAACCCGTGAAAACAGCATAGTCCGACGCAGTTCCTATTTAGTTTATTGATGAAACTCTTTTTTGACCGACGAAAAAACGGAAGAGGTTATCAAGTCGACGAGTATTTTTTTTATGTATGACCCCCCCACGCATAACTTTTTACAGAGTAGTCCGATTTTGATAATTCTTTTTTTAATGGAAAGGGTATACCTCGAAGTTGGTCCTATATAAATTTGGAGAAAAAATCCAACCCTGAGGGTAGGAAAACAGGGGACGATTGATTGTTCACTCACTGATTGCAATGTATCAACGCATAATTTTTTACACAGTAGTCTGATTTTGATAATTATTTTTTTATTTAGAATATTAGCACCCTTTAGTATATTTTAGCCACAAAAAATATAAAAATCTTTTTAACAAAAACCGACGAAAACAGACAGGAATTGAAAAGCGTAAAATAAAAAGAACCTTTAATGTCTAACTGAGCTCCTACACTTATGTAAAATATCAACTTCGCTTTTTTTGCCATCACAATACCTGCTTTTCTTTTTCGTCGCTCGAAAGTATAAATTAAATGCAATAACTAGCACGTTAAAAATGCATTAACTATAGCACGACAAAAATGACAACCACTATCTAGCACGTTAAAAAAAGGTAAAGGCTTAATACAAGAAAGTAAAGGTTATACCCGGGTTTACTATTATAACAGCCGAAAGATGTCCACTGCTGGGCAAAGGCCTGCCCAAGAATTTCCACAACGACCGGTCTTGCGCTGCCCGCATCCAGCGGCTTCCCGCGACCTTCGGCAGGTCGTCAGACTACCAAGTGGGAGGCCTGCTATACTACAAATATTATGTTTCAATAAATATTATACTGATATGATTTGAATCACTTAATCTCCAAATTTCATTTAGACATATTTTGTATAAGTCCGAATACTTTGAAACGCGTAAGTATACAATTTTTTTTTTACTTGGACAAATCACACATGGTCATCTGGCCCCAAAGTAGGATTCCCTGTGTTAAGGGTTACCAGAGACTGATATACATACTTATATACGTATAAATACATACATATATAGATATTTAACACCCAGACACAGAGCAAACAAATCTGCTCATCACACAAATGCTTGCCCTGGGTGGGGATCGAACCCACAACCCTCGGATCAGTAGTCAAGGGCGCTAACCACTGAGCCACCGAGTCAGTCAACTTATAACTTCTTAACACAAACAACATAATTAATCTTGTAATATCACTTTCTTACTGTTTTTATTGCAAAGTACTGATTTAGCTCTTTTTAAGGGTGTCGAACACCCTAAGCACACCCTGCACACTTCATACAACAAATGACATTTCAAAAAATGAATGACGGAACAAACAAAATGGCGGCGAAATTCCATACGTTTGACAACCAAACTGTAACCAATCTGAATCAACCTGGGAGACAAGGGAGTGAGGTCGGAATCTAGAGAGCGACAGGGAGAGTCCATACTGTATGTTAGTACTAATATAATATATACTTTGCCCTAAGGGTGACCAACGGGACTATCCAGTCCATGGATTCTTAGACTGTGCTATTACTAAGCCTCCGCTCTCTGTCCGTCTGTCCGACTGTCAGCGGGCTGTATTTCATGAACCGTGATAGATAGAAAGTTGAAATTTTAACAGAATATGTGTTTCAATTGCCACTCTAATTCTATTGATCTATATAAAAATTAGGGGGGTCTCCGTACAAAATACAAGTTTTTTGTAGGTATTTTAGAAGTATTTTTGATTTAGCTCTATCGTAAAAACGGTAATGCATACAAATGTGGAACTTGGTGTTATTGCAGTACTAATACTGAATTAAAACAACAAATAATAAAAACTGGCCAAGTGTGAGTCGTACTCGAGTTAAGGAGTCCGAACTGAATGGAAAAAACAAAACATTTTTCTTGGATTTTTACGGTGTATTTAATAAGGGCCTTAAAATGGTCAGTCTTTGTTAGTGTACATACTATTGAGTACGAATACTTACCATATTTTATAGAACAAATAAATAGATTTTACCTCGGATTTTACAAACACTCTTAGATAATATCTCAGAGATTTATCTACAATTAATAATAAAATTAGCAACAAGAATTGGGAAGATACGCGAGCGGCGAGGGCGCAGGCGCGAACAGAGGCTGGCATGGCAACACAAACAGATTTGTACAGACAGAGGCCAGCACATCTAGTTCTTATGTTGTACGCGTAAGGATCCGAATCGCGCTACGAGTGTCTAGCTTGTTCTGCTGGCCTCGGTACTATTATTTCATTATAATACACGTAATATGTCGCGTATTGAGCGTCGGTGGCGCAACGGCAAGGGCCGCTACCTCCTATCTGGGAGGTTGTGGTTCGAGTCCTGCCACATAATTTCATTATAATACACGTAATATGTCGCGTATTGAGCGTCGGTGGCGCAACGGCAAGGGCCGCTACCTCCTATCTGGGAGGTTGTGGTTCGAGTCCTGCCACATACCGATGTGTTTTCGAATTTCGATCTCATATGTACGTTTATCCGACGCTCTTACGGTGAAGGAAACCATCGTGAGGAAACCTGCACACGCCTGCGAAGAAACTCGAAGGTTGTGTGTGTGTGTGAAGTTGACCAACCCGCACTGGGCTCGCGTGGTCGACTAAGGCCCGATCGGCCTAATTCAGGGTAGGCTCGAGCCCCTCGGTGGGGACGTATATATGAGCTGACGTGATGATGTGACTCGTAACATGTAGTATGTGGCGGTAGTACGTACGTAGTATCGTAGTGCCGGGTTACTACGCGAAAAAACCATAATTTTATCTTCAGGCGGATCGACTTTATTGGTGAAATACTAATATATAAGGTGTAATCTCTCGGCCATTCTGACAGAGTACGATTACACCTAAAGGCTGACCAACAGGAGCCTGTTATCAAATAATACTAAATATTACTACGCTATTACTAAGCCTCCGCTGTCTCTCCGTATATATCTGTTAGCGGGCTGTATTTCATAAACCGTAAAGGTAGACATTTGAAATTTTCACAGAATATGTAGGTATTTCCATAGCCGCTAAAAGGACCAATAATGAAAATTAAAAAAGTAAAAAACTAAGCTGGGTCCTCGTATAAAATATGTGTTTTATAGGTATTTTTGATTTAGCTCTATCGTAAATACGGTATAACAAATGAGCGTGAAACTTGGTGTGATTATAGTACTAATCCTGAAGTAAAACAACAACTAAGAAAAAACCGGTTAAATGTGAGTTATACTTGTGCTAAGTGGTCCGAACTGAATAAGCAGCATCGGTGGCTCAACCGGTAACGACTTGGTCCACCTAACCAGAGGTGCCGGGTTCAAATCCGGACGGCCAATGTACCAATGAGTTTTTCGAAACTTACGTACATATACTCACCGACTGCTTTAACGGTGAAGGAAAACATCGTAAGGAAACCTGCACACACTTGCGAAGAAACTCGAAAGTTGTGTGTGAAGTCGACCAACCCGCACTAGGCCCGCGTGGGCGACTAAGGCCTGATCGCCCTAATTAAGAGTAGGCTCGAGCCCCTCGGTAGGTACATTTATGAGCTGATATGATGATGATATTTCTATCGCTCGCGCTGATCTCTTTTTTTTGTCATAGTTGTGTGGAGAAGTGGTAGTAGTACGGAACCCTCGGAGCGCGAGTCCGACTCGCACTTGACCGGTTTTCTCTTCATGTTTAGTTGTTGTACTGTTCCTTTACGTTACTGTAGGCACTGTTACTGTTGGAAGCTGTTATCTTAAGACGATTGTGAACTTCCGCCTTTTCATGCAAAAGGCGATAGTGATTTTCACCTCTTTAAAGTTAACCGATTTTGACCATTTTTTTTATAGGTTGTCAGTCAGAATAAAAGATAGGTTTACAGGTTTTTGTTCTTTGAATAAAATTAATAAGTTCAATTTTATAAATCGTTCAGTGTTTTGATGCAAAACTAATTTCGGCCATTATTTGTTCATTTTTAATCAATAATTTAAAAAACTTAACATATACACCTAGCTTTTTTCTGACTGACAAGCTATCAAAAATTGATCTAAATCGGTTAACTTTTAAGAGGTAAAAATCGCTATTGCAATTTGTATGTGACCTCGAATTTTCGCCTTAGTAGGTTCACAATCTTCTTAAGTGCATTCGTAAACTAAAGGCGGAAACGTTGTAATATCTCACGTTTATTTGTATGAACTAAATTATCTAACCTAGTTTTCCTTAAAAAATAACAATAAATTAACCAATGTTTAACCAATAAAATAACCAAATAGATGTTTGTCGACCAACCCGCACTGGTCCGCTTGATCGACTAAGGCGCCCTAATTCAGGGTAGGCTCGAGCCCCTCGGTGGGGACGTATATGAGCTGATGTGACGAAATAAAATGACATAACCTGTGCCACGATGTTTGAAGATATTTCGATGAATACATTGCATTCATCCAGAACGGGAACTTTAACGATACATCTAGCTAGCGTTCCCTGCAAAACAATTCGCAAAAGAAGTAAAATATAAATGATTCAATCCTAAGAGAAGCATTTTGTGAATTTATTTCCTTGACGGAGCGTTCGAAGGAGGATGTGTGTCCTGCATATTATACAGGATGTAAGCAGACCACTCCTGGAAACGTAAACAGGGCGTTCTAGTAATGACACTATAGTTTTTGTTATGCAAGACTTCAAACTTGTTATGCTACGAGACGCAAAATAACTTTGATGCCGAGCGAAACACACACATTTTCACCTCACTACAATTTCAGCTCACTACATTTTCACCTCACTACAATTTTGAGATTTAAGAAAAGCAGCTTAAATAATAATAGTAAATTATTGTTATACTTTGTAATTTAAGAAACCAAAACATTAAAAAAAGAGCCAAAACGGAATATTAAAGTTAATTCAAAACTAAATAAAAAAGCATAAAATGGAACTTATAAAGACTGTAAGGACGAACCAAGTTTCTGAACGTACCGTTGTGTGTATTTTTCTTTGAATAGAAAGGTTCTTATTTTAAAAACTCTTTCTACGCTAGCGGATAAAACGCAATTTTGCGCGCTAAAACGTTTCTGAGCGTGTGAGAATCAGCTAACGATTACGATAAAAAAAAATACGAGTGTGCTTTAGACCACACGACTGAAGCAAAACTTCTTTAGCTCCATCTATATGTATGAAAGTAAATACTTAGTCTTCAGAAAATAATCAAATCTTTTTTGTCATATGGAGGTATAGACAGTTTATGACACGAGTTTTAGTATCCTCTGAAAATGATCAAATCTTTTTTATTTTATAGTTTGTTTTGGTTGTTTTTACAACCGATATTGTTGCCTTGGCAACCGATATTGATGGTAAACATAAATAAAAAAGACGTGTGGCACTCGGGGACTGCCGCGGTAAAGCTATTGCATAGCATTTTGTATCAACTTATGCAATTATAATTATTTATTTATTTTATTCATGCAGTATTTCTTTTTCTTTGATATTAATTCAAGTTACACTTTTTGAGCGTGGTGACCGATAAGAAAAAAAATTTTTCTTTTATTTAATAAATAACAATATTTAGAAGTGATTATCGAATTTCGCGCGATGTACATTTATATCTCTGCGCGGCATTCATGTGCATTATCTATACACCAAAAACAAAGGTACTGAATAGTACACGTGCTTGGTTTGATGGTTTCTGTTATATACATAATGAAGAATGAATTTATTTATATATATATATATATATACATATTGAGAATCTAAATTGAGAATTTAAACTATACGCGTGTGTGTGTTTGTGTGTATAAAAGAGGGCTACTTTTAATATCGCTCATTTTAATATAAAAAATTTAGGTCACCTTTATAGCAGTATTATATTTTCAATTCAAAATTAATACTGCATTTGTGATAAAAATAAAATGTATGTATATAGAGTACTCACTCATTTTCTTTCACTATTTTTCGTGACTTTCTTCATTAATAATAAATGCACTTTGTTCATTCATATTTATTATTTATTTTCGCTTAACCGCGCTTTTTTACATCTTTGTTTTTTTTAAGCAATGGTAGTTGGAACTATACAGCCAAATATGGAATAAAATCTTTTTGTACTTTTTTTTTAAGCAATGGTAGTTGGAACTATACAGCCAAATATGGAATAAAATCTTTTTGTACCTATCTCTATAAATACAAACAGCTGTGTCTTAAATAAAATCTTTTTGCATTTGATAAATAAAAAATAATCAAATCTTTTTTGTCATATGGAGGTATATACAGTTTATGAAAAGAGTTTTATTATTCTCCGAAAATGATCAAATCTTCTTATATGTTTGTTTTGACAACCGATATTGTTGCCATGGCAACCGAGCGTCAGGTTTTTCTTCGTTACGGAATTTCTGGATTCGGTCCCCGCGCTCAAAGCCTGCGATAAAATCTATGCAATAGCTTAATAATATCTCTTTTTCTATCTCCACTAATTCATATATCCCTCTCAACTTCCGTTCGCCTCGCCCGATTACACTTCCGTAACGCTCTCGTCACGCATCCACCAGCTTACTCCCCAAGTCAAGCGTGAAGTTTTACTTCAAAAATCCAATTAAATATGGGTTCCTTGGAGAAAGTTGTTCAGTTTCATTAGTGACAACTCAAGTTTTCGGAAGTGGTCTTTTTACATCCTGTATAGCAGGGAAAGAGGGGGGAATTTACAGGGTCCATAAAATGTCCTTAACTAGGCGCAGTAAAACACAACGAGAGCAGACGAGGGGTGCATTGTCGTTGAAAGAATAAGTTATTGGCAGATTCCTAGGTTGATAAACTGGCTTTATCTTATAGGATTCTGCAAAAGTATTTCCCCTTGTTATTCTTGTTTTGTTGGTAAACAAAGCGTGTTTTACGGTTAGGCATAGGAAGGTATTATGATAGCTGTTGTAGTATTTTACTCTACAGTTTAACGTAGATAATTTGCGAAAAACCTAAAAGCTTTTTGGTACAAGATTTTATTTGAAAAGAGTTTTTAGTGTTTAAAAAGCCAAATGCTCAAATGAACATTAAAAAATACACAGTTCTACATACAAAAAAGGTGAACACAGTAAAGTCTAGCTGTTTAAATTGAATTTCATCATTCATTCATCATCAGATCAACTTCAAAATACCAAAAGGATCTATTGTCACCGGGAATACGGCTTCTTTCTAAATTTCAGCACAATCGGACCCCTGGAAGTCGCTCTAAAATCGATCGCAAGGTTTGAACTAAACAAACATCATCATCATCATGTCAGCCGAAGGAAGTCCACTGCTGGACATAGGCCTCCCCCAAGGATCTCCACGATGACCGGTTCGGCGCTGCCCGCATCCAGCGGCTTCCCGCGACCTTCAGCAGGTCATCGGTCCACCGAGTGGGAGGCCTGCCTACGCTATGTTTTCCGGTGCGCGGTCGCCACACGAGAACTTTACTGCCCCAACGGCCATCTGTTCTACGAGCAATGTGCAAACAAACATACATATTACATACCTACAAACATTGCAAGTTAAATAAAAGCTTTAAAAAAAACCGTGAAAATCTAAACTGAGCGAGAGTATTCCGTGATAAAATCTACCAATTTCAACAGTTTGAATATGGATGACGACACCATCATAAATAAATTATGAACTCTTGATCACTAAATTGCCCTCCTTTTTAAACTTCGGAAAACCTTACTCGTTTTGTTTTCCATCAAGTCTTCGATTTTTAATTCTCCAAAATCACAAAATGAGTGCTTAAATGACGCTGCAAAACTATGACGTCACGGCTAGATATTTCAAACATTTTTAGAACAAAATGTCGTTTTTGACAAATGATAAAAAGTAAATCAGATGACTAGCATTCGTCATCCCTATTCCGAATAAATAGAGTTTATTTTTGTTCCATTTTCGAAAAACGGAGCCGTCAAGTGTTCGTGTTCGGGTCGGTGCCGGTGGTGGTGGCGCAGTGACAGTTGCAATTCGTTTGCGTGCAGCGTGGCGCGGCGGCGGCGGGCAGCGCGGGAGGCACGGCAGCGCCCCGATATTGGAAAAGTTTACCGCCCCTCACGGTACGCTTAGAACAATATCAATAGGACATTGGGGCACGCGTCCCACATATGCCAAACAGCAGCTGCCTGCTAAATAAGTAGTTCGCTATTTGATATTGGAGTCAGATACGTACAATATGTCAGATTGTATGTTTTACTTGTCAGTGATTTTGCACTGCTTACTTTTTCAAGCTAATATCTGTTTCCGTATACTCAGCTGTCAAATTGATACCAGGCAACCGCCAAAGATGACCAGTGGTGGGAAGAAGGTACTAGCGCTAGTTTTCGATGATTTTTATAGGTCACTTGGGCGTGTATAGCATTATTGGTAGAAGGTGGGGCGGATCCAATAACATATTTTAATATTGTCGTCAGATAGATAGATAGGCGATTATATGCGGTATAATTATTATTTTTCTATGTGCTTATAGTTTAGTCATACAAAACTCTTGAAAGTACATATTTTTACCGACTTCGAAAAAGTTTTATCTTTCCTGGGTCTGTTGGAAGAAATTGCTTTAGAAATAAGCTGAACCCTTTGTGTGACCATACTGTATAAAATGAGTATTTTATGTATCCTGTGTACAATAAACTATAAAATAAAAAAAGTGTGTGTGTGTGTCAGCTCCGACGCACGACTGGAGTTTACTTCTTAAGTACGATCACAGATTACTAATTAGGTACGATTGTCTAAACAGGCACAAAACAGGGTTTGACTTTGGTTTTAAGTTTACTCTGCACAGTTTTTATAACTGATGGATGATTCCAATTTCCGGCCTTTTTTTCTTAGCTGATGTGTCAGGTGTTTTAGCTCCCATGATCGCAGCTACTAATGATCCATCTGGTGTTTGGCAGCAACTAACCTAATATGCTTTGGATGCGGTTATACAAGCATATCTTAGGTCATACCATAAAGGGCTCTTACATTGATTTCAAGTTGACTCTTCAATTAAATCAAGAGCATTTTTGTTAAGTTTCTCTTGTAATGTTTCTAGTAATTTGTGGACATCATTCTTTATATCATCACTCGCTTGAATAAGGAAATGATGAAGTGAAAACTTTCTAACATCAGAATCAGAATCAGAATCAGAGTTTTTATTGTTGAGGTACAAGATCTTAAAGTAATATAAAGTTTCACATAATATAACATCACTGTGTTTAAAGTCGTTCTGATACTTCAACAGTTCACAATTCATAATTTTCTTCTTTTTTGCTTCTTGAAGAAACTCGTGGAAAAGGTCTGTGCTGGTTTCATGATGTGGAGCTGTTTTTTTGAAAATTTGATATTTTATATTATAAATATACTGAAATTATATATACAGATCAAAAATAGTAAAGGCGCGTCTCCTCCGACCTGTTTTGCAAAACAATACACAGATACAGTACAATTATACTCCCCGCGCGGGTGGAGAGGGGAAGGATTTGTTTCATTTTTTGTTTCAGAAACATTTCCCTGTAGCAGGAGACGGCTTGAGTATGAAAACAAATGTTTTTGTTTCATGTTTTCTGTGTAATGTTTAAAAAAAAGCGGGCGCAGGAGACACGCCTTAAGACTGCAACAATGACAGAACGTCATCTTAGATTCAGCCTGACTGTTTTGTATCACGTGACAGAGGTGCGCACAATAGGTTGCGCGTAAAAACGTAACGCGCAAAGAGAATATAACAAACTACGTTTTCGATCACTAGATTTTACTCCTCATATTTTTTTCATACCGGGCGCCTTATATGCAAATCGATTCTTAAGGAGTAAACTCCAATAAACTCCAAAAATAAATAAAATAAAAGTTGAGGTTCTATGTTCGACTGTAACATACCTACTGTATTCTTTTATATGTCCACCGATTTCTCCGTCAATTGTGAACCGATTTAAAAAAAAATATCTTTTAATTCTTATCTTTTTATTTTTATCTTTTTATTTTCTTGAGGTAGTTAGTCCCATAAATATTTTATCAAAATCGGTCTTCTTAGTTATTATTAGTTATTTAACAAAAACCAAAAATAAAAATAAGAAATTGTGCTAAGTTGTTGCGATGGAAGCACAGATTTGAACAGAAGTAATATATAAGTCATTGGATGGAAGTTGTTTTTTTAACGCATTTATTTATGTACTATTTTTCTGGAGTACCCGCCGAACAAAAAATTGGCAGTTATTGCATTCACGTCAAAAATTAAAGTCATCGTAATCATATTATCTGAAATACGTCCACAGCTGGGCAAAGGCCTCCCCCAAGAAATTCACAATTTCAATTTCAATTTCAATATTTATTAATAATTTAAAGCAAATTACAAGTCATTTTAAACATAAGATTAGTCATAAGTTAGTTACAACGACCAGTCCTGCGCTGGCCTCATTCAGCAGCTTCTTGCGACCTTCACCAGGTCATCGGTCCACCGAGAGAAAGGCCTATCATACGCTACATCTTCCGAGAAACTCCGAGCATAGCACGCTCCATTGCCCTTTGGGAGACCTTGAGCCTTCTTATGAGGCCCGTAGTAAGCGACCATGTCTCAGTTCCATATGTCATCACTGGCAACACACACTGCTCAAGGACCTTAGTCTTGAGATACTGCGGTATTTGGGACGTGAAGATATTGCGGTGCTTCCCGAACGCTGCCCAGCCGAGTTGGATTCGTTGAGTGAATTCTTTCTCGAACTCGAAGTGGACCTACCTAACTGAACATACATAAAGTATTTTTATTATAATATAAAAAAACAAATTTGAAATCTTTTTAATTACATTTATTCAATGTTCCGAGCCGATAGGTCAAAATATTGTAAATTCTTGTGAGAGAGAATCTTCCATCTCAGTTTTAACCTCGTATGCAGGGTGCAGCCAACAGCTCATATCAACACCTCTGTGTTTGCCGCCATTTGACAGTCAAATGGCGGCCGCGGCGGCCATCTTGCCGTTTTTACATACCGTGGCGCGGCCCGCGTCAATATTGGAAAAGTTGGAGACCGGCCGAGATTGCGCCTCACATGTTCAGCGATTTATTGCGATTGTTCCGAACAACATTCATCGCTTATTTCATCGGATTCATGACGTTCCCCTCGTAGTTTCTTGTGTGAGTAGGGTTACCAGGACTTTAAATCGAAAAGCCGGTTGTAAGTGTTAAAAAATCCTGATAAAAATCCGGTCTCTGACTGAAAATAAAAATAGATTATAACTACGTTTTATTTACCTTTATTATAATGTCATTTGTACTAATTATAATATTAGTACTTATATTACGGTCCACTAGCAACAGCTATCATTTTTTTTTGTATACGCTGTTAAAATCTTCACATGCGCGCGGGCGGCGCCTACTATTTATTGGCATGATAAAAAATCCGGTCTCGAATGAAATCCGGGTGGAGTCCGGGTCAGATGGTAACCCTATGCGTGAGGAATGGCGGCAAGGTTGAATTGCGAATATGATTATTGTGTTAGAAATGTTATGTGTAGGTACCTTTAATGTTTAAGTGGGTAGGTAGGTACACATAATAATTGACAACGCTAAATATGATAAAAAGGTTCGACTTAAACTTTGCTATATTTTTTGTTTTTGTTTATTTTACGCACTGGGCCCGCGTGGTCGACTAAGGCCCGACCGCCCTAATTTAGGATTGGCTCGAGCCCCTCGGTGGGGACGTATGTATGAGCTGATGTGATGTGATGATTTAAACAAAAAAATATCAAACCGATAATAATAAAAAATATACGGGAGCATAACATATCAACAAAAAAAAAGGTAAACAATTGACGAAAATATCAGTCAAGATACATTAAAAATACATACAGACGAATATAGAACATCCTTCTTTTTTAAGACGGGTAAAAAATCGAGGAGAGATGATCATAGCAAGAGATGATAATTAGAATGACATCTGCAAAAAATCTTGGCGATGGGTGTTATGATGGATAACAATGGACGTAAAAAGGACGTGAATGACTAATAGGAAGTATTTCTTTATACAGGGTGTCCGGTAAAAAGACAACTCTTTCAACAGCTGATAGAGGACCGCTGGTTCTGAAAAACGAAAATCATGTCATATGAACATCACTCAGTTTTCGAAAAAAAAATGTTTTTTTAAAATAAACTTTGCAATTGACTATCTTTGATAACTATATGCTCTAAATCTCTAACTCTAGGAACTTTTTTGGTTCCGTATAAAAAATATTTATTTTATTATTGTTTTTTAGTAAACCGATAAAGATTTTGGTTACGTTTTAGTTCTATACAATAACACATCTTTTCAAAAATAAATAGAGTTTAAAAAAACTAAAAAACATTATATTGTGAAAAAGTATGGGTTGCTCGATAGACGAAAAATATGACATAGAGCGCCCCTCGCTTTTTCACAAAAATACTAGTAATTTGTTCATTATTATTTTCAACTTATATTAAGATTTTTTTTTTAAATTTTTTAGTTTGATGTACTTTAAAAGCGTGTTTTTTAGTTTTTTTTAAACTCTATTTATTTTTTATTTCAAACTTATTATATTGTCGCTTATTTTTGATAAGTCTACAAAGTTTAAATTAAATCTGTCCGTTTAAAGTGGGTCAAAATCGAGTCCAAAGGAGTCGCTTACAAACTTACATACAAACATACAGGTGAAGCTAATAAAAGCGTGATGATATCAAAGATCAAACAGAATCAGAAAATTCCTAAAATTAGAGATGTGGTAAGTAACAAAAAGTACCTAATCAAAGATAGTAAAGTACAATTAAAAAAATATATATTTTTTTTAATAACGAAGTAATTTTCATATGACACAATTTTCGTTTTTTTTTCGGAGCTGCCATGAGGACCTATCAGTTGTTGGAAGATTATCGTCTATCAACAGGCCACCCTGTATAAAAAGAATTCACAAAAAGGTCCTACCTTATTCATCATAATACACTTCGAAATTTAGATTCAAGAAAATCGTCCTGTCAGCAGTTTTATGGACTCGACAGCTATCATTCTTTTCATCGTACGATTTTCTTTAATTATATTAATCACTCTTTTATTTTGTTCGATACTTGAATAAGCACTGAAGTGAAATTATCTTTTCAGAAATTATTAAACCGCGTCTGGGCTGTCTGTCATCACATCCCACAATATTCTTATTCACTATCAAGACAACCATTCATAAAGAACTCTGAAAGCTCTCAAATTACCTTCACTTAGCAGTAAAGCACAGATCTTGTTAAACTAGCCATAAGCCGAGCTCTCGCATACTGAACAGACAACGAATTCTTAACGTTTTAATTAAAAGCGTTTAAAATGCCGACCGCATGGGGCTTCTATTGTTGTCTCGTTCTGACATCATGGTGATTTATAGCGCGCGAATGAGAAGGGTTGTGTTGTATAATGTAAATATACAAAATTAAAAGTGTCATTTTTGCGGTAGGGTTTGTACAAAAGGAAAGGATGCCATGCTTGGGAACAACTTGCGCATTGTTTTACATGCTCCGTCTACTTTTCCTTTGACAAAGAAGAATATTTTAACAGCCATTTGGGTTAAGAGGATAAAGGCATTGGAAGTGTAGGTATCGTTGTACCAAAGTATATACATACATTAGTACTAAAATTCAGTATGGACACTCCCTGCCGCTCTCTTGATTGCGACCTCACCCCCTCGTCACCCAGATTGATACAGATTGGTTACAGTTTGGTTGTCGAACGTATATGATTTCGCCGCCATTTTGTTTGTTCTGTCATACCTTCTTTGAATTGTCATTTCTGGCCCGTTGTATGAAGTGTCCAGGGTGTGGTTGTACATGATTTGGGATAGCAAGTCCAGCCGACTCATAATAGGGTATTTTCTAGTATCAAATAGCAGTTTATGATACTGTTGCATAATGAGGGGTATTAAAACACGAGTATGAGTTTAAAAACCGAGCCTTGGCGACGTTTTTAATAGTATAAAAACGCGAGTGTTTTAATACCTATAGTTATGTGCAGTTTTATACACTAGGAACTGTACAGGATATGATCTTGATTGATTGATTGATTGAAAACACTTTATTGCACAACATAATCCAAAATGTAATGCAAATTGCAATGGTCTTGTCAGACGGATCTCTTATTGAACACTAATTTAAAAAAGAATAAAATTATGCTAAGTCGTCGTGCGTCAATGCACTCTAAACTGGGTCGCGGGCAAAGTACACTGTAGACTGCGACTGCTTTCAAATCTTAGCAAAATTATTTACAAATAAATTACATGTACGTATGTAAATCGTACACTACCTTATCTAATCTCTTATATTGAGTATGAACCTACTAAATAAAAGATCAAAGATATGAGTAAGAAAAAAAAATCCACGAAATTCGGACCTACAACAAAACGTATAAAACTCAGCATATCACCGCGCATGCGCTACAGCGGGCGCTGTCACAGAAAGGTAAAAAAAATTACAAAGGGAAAAAGCTCGATAGCGATAAGAATGGCGCGCCCCGCATATGTGTTCCATTAGAAGAAAATAATTGATGGAATCTCCTTGGTGATATTAGGTAACTTCTTGGATTCTTCCCGTATTATCGTTACGATAAAAAAAAATTATAACATTATTTTCTTGTGTTCAATAAAGTATGTCAATAAAAACTAGTTTTGAAGTTTATGATTCGTATTTTACGATATGAGAGTAGATAAAATAAATAGGGATGACGAATGCTAGTCATCTGATTTCCTTTTTATCATCTTGCAAAAACTAAATATTGTTCTAAAAATGTTTGAAATACCTAGGCGTGACGTCATAGTATTGCAGCGTCGTTTGTGAACTCATTTTGTGATTTTGGTGAATTGATTTTGTCCGAAGTTTAAGTAGGAGTGCAATTTAGTGATCAAGAGTTTATAATTTATTTCTGATGCTATCGTCATCCCTATAATAAAATGTTATTCTGTAAATAGCATATCCTCTTATACATCTGAAAAACTTATTATTTGACACTTTTTTTTTATTAATTTTAAATTTTAGATTTAATCAAATTACAAATTTAGTTTGTCGAACACTTTACACATTTGTGACGTCATATTGGGGCAACACGAATAATTTTATAACAAAATGGCTTTTTTTGAGCTATTGGTACAACACGAATGATTTTAGAACAAAATGGGTTTTGGCCAAGAGCGAGTCGGACTCGCGTTCCGAGAGTTCCATACCACGACACCTCTCCACACAACTATGATAACGATACCTATTTATATTATAGACAAAATACATCAACACGAGCGACAGAAAAATGATGTTTAATAATTCAACTAAGACTTTATTATATAATAATAATAATAATAATAATAATAAAATAGCTTTATTTTCATTCCAAAAAATAAAAATTAACAATAAAAAAAAATAAGAATAAAAACTGTAGTTTGTAGGTTGCAAATTATTAAATAATTATAATATAGCGGTAAATTGATTGATAAAATAATAATAATATGGAATATGTAATTTAAAAATTGAATTAATAAAATATATATGCATGCTTAATTTGTAGAGCCCCTTAGGGTGAAAGCCTCCTCCAGAGAATTCCATTTTATTCTGTCTTTGGCGCTGGTCATCCAGTCTCTTCCTGCATTTGACACAATCTCGTTTTGCCAACGAGCGCGCGGGCGCAGGCGACCTCTCTTTCTCAGGCCAAGCGGTCCGTTCCATTTTGTGATGTTGATTGTCCATCGATTGTCACCGTATCTCGCAACACGACCAGCCCACCTCCATTTTAGACTTTGGGAGAAATGTAGAGCATCCTTTACCTTGGTTACTTTGGTTACGGTTACGGTTATGTTCTAATCATAACCGTTATTACGATAGATCAAAAACAAAAAAAGCCTTCAAAATGCTTCATTATTGTTTACATAGAGACCTCTTTCATTTTTATTTTTTAAATTATTTTTATATATTGTTATAGCTGCAATACAAATACCCACTCAGTAAAAAAATCAATTATCTACCTATTACGGTACAATGAAATACAGCCCACTGTCAGACAGACAGACGGACAGCGGAGGCTTAGTAATAAGGCCCTTTTGGTCATCCTTTGCGTGAATAATAGCAATAAATTATTGAGTATTGAGTATTGAGTACTGAACCCTAATTATCCGCGAACAAACATAAAAAAAAAGACGTGTGGCACTCGGGGACTGCCGCGGTAAAGCTATTCATGCAGTATTTACCAGTACCATATAGTCGTTGGGGCGCGGGATGTTTATGTTATAAATTAAAGAAAGTTCATCATCATCATCAATCGCCATCGCCAACGCCATTGCCATCATCAATCGCCATCATAGATGGCACTGTAAGTTTTTTAGTACTCAATATATATTTTTGTTGGGGTGTCAGGTTTTATTTTTGTTACGAAATTTCTTGATTCGGTCCCCTCAAAGCCCGCGATAAAAGCTATACACAACCTCCTCCTTTTTTGAAGTTCTTTAAAAAGTAGATAACTGATTACAAACTATAACTATGTAGGTACGTTTATATTGATTCGAACTAAATTTGTTGCACCCATTCATCCTTATCTACCCTCCATCCCCTTAGTCTCAGATTAGTGACAGCGAAATACCCTGACTTTGCTCGAAGTACAAACGTAGCGCAGATACTAATATCCTCTTATCTTGGAGTAAAAATAAGGAGGTGAATGAACCCCTCCCTCCCTGAAAACAAAGCTTTGTATTCAGGGGGTTGGGGTGTTAAGATTGTAAGATATTTCCTTGCATGTTGGTTTTACCCGACCACCCAAAAAAGGAGGGTAATGATTTCGAGTGTATGTATGTGAAAATGTATGTGTGTATATCTAAGTGTAAGTATGTGTGTATGTATGCGAAAATGTATGTGTGTATGTATGTGAAAATATATGTGAATGCATGTGAAAATGTATGTGTGTACGTATGTGCGTATTTATGTATGTAAAAATGTATGTGTGTATGTATGTGAAAATGTATGTGTGTATGTATGTATGTGTATAAGTACATATGTTTAGTTTCTTAGGCTGAGCCTGTAGCCTAAACGGCTTGATGGATGTAGGGGTGCGAGGTGTCGTTAGATTGGTCATAATCCCGAAAGTGCTACACCATACATTTTAACCAGACTGCCAAAAAAGAGAGGTTATGTTTTCACACAGTCAAGTTTTGAATTGTAAATTAAATTGGTTATTTAATTAACTAGTGTTCGAAGCGAGTAGTGCGTAGTTTTGTTCTATCATTGAATTTTGGAGCGAGTTATTATTCTAGTTATTTCTTTAACCTTACGCAGTTATTTTTTGATTGTTTACAACACTTGATCGCAGTTCACGTTTAAATTCCTACAGTTTATTTAAATTAGGTCACTATTAACTGTGTACCTGTTAATTATAGAAATTATAGCGTCGGTGGCCCAACGGTAACGACTCGGCCCTCCTGACTAGAGATGCCGGGTTCAAATCCGGACGGCGAATGTACCAATGAGTTTTTCGAAACTTAAACTTTGCCACACGATAAGAGAAAGAGAATAATAGAATAAAAATTCTTAAGCATTGTTTTATAATTTAGGATTATTGTTAATTTCCTGGAGTTAATGATGTAAGTTATTTTTAAGAAGTAAAGTGAGGCAGTGAAAGAACAGTCAGACTTCACTGACTTACTTTTAAAGATTTTTTAAAAAAATAATCACACACTAGCACATGTTCGTCGTCCGCCATTCGTCGTCTGTCTCTCCCTCTCTTCCATCCCATTCACGTCTCACATCGTTCCTTTCCACGCATCAATATTGCATACCATCCTAACGTTCCGACTCACCAGTATTAATTAGATATACTTGTAATAAACCAGTCAAGTGCATTAAGGACCAAGACGTATAGAGCAGGGTTCTGCAATCCTTACTTTATAACTCGAAAACTGTTTGTCACAGGACACTTGAAATAAATTTAAAACGCCAGGGGAGACTCTTTAATTAACATTGAAGACCTTCAACTTGCAAACGGTTACACATGATAAAAATATTTTTCTTAGGAAACTATTCTTCATTTAAATAATTTACGATAAACATAAAAGCATCATCGTCACTTACCATCAGGTGAGATGATGGGTCTTACCAATTGTGAATAAAATAAAATAAAAGATTTTGGTAAAAGCTTTTATTTAAAAATAGTTTTTATGCTAAAAAAGTCAAATGCTCAAATGAATAATAAAAATACACGGTTCCAAAAAAAAAAGGTGAGCACAGTATTGTATTTCGTACGATTCTATTAACACTAGAGGGCTCGCGCGGGTGACATATGTCACCCAGGGTGTAAGATTGACAAATATCTTTTGAACAGATCGCGCTACAGTGCTGCCCTCTCAGGTAATCCTCGAGTAGGGAATGTCCCACACATCAGTAGTGCGCCATCTTGCTAGGCGCATCGACGTGTTCGCAGTGCATTTATAAAGTACGTGGGTGACGTATGTCACCCGCGCGTATTTATTTGTCCGGATCACCAAATCATACTATGCCCTAGCTGTAACGAAAATGCTTTTGAATAAGTAAAATCCGTTCGTGAACTTTATAATAAACTGATTTCTTTTCCAAATTTATGTGTTTCAAAGAAAAAAAAAATGTTTGATCTCAATAAGTACAAAATGAGTTAATTTTAAGAGAAGTTACCCATTTGTTTTATAATAAATATAAGTTAAGCTATTCTTGTCTTTTACTAAAGTATTTAGTAAAAAATAAAGTTAATTTGTAATAATGGTGTCGATTCTGGCAAACACATACTAAAACTAAACTAATCCTAAAATTTCTTAAAATTAAGTTTAGGAAGTTCATTTTGCTATTCTGGTTTCACCACTCTACTATATTTAGACCGTAATTTGACACGTCTAAAATGATTTAAATTGAATAGGTTTTGTGTTGCCATTTTTAAGAAACCAAAAACAAATGAGTGAATGAAATCGTGTTTATTTTTTTTTTCAGTCTCTTAACGTCTCACGGGGACAAAAGCCCTTCCGAGACAATCCCCATTTATTTAATCTATATTCGTTTTTTGATTTGTAATGCTAGTGTCAGTAGATTATACATCTTCTCTGAAGTTCTTGACAGCATTTGCAGCATAAAATCGTGACCATAGAAAACAAATTGCAATTTTCGGAATAAATAATATCTTTTTGACAATCAACCAGTGATGATTATACTCTTTGTTTCTATTTGGTTAACCCTACTTAGTCTGTGGTTATACTCTACGTCTTCCTGGGCGGGGCCTATTCGTACGGCGCAAAATCAATGTAAACACTCTAACAAAGCGAATGTAAACACTTTAGCAAAAAGAATATAAACACTCTAGAAACATTTGTTTTAATGTTGGTATACTTGTCACTAGAGCTGGAAAAACCGGAACTTTAAGGATATTCATCTACGGTTCGCCCGGGTACCTGCGCTTTGTTATGCAAGGGCAAAGGAGCTACCATTGCTGCATTTGCATTCTAAAAAGTAGTATCCTTACTATATAATAATATTATAAATGTGAAAATGTGTTTGTTTGTTTGTTACCTTTTCACGCTTCAACGCCTTGACCAATCTTTATGAAATTTAGCATGCAGGTAGCCAGTATCACGGGGAAGGACATAGGCTACTTTTTATCCCGGTAAAATAGCATAATCTCATGCAGTTCCTGAGGGAACTAAAAAAATACTCGATTGTTGTGATTTTTTGCACAGAGATGGTGGAGTAAGTGGGAAACGACAATAATGTACTAATCACCCTTAAAGACAGTCATAAAAATGATGTCCACGAGGGCGGAGCCGCGGGAAAAAACTAGTAACCTATAAATTTTTAAAAACCAATCACTAAAACTACGTAAACTGCGTTTTCGCAATCCACCCTAAACGAAGGAGTCCCCCAACTCTAGTACTTCCACATCCCCCTCGAATCTAGATAGTATGATTAGATTTTGGTAGGTAAAGAGAATTTCTAATCAAAGATGACCTTATAGTTTAAATTTTGAAAATTCATTTTCTCTAAAAGGGAGGATTCACATTCCCCCCTTCTAGAGATGGATTTATCCCATTCTCCTGGATTTCCCCCCCTCCCTTACATTTAAGGGCATTAAGTTAATGCCGTACCAGATTTAAAATAAAAAATGTAAATTAATGTTATCTATTATGGGAGCGAGGTAACCTTACCGCACTCCCCCTAAACAATAATTTTGAAAAGTAAATTTGCATAATCTGGTAATAATATAGAGTATAGGTCATCTTTGGTAGTATATTATACATATAGTATTAAAGATGACCTTACCCACTAACTATTGAAATATTTTTAATACGTATACGTAATGTGTAGCCTCCGCCGGTGGGTTCAGTCAGGATTGATTGAATATACCCCTCCTGTGGCAGATCTACCAGTTACGAAAGTATAAATTTATAGCTCTCGCTGCTTAGCACACGTTCACCTCCCTACGATCCCTAGTCTTTTTTTTAAAGCAGTTGGCGCAGAAAGAGGGCAGTCCCCGCCTTCGACGACCAGCCTCAGCTGCTACGATTCGACCGGGTACCTGAGCTTTATTACGCATGGCGAAGGGGCTGCCATTCCTGCAGCGCCGGAGCAGTCGCATTCCTAAATCGCTAATTGGTTCAAAAGTAGCATCCTTCCTTACTGATATTATAAATGTGAAAATGTGGTTGTTTGTTAGTTAGTTTGTTTGTTTGTTACCTTTTCACGCTTCAACGCCTTGGCCAATCTTAATGAAATTTGGCATGCAGGTAGCCTGTGTCACAAGGAAGAACATAGGCTACTTTTTATCCCGTGAAAACAGCATAGCCCGATAAAATTCCCGAGGGAACTGAAAATATACTCTTTTTTGGTTATTTAACATCGCAACGGAATAATGGATTGTGTGATTTTTTGCACCGAGATAGTTGAGGTGGTGGGAAATGACACGATTTACTATTAAGCAAATCCTGACAGTTCCCGAGGGATCTGGAGAAAATCCATGTCCACACTCGCGAGCCGCTTGCGGCTCGCGCACCGCGCACCCTCTAAGTCAGTCACAAAAACGATGTCCACGTGGGCGAAGCCGCGGGCAAAAGGTAGAATCCTATATATTTTCAAAAATCAATATCACAAACAGTGTGTAAACTGCGTCAAGGTCATTTCATGGTCAAGGTCAGGGTCAAGGTTAGGTTAGATTCAGATTTCATTTAGGATTAAACGACTCATTCCGAAGGCGAAGCCCCAGCTAACCGTTTCGATCTCCAACAAACCTTCGGGATCCAAGGGGGATGTGGGAGTATTAGGGCGGGGAAAGCTTGAGAGTTCGACTTGAAAGTGGAAAAAAACTTGAGCGTGCGAAGCGAGCGATATTAGATTCGGTCGGATTTGATTGATGATACTATCAAGAGCCTCCCCCCCTCTCCATTCTTGACCTACAAGTCAAAATGTAGGACTCTGGCTGGTTAGGTAGGACAAGTCCACCTCTTTAAGTTCTCTAGATTGTTTTTTTTTCAATTGGGGGCGCGGAGGAAGGGCAGCCCACCTTCGGCGACCAGCCTCAGCCGCTACGGTTCGCCTGGGTTTTATTACGCAAGGGCAAAGGAGCTACCATTCCCGCAGTACTGGAGCAGTCGCATTCCTAAATCGCTTAAAAGTAGATGAAAAGTAGCATAACCTATAAATTTAGAAAGATCAGTATGTCGAAACCTGCGTAAACTGTGTTTCCGCAATCCACCCTGAGCAAAGGAACCCCCCACATTTTCCCAACTCTAGTACTTCCACGTCCCCCTCGGATTACGAAGGCAAGGCAATTTCGGTAGGTAATAACGAAGTTCTGGTCAAAGATTACCTTATAGTTTAAATTTGGAAAATTCATTTTCTCTAAATGTAGATCATTCACGCTCTCACCCTTCTCCCATTGGATAGGTTTATCCCACTCTCCCGGATCCTACCCCATAAATTCCAGGGCATTAATCTATAGCCGTACCAGATTTCTTGTCAAAGATGACCATAAAGAATATTTTCAAAATTCAATTTAACTAAGGGAGGGAAATAGCGTACTTCCCCTTCTTAGTTTACATCTGGTTTACTCTCCCCCTAACCCCTCTCAACGTCCTCCCCCCGAAACCCAATACTTTTTAAAAATATCTTTTCAAAATCTGGAAACAATGCATATATCTTTGGTAGTGTATTATATGAGACTAAAGATGACCTAACTCACCAACTTCGTTCCGAAAGATTTTTAGATAAGGGTCCGCTATAGGAAAACGTGGGGGTAACAAATTGAAATATTGGCAAGATAATCTGTCAAGGTAATTTCAATACCAAGATCAGGGTCGAGGTGACGTTAGGTGCAAGGTTTGGTTAGAGTCAATTAGTAGCCCTCGCTATCCGTTTCGATCCCCAAAAAACCTTCGGGATCCGAAGGGAATGTAGGAGTATCACGGCGGGAAAAGCATGCAGGTCCGACTTGAGAGCGATATTAGTTTCAGTTAGGTTTGAATGATTATACTGTCAAGAGCCCCGCGAAGTGAGGCTGGCTCCCTTCCCCCCCCCTGTTGCGCATGCACCTCTCTACGTTTCCTAGTGTTTATCCGCACTCCACCCTTAATCGGCGGGCATTAATCTATTGCCCTACCTACTGTTACGTCAGTACTAATATATATACTTTGCTACTGTGTTGTGGTGCATAATACTTCGATGGTTATATGTACCGACATATTTCGAGTTAAAAATGAGAAAACTTAATAATGATAGAGAAAGTTAAAAGACTCTTTTTCCTTTTTAACTAATTTATTGTGCCAATCGACAAAGAAACGCTTGTCCATTTTAATAACGAGCAGAAAAGAAGAAAGCATAGACATTACAGAATTTAAAAAGATCGGACTGAAGTTAGTGGGTTAGGTCATCTTTAGTCTTATGTAATACACACCACCAAAGATGACATTAAATTGTTTGTTTTTGAAAAAGTATTGAGTTTAGGTTAGGGGGAGGCTGGGGAGGAGGTCCCTACGGGAAGGGAGTACGTTACCCCTTACTTCCATTATATAACATTATCTGGAAACAATGCAGTGTATGTCATCTTTGGAGTGTATTATATGAGACTAAAGATGACCGAACCCTCCAACTTCGTTCCGAAAGATTTATAATAAGCGTAGCCCCCGCCAACTAATTTTGATCAACAAACCTCCGGGATCCGATGGGAATGTGGGAGTATCAAGGCGGGGAAAGTATGCGGGGCTGACTTAAGGGCGGAAAACTTGACATGTCCTTAAAAGTTTAATACTTAGCACTTACTTTTACAATTCCATTAAGAATAAAGGGACAAAAGTAGGTCCGTGTTGAATCACTGACTTCACTTTTTTTTATTCACAATTGGTAAGCCCTTGGCATCATCTCACCTGATGGTAAGTGACGATGATGCCGAAGATGGAAGCAGGCTTACCTAGATTCGCCAACGCAGTACTCTTTATTATACTGGCCCAACGCAATGGAGAACTGGATATCATATCTTCAAGCGGATATAATATCAATGTTGTTAACACTGATGTTTGGCGGCAAGACTTAGATAAGATGGTGGTAGCTAGCCAGGCGGGCTTAGAAAATGCCCTACCACCAACCAAACCGAGTCTTACACGTTGACCCCACCGGGAATCGAACCCGCGACCTCCTGGTTTAAAGCGAATGGACTAACCATTACGCCACGGAGGCGGTTGGTTTAGGTGTTGAAGCGTGAAAAGGTAACAAACAAACACATTTTCGCATTTATCTTCTATATGTTTAACCAATACGCCACGGTGGTGGTTGTGGTAAAGTTGTATGCACACAACTTTATACTTACACATAGGTTAATAATTTTCTTCTTCAAGATCAGGGATACAGGGATCAACCTTATACCCTATGCGGCTCACCCACCTCTCTGCTAAAATACTATGCCCATATGTCCTCAATAATTTACTTTGCAAGAGGAGCCGAAATGGGGTGTCAAAATAAGTAATACACAAATGAAAAAATAAAAATGGGCATTTTTATTCAAATGACAAGCACTTGTAAGTAATCAATTAACAAAAGTAAAACATACAGTACATAAGTGATTCCTTGGCTTCTCAGTGCACAACGGAGATCATTTTCAACATTTGTAGTCCCTTTCTTTGTTTCGTTTTTATTCCCAACAGCATTGTAATACCACTTTCACAAAGATAGGTAGGTAGTTGATAATGGTAAAAGAATACAAGGAATATATACTTGGAATTCACAAAGATTGTATCAGCCGAAAGATGTCCACTGCTGGACAAAGGCCTCCCCCAAGGATTTCCACAATGACCAGTCCTGCGCTGCCCCCATCCAGAGGCTTCCAGTGGCCTTCACCAGGTCGTCGGTCAACTGAGTGGGAGGCCTGCCTATGCTACATCTCCAAGTAGTAATCACAAAGATGGCTAGTTGATAATGGTAAAAGAATACAAGGAATATATACTTTGATCTACGCCCCTAAAAGAGGAGCATCTCATTTCATTGGTTGGAAATACATGTTACAGATCTTCATGCAGTTTGAAATTAAGGCACCATCAGTTTGAGCTTTTAAATTTAACAGAAAATGATGGATTTTAAGGTACTGGTTCGGCAAAACCTATTAGGTCCTAGTACTCTGTGGGCAGATGAAGTGGCTCAAATTAACTTCCAGTTCCTCGATGGTTAGAATTCTGTTCTGAAAATAACAGTTCCACTCTAATGTACAATATTGTTGCTTGTTCTTGTCCACTCACAATCATTTCATTCTGCTGTTACTGTACCAACACCAATTCCAGGTCCAACTTGCAGTCACACTATAAATATTATTGTTGTTGGGTGGGACACCTGCGGGGTACAGGCGAGTGTTCATGTCTAAGTGGAATCATTACATCCTATTCCCATGGTGGTACGATGGTTACTGTGACCCCAGTGGCATCCCACCCTCAAACCTTGAACTCCTTCTACAGTACTCCGTTATGCGACTGATTTCCAGGTTGCATAGTTCCTCTTCCTTAATCCTATTGACAGTACCTATACCTGAAATGGAAGAGAAATTTCAATTTTTGTAAAAGAATACAAGCATTTTTGTTTTCTCAGTTAAGATTTTACATGACAGAGCGTTCTAAACTACTAATTTATCAAGCCGTCTGTCATACATAAAGGATAGTTTAGACTCGAGTTATCACTGGCCCATTAGGACCATGTAGTTGAAACTTAAACACAGACAAATGAGAAAATTGCTGCTTACAGTAAGTACTTTACTGCAAGCAGCAAAGTTAAAGAGAAATTTACTACTTACACTTGCTTGCAGCAATCTGATAATTATTATTTATTAATTTGATGCGCCCAAAGCTGTTTGTTTGCTATTGCCACGACAGCACAGACAGATAGGCGTGTCTGGTAGGTCCGCTAAGTTGTAAAATTATTGATAATTAGTTGTAGTAAAGTAAAACAGTTGTATTCTGTTTTTATTTTATTATCTTAGCGTCTGGGCGACTAAAGAAACCAAAGTAAGTTGTAAAATTATTGATAATTAGTTGTAGTAAAGTAAAACAGTTGTATTCTGTTTTTATTTTATTATCTTAGCGTCTGGGCGACTAAAGAAACCAAAGAGTATAGAAATCACTAAGTTTAATCAAAACTAATAATATCGAGACACACGGCAGTGTGTCCGCCAAGTTCGAAAAGAACAAGGCGACACCGGCCGTGAGTTTTATTACACAAACCATTTCGGGCAACTTTTGACCTACATACCAGTAACTTAAAATCTGTTTGACTTACACACTTGCGATTTCGCGTGTCTAGTAAGACCCACGCTATCACCTAAAATCCCAATTTTCATAAATACATCTTTTACCATTTTTGAGTTAATGACGTCCGAAAATCACTATTTTTATAACTCACTCACTGACTGACTGACGTATCAAAATTATAGACCACTTCCACGAGTTCCACGTAATTTAGAAACTTGAAATTTGGCATCGAGGTAAGTTATTACATTAGGCGTATACAAAAAAAAATGCGTAATTAGGGTTCCTTCCATTACCGACCACATTATAGACCATTTCCAGGTGACTTAGATACTAGTTTGGGCATTTTGGTAGGTTAATAGGCGTATACAAAGAAAAAAGAGAAACCAGCCAAGTGCGAGTCGGAATCACGAAATTTGTTTTCCGTACAGTGGTGGTGCAGAACACATGGGAATAATGATATAGACCACTTCCAGGTGACTTTTTAATTTGAGGTTTGGAATTGAAATAGGTTAATTGGACGCATTGAGTAAAAATTCAAAAAAACTAGCATTGTTCAAAAAACTCTGGGCTTGCGCACCGAGGGTTCGGTACCACCAAAAATATCTTATATGTATGTGTATTACTTGAATAACGATAGGAAATTTGTATTAATATTTTACAAAAATTAATGATATACCTACCAACAAAATATAAATGTGAAATGGAGCCAAGTTTTATATAAAAAAATACAGCGTTCTTAATGACTAGGTACCAAGTTTTATAGTGGCTCCTGAATAATGGCTATGGATATTAATTCTAGACTTCTCCAAATAATAGAGAATGTACAACGGTTTTCAGTTGGTTAGAAAAATGTGTTATGTTCTGTGTGTAAAATAAAATTGGATAGTGAAAACTTGCCAAGTTACACCATGTAGTAGCACAGAACACATTTTTTTTAAGCAACTGAAAACCGCTGTACATTCCTTATTATTTGGAGAAGTCTAAAATTAATATTTCTATTTAAAGATGATTTAAGAACCACTATAGAACTTGGTACCTAACCTACCCATTCAGTCGTAATTTGTTGATATCGAACTTGGCTCCCTTTCACATTTATGTTTTGTGAAGCTTAAAATCAACTCCGTCTGGCTAGCTGGCCGGTGTGATGACGTCACGATACTCTGTCTGGTAACCCATAGCAACCCGTGAGAATAGCCACAACAAACGTCATTAGGGTTGACTTTTGTTTGTTTCTTAGTTGTCTAAAATTGTCAAAACAGCCAACATTCAGGAAAAAATATTGTAGAGTTGGAAGTTACCGATTCACCAAAAAAACAACCGAAATTGGTGAAAAAATTGATATATTTTGTAACCAGAGCAACAAAAAAAAAAAAATTTATGGGTAAAAATTACCTGTGCCCCGTAGGAATAGCTACTTCGGTCTTCCTGACAGGAAGTTCCTGTTTGTTGGATGGAAAATTTTGATAACGAGTTGGCCCAGAGACGCAGGACGATGCAGAATATGGAGATTCGTGAAAGGACCAACAAAAAACAATAGGAGCTGCTAGTAGAGCGGCTCCATGCAAGCTCACAACCAACATATTGAGGCGCTGGATGCCACGGAAGAGACAAGCCGTTGTAGGCAAGATGCCAGCAAATGTGAACGAAGCTTGGCTCACGCTGTGTACTGAACGCAACTTGGTTGAATTTTTTGTGCTAGAAATGGGTGGGTCAGTTTGACATTAGAACCATATATATGCAGGAGCTCCGCATATGTCACAGAGAGCCTTTACCTAATGAGAAACACACAGCATCCCAAACCCACAACTTTAATCGCGCAGTAATTTTACACAAGAAGTAACACAGATTAGGTGGTTGCCAATATCCTTGTTCTGTGAGCCTTGCGACTAGCTGTGTTTTTTAAAATTCTACAATTGGTAAGCCCTTGGTAAGTAACAAATGATGCTTGAAGACGGAAGCAAGCTTAGTTATTTGGAGACAAGACAGATAAGATGGTGGTAGCCTAACCATGCGGGCTTAAAAAAATACCTAAATGAACTACACTGTACAGTAAGACTCCACCAGAAATCTACCCCGCAACCTCTTGCGAGTGGACTAAACCACTTTGCTGTGGAGGTGGTTAAAAAGGCTGTAGCAAAGGCAGTCGTTTTTTTAATTGAATTGCTTTGTTTTGAATATCAAAACAAAACAACATAAATTGAAACAATGTTTTAATAATGGACTTGTAATACATATTTTAAAAATTTTCAGGAAATTAATAAGAATTCTGCGGTGGCGGTACTTTAGGAGAATTTAGTAGGGAAAATAAATAGATGTAACAGGGGTATTGATGGGCCACTTTGCCACTGACGCTCACCTCTAAAAATTTGGCCTGACAAATGACCCGACCTGCAGGGCCTGTGGTGAAGATACAGAATTAATGGAACACTTACTGTGTCATTGCGATGTCCTGGCTAGCAAGCATATTATGTACCTCCTAGGTGATGGTTACCCAAAACAAGCACCTTCCAATCAGTGGAATTGCTGCAGTACATCTTTGAGTAGGTTGAGGTGCAAAGGTTATAGGGGTAGACACAAAATAGATGTGGATGCAGTTGCACAATAGACGAGTGACGGCATGTAAGTGAATCCATAATGTTTTGTAAGGATTTGACATGTGTTCTACGAGCTATGTGCCCTGCCTTCCCTGAGCCTGTGTAAGATATCAACCGCAACATTTTAACTAATATTACAAATAACTCCATCTGTTACCTGGCTTACCCATAAATCAATGGCATTGAGATAGTAGTCTGTGTAGGTTGTCTTTTTTATTACACTAATTATTATTAAAATGTAATGGGCGAGCAGCTAAATAGCTGAAATGCCTGTATCTGTGTTGGTATATTAAAAATAGAAAATGTCTCATTTCTATGGAAAAATTCACAAAGGGCTACAATTGCACAGGGCATACAACTATTATTCTTATATATAAAATTCTCGTGTCACAATGTTCGTTCCCGTACTCCTCCGAAACGGCTTGACCGATTCTCATGAAATTTTGTGAGCATATTGAGTAGGTCTGAGAATCGGGAATCGGCCAACATCTATTTTATTTTAGGGTAGGGTAGGGTAGTGTAGTGTATGTAGGGTAGGGTAGGTTAGGGTATTGTAGGGTAGTGTAGTGTAGGGTAGGGTAGTGTAGTGTAGGGTAGTGTAGTGTAGTGTATGTAGGGTAGGGTAATGTAGGGTAGGGTAGTGTAGTGTAGGGTAGGGTAGGGCAGTGTAATGTAATGTAAGGCGGTACGTAGTTCGCCGGGACAGCTAGTATTTTTATAAATATTCGAACTGCATATTCTAGAAAGCATATGTGTCTATTATTAAGGGGACATACTTTGATGTTCAGTTTACTATTTAATCTAGGCTGTTTATAATGTTAAGTTTTCTCAACAGATTTGGGATGTTTGGGTGACTGAAGTGAAAAACAAGGCCTGGAAAGTGAGCAACTGGTGGAGTGGAGGAGCACCAATAACAGGCTTGTAAAAATGCAGCTAATTTGGCAAACGAACTTTACTCATTGGGTGTATGATACGAGCGGGAATATTTTTTCTTGAAAATGTGATTTAATAATAAATATTTGATTGTTTGTTAAAAATTGTTGTAAATGTGGTTGTAATGTAAAAAATTATATGAATTTTAATATGCAGAGTTTTTATTATTTCTTATTATACTTTCTCTAATATTATGGGCATCAGCGAGAAAGCCAGCAGGCACTGCTTCTACTCCTATATTAGCGTCGTCGTTGTCGTCATCTTCATCATCGTCTGTAATAAAGAAAAAAATAATTATAGATCACTCTTGCTTTCCTGTCTTATAGGATTTTTAACTACAAAATTTTGGGGGCTTAAAGAGTTATTCCACTGCCAAAAGCTCAGCTCTTAAATACAACAAAGGATGTGAGAGTTGCTGCAGGAGGTGAGGGCTAGTGGTCTGCTAGCTACAGGTGAGGGATGATGGGCTGCGACACAAGGTGAGGTCAAATGATCTCTTAATTATGCAGTGACAATACAAGAAAAAAATATATTGTTGCGAGCGAAGGTCATATGAGGACAATAAACTTGCAAACTATTAGAAAGTTAGAATTAATTTCAATTATCTTTATTACTTTTGGCATAATCTGTTTGTAAACTGTGAATCGTACTTCAAAAATACTGCAATTCATCACATCTGCTTATTGGGAACAAAAAAAATGCCATGTGGTCCCTATGTCACGAGTATAGCTAAGGGTTAGGCTTTGTGGCTGATGAGTGCACAGTAGGGAGGGTTGGGGTACACATAACCGGGTTGCCATAGGGGGAGAGCCTCGGTCGACAGTATAATCATCAAACCTAACATACCCATTTTTGGATTTCGTATGCCAGCCTGGTTATGTACACCCCAACGGGTATACTGGTTATGTATACCCGTGTCGGGGTCACACTATCTGTATAAAAATTGACATAACAGCAACTCCTTTTCCTACTTATTCCATGGTTTCAGTGTATTGTGATTTAAGCGATGGGCAAGTTCATTACCTACAATACTTTTGAATTACCTGATAGCACATCAGAGAAATAATTGTAGAGGACACAACTTGCTTTTATAATTTTAGAGGCAGTCTGTGGTTCAAAATAGAGGGTGCGATTCTTGTGCAGACACCTAAATTTGTTTTTAAGGCGTCCATACCACATCTCAACAATATTTCTGGTGTTGGTATGGCAGTTGTTGTACCTCACTTTGGCTTTACTTTCTGGGCTTGATACTGTTGTTGTTGTTGTTAGGGGCGGGCTGGTTTCCGCTTGTTTGGCCGGCATCACTGCCAGCCCAGCTCCTCCAAGAAGCCCAGTAGCCCCCGAAGGTTGCTGACGACTTCCTGAAGCGACCTCGGCTCACCGAGGTGCAGGACCCTGTACTGTGCTAGCTCCTTGCAATCCAGTAGGATGTGGGCAGCAGTCTCCTCAGCCTCCATGCATGCTCTGCATAGTGGGCTGTCGGTGATACCTAGAGCGAATAGGTGTTTATTGAAATGGCCATGTACAGTAATAGCGGCTGTTACCTTGCGGAGCTGAGCTCTCCCAAGTCTCAGGAGCTTCTTAGATGAGTCAGGGTTAGTTGTCGGCAGGGCCAACCTCGCTTGCCTGCAGGTTTCCAAACCGGACCAGTACAAATTGTGTTCATTGCCTCAGGGTGGACCGCAGCCAGCCAGATGGGAGGGGTATTATAGGTTTCGGTCCCACGGCCATATTATTATGCTCTGACCCTCTCCTGGCAAGCTCGTCCGCCGCATCGTTGCCGCGCGAGTTGCTGTGCCCTTTAATCCATTGCAGAGTTACGCCGCTGTGGTTACATACCTCTATCAATTTTTGTTGGCACTCCAGTATAAGCCCCGATGTAGTCATGTTGCTCTGCAGGGCCTGTAGTACAGCTCTGCTGTCAGACAGGATGCGGATGGGGTAATCACACACTTCCCTTGCCCCAATCGCTTCAGCTGCCTTGATGATGCCCATACACTCAGCCTGAAAGCCCGTGTTATGTGCACCAAGGGGGTTGGCTATCCTGATGTTCAGATCCTCGGAGAAGACCCCATACCCAGTGCCAGAGCCTGTTTTGGAGCCATCGGTGAATACTCGAAGCTCTTTCAGGTTCTGGCCCTCCCAGGGCTCTTCATAAAGTTGCACCATGTATTTTATATCAAAAACATACCGTTAGGGGATTCTACCATTAGTAGCTGCGAACAAAGGCTCCTCTGCGATGATATTGTACAGGAGCTCAGTGTGCGTTAGTGCTCCAAAGGGATAGCAGTTTTAGATGGGCTGCCACACTTGCTGCTTCCTGTTGGATAAACAGGTGCAGAGGCGGCAGGTCCAGAAGGGTCTGGAGGGCTGCAGTGGGAGTTGTCCGCATGCAGCCCGTCACAGCCATGCCTGCCATTCTTTGGAAGCGTTGTAGTTTACTCACGACCTTAGATAGCTTAGTTTGTGGCCACCAGACTACCGCTCCGTAGCTTACCATTGAACGTATCACCGCTGTGTAGAGCCATAGCATAATCTTTGGGGTAAGACCCCATTTCCTACCTACCATTTTACGGTACTGCCACAGGGCAATAGTTGCTTTGTCTATTTTCTTGATGAGATGGCAACTCCAGTTTACTTTACTGTCAATGTAACACCTAGGTACTTGACCTCCGTTGACAGGTGAAGTTCTGTTTTGAAAAGTTTAGGTAGTAGGTAGTTACCTAAGTTTCATTTATTGGTGAACAAAACTAGTTCAAGTTTTCTTCAGGTTTACAGATAGTTTGTACTCGGTGCACTCGGATACTGGTGTAAGCCATGGTTGGAGAGGGTACCCCTTGTCGCCTGTAATAACAAAGCATATTTGATTAAATATATAAATGTTTGTAATATTTTTTTTTTTAAATGTGGAAGTTCCAGCACATATATATGTGGATTAGGTACTTACGCTCCCTTTGCCATGTTTTTCCTCTGTGGTAGCAGGGAATTTTTATGTATTGGTGAGCCAGCTCGCTGACAGTTGTGTAGAAACATTATTTACACATCGGCTTACCGATGGTGGGCCCAGATCAATTAAGCTGTTTTCCCCTACATGGGCTTCAAAGCTTCCCTGGGAATAAAAATTCAAAGCAGCAAACACCTGTTGAAAGATTAATCTCTCTTAATACATAGACCATTTCAAAAAAGTTCAGTCATCCCCTGGGACTATCAACTACCTTGATATGCTTCGGGTTTTGGCCTTCATCTAACTCCGAGGCAGCATCCTTCGGGCGGGAGCCTAAACAATATGCGAAACTTTGTTTCTGTGAGGTCAAACGCATTTCTTAGTAGGTACAAGCAGTCTTTGGTTTCTGAAAAAGTACAAGATCAATTGAAGTAAATAGGACAAGAAGGACCACTGTATACATCCATATAACAAGCTAATTGATCTCTTTTACCTTTACGTAGCATCTGCAACACCATTTAATCATCCATTTTTTCTTCAAAAAGAATCCGATATGGAGTTTTTTAACACTTCAAATCACAGAATCCAATAGACTTACTTTAAATTTTAGGTTAAGCGTCAAGTTTTACGTGCCGTCTAAACTAAACTAATTTTACCTAATTTTAAGTGAGAAACGTCAAAACTTTGACCGCCAGAATAGAATAAACTGCCTAAATCTAAATTAAATTCCTAATCCTAAAATTAGAAACGTCAAAATCAGCTGACTTGATTTTAAGAATTAAACGTCAAATTAGAATGGACTGCAGAATAGCAAACCATATTTTGACGTTTCTAAGTCTAAATTTACGTAAAACTAAATTTAGTCTGTCTGCCAGAATCGACACCATTACCTTATTTAATTTAATCAACTATGAGTGGTAATAAAAAACCTATGTCATAATGGGTGACACATGTGCCCCGCGCGAGTACTCTAGGAGTATTTTGACGCGCGAGTCCTCTAGTGTTAAAAATAAAATATGATTCTGGTACCTTGATTGCACCTCCAAAGTTCACCATCAGATCAACTTTAAAGTAAGCAAAGGATATACGAGTATTGTCACCGGGAATACGGATTCATTGCAAAGTTCAGCCTAACCAGACCCGTGGAAGTCTCTCTAAAATGTAACGCAGACTTGAACTAAACAAACAAACAAACATACACACATCGCAAGTTAAATGAAAGCTTTTAAAATACCTAATCAACGATACCGAGGA
The DNA here is from genome assembly GCA_947284805.1 of Coleophora flavipennella. Taxonomy (NCBI): domain Eukaryota; kingdom Metazoa; phylum Arthropoda; class Insecta; order Lepidoptera; family Coleophoridae; genus Coleophora; species Coleophora flavipennella. Next base: position 1,464,471 of record OX369289.1, on the reverse strand, counting down.
AGTGCACTGTAAAAAAAAGGTCCAGGCCCTCTTTACATGTATGGGAGATACCTATAAAAACTGTAATTATAATTGTTTCTTATTATATGAAATGGAAAGCTATAACTACTCTTTACTTTTGCCAAATTTCACGCAATTAAGTACAAAAACTTAAAAGTTGAGTTGTTGATTTAGACAGACAGACAGACGCGGCGTGAGGACTTTGTTTTATAACATTTGGATAACATAAAGCACCAAATAAGCAGGCTTGAACCTAAAGGTAGGCGTGGTTAAGACTAACAAACGTTCGAAATCTAAATAAAAACAGGAGCAGAGGCACAGAATACTAAAATACTATGAGAGGTTCTTCCCCTACTTACTAGGTGCCACTCTAACAAGTTAACCGATCTGTTTACCCCAAACTCCTTTATTTGTCTAGGCCAGCAGTTCGGCGAAACTCCAAGATGTGTGTACTGTACGGGGTGCTTCAAATTTGTGCTAGTTCGACTCACAAATAGTTCTCGCTTGTGCTTTAATAAACAGCATTCCTTACAATGAAAAGTATACGGAGTTATGTTATTATAATTGATAAAAGAAAACAGTTCAACTTATAAGTTTAAAATTGAGTTTCACTTGTGTTTAAAGTCACTCATACGTTGTGTTTTGAGGACACCCTTGGAATCTTAGCATATCCATAAACCCTTGGGTACATAAAAAATTGTGAGCCGTTTTGGGACGCCTCACAGATGTGAAACACACACTACTACTTATAGACTGTATGTAATAGATATATAGATATACTAGCTGTCCCGGCGAACTTCGTTCTACCTTTCACTACACTACACTACCCTAACCTACACTACATTACCCTACCCTACCCTACACTACCCTACCCTACCCTACCCTACCCTATACTACCCAACCCTACCCTACCCTATACTACACTACCCTACCCTACCCTACATACACTACACTACCCAACCCTACCCTTTCCTACTCTAACTACACTACACCTACCCTACACTACCCAACCCTACCCTACCCTATACTACACTACCCTACCCTACCCTACATACATTACACTACCCAACCCTACCCTATCCTACCCTCACTACACTACACCTACACTACACTACCCTACCCTAAAAACAATTATTTTTTGACTGATATTTTGTTTTTATTATTTAATTCCGGCCATTTTCATATTTATTCACCTTTTAAACCTTCTCTGTACTTCCACAAATAATTCAATACCAAAATTAGCCAAATCGGTCCAGCCGTTCTCGAGTTTTAGTGAGACTAACGAACAGCAATTCATTTTTATATATAGGGTGACCTTAAATTAGTTCTTGATAGCAAAGGATATGAATGTACTCGTGATTACAAACAACTTTCCCATAGAAACTATATGTCAAATATGAAAAAAAATATTTGGTCCTTCATACATTTTTGTCGATTTGATAACTTGTTATGTACCGAGGACCTAAAATTTTTTTCTGATTCGACATATAGTTTCTATGGGAAAGTTGTTTGTAATCACGAGTACATTCATATCCTTTGCTATCAAGAACTAATTTAAGGTCATCCTATATATAGATACGCCAGAAATCGGTTTTACGTGCGGCTATAGATGTTTTACATCAATATATTTTAGCCAACTTCAAAAAAGGAGAATTTTTTGAAGTTGGCTAAAATATATTGATGTCAATTCGACTGTATGTTTTTTGTGTGTGTACGTTACGCGATAAGTTTACCGATTGTAATTTCTATTTTTTTGGATAGATTATGCAATTGAAACCCTTGGGTACATATAAACGAGTATTAACCGACTTCAAAAAAGGAATAAGTTTTTAATTCGACTGTATTTTTGAAGTAAAAACTTCTTAGGCGCGTTGGGATTTTTTTGGAATGGGGAAAAACCATTGAACTCGCGACACTATTACCGTATCCGACACTATCACCTTATCAGGAACACTTGCAAAGCATAAACTTTGTCAACCTAGTCGTTTGCCAGGAACACTCGGAGGGTCGAAACTTATCTGGAGTGCCTTTGTGTGTGTACGTTACACGACATCTTTACCGATTGTAATGTTCCATTTTTTTTTGATAGATAATGCCTTTAGGATCCCAAATAAATTTTACTTATTAACAAATCAACAAATACGAAAAATATAGCAAAAGTGTAATCGTTGCAATAGAATTCGATTATTTTGAACGTGTTTAGCGTTGTAAATGGTGCTATATGTCGATCCACGGATAAGATAGATAAGGTTGGATTGGCAATAGTCACACTTTTGTTTGAAAACCAGCGTCGCCGCCTGTCCCCCACCCATCAACTCCACTACACAAGCAATAATAACACATATACACTAATTGCGCGCACTAATAAACAAAACACACTTAGAACACAGGGCTGCAATTGTGTCTCACACCATTTCGAGAGTCTGTACGTTACACACAACCGCACGCAAATAAAAAGTATGAACGCGTGCTTCAGTTAAGTATGATTGTCTAATCATACTTGAGGCGCGCCTGCCCAGCGCACATTTCCAATCCAACCTTATTTATCTGATCCGTGGTGCTACACCTACACAACACGTCCCTACACACAAGCACGGACTAGATCCGGACCACGCACGAGGTAGCCCGATGCAGCTATAGCACTCTGTTGTGTAATCAAAAGGACGGACGTGTGTGTACATTATGCATCAAAAGCAAATATAATGTAAATTGTAATAGTTGTTTGTGTAACAAGGGGACAAAGTAATATTTTGTTCCGAGGGCGTTAGTTTTATTTCTGAGCTTAGCAAGGAATTCACTATGTCGCCCGCGTGTACCATCCTCGACTGCATCATCACTTACCATCAGGTGAGTTGCAGTCAAACGCACTCAAATTAAAAAAAAAATAGAATAAAGTATTTAGTCCCGTGTGACACGCACAATTTTTCATCACAACCTATGAGAAAAAGAAAGGAAAAGAAAGAAGAATGCGCATGACCGTTCTTTTTTATTTAGGCGCGCATTGCCGCCAAAACCTAAACGACTACTTCTTCATACATTATGTGTTCGACCTCTTTGGTTAACTTTACATACTAACCAACAAAGAGTTAGTATTTTCATACAAACTCTTTGATAACTAGTCACAAAAGAGACTTTATCTCCAGAGATAATTGAATGTTAGTTTTTGATATTAATTTTTTTTAAATATTCAACCTCCACGAACGTGGACCAATCAGAAGAGAGAAAAAAACTCCCTACAGGGAGCAAAGTAGAATTTTGTTCGCACTCATTGAGGAACCAATCGTAGTTCTTCGAATAGGTGTGATGAAAGTGACTTTGACTCATCTAGAGAACTCGACAACAATGTACCTTAACTTAATAATTAAAGATTCTACGATTCGGACATAATGATTATAATAAATCTTAATGACGAAGACGCTACTTCGTACTCAGTTCTCCTACCTGCAACGATTCAAACAACACGATGTAGACTATTCGTTATTAGCCGACTAATAACAAACTATACTGAGGATCAAAGAGTTACTTACCTATACCAAAGTATATATATTAGTACTAACATACAGTATGGACACTCCCTGCCGCTCTCTAGATTGCGACCTCACCCCCTCGTCACGCAGATTGATACATATTGGTTACAGTTTGGTTGTCGAACGTATTGGACTTCGCCGCCATTTTGCTTGTTCCGCCATTCGTTTTTTGAAATGTCATTTCTGGCCCGTTGTATGAAGTGTCCAGAGTGTGCCTATACATACGGAGAAAAGAGAAGTAACCCTTTTAAATAAGACAGCGCCTCTAGCGGAACGCTCCAACCGCCTCCGTAGCCCAGAGGCAAAGTTCACTGGCTTTACACAGGAGGTCGTGGGTTCGATTCCCGGCGGGGTCAATTATTGACCTTACAATTATTGTAAGACTCGGTTTGGTTGGTGGTAGGGCATTTTATAAGCCCGCCTGGCTAGCTGCCACTATCTTTATCTTATTTAAGTCTTGCCGCCAAATATCAATGTTGATATCATTGGTGTGTTCCGGCATGAAGATAAGATAGTCAGTTCCCCATTGCGCTGGGGAATCTTGGTAAGCCCGCATCCATCTTCGCCAACATCGTCACTTACCATCAGGTGAGATGTTGTCAAGGATTTACTAATTGTGAATGAAAAAAAAGAAAAAAACTAGTGCAGAAATAGTCGTTTCGAACTCACGCACTTAGCCGAAAGACGTTCACTACTGGACAAAGGCCTCTCCCAAGGATTTCCACAACAAAAGGTTCTGCACTGCCCGCATACAACGGCTTGCCGCGACCTTCACTTGGTCGTTGGTCCACCAAGTGGGAGGTCTACCAACGCTAAGTCTTCCGGTGTGAGATCTCCACTCGAGAACTTTACTACCCCCGCGTTCATCTGTTCTACGAGCTATGTGCCCCGCACACTGCCTCTTAAGTTAAACGATTCTCCGAGTCTGCTCGGAGCGGGCTATGGCCTGCTCCAGTTCAATTACTGTATCCTAAATTCAAACTATATTTTCTCTACACACAGCAACTATCGAACGAGAATTCAAACTTTATTTTCTCTACACACAGCAACTATCGAACAAGAATGCAAACTATATTTTCTCTCCACACAGCAAATATCGAACGAGAATCCAAACTATATTTTCTCTCCACACAGCAACTATCGAACGAGAATTCAAACTTTATTTTCTCTGCACACAGCAACTATCGAACGAGAATTCAAACTATATTTTCTCTACACACAGCAACTATCGAACGAGAATGCAAACTTTATTTTCTCTACACACAGCAACTATCGAATAAGAATGCAAACTATATTTTCTCTACACACAGCAATTATCGAACGAGAATTCAAACTATATTTTCTCTCCACACAGCAACTATCGAACGAGAATTCAAACTATATTTTCTCTACACACAGCAACTATCGAACGAGAATTCAAACTAAATTTTCATTATTCCTAAGCAAATAAATATAACACGAAGATGGGTTATAGATTGCATGCTGTTTAACTTGTTTTGAGAATTATGGGAGTTGCTGCCACCACCCCTCTATTCCTGTTAATTCTAATTGAAGGGCCGGCCCGCGCCGGGCCCGCAAGGGCACGCTCCCTTCCATAATATTGTTTGTACAATAGATACTAATTTAGATGTCTCTATACTATTTTATGCATTCAAAAGATTGTACTCGAGCTATTCATTTAGAGTGGTTCCATAAAGAAACTCGTGTTTAAGGCGTTTCTTTGGAAAATTGTAACCAAAATAAGATGGGAAGATTTTAGCTTACTTAAAATTCAAGGAAGATTTGAAATTAAAAAGGAATCTATTTAAAATGTAATACGGATGACTTTAGAATTTAAATCAAGCAACTTTTCTTTAGATGGCTATAAAGATACTTAGCGAGCTCGGGTGGGAAATTTTAAATTTGTCTTAGGCATTTAACACGTGTGATAAATGCGACTGCGCACCGGAAGACGTAGCGGTGGCAGGCCTCCTACGCGGTGTACCGACGACCAGGTGAAGGTCGCAGGAAGCCGATGCGAGCAGCGCAAGACCGGTCGTCGTGGAAATCCTTGGGTCTGGCCTTTGTCCAGCAGTAGACGTTTTTGACTCATACGATGACAAAAGCAAAAAAACAACAACAAGGGATTCACATCATAAGGATCACATCAGCAGGTCGCGGGTTCGATTCCCGGTAGGGTCAACTTGTAAGACTCGGTTTAGTTGGTGGTAGGGCATTTTCTAAGCCCGCCTGGCTAGCTACCACCATCTTATCTAAGTCTTGCCGCCAAACATCAGTGTTAACAGCATTGATGTGTTCCGGCTTCAAGATAAGATAGCCAGGTTTCCATTGGCTTGGGGAATCTTGGTAAGCCCGCTTCCGTCTTCGGCATCATCGTCACTTACCATCAGGTGAAATGATACCAAGGGCTTACCAATTGTGAGTAAAAAAAAAAAGAAAAATGTTGGAGTAAATTTTCTGTTAGGGAACTAAAAAACTGGGGATAAGAAAGGGACCGAAACGGGCTTCAATCATAGATGTGTCTCCTGGGAGGATGAATATGATGATTCGTTGTTATCTCAATTATTTGCCTCAAATGTTGTGCTAGCAACGACATTGCAAAAGAGGGCACGTAGTTGTTGACAAATGTTTATACATACTTGTGATTCTTTTCCTATCGTCTATACTTATACTGTCTCGTTGTAGTTGAAAAGTCATCTAAATCTAACCACCTCCATGGTGCAATGGTAAAGTCCATTAGCTACACATCAGGAGGTCGCGAGTTCGACTCTTTGTAAGTCACGGTTTGTATGGTGGAAGGGCCCGCTTGGCTAGATACCACTATCTTATTCAAGTCTTGCTGCCAAACATCACACTGACAACATTGATGTGTTCCGGCTTGAAGATAAGACAGCCAGTTGCGTTGGGGAATCTTGGTAAGCCGGCTTTCATAACTTAAGATGATGCCAAGGGCCCACCAATTGTTAATAAAAAAAGCAAATGTTTAGTCAATAAATAAACACTACCTGACTTAACACATTTTAAAACGTTTTTTTCTATCGTAGGTAGGCTAAGGATTCCTTCCCAGTACCTTTTAAAACCTGCTAAGGGCGTCGCGTCGGTGCGTAAGAGGGTTCGGTATTCCAAAACTCTAGCTTACCTAGCTCTGTTAATGTTTTGCACTTATTTACGCACTTATTCGTAAAAGTGTAGAGTTCTGCAGTCATTTGTAACTTGAACATTGTGTGATAGGATACCCCATATATTTTTATGGAGATGTTCTACTAAGACCCAGTAACATGTGTAATTTTAAGTTTCTAGGTCAAACAGTTTAGTATCGCCAGAGGGAGGACATTTTATGAGAGTTTCTCGTTGGGTCTACGGAAGACTAAAAAATTGATATCTAATAAATAATATTCTAGTTACATGAAATGAGTAGCATAACATTTCAAATAATCAAAAAGTAAACAAAAAAAGACGTGTGGCACTCGGGGACTGCCGCGGTAAAGCTATTGCATAGCATTTTTTATCAACTTATGCAATTATAATTATTTATTTATTTTTTATTTATGCAGTATTTACCAGTACCATATAGTCCTTGGGGCGCGGGATGTTTATGTAATAAATTAACACTAAGAAAGTGACACCAGTAAAATTGACTAACTCCTTTTAGTACCGCAAATCGCTAATAGATGGCACTGTAAATTTTTAGAACGCGGTAACGTTACGTCACGCTCGGCCGAGCTACATGGTAGGCGGAGTGGGGGGGGGTGTTAGTTTTTATTTTCGTTACGGAATTTCTTGATTCGGTCGCCGCGTTCAAATCCGCGATAAAAGCTATGCAATAGCTTTAAAGTAAAAACTGGTGAGCGAAGACTTGGAGGGCGACATTGGTGTCGATACAGAACGAAGGGCCCCGGCGGGCGGTAAGTTGCAATACGTCGATCCGAAGGTTTACCCATTGTACTAGAAAAGTAAAAATAATGCTTTTTATTCGACTGCGCCAGAAGGAGGGTTCATCACATTAGTTACGCTGATTGTATACAGCGCCATCACAATATTTCAAAGCTATAAAAAACAAAGTTAGCTCTGTCGCCTGGCAACACTAGTGTCTGGAATGTCATAATCAGCTCATATACGTCCCCACCGAGGGGCTCGAGACTACCCTGCATTAGGGCGATCGGGCCTTAGTCGACCACGCGGGTCCAGTGCGCGTTGGTCGACTTCACACACAACCTTCGAGTTTCTTCGCAGGCGTATGCAGGTTTCCTCACGATGTTTTCCTTCACCGTACAAGAGAAGGAGGGTTATGAGTTTTCGAATGTTTGTATGTATGTTTATTTCTTTGGCACGCTCTGTAGCCTAAACGGCTTGATGGATTTTGAAGTTTAAAGTGTCATTAGATTTTATTGATTTCGTGAGTGACAAAGGATACATTTTTACCCTACTAGACAAAAATAGAGGTTATTTAATTCTTTGGATCGCTGTGTAGCCTAAACGGCTTGATGGATTTTAGAGTGTCGTTAGATTCGTCTTAATCTCGTGATTGACGTAGGATACATTAATAACCGACTGGCCTAAAAAATAGGGGTTAAGTTTTAATGCAGTCGGGTTTTTAATTCTTAATTAATTCCTGGGATTATTAAAGCTTACTGTCAATCAATCATACGGGTAGGCTATACGCGGAAATTGTTAGTGCCTTCGAGTCCAGTACTACAACGCCTTTAGAATGCTGTTGGGGCTGCCCCGCTTTTGCAGTGCCAAAGGAATGTTTGCGGATGCTCGGCTTTGTTGTTCTTATTCGCAAAAATGTGCATCCCTACTGCCCAGAGTGCAGGCCAGCAACAACATTCTAAAGACAATAGAAGCAACGCATGACTTTCATACATTCATCACACGCATGACTGTTCATACATTCATCACTGTGAGCAGGTGGCTATCAGATAGCCTCTCCTGACTGTCCGGTGGACATCTGGATGTGGAAATTACTATGTGTTTCTCGAATTGTCTACTAACACAGTTTGTAAGCTTGTTTAACAACATATGGATTAAATCATATTTGTTTTTGTATAAATTTAATTTTATTTATAAAACACTAGCTGTTTCCCACGGCTTCACCCGCGTGGACAACGTTTCTATGACTTTTCGAGGGTGCGCAGTGTAAAATTGCCTATGTGTTTATCCAGGTCCTAATATGTCAACCTACCAAATTTCAGCCAGATCCGTTCAGTAGTTTTTGCGTGAAGAAGTAACAAACATACATTCTCACAAACATTCGCATGTATAATATTAGTGTGATGTGATTTGTTTGCCAGAACATTCTAGGTTAGGTATTTGTTTTCTTTATCTAGACGTTTTAATAATTTGTAACAAATAGATGACATACAACCATGCATATAAAACTATAGTATTTTAAAACTAAAAAATATGACTAGTAAAACATTTACTTGACCAATTCTATAAAATATATTCACAAACCCGAATCGCGCGAATATGATTAATTAAATTTCACGTTATTCGGCTTTTGTTTCATCTGGCGTTCGATTGAACAGATAAAACCCGGCCAAGTGCGAGTCCTACTAGCTCTCCGAGGGTTCCCTACCTCCACACCTCTCCCCACAACTACGAGTACATAGTAATAATGACAATTATACCTAAGGCCCGATCGCCCTAAATCAGTGTAGGCTTGAGCCCCTCGGTGGGGACGTATATGAGCTGATATGAATATACCTATACACATTACTAACAAAAGACATCAACGCGAGCTACAAAAATATGTTGTTTTTGTCATTCAGTTCGGACTCCTTAGCGCGAGCGCGACTCACACTTGGCAGATTTTAAGTATTTTATTTTACCTCAGTGTTAGCACTATAATCACACCAAGTTTTATGCTTATATATATTACCGTTTTTACGATAGAGCTAAATAAAAAATACTTCCAAAGACCTATAAAAAAACTTTTTCTATTTTTCAAGTGACTTCTAAAAAAGGAGGAGGTTTTTTTTGTTGTTAGGATGTTTTTTATGTGTGTTACCTCATAAATTTTGACTGGGTGAACTGATTTTTATGATTCTTTTTTTTTTTGAAAGCTAGTGCTTCCCGTGTGGTCCCATATAAATTTTATCAATATCGGTGTAGTACTTGATTAGAAAATTAACAAAAACCAAGATTAATAATGCAAAAATGTACTAAATTGTTGCGATGGAAGTCGGTTTTTTAACGTGTTTAGAGCATTTTCAATTATTGTATTTGTTGTTATTCATATTCTGTGAAAATTTTAATTGTGTACCTATTTTGGTTCTTGAAATACAGCTCGCTGCAGACGGACAGACGGACAGACAGCGGAGGCCTAGTAATAGGGTCCCGTTGGTTACCTGTAGGTTGTACGGAACCTTATAAAAATGGATTTTTACGTAATAGGTGGACGTGTGGTTGTGAATAAAATATTAGGTGGTTGTGTTAATATTTTTGTGCATTCAAATTGTTTTGTACTAGCTGTGCCCGCGACTTCGTCAGCGTGGAGGTTTTTTAAATTCCCACGTGAGCTATTAAATTTCCGGGATAAAAATTATTTCATATGTTAACCCGGGCTATAAGGAACCACCATACAAAATTTCATCAAAATCGGCTTAGTAGTTTTTGCGTGATGCGCGAACATACATATAGATAGATAAATAGACAAAAAATACAAAAGTTGTAGTTTTGGCCTCTATATCGTTAGTAATTTCCACCACAATTATTATTTTCCAAAAATATTTCATGGACAGACATGTTTTTTTTTTATATGTATAGATTATTGTGAAATATGTGAGATTAATAAACTACACGAATAAGGCCGCCTAAGTTGTGCAATTAAAATGTTTACTTTATATATATAGATTTTATTATTGTACAATAAGGCATATTTGATTTGATTTGAATTAATTTAAAATTAAAAACCCGTCTGCATAAAAAAAAACACCTCTTTTTTGGCCAGTCGGATAAAAATGTATCCTATGTCACTCACGGGATCAAGACAAAATCTAGACAAGACAATCAAGACACCTCCAAAATCACTAAAATCCATGAAGCTGTTTCGGCTACAGAGCGTCCCAAAGAAATAGACATACCTACATACATACACTCGAAAAAATCCAAGCACTCGTGAAAACTTTTTACAGTTGTATAAGTTTTGACCCTGCGAGTTTTCCTGGTAAGGTGTCGTTTACGTTACATGGTTACAGTGTCACGTGCTCAGTGGTTTTGTTCCCCATCTCAAATACAGTTTTATAAGTTTTGACCCTGCGAGTGTTCCTGGTAAGGCGTCCATTACGTTACATACACTCGAAAAAACCTACCCACACTGGAAGTGCCGACAGAAGTGAAAACTTTTTACATTTTTATAAGTTTTGACCCTGCGAGTGTTCCTGGTAAGGTGGCGGTTACGTTACATGGTTTTTTTTGGGAAGTCCGATTTTGTTTGCTCCGATTGCAGGCTCCGTGGGGAACGTTCTTCAGTTTCTGGAGTAGAATCTATTTGACGCTTTTCAATAAACAAAAAATTTACCAAGGGTGAGTTGGACTCGCACTTGGAGAGTTCCGTACCATTGTTAAAAAAATAGCACGTTTGTTGTATTAATTTTAAATTTAGTTTTATTTTCAAGCGACTTCCAAACAGGAGGAGGTTCTCAATTCGTCTGTATGGTTTTTTTTTGTGTTTGTTACCTCATAACTTTGGACTGCATCAACCGATCTTTATGATTCTTTTTTTATTTGAAAACTAGTGCTTTCCTTGTGGTAAATCGGTGTAGTACTTTATTCGAAAATTAACAAAAACCAAAAATAGTAATGCAAAAATGTACTAAGTTGTTGCGATGGAAGTCGGTTTTTTAACGTGTTAAGCGATTTCAATTATTACTGTTTGATGTTATCGCGGCAATAGAAATACACACTCAGTGAAAATTTCAAATGCCTACCAATCACGGTTCATGATATACAGTCCGCTGACAGACAGACGGACGGACGAACGGACAGTGGGGGCTTAGCAAAGTCACGCACATTTTAAAATCAGGTTTATCTATACAGCTGTAAACAAAGCCCGCCTGGCTAGCTATTACAATCTTATCTAAATCTTGCCGCCAAACATCAGTGTGTTAAAAACATTGATGTGTTCCGGCATGAAGATAAGATAGCCAGTTCTCCATTGCGTTGGGGAATCTTCGTAAGCCCGATTCCATCTTCGGCGTTATCGTCACTTACCATCAGGTGAGATGATGCCAAGGGCTTACCAATTGTGAATAAAAAAAAAACAAACAAACGTGTAGGTAAGCAATGCATGAAGGTTTCGCCGCACACAATATACAGGCCGTTCCGTCGGGCCGAGCAAACTGCCTCGAAAATAGCCACTTCCTCCCTCCCTTATCGCAGCGCTGTAGCCTTACTTTAATGTAATGTTTGCTCTCCACACATAATACACGGACCTTTCATATGAGTACATAGGAGTAGCTGTGTATGTGTATGACAGGTGGGCTCTGGACTTTAGGCGGTTACCTTGTTTAAAGCCCATTTATATTAATCGAACGATACGGTGAGCGCGGTGCTGCAAATGCCGTGCAATAAAACCCACACAATACAATACAATACAATATTCTTTATTGCATCACAACATAAAAAAAGAAATTGACAATATAGAAGAAAGCCGATACAATAGGCGGCCTTATTGCTAGACAGCAATTTCTTCTAGGCAACCTTTGGGTAGGGAAATAGCGATAGAGTAAGTTAAGGGGCGGTGCTATAATTAAAAACAGAAAAAAATGCAAATAAACAGATTTATATAAAATACTTGAATGAATAAAATACTTAAATATTATGACAATAATATATAAAATAATAAATATATACACAAACAAAAACATAAATAAACTAAATGTTTCATCTATCTATAAACCTACTTAAGTGAAAAGTATACATGTCACTTCTTTAGAACTCTAATTTGTGTTGTCGCAGTCAAAGTTGCAAACATTGAAATCAAATTACTTTTACACGATCGTACATTAATTTTAATGTCTCCATTAGTGTCAAAAATGATAGATTTTGAAACACTACAACGCTTAATGGCGGATCAAAAAAAGGATTGTGTGGTTTTTATGAAACTACGTACAAGTGAAACTTTTTTTCACTTATAGATATTTACAGAGGACGTAACGATCATGGCTGCTCTCGTCTTGGCACTACGGTACACAGGACGAAACGATCATGGTTGCTCTGACGAGCGCCTTTCACTTTATCCCTACTCCGCGGCCGACCGTCACGCGACATGCAACACACAGACGAAAAAGTTTGAGACGTTGTAGTAAAAGTTTCACTTTAATACTAATGATCGCTTTTGTTACTGACCGTATAGTATACATAGGTGTCCCGAAGAAATTGTGTTAAGCGGAAGTCCAGAGATAGAGCATCCTAGAGGTGCTAGAGGGTCTAGACCTATCCAAATGTCGGTATATTAGGTTTCTTGGGAAAGGTCTGTAAAATCTAATTTCGCTAGCATTCATCTGGTTAGTATGATTACAACAAGATTAGATACAAAGAAAAGCCAAAAGCCCCAAGATTAATGTAAGCACACTCAATTGTACGTAATTCCGAAACTAATCACTTCTAGCAAACTTGTCTGAGTTCTAGGAAATCTCAGGGAGCGCGAAAATGTACAGATAGGAACAATGGACAGTGGGTTTATTAAATAGTGCCTACGATCTGGTGTTTATTAGGACACGACAAAATTAATAAATATAGTAAAAAAACTAAAAAAAACACGCTTTTAAAGCACATCAAACTAAAAAGTATAAATTATTCTCAATATAAGCTGAAAACAATAATGAACGAAAAATACTAGTATTATTGTGAAAAAAGCATGGGTTGCTCGATATATGAAAAATATGGCACAAAGCGCCCCACGCTTTTTTCACAATAAAACTAGTATTTTTCGTTCATTATTGTTTTCAGCTTATATTAAGAATTATTTTTCACTGTTTAGTTTGATGTGCTTTAAAAGTGTGTTGATTAGTTTTTTTTAAACTATATTTATTTTTCAATTTTTAATTTACTATAATGAGATAATCTTATGAAATTATTATATTGTCACTGATTCTTGATAAATGTACAAAGTTTTAATTTAATCTGTCCATTTAAAGCGGGTCAAAATCGAGTGCAAAGGAGTCGGTTACATACATACATACATACACACATACAGGTGAAGCTAATATAAGCGTGTTAAAAAGAGATTAAAGGTTCAGATTAAAGCGTTTTGCCGCTAAAGCTAAAAGTCGGACCAAAAGTAAGAATGACAATCAAACGATTTTGTATATCGAAAGATTTTCTGATTTTCATAGGTTCCATTAGAGACATAATAAAAACTTTTTATTTCCAAATAATGCTAAACATTTCGTAATATTCTCAATAAACCTTTTCATTTGATACCCATATCATGGGGGTGCAATGGTGCATTAAAAAATAACTGGCCGCCATCTTTGGGAGTCTGCCATATTGGATTTAGAATGACGTCACATAGCTAATCATGCATTATCATCTAAACTAAACGTGTATGCAAAACTTCAGCTCAATCGGAAATGGGAGAGTGGGAAAATTTAACTTGCAAATTTCGAAGCAGACAACTTACGAACGTGGACAACTTACGAACGTGGACAACTTACGAACGTGGACAACTTACATACTTACATTGCAAGTTATATAAAAGCTTGTAAAAATTCCTCCTTAATCTATGTGTTTAGTCAGATCTGGGGACACTCGCCTTGCGCGATGGCAACCCTGACTAGAAACACGCGTTAGGTTGAAACAAAGTTAATTTAGTTAAAAGGGCACAAAGAGGTTCTCACCCGCGCTGGAATAACATCGCATGGGACGCCGGCTGCATAACACGGCCCTTGTAAGCGACCTTATAAAATTAAGGGCTGGGGATGGTAGTGTAATGTACTTATTTCAATATTGTATTACTCACGGGCACGTTATCTTACCCGTCACTAAAACAACTTATGTTGTTGCTAACATATCTTGGAGAGTAAGTATGTCAACTAAGCAACAATTTACTTAGAAAGTGTTAATTAAACGACGCTTTTACCGGTGGCGTTAAGTGTAATATTATGTCTAAAGATACACTTTAGTAAACCACGTTTAAAATATGCGACTATGCGTCTGTGCCGTGGTGTGATTTCAGTACATTTTCGGGAGATACGAACAAACACTTCTCGTTTTTACTAGACTACGTAAAAGGAGGTTTATGTCTTTGACTTTGAATTACTTTAAATATACGATAGATAGATAGAAATGAGCGTTGGTGGCGTAACGGCTCGCGCCGCCACCTCCTGTCCGGGAGGTCGTGGTTCGAATCCCGCCACGTACCAATGTGATTTCGAATTTAGATTTCATATGATTTCACGCTCTTATCATATATATATATATATATATATATATATATATATATATATATATAATAATAATAATAATAATAAATATTCTTTATTGCATACCAAAAAAACTTTACAAAAACTTAATATATATACATCATATCATCAGTCTCCACCGAGGGGCTCGAGCCTACCCTGAATTACGACGCTCTTACGGTGAAGTAAAACATCGCGAGGAAACCTGCACACGCCTGCGAAGAAACTAGAAGGTTATGTGTGAAGTCGACCAACCCGTACTGGGCCCGCGTGATCGACTAACTCCCGATCACCCTAATTCAGGGTAGGCTCGAGCCCCTCGGTGGGGACGTATATATGAGCTGATGTGATGATAATATAGATGGCACCATCAGTGACAGCGTATCTTGCTCGGTATATTACTATTGGCCCGTGAGGTGATGAATTTCAAGCCACTCGAGTTTTACGTGGAAGCTGTGCAAAGGATGTTTTTAGGAGAAACTCAGTTAACCACAGTTTTGTGCGGCCAGCCGCGCTACGTCCAAAACGGAACGGCCAGAGACGAGAGGTTTAGGTTTTAAGGAACTTTCGCAATTTGCATTTGCACTGAAACAAAATGGAAATTTTGCCAGCACTATGAGGATTTTTAATGATACGGTACGGGTAGTTGTTGTATGAAAAAGCTAATACACTGCAGTATATATAAAAGTTCTCCCAATTTGTGAAGATAATAATAACTTTAGGAATTAATTGAAAATTAAAATCCCGACTGCATAAAAACTTAACCTCTCTTTTTTGGCTTGTCAGGTAAAAACGTATACAATGTCACTCACGGTATTAAGATGAATCTAACGATACCTCGCACTTAAAAATCTATAAAACGGTTTAGGCTATAGGGCGTGTCAAAGAAGTATACATACATGCACTCGAAAAACATAACCCTCTTTTTTGGCGCATTCGGGTAAAAAGGTAGGTTTTAGAAAGTGTCAAGGAGAGTCGAACTCGCTCACCAAGGGTTCCGTACCGTCACATCTCTCCACACAACTACAGTAATGATACCTATTAATTTTAAAATAAAAGATAACAACCGCAAATGTTTTTTTAAATTCTATGTTTTAAAAAAAATACGACTCATAGTTGACTGGTTTTTTAAATTGTTATTTTATTTTAGTACTAGCTTTTTCTGGCCTGGACATCATTTTTATGACTGTCTTTAAGAGTGATTGATTTCTCAAACATCGTTGTGCAAAAAATCACAACAATCCATAGTTCTGATGCGAGGTAAAATAAATTAACCAAAAAAGAGTATTCTTTATTTCCCTCAGGAACAGAATCGGGCTATGCTATTTTCCCGGGACAAAAAGTAGCCTATGTCCTTCTCCGTGACACAAGCTACCTGCGTGCCAAATTTTGTCAAGATTGATTGAGGTGTAGAAGCGTGAAAAGGTAACAAACAAACAAACAAACACATTGTCACATTTATAATATTAGTAAGGATTATATTTTAGTTTAAGTACTATAACAACACCAAGTTTCACGCTTGTATTACCCCTTTTTACGATTGAGCAAAAATAAAAAATAAAACCTTAAAAAAACGGCCAAATGAGAGACGAGCTCGCGCACTGGGGGTATCGGACCACCTCACGTCCAAAATGTTTTTTTTTAAAGAACTATAAAAAATATAGACAAGTGTAGGGTAGAAATTTTCGAGATAAGCAAGTGCTACTCATATATTTTCGAGATAAGCAAGTGCTACTCATATATCTTCGAGATAAGCAAGTGCTACTCATATATTTTCGAGATGAGCAAGTGCTACTCATATATTTTCGAGATAAGCAAGTGCTGCTCATATATTTTCGAGATAAGCAAGTGCTACTCATATATTTTCGAGATAAGCAAGTGCTACTCATATATTGATCCTCTCAGTTCATCATTTACCCATCAGGTGAGATGATGTCAAGGGCTTACCATTGTGAATAAAAAAATACTAGATGTAGTAATGGTGCAGTGGTGCCTACTTTTTTTAATTCCACATCATATCAGCTCATATACGTCCCCACCAAAGGGCTCGAGCCTACCCTGAATTAGGGCGATCGGGCCTTAGTCGACCACGCGGGCCCAGTGCGGGTTGGTCGACTTCACACACAACCTTCGAGTTTCTTCGCAGGCGTGTGCAGGTTTCCTCACGATGTTTTCCTTCACCGTTAAAGCAATCGGTAGGTATATGTACGTAAGTTTTGAAAATCTCTTTGGTACATTGGCCGTCCGGATTTGAACCCGGTACCTCTGGTTGGAAGGACCGAGTCGTTACCAGTTGAGCCACCGACTCTTTTTATTCCACAATTGATTAAAATTTTAATTATTTTTTTGCAAATCCGAATTTTACACTTCAAATTTAAGGTGTTAAAAATCGAGTTTAGCGTAAATCTGGATGTGTCCTTTATAAAGTACGTTAACAGAGCACTGTCAAGTGCTGCTGTCCGCGTCCCCTCCGCAGGCCGCACGGCGGGTGCGACACAGCGCGGCACGGCGCGACACGAGCCGACATTGCGACACTTTTATCACGACCATTCGCTCCCCCCCTTTTTTGCTTACTCTCATAAATCCGTGGGCCGAGAGAGCTCGCGCAACGGGAATCCCATCTAGCTGCACGACCATTGTCATGTAAATCTGATTTGGAAAGAAATGCAAACTTCGCTAGAACGGATGAATATTTCAAATTATACGACTCGACTCGACTTCGTTGTGAAAAATATTGTCCAATTTGTTACGTATCTGCCTTTTTCTATAGACTTATTTGTGGGGTAAGGATTGCTTTTCGCTTTGTCAACGGAAAGATGAAAAGTTCCGTAATGGAGGAACCATTTCCATTACGCAAGTTGGGAAAACGTTTTTATCTATTCCCTTTTTTTATCAAACTTAAAAGGAATACTCTATTAATTCAATAATAAGAGTTTTTCTGGTAATAATAATAGAATACTATTTAACATTAATTGAGCGTCGGTGGTGTAATGGCTAGGTCGTGGTTCAAACCTGCCATGTACCAATGTGATTTCGAATTTAGATTTCTTGTATGTTTATCCGACGCACTTACGGTGAAAGAACTGCCTGCCTGCGAAGAAACTCGAAAGTTGTGTGTGAAGTCGACCAACCCGCACTGGGCCCGCGTGATCGACTAAGGTCCGATCGTAATTCAGGGTAGGCTCGAGCCCCTCGGTGGGGACGTATATGAGCTGATATGAATGAATGAATGAAATTTGCCATTAATTGATGTCAGTATTTTAAATGCTTTATAAAGGAAGCTTGGGGCGGCCTTGTCCAGCAGTGGACGTTTCTCGGCTGATATGATGATGATGATGATAAAGAAAGCTTACAATTCCTGAAAAACTCTGGCGGAAGCGTCATGTCGAGGTCATAATATCAAGATCAGGCAAAAGAACACTGTATTCTAGATTCTAGTAGATATTGCCGATAAATGGGAGGTTTCTCCTATGTAAGAATTCAAAAGCCTTTTTCTAATCTAAATACATATATTTATATATATATAACTCAAAGTTGACTGACTGACTGACTGACATAGTGATCTATAAACGCACAGCCCAAACCACTGGACGGATCGGGCTGAAATTTGGCATGAAGGTAGATGTTATGACGTAGGCATCCGCTAAGAAAGAATTTTGGGAAATTCCCACGGGAACCGCAAAAACCGGGATCTGCGCGGGCGAAGCTGCGGGCATCCACTAGTAATATATAAAGAGCTTATTCATATAATGCTACTCGAATTTTACATTAAAACATTATAAGCGGTACTTCATGATATATTTTCATATTTTCACGAACAAGGAGTGAGCTTTATTTGTACAAGATATATTAAGATAAGAACAAAGAATTATGTTCTGAGCAAGCAAACAGAGGTATCTTACCGCAGGGTGGGCAGATGTGTCGCGTTGCCGACTGGTGGTGGGACCAATATCGATAACGTTAATAAGAAATTGTTAAACAAGCATTACACATTGTCGACTCGAAAGCTCGATCGCCCTAATTCAGAGTAGGCTCGAGCCCCTCGGTGGGGACCTATATGAGCTGATATGATGATGATGAAACATACAAAATTACAAAACATATTAGCCATGACTTTTTTAAAATTTAAAACATTAAGTGCGTTGATGACACAGGAAGACGCAAACAAACAATCAATCTATCTATTTGTGAATTACAGGTTACATAAATAGGTGTTATAAATAAATAAAAATATTTTAACCTACTATAATATTAATATACGAGAATGTGATTGTATAAGAATACTAGCTTTTGCCCACGGCCGCGCCCGCGTGGACATCGTTTTTATGAGTGTCTTTGAAAGTGAATGCTGCATTGCGGCTCGCGAGCGAGTGTGGACGTGAGTTTTCTCCAGATCCCTCGGGGACTATGTCAGGATATGCTAATTGGTAAATTATGTCATTTTTCACCTCCTTAATAATCTTTGTGCAAAAAATCCCAACAATCTATTGTTTTGTTGTGATGCTTAAGGAATTAACCAAAAAAGAGTATTTTATATGTGCCCTCAGGAACTGCATCGGACTATGCAATTTTCACGGGATAAGAAGTAGCGGACAAAGGCTACTTCTTATCCCTATTCCTGGAGACACAGGCTATCTGCATGCCAAATTTCATCGAGATTGGTGGAGGTGTTGAAGCGTTAAAAGGTAACAAACAAACACATTTTCACATTTATTATATTAGTAAAGATTTTATGAATGATTGAACTTTTTTTAATTTAGCTAAGTACAAAACACATGTCTCTTATACCCAAAAACACCACCACAGCACATTAATAATTATCAACCGTCTTCCAAAAGAAGGAGGTTCTCTATTTGACTACGTTTTTTTGTGTTTATTACGCAATACCTTCGCAGATTGTGAACCTATTTTAATGATTCCTTTTTATTCAATAGGGTGTATGCTACCAGGTTGGTCGAATGGTTTATGTCTTTATAAAATCGGTGAGGGACTTTTTAGAAAATTAACAAAAACCCAAAATAATTATGCAAAATTGTAATAAGTTGTTGTCGTAGTCACTTATATTCTCTTCGTTGTTGCCATGGAAGTCGGTTTTTTTAACGTGTTTAGCGTTTCCAATTATTTACCTAATCAGCTCTGATGATAAAGTTTTTATGTAACCCAGTGATATATTTCAATTAGTATGTCCAAAGGCAGCGAAAAAAGAATCTAGCAAAATCGAGGAACGAAGGCGTCGCTGTTCAATCCAATCCCATAACTCAGAACTCCGCTTCCAATTCCCTTTTCAAAAGGTGCTATTCAAGCGCTGCAGAATTAACACACAAACAAAAAGAACACTCCGCCAGCGTCTATGAAGCTCCTTTTTCCCGCTTTCAGGTTGAGAGGTCACGTGGAATAATCCGAAAAAAAGAGGTCATAAATCGATATATCGGTATCGACAGTTGCCCCTCTCCAGTCTGTGTAATAAAATGGCAACTGTAGGCCCGCGGGGGGAGCGGGGGGAGTTTTTAACTCGTCTTGCCTTGCCTCCATCCCGACACAAGCCAAAAATCTTTATAAATGCAAACGAGAGGGAAATACACATGATCCTCAGAGTTGGAAAGGGAGGAGTGTAGTTGCATCGGAGTTAGCTGGTGGTTGCGGGAAGATACAACACGTTCTTACGGCTTCAGGCTGCGGTTAGGGTACCCCAACTTTCAAACAGATTGAAGTGGAGTTGGAAAAACAAATAACTAAGTATCTCATTTGAATGTATTGTTTGAGATTTCTGAAACGAAATAGGTGTGACTATTTGGTTTTGGGAAAATAATATCGAGAAAGAGGACGTTACATTTTGTTGCAAAGTTAGTTTAGGAATAGGGAAGGAAGTATTTTCAGATTATAATTTTTATAAATCAAAAACGTTCTTTTATTGAACCATTCTTTAATAAATGTTTTTTTGTGTTAGTTGGCGATAGGTTTATCTAACCTAAACAAAATATGGAATCAAATTTTACCAAAACGAAAGCTAGTTGATGTCGACAATTTCTCCAACTTTTTCTTTTAGGTGCAATAGGGACAAAAACACAAAACTTTGCCTTGAATAGTTTTATGGGAAATATTACGTCAAGGCACACCCTGGACACTTCACAAAACGAGCCAGAAATGACATTTCAAAAAAGGAATGACGGAACAAACAAAATGGCGGCGAAATCCTAAACGTTCGACAACCAAACTGTAACCAATCTGTATCAATCTGGGTGACTAGGGGGTGAGGTCGCAATCTAGAGAGCGGCAGGGAGTGTCCATACTGTACTTATATATATACTTTGGTCAAGAGCACTAACATCAGAAGTTGGTTATTACGTTTCATAAAGTTTTCAGTAGGTATCTGTTTCAAAATATTTAAAAACCCATACGAAGCAATGATTTTGCTTGCGTAGTGCGCACGCAGCGCGTGAATAAGCGAATTTGCTGCCCGCTGCCGGTTTGCCCACAGTGTGTCCGTCTGTTTGTTACTCTTTAATGATAAAACTGATGAACTAATGTGGTTGTTCGTTATAGAGCTAAAGTAAAGAGCGAAGAACAATTTAAAATACCTTTTATCTCGGTAAAATGAATAGTCCCCGAGGGATCTCGGAAAAACTTAATTCCACGCGGAACTGCATCTTTGGATGCAGTCATAAAAATGATATCAAAGTGGGTAAAGTCGTAGACAAAAGCTAAAGTGTAATAAAAGATTTATGTAGTAGACAGCTAGTCAAGCGAGGATTTAGTTTGGATAGGTCAGGCGGCTAAAACCCAATAATTCGGTAGTAACTGTTTGGGAAATTAATTGCTCCTCGCTTCCTTAACAACGAAATCACGCGGGTTCACTTCCCGGTCGGAAACTACAAGACTGGCGTCAAATAAATGCAAGGCATTTTAACCAACTTCCAAAAAGGAGGAGGTTCTCAATTCAACTGTATGTCTTATACTTTTGTTTGTTTGCTACGTGATATCTTCACTAATTGTGAGCCGATTTTCATAATTCTTTTTAATTTGATAGGGTATTTTTTCAGATTAGTCCCAAATTGAGTATTGAGTATATAAATTACATCAAATTCGGTTAAGTGCTTGATTAGTAAATTTACAAAAAAATACATGTAGTAAAATTTTGTTGCAAGCAAGTTGTTGCGACAGAAGTCGGTTTTTAACATGTTTAGTGTTGTCAATTATCTGAGCCAATCTGGCTCACTAAAACTATCTTCATAATGCTTTCTTGTCTGGCGTACTACGACGTGTAGATAGTGTAGTTAACAGTAGTAGTAGCTGCACACATGTACGTACTGCGTACTACGACGTGAAGGCTATAGTAGAATTCACAGTTTCTACGACGTAGCAGTTACACACATGTACGTACTACGTACTACGACGTGTTTAGTTAACAGTAGTAGTAGCTGCACACATGTACGTACTGCGTACTAAGACGTGAAGGCTATAGTAGAATTCACAGTTTCTATGACGTAGCAGTTACACACATGTACGTACTACGTACTACGACGTGTTTAGTTAACAGTAGTAGTAGCTGCACACATGTACGTACTGCGTACTAAGACGTGAAGGCTATAGTAGAATTCACAGTTTCTATGACGTAGCAGTTACACACATGTACGTACTACGTACTACGACGTGTTTAGTTAACAGTAGTAGTAGCTGCACACATGTACGTACTGCGTACTAAGACGTGAAGGCTATAGTAGAATTCACAGTTTCTATGACGTAGCAGTTACACACATGTACGTACTACGTACTACGACGTGTTTAGTTTACAGTAGTAGTAGTAGTAGTAGCTACACACATGTACCTACTACGACGTGTAGATAGTGGAGTTTACAGTTTCTACGCCGTAGTAGCTACACACATGTACGTACTACGTACTACGACGTGTAGATAGTGGAGTTTACAGTTTCTACGCCGTAGTAGCTACACACATGTACGTACTACGTACTTCGACATGTAGATAGTGGAGTTTACAGTTTCTACGCCGTAGTAGATACACACATGTACGTACTACGTACTTCGACATGTAGATAGTGGAGTTTACAGTTTCTACGCCGTAGTAGCTACACACATGTACGTACTACGTATTTCGACATGTAGATAGTGAAGTTTACAGTTTCTACGCCGTAGTAGCTACACACATGTACGTAATACGTACTACGACGTGTAGATAGTGGAGCTTACAGTTTCTACGCCGTAGTAGCTACACACATGTACGTAATACGTACTACGACGTGTAGATAGTGGAGTTTACAGTTTCTACGCCGTAGTAGCTACACACATGTACGTAATACGTACTACGACGTGTAGATAGTGGAGCTTACAGTTTCTACGCCGTAGTAGCTACACACATGTACGTAATACGTACTACGACGTGTAGATAGTGGAGTTTACAGTTTCTACGCCGTAGTAGCTACACACATGTACGTACTACGTACTTCAACATGTAGATAGTGAAGTTTACAGTTTCTACGCCGTAGTAGCTACACACATGTACGTACTACGACGTGTATCATCATCATCAGCGAGGGATTAAAGCATAATTAAAAGTGATGAACTCACCTGCCACCAACCAGCAGGAAGTTGCCGTCCCGCAGCAATAGTCTAAAGTAGTCTGTGTGAGTGTCATTGCCCAGGAATTTGTGCGTGTCGTCCACTCCTGAAACCAAATCAAAAGCACATTAAATATCAGCTGTTATAAAAAATACTACTTAATAAAAACGCTAGGTACTATTTAGTAAAATTTAGTTTTGGGGAATGACCTACAGGAATATTTTAACCGACTTCAAAACATGAGGTCGAGCTTTCTTATAAGTAAAATTTGTCTATGTGGGCTTCTAAACTAGGTATCATAAGTGTATGCATGTATGTATTTTTGTCCACATATTTCTTAGAAACCAGAAATCGAAATGCAATAATTCTTTTTTTAAAATTAAGTATCTCTCATATCAGATCGCCCTAATTCAGGTTTGGCTCGAGCCCCTCGGTGGGGATGTATATTAGCTGATATGATGATCTATGATCTTTCATATTAGGGAACAGTGCAAGTCTCAACAAAATCGGTTCAATAAAACACGTCGTTGGTTTAACGCTGCAATTTCGTGACTGAAGTCGGTTGTGCGTAACGTTTCTATCGTTGTCAATTGTGTACAGCAATGTTTTGACTAAACGCCAGGGGAGGGGGGGGGGGACATTTACCTATCTTGGAAAGATAAATGATACCCCATACGAGAGAATGCAAAAAAGCCGTCCCCTTATACAACGTACAAGAGATGTCTATTTCGCTCACTGTTGCATAGAAGTCCATATTTTACACTGTGACCAGGATACCATTACATGTTTAGTACTAAAAGCTAAAGTTTCCAGCCGTGGTCTTTTCAGCTTTTACCATTTTCTTTTATCCACAATTGGTAAGCCCTTGGCTTCATCTTACCTGATGGTAAGTGACAATGATGCCGAAGATGGAAGTGGGCTTACCAAGATTCCCCAACGCAATGGATAATTGGCTATCTTATCTTCAAGCCAAAAAACATCAATGTTGTTAACGCTGATGTTTGGCGGCAAGACTTAGATAAAATGGTGGTAGCTAGCCAGGCGGGCTATGAAAATGCCCTACCACCAACCAAACCGAGTCTTACAAAGTTGACCCCGATAAGAATCGAATCCGCAACCTCCTGGAAAAAGCGAATGGACTAACCATTACGCCAACTGAGGTGGTTAGCTTATTGCTGACTATAGTTAGTAGCTAGGTACAAGTAGGTACATACCATTTTGCAATTGGTAATGGCTCTAACGAGTTTGATGGAACTCGGTACGTTTCTACTAAACTAGCACACATGTAATAGTAGCAGGCTTTGTAGCGCCTAGTAGTTTGTATAATAGCCGTCTAAGGCATGTCACTAACTGTTCAGTTCGTACAGAAGAGAATATAAACTCTGTTTTAGAACCGGTAAAGTAACCGTATATAAGAGCAAGTAAACTCTTTATTCTGTATAAAAAAGAGTTTAAACTGTCTTGTATAGCTAAGTGGTATAGTAGCAGTACAAAAGAGTTGATTGACACTGTAGTCTGTATATTAGAGGGTACAAAACACTCCTTAACGCCTTAAAAAAACTACTTAGACTAAAATAAATCTACACATAATTTTATTTTTAAATTTTATGATTATGCGCATTATTTTTTCACCCTATTAAGTTAATATTTCACTTAACGGACTTGTTACATTATGCTTGTTTCTTTATGTTCTGTCAATCGTATGTTTTCTTTGCTTCATCTTTTCATTAATAAAAAAAAACATTATCGATCTCTAACATAGTTACTGCAATCGTAAACCAGGTTGGAGCCGCACATTGATGTTACAAGAGCTTCTTATAAACTTTTTAGCAACCACTATCGTTATTATACGACGACATTAGCACGCAATGCGGTGCAATATTGTTATAAAGGTTTTACGTAGGTCTTCTAGTGACTCTTATCGCCACTAAACGTTGATTGTAGCACTCACAGCAGCACAATGACGTTATAGTAGCTTTGTATAGCTCCTTTAGCGCCACTATCGTAATTGTATGGCAACTGTAGCCTTCAAAGTAGTACAATGACAAGAGTTTTGGATAGCTCCTATTAGCGCGTACTATTGCAACTATAAGGCGATTTTAACACTCAAGTTGGTATAAAATTGGCCTTTTGGGTGGTATAGGAATGTTATAGCAGGATATAGCGCTACTGTCGCTGGGTGAGGGCTTTGTCCAGCAGTGGACATCTTTCGGCTAATATGACGATGATTACTAACTAAAGTTCGGTAAATAATATTTTGCTATTGGTATATTCCCACAACTAGGCCAGTAGAGATACTTGAGAGTATGTAAATCAGGCATACGCAGGCAAAATAAATCGCCATGATAAAGAAAAGCAATAAAATCGAACTATTGAACCATTCTGCCGTATCTATCCGTCCTATCTATCCTTCAAATCGCAGAGTTCTTTTAGGCGTGAAACAATATTCATAAAAGTGACGTTCTACCATTTGTGAGTAATAAAAAGTGGGTAGAGGTCGATTTCAGAGTCAAGCTTTCATCATCTGCTTAGTGCAAAGAGAAGCATGGCCGATCAGTGCGTTAAAAAAATCCATTATTGGTAAGCCCTTGGCATCATCTCACCTGACGGTAAGTGACGATGACGCCGAAGATGGAAGCTGGTTTACTAAGATTCCCAAACGCAATGGGGAACTGACTCTTTTATCTTTAAGCCAGACTTAGATAGACGGTTTAAGTTACCCAGTGGCTTCCCGCGATCTTCACTAGGTCGTCGGTTCACCACGTGGGAGGCCTCCCTACGCTACGTTTTCCGGTGCGAGTTTGCCACTCGAGAACTTCACTACCCCAACGGCCATCTGTTCCACGAGCTATGTGCCGTGCCCACTGTCACTTCAATTTAGCGATTCTGGATGCGAACAGCGCAGGACCGGTCGTCGTGGAAATCCTTGGGGGAGGCCTTTGTCCTGGAGTTGACGTTTTTCGGCTGATATGATGATGATCATGAAGCTAGCCAGGCGGGCTTTGAAAATTCCCTACCACTAACCAAAACGAGTTTTACAAAGTGAGACTTCGCCGGGGATCGAACCCGCGACTTACCATAACGCTACGGAGGCGGTTACTTGAGTGTTATCATCATATCAGCCGAAACACTTTACTTCTGAACAAGGGCCTCCTTCCAGATGCGCTTCCCACAACCTTCACAACCATGTCTTTGATCCACCAAGTGGAAAGCCTGCCTACATTACGTCTTCCATTGGGCGGTCTTCACTGCCCCGACAGAAGTTAGTTCTACGAGATATGTGCCCACCTCACTGCCATTTGAGTAGAGCGATTCTGTGAGCTATGTCGATTAATTTATTTCTTCTTGAGAGTACCTTCTTGAGAATATTGTACTTTATGAGTGTACCTTTTATGTCGTTGACTATGCGCATCTACCTGTTTCCAGCTACGAGCTATGCTATCGTCAGACATTCCTTAACGCCTTTAAAACTTTTCACTAGCGTGTTTATTGCGTATTAACGCTTCAAAAATGCTATTCTACTAAAGTGTTTATCCTGTCACCTATTATTTGTGGGTGTTCGATGATAGTGTTGACTCAAGACGACCATTGGTATGCATTGTAAGCGAGCATGAATAAATAAATGACAATGATGGATAGATGATGAGATACATAGAAGGATATACTACGAGTGTAACAAAATTCGTGTAGGACC
Organism: Coleophora flavipennella; assembly: GCA_947284805.1. Taxonomy (NCBI): domain Eukaryota; kingdom Metazoa; phylum Arthropoda; class Insecta; order Lepidoptera; family Coleophoridae; genus Coleophora; species Coleophora flavipennella. The sequence goes on along the minus strand of OX369289.1, from coordinate 1,437,265 downwards.
CGTTAACTGGGGCTTCTACTCATCATAATGAACAACTTTTGTTCTACGACTTTGCTGAAATCGCAAAAAAATGTTTTACTCGTCATACAAATCGATCAGCTGCACGAGTAATTTTGTGAATTTTAGTATGGAGGGTCCAATTTTTTTTTGAGAATTTACTATGGGTTCCGTAGGGAAAGTTGTTCTGTATGATGAGTAGAACCCCTAGTTTACGGATCCTACACCAATTTTGTTACACCCTGTATAGCTCATTTAATTTCCTTACAAAACCGCACTATACATAAAACAACCAATAAAAACATTGTGAAAATCGTGATCACTTTTTAACACGCAATATGATTCCAAAAAAAAATTAAGACACAACTACTGCAGATTTTTGCGTGACTCGGACACCGGCCTTACAAACACTGAAGCGAGCTTAAGACGGGGCTTGATCGTGACGACGGCACGTAGGATCGCGTCGGGGATTGCTCAAAGGCCCTTTTGACGTGATGGAGGATCCATGACTTTATTATAGCAGACGTGAATAGACGACTCAGTATTGATGGAAAGCTAGACGCTGCACGCTGGTGAAGTTTAAAAGTAGCATGGAAAATATTTTTATAATTCTTAGTGTTTGTGCGGCTGTGAAATATTAATTTCATTCTCATCAAAATGTTTCATGAAGATAATTTATATTGCCATATACATATATTTTCGTTACCACTAAAGTACAAAACAGGAAATGAAACAAAAATAATAAAAGAAAATTAGGCAGCTAAATAAAAAATCATAAACTAGTAAAGAAATTAGAACTGGAGTGCTGTGGCGCCAGAAAACTGGACCCCGACTCAGCGTGTGCTGTGAATGGCGTCATTTATGAGCACGATTGTATTGAAAAATGGCCAAAAGCGTGTCGCACAAGTTCACCAAGGGCTCCATACCATCACATCTCTTCATACGAGTACAACAATGATACGTATTCATTTCAATTGAAGGAAATCGACAAGAGCGACAAAAAAATGTTTTTTTTTTAAATTAGTTCGGGCTCCTTAACGCAAGTACGACTCACACTTGGCCGGTTTATATTATTTGTTGTTTTGCTTTCGGTTTCGTACTATTATCTTACCAAGCTTCTTGTTTGTACGTTTTTTCAAGGTTTGTACAAGTTTTCAGAAGGTCGTGTCGATCCTGAAGTGCCTTTGTCGAGCTGTCTACAAACTTTCGCCGTGCATTTCTATACTGGGCCCGCCTCACGGCGGCTGGCTGGCACAGTTAGTTCCGTGGCGATATTCACTTGGTCAGCCCAGTGGATTGGCGATCGACCTCTGGGTCGCTTGCCCTCCACTTTGACATTTAAAAAAAGCGACATAAAAACACATATTTTGTGCAAATTTCAGCCTGTTACCTATTACGGTTCATAAGATACAGCTTTTAATGGTCGGACGGAAAAACAACGTAGGCTTAGTTACAGGGTCCTGTTAACTTTGGGCACGGAACCCTAAACACTTGCCTATTTAATAATCATAACTTTATCACACACACTGCTTACTAAAATGAGACACGATGTCCATCACTCCATCTAAACTGCCACGAAATCTCCGATACCAGAACAACAACAGCCCCTTTTTGTTACAAACCGACTCGCATGACAAAAGAATAAAATAATTCAAATAAATTATTAAAATGCTAAAGTTAAGTGGCTCTCCCCTAATCGGGCACGGAGGGGACATTAAAAAAACTAATTACCGTGACGTCATTAAAATGTATGGTTTGAATTAAGGGGGCGCCAGAGGGTGCCCTGCTGTTGCAATTTTTTTGTCTTTTGTTTAAATGGTTTCTTTATAAAGTAGGTGCGTACTTTTTGTAACCGCCTCCGTGGCGTAATGCTTGGTCCATTCGCTTCACATCAGGAGGTCGTGGGTTCCATTCCCGGCGGGATGTACTTGTAGGACTTGGTTTGGTTGGTGGTAGGGTATTTTCTAAGCCCGCATGGCTAGCTACCACCATCTTGTCTAAGTCTTGCCGCCAAACATCAGTGTTAAAAATGTGTACCTGGGACAAACAGTCCAGTTAGGTAGGTCCAACTTCGAAAAAGAGATCAATCGTCGAATCCAACTCGGCTGGGCAGCGTTCGGGAAGCTTCGCAATATCTTCAAATCCCAGATACCGCAGTGTCTCAAGACCAAGGTCTTCGACCAGTGTGTGTTGCCAGTGATGACATACGGAACTGAGACTGGCCGCTCACTACGGGCCTCATAAGAAGGCTCAAGGTCACCCAAAGGGCAATAGAGCGTGCTATGCTCGGAGTTTCTTTGCTTGATCAAATCAGAAACGAGGCGATCAGTAGGAGAACCAAAGTAACTGACATAGCTCTAAGAATTGCTAAACTTAAGTGGCAGTGGGCGGGGGACATCGCTCGTAGAACAGATGGCCGATGGGGCAGTAAAGTTCTCGAGTGGCGACATCGCACCGGAAAACGTAGCGTAGGCAGGCCTTCCACTCGGTGGACCGATGACCTAGTGAAGATCGTGGGAAGCCTCAAGATACCGGCAGCGCAGAATCGGTTGTCGTAGAAATCCTTGGTGGAATGCCTACGTCCAGCAGTTGACGTCCTTCGGCTAATATGATGATCATGAACTATGTATGTACAGTTTTCGGATTTTTCCCCTTACTTGTGCTATAAGACCTTGCTGTTTGTCAAATTTCATGATTCAAGGTCAACGACAAGTATCCTATAGGTTTTGATTTACTTGCGATTATCAAAATACGTCACATAAATAACCGTTTCGCCATTATGGACGTATCTTTTTATTGATTTCACTTAGAAGCTTGATTTTTTACAGCTTCAAGGAACCGCAAACTTACGTTTTTAATAAAACTATTTCAACTTGATTCTCCTACAGTTCCTGAGAATAAAAAATCTTGTCAGACGGACGGACGGACTACGAAGTATGCTATAAAGGCTCCTTTTTTTCCTTTTTGAGGTCAGAACTATTCAAATAACTTTTGTTCTTCGTAAAAAATCTGCTATAAGAATTACATTGCGTAAATCAAGGCCTTCAAAACGGAGGGCCATTCGGCATTTTAGTGGAGCTTAGGCTTTCGATGAAAAAATTACTTACACCATTTTCCGATTTTGATGAGCCTAATAGTTAAGGCCCATATTTGTCAGTCAGAAAGACCGTTTAAACTGTTTTTTTTTCTCTACGCGCCGGGACAAATGAAGTTTGATATCAAGCTCAGTCTTTGGTAAACGCGCTTATCGCTTGGGTTATTTGCTGTGGTATAAAAACACACTAGTTTTTAATGAGAAATATGGAGGTACCTACGAGTATTTATGACTAAATTCTGTCAGCCCACAGAACCAGCAATTTTTTTTCATCCATCTCACAGAGGAGTGGCTAACAAAATCGTCTTATATAAAGTGTGTTTTATTATATTTATAAATTAATGTAGGTACCTAATAATATATAGAAACAAATCACTTAAAGTAACAACAATCCTACTAGGTCCGTGTAAACGAACCAAGCAGAAGGGAAAATATTACTTAATACTTTTAATTGAAACGGCCTAACCAGTAGTGATTTATTTTATTTTTATTTTATTTTATTAGGGAAGTTTACAGCTTAAGTAAACACTACACAATAACATTACAAAATTAATTGTGAATAAAAAAAAAGTATAAGCTAATAAAAAAAAATGATTTTTAAACACTATCATATTTTCATAGGTGAACATGCAGGGAACGGTCCGTAATAAACTAATTTAAAATTAAAATTTCATTTATTTAAATACTTTTTATCTTTTAATTTCAGTGAAATAAACAATCAAGTCCTAATGACAAGATAAAATAAAAGTGAGAAGGAAAAATAATAACATTATAATAATTTTCAAAAACCCTGAAATCTCTATTATAACAACAGGTACTATAAAAAACCACATATCATGGGGGTGCACAAAAAAAACTGGTCCTCCATCTTTGGGGATCTGCCACAACGATCTTAGAATGACGTCACTTATGTTTCTAACCAAGCATTGTGCTCCAAACTTAGCGTAAATGCAAAATTTCATCTCAATCGGAAACCGAAAATCAGTTCTAATTTAGTTTCCAAGATTTGTCCTAAACTAACAAACTAACTTACACGGAAAGTCAATATAAAGCCTTTAAACTAGTCAGTGGAGTAACTGGAAACTAGTATTTTTGTAATGTCCATTTTAGCTGAAACTGGAGCCACATAGTAAAGGCGAGCAACCGGTGCACCCCCGGGTGCCGTTTGGTCAGCTGACCCAGCATTGCAAGTCGTTTCATTTCGTCACGCATTCGTCGCGCCCTCGTTGCGCCCTCGTTGCGCCCCCGGCATTACAATGGCCAAACGAGAATAAATCTGCTTGAATGATAATTAGAACGCTGGACGCTTCTCATGTTTATATTTATGTTTATATGCAACAGCACCCGGTCATAAATGTAATTTATGATAGTATTTAAATGAGTAGTTGTTTTACTCTAACGATATTTGAAAACACAAACGCAAATTTCATAGATCATCATCAAAATATCAGCCAAAGGACGTCCACTGTTTGACATAGGCCTCCCGCATGGTTTATAAGATATAATATATATTCGGAAGTATAAGAATATTATTTAAAAAGTATTCTTGACATTGTTATTGATATTCCCTAGTTAAGTTGACTCAAGTTGGCGAAACGAGCTAGTTGGCTACAAATGTAATCTTATCAATTTAGTAAAAAAAATACTGCATCATATCATTGCCCCTTTTTTGGCAGTCAGGTAAAATGTATCCTTATGTAACTCACGGGATTTAAAATGTATCCCTGTGTAACTCACGGAATGTAAAATGTATCCTTATGTAACTCACGGGATGTAAAATGCATCTTTATGTAACTCACGGAATGTAAAATGTATCCTTATGTAACTCACGGGATGTAAAATATATTCTTATGTAACTCACGAGATGTAAAATGTATTCTTATGGAACTTACAGGATGTAAAATGTATCCCTATGTAACTCACGAAATGTAAAATGTATCCTTATGTAACTCACGGGATGTAAAATGTATCTTTATGTAACTCACGGGATGTAAAATGTATTCTTATGTAACTCACGGGATGCAATATGTATCCTTATGTTTTTCACGGGATGTAAAATGTATCCGTATGTAACTCGCGGGATGCAAAATGTGTCCTTATGTAACTCACGAAATGCAATATGTATCCTTATGTAATTCACGGGATGTAAAATGTATCCTTATGTAACTCACGGAATGCAATATGTATCCTTATGTAATTCACGGGATGTTCAATGTATCCTTATGTAACTCACGGAATGCAATATGTATCCTTATGTAATTCACGGGATGTAAAATGTATCCTTATGTAACTCACGGGATCAAGACGAATCTTACGACATCTCTCACTCCAAAATCGATTGAGTTGTTTATGCTACTAGCTTAGCCAAAGAAACATACATACATAAACCTAAAAACATTACCCTCCATTTTTGGCCAGTCGGGTAAAAATACAGGATGAAAGGTGCTTATCTACACAGCAGAAACGTGGACTATAAAAGTACGAGAGAACGGAAAATCGATGCGTTCGAGATGTGGTGCTGGAGGAGAATGTTGAGGATCATCATCATCATCATATCAGCCGAAGGACGTCCACTGCTGGACATAGGCCTCCCCCAAGGATTTCCACGACGACCGGTTCTGCGCTGCCCGCATCCAGCGGCTTCCATGTTGAGGATATATAATGCATATTTCAGTTACATAATGATTCGTGTTAATAACAATTTGGAATAAGTTGTCATATAGGGCATTATGCTTAAATGGAAAGAGGTCAAGATGACGGTCTTTAACAAGATGGTCCGATTAGTAGAAAGAGACGCCATCTAGTAAATTCTGTGATGCGGTGAAGTTGACGATGGAGAGGAGCATCTGCTCCTCCATCTGGAGGCGAGTAGTGCGCTACAAAATAAGTCAATCATACCACGATCCTCAGTCATGAGGGACCGACTACGGACCGGTAAAATAACTGCAAACATTTCATTTCACCTGTTCGTTTCTTACGGTAAGTTGTTTAGTTTCAATTCAAATCATCAGCTAAGAGATTTGCAGTTATGCATCAGTTTCCCTGTACAGTGGGGTAACAAGGAATCGTACCTGTAGGGATTTTTTTCACAGGTAGTGTTCTTTAGTTTGAAAAAAAGTAGTAAAGATTTTTGAAAAATTACATGGTCGTCCTTTTATTTGTGATGCATATTTGTCTCGAGTAATTTGTGATGCAGTAGAGCCTCGGTGGCGTAATGGCTAGGGAGCCTCGGTGGCGTAATGGCTAGGGCCACCGCCTTCTGTCCGGGAGGTCGTGGTTCGAACATGCCACGTACCAATGTGATTTCGAATTTAGATATCATATGTACGTTTATCCGACGCTCTCACGGTGACGGAAAACATCGTGAGGAAACCTACACACGCCTGCGAAGAAACTCGCAGGTTGTGTGTGAAGTCGACCAACCCGCACTGGGTCCGCGTGGTCGACTAAGGCCCGATTGCCCTAATTCAGGGTAGGCTCGAGCCCCTCGGTGGGGACGTATATGAGCTGATATGATGAATGCATTTAAAGTAAAGGAAATTGATGCTTATGATTTACGCTTTTGATTGGTTGATTGATAAATAATACAGGATGTTTAAATTTTTCCCATTTTTCCCATTCGGTTCTCGACCAAGTCAAGAGTTTGCAATCTTCGAACTTACTTATAATTTTAAAGTAAAAGATTGTTTCGTTTGAGTAAAATAATCCATCTGTATGTATGAAAGAAAAGTTCTGCCTCACTTACTCGCTGACAACTTCGCCTAAACCCTTCGACCTAGAAAGCTAAAATTTTTCACAAAGTTTTCACAAGGAATAAGGTCAGATTTTTGAAATTCCCGTTAGAAAATAAAGCGGGAATGAAATTGCTAGCAAAATGATATCCACGCGAGTGAAGCCGAGGGCAAAAACAAGTCTTGAGGATAATTTCTCTCCAGGTACGGTTCGTTCATTCTTCCCTGTATAAAGCCATGTGAAGTTATGGAGATTTCAGAAATTCCCACAGGATGAGGAATAAAACGGGAACGAAATTGCGTGCAAAAAGATATCACACGGGTGAAACCGCGGGTAAAAGCTAATTTCAATTTCACTCCAGGTGCGGTTCGCTCTTTCTTCTCTGTATAATGCTTAGTGAAGTTAGGGAGCTATGATTCATCTTCTGATGATGATGATGATGATCATCATCTACTATATCATCTATGAAGTCTATTGCTGGGCACCATGAGTAATATGCATCCTTCCTGTAACCTTATGTTTGAATGTCATGTAAATACGAGAACATGAATAACAGGATTCGATTTTAAAAAAGGGGCTCAGAATACAGTTTGTTCTGTATTCTGAGGACATGGGAGGGGGGGTGGGGGATATTCTTTCCCGAACGACGACGTTTAACAATGAAACTGGGTTTCTGTTTATCAATTGGTGTAGGGCGGGGAGGCCCAAAAAGTTGGGTTAAGCCTAAAATCCCTGCCGCAGAACTTTCTCCGGGGTTTTTATCTGATAATGGTCCGAAGACAGATTATATCGCGTCGGGAACTTAACAAACGGGATTGGAAATCCTTTGTAGCAGGCCGACTGCGATGGAGGTACATAAATGTTTAGGTAGTATAGCTCTGTTAATTACAAAGATTATTTTGGTAAAAAAAAACTTTGGTATTTGGAATTCCAGAACGACAGGTCAATAAGCTACAGTAACTTCTACCAGGAGAGTTAAGTTAAAGACAAGACAGGGATTCAAAATCTAACAGAGGAAGCGCAAAACAAAAACAAAGAAGTCTAGCGTCAAACATGTAAATTTTTAGGTGACGTTATTTGGCTTAGAACATATTGTGAACTAGCTGTTTCCCGCGGCTTCACCCGCGTGGACAACGTTCCTATGACTTTTCGAGGGTGCGCTCAAGCGGCTCGCGAGCGTGAAAAAAAGTAGCCTACGTGTTAATCCAGGTCCCAATCTGTCTACCTACCAAATTTCAGCCAGATCCGTTCAGTTGTTTTTGCACGTAGTAACAAACATACACACTCACAAACTTTCGCCTTTATAATATTAGTGTGATAACGACAAATGTAACGATATCTCATTTGATGAAATCGCATACTATGGTTGCACAGGGAAAATATATTAACATCATAGAAATCTAAATAATATAGACACTATATTATTTAGACTTCTATGATAACCATTCATACATGCGAAGGTTTAAAGCCGGTAAGATTTATAATCTTTCCATAAGGCGTAGTCTGGTAGGAACTACTTGTTAGTGTACTAATTTTGTTGTCTCCCACAAAACTACCGGATTAATTGATTATCCCTTACATATACTAGCTAGAAGTACAAATATACATAAACAGTAAATTAGGTTTAGATACTCATAAATTCCGTAAATAGTCTGGTAGAAACTACTTGTTAGTGTACTAATTTTGTTGTCTCCTATAATATAAGCGGATAATTGGCTTTCCCTTACCCAGAAGACAAAGACACAAAAACAGTAAATTGGGTTTATTTACTCTTAAATTCTGTAAGTATGTTTTGAAGAAAGGTGAAACATGAAAGACAAAACTTATGCATCCAGTAAAGTTAATTTTAAGTTATCGCTATAAGTTGGGCCAGAGCGGCCGGGGTTGCCAGGAAATAGCCCAAATTAGATCGCAGATAGTTCCACATCCTTACTGCTCGCGTTCATTTCGTCCTGGGAAATTAGATGAGCTAGGCGCAGCTGGAGCATGCGGGGCCAGGGTTGTAAAATAAAATTATAAAATGTCAGAATATTTTAATAAATAGTTACGTTGGCCGTAATCTAATGCATGGAATATTATATTTTACTCAAATCGGGAGGCCGGTGTGCACCAGTGGACGTCTTTTGGCTGATATACATATTATTAGCTAATCGCCGGCAGTGTGGAACAGTCAGCGATTAACTATTATATTAATACGCTTCGCTTGCGTGAACATAGTTTTATGTCCATCGTCAAGAACGGACAGTGCGCCAGTCGCAAGCGGCTCGCGAGCGTGGGAACTGCGTCAACTCTAGATCCCTTGGGAACTATGTCGCGCTATGGTAATTAGTAGTCAATCAGATAATCAGTTTTAATTAGCACGTTAATCCTTCGCTTCATTGCGACGTGACAGAAATTAACAAAGAAGAGAGCGTTAACAGCTATCCCACGGGAACTACTTAATAAATCTGGATAAAAAATATCCTATATGTTAATCCATGACCTAAGCTATATGTGTGTCAAGTTTCATTCTGATCCGTCCAGTGGTTGAAGCGTGAAAGAGTTACAAACATCCATACATACAAACTTTCACATGTATAATATTAATAGGATTATATTCAAGAGATAGATATCTTCTTTTTATCAGCTCATATACGTCCCTACCGAGGGCGATCGGGCCTTAGTCGACCACGCGGGCCCAGTGCGGGTTGGTTGACTTCACACACAACCTTCGAGTTTCTTCGCAGGCGTATGCAGGTTTCCTCACGATGTTTTTCCTTAACCGTAAGAGCGTCGGATAAACGTACATATGAAATCGAAATACGAAAACACATTGGTACGTGGCAGGATTCGAACCACGGTCTCCCGGACAGGAGGTAGCGGCCGTAACCGTTACGCCACCGATGCTCTTAGAGAGATGCATATATTATTATGTATATCTTTTATTGACATGGGATTAACATCTATTATAATACATTTCTTGAGCGAGAAAGTAGGCGATAGTCAGTCGCTACCTCGTTGGTGGTGGGACTAGCTCCTTAGGTCGATTAAAACTAGATGGAGCTATGAATGATTCAGGACTTTAAGGCAAAAAAAAGTCAAGTTTTTGCTTAAAAGCCAGTAATATCGCCTTAAAACTGACAAGCAAGACATTTTTATCAATACTGCTATGAATACTACACTGAAAACTTGGGCCGTGTCATAGAGAGCGATCGTGGAATACCGGCGAGGCTTCCTTGATGCTACTTTAACAACTGCCCTTTGAGTTCTCTCCACAGAGATAAGAACTGAAGTACTAGCTCCACCCCATGCTAGTATGCAGTAGTTAATTATGGATTGGCACAGAGCTAAATAAACCATTTTTAACACCCTTTCACCTGCAATATCTCTCTGTATTTTCATAACATGCATTATTGTCCTAACTCTTCCCGCCAAGATAATGACATAGTTATAATAACTACGATATTGTTGTAAAGCCACGCAATATCTTCACATCACAAAGAGAGATCCGTAAGAGAACCAAGATAACCAAAATAGCTCGCTTAACTTAACCATTCGGTGGCCTGATGACCTAGTGAAGGTCGCGGTAAGCCGATGCATGCGGGCAGCGCAGGACTGCTCGTCGTAGAAAACCTTGGGGCAGGCTTATGTCCAGCAGTGGTTGCCAGTGACTAGTGACCAGTTTGTGTTGCCAGTGATGACTTACGGAACTGAGACATGGTCGCTTGTTATGGGCCTCATAAGAAGGCTCAAGGTCACCCAAAGGGCAATGGAGCAAGCTATGCTCGGAATTTCCCTACGCGAACGAATCAGAAGTGACCGACATACCTCACAGAATCGCTAAACTGAAGTGGCAATGGCAGGGCACATAGCTCGTAGAACAGATGGCCGTTGGGGCAGTAAAGTTCTCGAGTGGCGACTGCACATCGGAAAATGTAGCGTAGGCAGGCCTCCCACGCGGTGGACCGACGAACTGATGAAGATCGCGGGAAGCCACTGGTTGCGGGCAGCGCAGGACCGGTCGTCGTGGAAATCCTTGGAGGAGGCCTTTGTCCAGAAGTGGACGTTTTTCGACTAATATGATGATGATGATTATATTAAATTATATTAAACTTAAAGGGCCAAAACATATTATTTTCTACTTTTTAGTTTGTTTTTGTCGGTGGTTTTTTAAATTTTGCTTTTTAAACTTAACGAATCATAAACACGATACCTCTGCTGTAAGTTGGTACTTATAATAATATAATTTATTTCAGAAATGTTTTTCATACAATTATTATTACTTACAAACTAAGATGGTTAGTAGCAATATTTACTTACAGGCTGTATTAGTATTGTTAGAAATTAAAGCTAAAAAGGGTAAAATTTTAATTAATGTTTCCAGTGACCAACCCCACCCATATATAACCCCCGTCTATACAGGGTGGGAAGGAGTATACCGATAAATTATAAACAAAGATTCTAATGCCTATTTAGACAAAAAAGTAATATAAACATGGGCCAGTAAAGCCTAATTTTCGAGATATTAATTTTTTTAATTATTCACAAGTTCAAAAAATCTCAAGGGTAACACGCGCTAATAATATCAGATGTTTATCTGACGTTTGTTGTCTTGAGCTCTAAATAATCAAGTGTCATACTCTGACGTCACTATGTAGACTAAGGTTTCGTTTAGAAGGGATTACTCTCGTTATGTGATTTTTTGTTCCAGAAATTAAGTAAGTTAATAAGGCAGTTTTAGACCCATGTTGATATAACATAGTGGCAGGCCTCCCACGCGGTGGACCGATGACCTGGTGAAGGTCGCGGGAAGCCGATGGATGCGGGCAGCGCAGGACCGGTCGTCGTGGAAATCCTTGGGGGAGGCCTTTGTTCAGCAGTGGACGTTTTGTGGCTGATATGATGATGATGATGATGATATAACATTATTTACTCATAATACCACCAGGAATCCATGGTTAAAATCTGTCGGTATACTCCTTCCCATCCTGTATAGAAATTTCACATCAAAAACAAACTTATAACAAATTAAATGTGGAACAAACACTAAGTTATCTTTGAAATCTCGTTACGTTACAGCAGTTGTTCTAGTCGAGATCAGAGTAAAAAAAAACGGTACAGACGAGGTTGTATATCTCCATTAGGTGCAGGCGGGCGCGCTGTCGCGGCAGGTTGTGTGGTATACAATCTTTTTAGTCTATGTTCTAGTGCTCAAGTCACAGTTAAAGGATACGTTTTTTTTCGAATGGACAAGCTTGTTGTTGGCCGTGGGGGCCTTTACAACTTCACCGGGCAGGGGAGGCGAGTACGGAGGGCACTCAACCTAGTGCAAAGCAAAAGATGCAACTGCCTAAGGGCGCCCAGGTGGGCACGGACCTCGGCTTCGGTAGTTTCTTTAATATTTTTTTAAATTACAATGGGTAAACCCTTGACAACATCTCACCTGGTGGTAAGTGACGATGTTGCCGAAGATGGAAGCGGACTTACCAAGATTCCCCAACGCAATGGGGAACTGGCTATCTAATCTTCATGCCGGAACACACCAATCATATCAACATTGATATTTGGCGGCAAGACTTAGATAAGATGGTGGTAGCCAGCCAGGCGGGCTTAGAAAATGCCCTACCACCAACCAAACCGAGTCTTACAATTGACCCCGCCGGGAATCGAACCCGCGACCTCCTGTGTAAAGCCAGTGAACTTTGCCTCTGAGCTACGGAGGCGGTTATACAGATATAGTGTAATTTTCATACAGTTTGATTTTATCAGCTACGATTTTGAAGCCGTATACTTGACTTCTCTACTACGTGAAGTCGTGAAGACATTGCGTCTTTTTATTCTACGGAAACTCCGTGTCTGGTTATGTCCGAAACAATCGATGCCTGTAAAAAGTTATAACTCGTGGTTCTGTAAGCTGTAGACATCGCGAGTTTTTCAAAATGGCTGAAATATGGTATTTTTTACGTTTTCAACTCCCATGCCTTCGCCTTTATAAAAAGATCCAAAAACTGAATCAACATAACTTTGAACAAAAAAAAACCGACTTCAAACAGGAAACTACCGTCGATTTCTCTGGGATTCCATCATCAGATCCTGGTTTCCTTGTCATGGCACCACCCTTGGGATATCTCCTTTCCAACAAATCGGTTTATAAACGACGAAGTTATCCGCGAACACACATAAAATATATATATATATATATACGTTCGAAATGAGAAACCCCCTCCTTTTTTGTGAGGTCGGTTAAAAATAAATCCACATAATTATCAAACCTGCTCACAATATTTCACTAGAATCGGTTGAGAAATGCAACCTGTAGAGGAGAACAGCCGAAAATCCGCTGGACAATCGGACATACCAAAGCATTTTGCCCCAAGCTAAAATGGAGATCAGTGTCCAAACTTGAATAAGTAATAAGGCTACTAAGTCCTTTCCCAAACTAAGAATAATAATTTTGTGATCAGAAAGAAATATCCGGCTTAGTATTTTGAAATCATCTCAGTTATAAGCATAGAAGCCAGGTAAACCTTTTCTGTACACAGGGTGTTAGGTGAAATAGAACACATTTTTGAGAGGGGCTTCTTTCTACTCGCCAAACTGAATAACTTTTGTTCTAAAACATTGTTAAAATAAAAAAAAATCACATCCTCATTCTAATGGATCAGCTGAATCGTCTTTAGGGAGTCCACATTTTTTAATGCGATTTTAGAAAATATTTTGGATCAGTAGTTGGCATTACCGTCACTTACCATCAGGTGACATAATGTCATGGTCTTATCTATATAGTGGATAAAAAAAATCATGAAAAGAAGCCCTTCTCAAAAAAAAAAACTGGTTGTCGTAAAGTCGGTTTACGGAAGATTATTTTACGTGATAACAAGTACCCGTCCAAGTCCCCGTCCAGTTCCCCGTCCAAGTACCCGTCAAAGTACACGTCCAAGTCTCCGTCCAAGTCCAAGTACAAGTCCAAGTCCCCGTCTAACTCCCCCTCCAAGTTCCCGTCCAAGTCCAAGTACAAGTCTAAATCCAAGTCCCCTTCTAACTCCTCTCCAAGTCCAAGTTCAAGTCTCCAAGTTTCCGTCCAAGTCCCCGTCAAGTCCATGTCCAAGTCTATCACGTCAAAAATACAAGGAATAAAAACGGACTTTTGTGTTTCCTCATAGAGAATCGACCGCATTAGAACACATCTTGTAAGCTCCTAGCAGCCTAGTACTTTTAATCCATTGACACACTGATGTTTGGTATAAGAAACGCCTCTTTTTAGTTTGACGGTTCGTCTGTCCGTCCGTTCGTACAAGTACAGAATAAAATGTAGCATAAACAAAGTCACTTGACTCGGGCGTAACGTGACCGTGTGACACTCAGGCGTAACGCGTCAATGACGCCACACTGTTTCGTGTAGGTATGCAGCTCGTGTTCATCGATATATAAAACGTTATCACGTCAAAAATCCATTTTACTTGCCACCTTGTATAAAACTAACTAACTACTAAACTAGCACTCCGATCCGAATACAAAAATTAACAAGGCAAAAAAGGGCCTTGTACACAATACGCGTTAGTACGTCCCGTGCATTGTAAGGGAGGGGGGGGGGGATGCCCATTGTAGGTCCGACAGAACATTTTGTCGTCCCTCGTTAGTCTTAATGGTCACGGCTATTCGCCGAACGACTCTCCTACGTTATTTCCCTCTCTCTCACGCAACAGACAAAGCCTTTGTTACGTGCAAATTTTTGGGCTTAACACGTGAAAATAAGGTGAAAAGCGATATAAAAAGAATAAAAACATCGCCATACGAGTATTCCACGTAAGTACTTACTGCTTTGCGAAAATGCATAGTACGCAACTCGTCTGCTTGGAAAATAAGTTAGAACAACACATAGGTGCACACTTTAAAACACATTTGTCGTCTTTGTCGTAGAGTTTCCTCGGTGCATTACGTACGGATGTATACTGTGCACCAGTTTATAACGGTGTACCTTTACGTTTCAATGAAACGAACAAATAGATCCGCTTGTTGGTGTTGCCAGGTATCAAAATTGCACACTATAGATTTGTTATTCTTTTTTAGTGTTTTGTACCAAAAGGGTAAAAATGGGAGCCTATTACCACACCCTGGACACTTCATACAACGGACCAGAAATGACATTTCAAAAAAGGATTGACAGAACAAACAAAATCGCGGCGAAATCCTATACGTTCGATAACCAAACTGTACCAATCTGTATCAAGGGTGAGGTCGCAATCTAGAGAGCGGCAGGGAGTGTCCATACTGTATGTTAGTACTAATATATATACTTTGCGATTACTAAGACTTTGCTGTCCGTCCGCCTGTCCGTCTGCCATCAGGCTGTAATTCATGAACCGTGTCAGCTAGACAGTTGAAATTTTCACAGATGATGTATTTCTGTTGCCGCTATAACAACAAATACTAAAAATTAAAAACAGTGAAAAAAATAAGAGGGCATCAAAAAAAAAAGTGTTTTTTTTAAACATGAAGAAACTACCGCCATCTAGTATGATGGTACGAATCCCTATGTGTGCGGTTCTGACTATGATTTTTATAATTTTTATATTTGCATGTAATTTGTTATTTTCTTCCTAACTTGGTTTTTTTAAATACTCTTGCAATTTTGGTCGTTATAATCAGTCGGTATTTCTTACTAAATATTTCAGTAGTTCGCGACGCAAATATAAGTATTCTTAGACACTAATACGTAAATTATATGAAATGCCAGCCAAGTGCAAGTCGGAATCGCACACCGAGGCTTCCCTACTACCACAGCTCTTCACATTAGTATAACAATGATACCTTTTTATTTCAAACAAAGACATCAATGCGAGCGACAGAAAAATGATTTTTCAATCATTTAATTCGGCCTACTACTCAAACTTGGCTGATTTTATTACTTGTTATTTTATTTTAGTCTTATTATCATAATAATTCACGCCTGTGTGTATTACCATTTTAACGATAGCGAAGAACAAAAAAAACACTTAAATACGTTTCTTGTGTTTTTAAGACCACATACAATTTTTAACTTTTTTTTTTTTATGAAATATCCTATAATAACACATATTCTGTGAAAATTTGAGACGGCTAACTGTCACGGTTTAAAAGATACATCCTTTTAAAAGACGGACATACAGACGGACAGCGTAAGCTTAGTAGGGTTCTATTACATGGTACGGACGCCTAAAACCTAGCTTTCATCCCGCGTCTTCACCTGCGTTTTTTTAGGCCAGAAAAAATCCTTGGCTTGCCCACAACAACTGTACGAATTTTCATCGTTCGGCGAAAAAAATTCGGAGATACAAGGTTTTGAAGAAACGAACATTATCATTTTTATATAAATAGATTAAGTTTCGTCAAATCGAAACATACTACCTATAATCCCTTGCTAAACCTATTTCCTTAAGAGGGGGTACGAAGAAAAATTAACATATAAAAATTGTTTATCTAAAAATAAAACAACTGACCGAGGGCTGACCCTAGCGAAAATACGATTGCTCGTAATTTCCTCGATAAAAATGAATTGCGAAGTCACCGCAACCAATACACTAATTTCAATTGTGTAAGTACTCAAATAAACACTCGTATAAATTACGTAATTTAAAAAATTAAATACCTTTGAAGGAGACCTGTGTGTGTTGCCAGTGAAGACATCCTTACTATATTAGTATTATAAATGTGAAAATGTGTTTGTTTGTTACCCTTTCACGCTTCAACGTCTTGACCTATCTTAATGAAATTTGGCATGCAGGTAGCCTGTGTCACGAGGAAGGACATAGGCTACTTTTTATACCGTGAAAATAGCATAGCCCGATGCAGATCCTGAGGGAACTGAAAATACTCTTTTTTGGTTAATTTCTTTAACATCGCAACGGAACAATGGATTGTGTGATTTTTTGCACAGAGATGGTTGAGGAGGTGGAAAATGACATGATTTACTAATATTTGTGTCCTGACATAGTTCCCGATGGATTTGGAAAAAAATCATGTCCACGCTCGCGAGCCGCTTGCGGCTCGCGCACCGCGCAACCTCTAAGATAGTCATAAAAACGATGTCCACACGGGTGAAGCCGCGGGCAAAAGCTGGTTCAAATATCATCATCATCATATCAGCCGAAGGAAGTCCACTGCTGGACATAGGCCTCCCCCAAGGATCTCCACGACGACCGGTTCTGCGCTGCCCGCATCCAGCGGCTTCCCGCGACCTTCACCAGGTCATCGGTCCACCGAGTGGGAGGCCTGCCTACACTACGCTTTCCGGTGCGTGGTCGCCACTCGAGAACTTTACTGCCCCAACGGCCATCTGTTCTACGAGCAATGTGCCCCGCCCACTGCCACTTAAGTTTAGCAATTCTGAGAGCTATGTCGGTTACTTTGGTTCTCTTACGGATATCCTCGTTTCTGATTCGATCACGCAGAGAAACTCCGAGCATAGCACGCTCCATTGCCCTTTGAGTGACCTTGAGCCTTCTTATGAGGCCCATAGTAAGCGACCATGTCTCAGTTCCATACGTCATCACTGGCAACACACATTGGTCGAAGACCTTGGTCTTAAGACACTGCGGTATCTGGGACGTAAAGATATTGCGAAGCTTCCCAAACGCTGCCCAGCCGAGTTGGATTCGACGATTGATCTCTTTCTCGAAGTTGGACCTACCTAACTGGACTGTTTGTCCCAGGTATACATATTCGGTAACAACTTCGAGTGTAGAGCCTCCAACCTTCAGAGGAGTAGGTATGACACGGACGTTTGACATAATTTTCGTCTTGTCCATGTTCATTCTAAGACCCACTTGTTGAGAGGCTCTACTGAGGCCATCGAGCATTGTGCCTAAGTCGTCCATAGTCTCAGCCATGACCACGATATCGTCAGCGAATCGAAGGTGGGTGATGTACTCGCCGTTGATATTGATGCCGAGTCCACCCCAGTCCAAAAGCTTAAAAACATCTTCCAGGGCGGCGGTGAACAGTTTCGGAGATATAACGTCTCCCTGTCTCACCCCTCGCTGCAGCTGGATAGGTTCCGAGTTTTGATCCTGGAGGCGAACCGACATGGTGGCGTTTTCATACAAACACTTCAGCACTTCGATGTATCGATAGTCAATTTGGCACCTCTGGAGAGACTGTAACACAGCCCAGGTTTCGACCGAATCGAAGGCTTTCTCATAGTCCACGAACGCCAAGCACAGTGGCTGATTGTACTCTTCGGTCTTCTGTATAATCTGCCGCAGCGTATGTATGTGGTCTATGGTACTAAATCCTTTACGGAAACCGGCTTGTTCGGGAGGCTGGAAGTCGTCAAACCTGCGCGCGAGACGATTCGTAATGACCCTCGAAAACAGTTTGTAGATATGGCTCAGAAGTGAGATGGGTCTGTAGTTCTTCAGCAGGGTATTGTCGCCCTTTTTGAAGAAAAGCACGACCACACTTCTGTGCCATGCCTTAGGCGTTTGTCCCTCAAGTATAACGGAATTAAATAATTTCTGAAGAGCTTTAAGTACCGGTGTTCCACCTGCTTTCAGAAGTTCAGCCGTAATTCCATCATCACCCGGTGCCTTATTGTTTTTAAGCTGTTTAAGAGCCATTCTAATCTCGTACAGGCTGACGTCCGGGATATCTTCGGTATAGTGTCGGGTAAGTCTAGCTCTTGGGTCTTTAGCCAGATCGCTGACAGGCGGACGTGTGGTCGTGTACAATTGTCCGTAGAACTTCTCAACTTCTTCCAGCAACTCAGTCTTAGACGATATGATCCTGCCGTCCTCAGTCTTCAGCTTGGTCAGTTGGCTTTGACCAACAGACAGATCTCTAGCGAACACTTTTGAGCCTTTGTTGTTTTCAATCGCCTCTTTAATACAATTTGTATTAAAGTGGCGCAAATCGCGAGTTAAAGACTTAGAGATCTGCCTGTTTAGTTGCCGATACTGAGTAGGTTCAAATATAAAATTCACATATTAAAATTGTACGCTGTAGGTTTCATTAAGGAAATAAAAATAAAATAAATAAATAAATACGGAACTGAGATATGGTCGCTTACTATGGGCCTCAATAAGAAGGCTCAAGGTCACCCAAAGGGCGAATCAGAAATGAGGAGATCCGCAAGAGAACCAAAGTAACCGACATAGCTCATAGAATCACTAAACTGGAATAGCAGTGGGCAGGGCACTTAGCTCCTAGAGCCGTTGGGGTAGTGGTGTTCTCGAGTGGCGACCGCGCACCGGAAAACGTAGCGTAGACAGGCCTCCCACGCGGTGGACCGACGGCCTGGTGAAGATCGCGGGAAGCCGATGGATGCGGGCAGCGCAGGACCCGGTCGTCGTGGAAATCCTTGGGGGGAGACCTTTGTCCAGCAGTGGACGATTTTTGGCTGATATGATGATGATGATGATAATTTTTTTTCCTTTATACGCCCTCTTAAGCTAACACTATCCGAAACAGCTAAACCCTGAAACTCCCGAAGAAATCTAACTCCACAGTTACGTAACAAGGTATGCAAGGAGCTTTATCTTCCATGTAACTAGATCCCGGCACTCGGCTCATAGCTCGCCGAGCGCTCCTGCAGTACCGGGTTAATGCAGTTTGGTCCACAGCTATTAACCTGGCCTTGCTGGGGGACACACGGCCACCAAGTTTGGCGAACATAGAAACTACTAGCTTTTGCCCGCGGCTTCGCCCGCGTGGACATAGCTTTTATGACTTTTTTTGAGGGTGAGTGGTGCGCGAGCCGCAATCAGCTCGCAAGCGTGGACATCGAGTTTTCTCCAGGTACCTCAGGAACTATGTCGGGCTATTCGGATTAGCAGTCTTTGTCGCTTCCCACCCCCTCAACAAATTCTATATACAAAAAATAATTTTAATCCGTTGCTCCATTGCGACGCCACCGACGTACGCGAGCGTAGATAACAGTTGTCCCCAGATCCCTCGGGAACTATGTCAGGATATACTTATTAGTAAATTATATCATTTTCCACCTCATCTCTGTGCTAAAAATCACACCAATCCATTTTTTCGTTGCAATTTTGAATAACATATCGAACAAAGAGTATTGTTTTAGTTTCTTCAGGAACTGCATCGGGCTATGATAATTTCCAGAGATAAAAAGTAGACTATTTCATTCCCAGTGATATAGGATACCTGCATGCAAAATTTCATCAAGATAAGTATAGGTGTTGAAGTGTGAATATGTAACAAACAAACAAACACATTTACACATTTATAATATTAAGTAAGGATTTCTAAATCTTAAATAACATATAGAGCATCGGTGGCGTAACGGTTAGGGCCACTACCTCCTGTCCGGAAGGCCGTGGTTCGAATCCTGTCACTTACCAATATCTATACGAATATCGATTTCATACTCGTATTGTACGTTTATCCGACGCTCTTACGATGAGAAAAATGCACACGCCTGCGAAGAAACTCGAAGTTTATGTGTGAAGTCAATCAACCCGCAATGGGCCCGCGTGATCATCTAAGGCCTGATCGCCCTAACTCAGGGCAGGTCGAGTCCCTTGGTGGGGACGTATATAAACTGATATTATGAAATAACACGTATACCTATATTATCAAAAAACTAATTCAAATCATTATATCAATCTAGTAATAAAACTTCCTAAAAATATTAATATGGGTCAAATCCTCGAGTCGCATCAGCTCCAAAGGAGCCCATAACGCACTTCTCGTTGCCGCGCTGGATGGCAATAGACAACCTTAGCAGCAGGTAGGACCCGGAGCGGGCGTCACGTCTCCTATCTCGAAGGCGGCGGCCAATCTCCTTAATGAAGGCAAAGGCAGCAGCCGGTTGTCTCACAGACCAGCAGCACAAAGCAGTAATTTGCCTCCAAGACCGAGTACTTCCTCTCTGCCATGACACCTGTTTAAACCCTCCGGCCTTTTGGCATCAGATCGACCAAAGCCCGGCGGCTGCATCAAAGATGGAATATTCCGTCTGGCCGAGACCAATACCCTCCGAGTGAGGTCTTTAAGGAATTGGTGACGTGGGAATCTTTACAAACAACGACCGCAACTCATTGCGTGATGGCCAATTGCCTCCAC
Source organism: Coleophora flavipennella (assembly GCA_947284805.1). Taxonomy (NCBI): domain Eukaryota; kingdom Metazoa; phylum Arthropoda; class Insecta; order Lepidoptera; family Coleophoridae; genus Coleophora; species Coleophora flavipennella. The sequence goes on along the minus strand of OX369289.1, from coordinate 1,416,399 downwards.
CGTGGACCCGCAAATACATTGATTGAGTGAACCTATCACAGATATTGATATTGCAGGCGGAGAGCAACTGCCACACGCAAATAGTCGCCGTCAGAAGAGTTCCCATATCTGTGTCTCCTGTTAAAAGATGCTAAACTCGATTTATGTGTTTTTAATTTTTTACACGATAGGAATCTGTAAAAAATACCTAACGGTTCGTCTATGAAACACATCGCTACGTGCCATAGTTCCAGTAGCGTATGCTGAAAAATACATAAAAGAAATCCAATCAAAAGTATGAAATAATATTTTAATGTTTTAATACAAATAGAGCGCGTTTTATTGTCCCTGCAGTGCCATCTATTGACATTCTGCTGCTATGATTATAATGTGTGGTATGTGTGTGTAGCTAATATGGGGAAAAAAGAACTCTATTGTTATTATTGTAAGAATCGATAGATCTAACTTCCCACGGGACCTCTTTAGTTTTCCGGGATAAAGAATACCCGACTATACAATGATAGTCAAAACACCCCATCCCAATGTAAAGGTTTCATATTGTTACGTTGAGCCATTCTAAAGATACAATTTTTTGGATTCCTGCAGGAACCCTTAATTTTTTTGGGATTCACAATGTCCCAGTTTTAGTTCGCGATATAGGGTATCAAAGTGTATAATTAGATTTTAATAGGTCAAGCCACATTTGCGTGGTGAGACATTCTATAAATGAATACTTTTGATTTTCCCACGGGAACTCTTCAATTTTCCGGGATAAAAAGTATCCTATATGTTACCCCGGGCTATAAGGAACCACCATACAAAATTTCATCAAAATCGGCCTGGTAGTTTTTGCGTGATGCGCGAACATACAGACAGACAGACAGACAGACAGACAGACAAAAATTCCAAAAGTTGTTGTTTTGGCCTCTGTATCGTTAGTAATGTCCACCACAGTTATTATTTTCCAAAAATATTTCATGTACAGACGCGGCCCCGTTACAGTTTTATTATATTATAGATAATGTGAGCTTTAGTAAGGAGTTTTGGATTATAATAAATGGAGTTAATTTAAACTGCTTGTGATTGTTTTAACGTTATTGTATATAATAATTGTGTTGTACTTCCAACGAGTACATCAATAAAAATGATTTTAATATAAATGAAATCAACAAGATCGACAGTAAAACAACTTATAGGGTACCATAGCTGGTAACGGGACACTATTACCACACCTTGGACACTTCATACAACGGGCCAGAAATAACATTTCGAAAAAGAAATGATGGGACAAACAAAATGGCTGGGAATCCTATACGTTCGACAACCAAACTGTAACCAATCTGTATCAATCTGGGTGACGAGGGGGTGAGGTCGCAATCTAGGGAGCGGCAGGGAGTGTCCATACTGTATATTAGTACAAATATATATACTTTGCTTTGGGTAAGCACCCTTAAACTGGCGCCGTTCACTATTAAATTTTATACGTCCTAACCAATACAACGCTGTCCAATCCAATCCAACCAAGCTAAGTATGGCACTGTACGAGTGTGATACACTTAGTGGCTCAAACCACTTCTGAATCTCAGACCATGGCAATTATTCAGGTTGAGTTGCCAATAACTATTGTACCTGACTATTATCCCAATCCTAGGTACAATGCATTACGTAGGTACATGAAATTAAAATACTTAGCAGTGTTAGCAGTTAGGCAAGGAACTATTTTCATCCTGCAGAAAAGAGTTATCCGCGCAATCTATCAGATGCGATCACGTGAGTCGTTAAAAAATAAGTTCAAAGAAATCAATATTTTAACTGTTGCTAGTCAATTTATATATGAAAACATTATGTACGTTCGTAAAAATTTACATTTATTTCCTAAAAACAGTGACAGGCATAATTTGAATTTAAGAAATGTAAATAAAATTGATATAGCCTTTTCGAGACTGAGTAAGGTTAAAAAGTCATTTGTGGGGCAGTGTATAAGATTCTACAATAAAATTCCAGAAAATGTAACTAGTTTGTCAGAGAACAAATTCAAGACTCGTGTCAAAAAATGCTTGTGCTCTAGAGGATATTATAAAATAATAGATCATGTAAATGACAAAGATATATATGTTGGTTCTATAACAAATACCCATTACCTGAGACTATAATCTGAATCATCCCTACTATATAATATTATAAATGTGAAAGTAACTCTGTCTGTCTGTTACGCTTTCCCGCAAAAACTACTGAACGGATTTGGCTGAAATTTAATAGGTAGACAGATTAGGACCTGGATTCAGACATAGGCTACTTTTTACCACGCTCGCGAGCCGCTTGCGGCTCGCGCACTGCGCACCCTCGAAAAGTCATAGAAACGTTGTCCACGCGGGTGAAACCGCGGGAAACAGCTAGTTAGACAATAAATATATAATTTTTTTTTTTGACTATTTAAAAGTGTGTGTAAGCACCTATTTAAAATAAATTATTTTAATTTGATTTGATTTGGTGAGGTAAGCAAAAAGAAATGATTGAGAAAGTTGTATACAAATAAAATAAAACAAATTTGTTTGCGTAGTGTTTAGGGTTTAATGCACCCAAAAGGTGACCAATGGGACCCTATTACTAAGCCTCCGCTGCCCGTCTGTATGTCTGTCTGTCTTTCAGCGGGTTGTATTTCATGAAACGTTATAGGTAGATAGTTGAAATTTTCACACCAGGTGTATTTCAACTGCAACTAGGTACAACAACAAATACCAAAAATAAGAAAAAGTGAAAGAAATAAGGGTGTCTCTATACAAAAAACGTTTTTTTAAAGGTATTTTAGATTTAGCACTATGTAGATGACATCAGCTTATATATACGTCCCCACAGAGGGGCTCGAGTCTACCCTGAATTAGGGCGATCGGGCCTTAGTCGACCATGCGGGTCCAGTGCGGGTTGGTCAACTTCACACACAACCTTCGAGTTTCTTCGAAGGCGTGTGCAGGTTTCCTCGCGATGTTTTCCTTCACCGTAAGGTAAGAGCGTCGGATAAACATATTATATATGAGATCAAAATTTGAAAACACATTGGTACGTGACAGGACTCGAACCACGGCTTTCCAGATAGGAGGTAGCGGCCCTTGCCGTTGCGCCACCGACGCTCTATCTTAAAGACGGTCAACTAAGACCCGATTTCCCCAATGTAGGGTAGGCTCGAGCCCCTCGGTGGGGATATATATGAGCTGATATGACTAAAAACGGTAATACATACAAGCGTGAAACTTGGTATGATTACAGTACTAATACTGAAGTAAAATAAAAATCGGCTAAATGTGAGGCGTAGTCGCGCTAAGGAGTCAGTCCGAACTGAATGACAAAAAAAGAATGATTTTGTCGCTTGCGTTGATGTCTTTTATTTGTGATGTGAATAGGTATCATTGTCATAGTTGTGTGGAGAGATACCTACCATAGTTGTGGTACGGAACCCTCGGAGCACAAGTCCGACTCGCACTTGGCAGGTTTTTTATCACGCTTTAATTAGCTTCGCCTGTATGTTTGTATGTATGTAACCGACTCCTTTGGACTCGATTTTGACTCACTTATTTCAAACTTTGTAGACTTATCAAGAATCAGCAACAATATAATAATTTCATAAGTTTGAACTAAAAAATAAAAAGTTTAAAAAAACTAAAAAACACGCTTTTAAAGTACATCAGACTAAAGAATAAAAAATAATTCTTAATATAAGTTGAGAATAATTACTAAATAATAACACGGTTTTAAAGTACATCAGACTAAAAAGTAAAAAATAATTCATAATATAAATTGAGAATAATAATTAACAAATTACTAGTATTATTGATAAAAAGCGTGGGGCGCTTTGTGCCATATTTTTCGTCTATCGAGCAACCCACACTTTTTCAAAATAATACTAGTAATGTGTTAATTTTTATTCTCAACTTATATTAAGAATTATTTTTTACTTTTTAGTCTGACGTACTTTAAAACCGTGTTTTTTAGTTTTTAAACTCTATTTGTTAAAAATACAATTGCTTGTAGGATAGGGTGGAAGGTAACTTAGAAAAGTTACAAATATTTGGTATGTACTCGTATCAAAGGCTTACAGACGGAACTCGCAGGCGCACATTACCCTATATGAAAAAAGTTAGCAAGTAAGAATTAGATGAAAAAAAAATCTGGTTAAAGTAAACGAAATTCTTTTTCAACTTCGAAACAAATAGCGAAAAACTTTTCCGATTGTGATGTGAAGTGAGAATCGAATAACATTTGTCTTACTCGAAACTTACGCTGAAAAGGCGTAGTTTATGACATTCCAGAACATTCCCCGAGCCTGGCTCTAAGGGGAGCGCGGGAGAAAGGAGCTATCGCGCCGATAAGAGCACAAAAGGACCGGTCGATGCCCGAAGAATTAATCTTTAAATGTATCCACTCTAAGGCGCCCGAAGCGAGAAGCGCTATAACAGGAATTGTGATGAATTTACGAATCACTCGCTCAACAAATAAATTGTAACGCAAACAGTCCGTTGAAAGGTCTGATGGATTCCTTTTAAACGTTCCAATTTCCTGTACAGAATACCGATGGAGTATAATGTATGAAGGTCCACTTATTTTTACGCTTCAGAAACGTAAACTCATTACCTGCTCAATACCCGGGAGAGCGAAACAAAGGTATAGGTATATGTGAGCATTTCACACAAGGTTTTAGGTTTTTAAATAGGTAGTTGTCGAAAATATTTCCACTGCGGTGGAAAGACTAATGTTTATTCCTAGTTACGTGGCCACAGAAAGCTCGGTTGCGCTTGAATTGCTGCAGCTTTTTCGCAAAGCTGTAAAGTCGAGAGTGGGACACGATTACGTGGGTAAGTAAGGTGGCACTGATTTAATTTCCTGTGCACCGCTGCACCGCACCGCTTTGCCCCACGCTCCTCCGAATGCCGCCACGGAATTAGAAATTCTATAAAAAAAAACCAGCTGACTGCTCGGGATTTTTAGTTCTATCTTGGAAATTCGTGGTTATTCTAGTTCTAGTCGAGGTTCCCGGTAAAACACGGATGCAAAGTGCAAACTTAAGTAAATGTGAAGGTGGTTTAAACGTGAGATGTTTTTATATCATGCAAATATTGCACGTTTGACCCGGAAAATGCTATACCTTGTTTCGGCAACGTTAGAAAGACTAACTAGAGAAAAGATGTAATAAATATTTTCTTGCGCAACGCATCACAAGAAAATACACTTGTTTCCCTTTGATCGTAACTGTGGAGGCGTTTTGTAATAATTTTCAACAAAAAAAACCCGACTTCAAACAGGAAACTAAGGTTCCCCTCGATTTCTTTGGGATGCCATCATCAGATCCTGGTTCCCTTATCATGGTTACACCTTTGGGACATATCCTTTGCAACAAAAAAGAATCATTACAATCGTTTCATAAACGACGAAGTTATCCGCGAACACACATAAAGAAATATATATTCGGTCGAATTGAGAAACAGGTGAGATGATGCCAAGGGCTTACCAATTGTAAGTAAAAAAAAAAACTCCTCCTTTTTTGAAGTCGGTTAACAATACAAAACACGCGTTTTCAGAGCCAGAGATAAGTTAAGATCGGCATTACATTTCCATTACTTACCCACCTAAGCTGTACCAATTATGAGGCAGCTGTCGCGCGACACGCTTCTAGATAATTTTATTCCCTGCGAGGGTCGCGAAGTGCTACAAATAAACGTCTGCCTAAGGAAGCTGCAGGTGATTTGCTGAGGGCGGGCGGGATCACCTTCAATCCGCCCTAATGGCCACCGTTTGAGTTGTTCCAGATAAAAATAATTATTGCGATACATTTAGTCTACACTTTTTAAGGAAATTGGTGACAGAAGAGACTAGACACAAGTTTTCCTTGTTGGCTACTCCGAAAAGAAAAAAAAAATAGGAGTTTCAAACACCGAAATAACAAAAGGGTCCCCAGGAGGCTCGAGTTTCCATACAAACGTAGTTCCGCTTTAATACAAAAACTACATACAGGATTAAATACAAACTTTGCAAATATATTAAGTAGACGCATATCAATGTTTGTAATTAGTTATCATTGTAGTAAATTTAAACATAACTAAATGAAGGCTTCAATTAGTTTTGTACTGAAAGTTTGAAACTGCTCAAATTTTTTTTCCGTTTTATATTAGTACATTACCCTTATCTAAAAGTTATACACAGACAGAAGTGGTCCTAGCCCAGTGCGTGGTTGTGTCGATCACGCAGGTTAACTGACCTGAAGCACGGTCATTATCCGGATGGGTTTGACTGTTAGTGGTATTTTTCTCGACTGTGTCGGTGCAGGTTATCACTAGATTGCACTCGTTAAGACGTGTCAGATGCCTTACAGGCGGCTTGAAAACCTTCTGCCAGTGGGGTTCGCTACTAGACCCCCCAAAACCTCCACCGAACCCGACTTAACTCCTAAGTGTGGAGTATGGCTTAACTTTCCCGAGTTTGGGAAGAAACCTTTGTCCCAGCAGTGGGAGGTTAGTATCGTTTCTAATAAAAAGCAGCTGGTCTATGTAGCATCAGGTCTAAAAAGCAGGTGGTCTAAAAACCAAATCACAAAAATAACAAAAAAAATAAAAAGAAAAAGAAAATTAGAAAAAGTGAAAAGATAATACAAAAAAACGTGATTTTTATAGGTCTTTAGAAGTATTTTTGTTTTAACTCTATCGTAAAAACGGTAAGCGTGAAACTTGGTGTGATTATACTAATAATACTAAAGTAAAACAAAAAAATAATAACAATTAGCCAAGTGTGAGTCGTACTCGCGCTAAGGAGTCAGAACTGAATGACAAAAAAAAACTTACTATTGTCGCTCACGTCGATGTCTTTTGATTGTAATGTGAATAGGTATTATTGTCATTATACTATGTAGTTGTGTGGAGACGTGTGGTGGTACGGAAACCTCGGTGTGATAATCCGACTCGCACTTGGCCAGTTTTTTATTTGGTATATCTGTTTTTCCCCCTTACTTGTACGTTTGTTGGGAGTAGTCAGCTTCGTGTAATTTATTTTGTCCACAACTGATAAACCCTTGGCATCATCTCACGTGATGGTAAGTAACGATGGCGCCTAAAATGGAAACGGGCTTATCCAGATTCCCCAACGCAATGGGGAACTAGCTAACTTATCCTCATTCCGGCACACATCAACGCTGGTAAAATTGATGTTTGGCGGCAAGACTTAGATAAGATGGTAGTAGCTAACCAGGCGGGCTTAGAAAATGACAGTTTATTTAATGTTCTACCAGTAGTGCCAAGCGGAAGTGCCACGGAAGATAAAAAGGAAATGCCCTTCCACCACCCAAACCGAGTCTTACAAAGTTAGAACCTGTCGGGAATCGAACCCGCGACCTGCAGGTTTGAAGAGAATGAACTAACCATTACGCCACAGAGGCGGTTAATTTATTTCTTGGAATTTACACTATATAATATATGTAAAACAACAAAGCTCAAACCATCTGTTACATCTGATAATCATCAGTCTAGAAGCACCAACAAATAGCAAATATCAAATGCACGCCCCATTTCCGCAGCACTAAGAGCTTGCTTCGTAAACACACGAACTAAATACATATTTACAGTTGAACGGAAGTCCTGGTGGACAGTTATGGATGCGCGTCCGGTAGCTAGGAGGTCGGCTGTCAATTAATCTTAGGCTGGAGTGCCCTAACTTGAAGCTGAGTATGTAGGTCATCAGTCAGCTGTGCAGGTCCGAATGTCTACAACTTACGTGGTCACAATATATTTCCTAGAGTATTGTTCACTTCACTGAGGTGATGAAATGAAATGGGTTGGACTGAGACTCAGTTGATACGTAGGATTGAGTGTTTTTCAGGAATGCGGAGGAAACTCCACATTTTACATGCTAAATTAATTATCTATTTATTTCCACTAGAAGTGTTGGTGGCTTAATAGCAAGCGCCGCTACCTCCTGTTCAGGAGGTCGTGGTTCAAATCCTGTCATGTACCAATGTGCCTTAGAGTTTCGATTTCATATGTACGTTTTTCCGATGCTCTTGCGGTGAAGGAAACCTTATCATGCCTGCGGAGAAACTCGAAGGTTGTGTATGATGTCGACCTACCTGCGTTGGGCCCGCGTGGTCGACTGAGGCCAGATCGCCCTAATTCAGGGTAGGCTCGAGCCCCTTGGTGGGGCGTATATAAGCTGATATGATTCACTGTAGATAACATAAAAAAACAACACTCGTCTTTGATGTCGTATTAAGCTTTTAATGATTCACAATTGTATCGTGCGTCTATAGTTGGCTACGACCGAAGACGAGTATAAGCAACCTAAGGCCATACATACAACAGAGATAGCAATCATACTGAAGAGTTGCGCTTTGCCAGCAATCAATATGAACACCAGCGTAGCTACACTGAGCGGCAGAAGCGCCAGCCAGATTACTCCAAGCATCATAACGTACGCCTCACAGAGCCATCTCTTGCTCAAATGTGCACCAACGGCCAACATTGCGTGATCCACGCCAAGGAGTACACCTAAAGTGAAGTGCAATCGTCTAGGTACATGTCCAAAAGCCACATTGTCTGGTACTCCGCAATGGAACAAGACTGTCCCGCCAAAATGTGTTGCAGCAAATATATGGAAGATGGCCCATATTGCTCCTAAAGCGGCGAAGATCCTGGCTCCTTTGCGCAACGATACTCGACAACAGCAGTATTCGAGGTCAGGCCACGGAAAGTCGTCGATAGTTAATCCCATCCCTCAAACAAAGTGAATTCATTTAAGCCAAGTGTTAATTTAACTGCATTTTGTTTAACGATTTAGCATTTGATTTTAATGAAAAAACAGGAAAAATGATAATATAAAAACTAAATAGGTTACGTACACAACTAAAGCTTTTCTTAAATCTGAGTTGTGCATCATGTTTTGACAGTTTTTTTTTTAAATCAAGATTTTGTATGAGCGAACACAGAGACATGAAATAAAATTGTCTGTGGATTTCATCTATCAAATCCAAAGAGTTTAAGAAGCCTTTTTCATTAATCCAATCCAAGGAAGTTTTAGGCGTGTTTCACGTAAGGAAGTTGTATAAGTATCAGGAAACTTTTTAGGGTTCTGTAGTCTTATAGTTTCGCCATGTCTGTCTGTCCGTCTGTCCACGGCTTAACTCAGAGACTATTTATAATAGAAAACTGTAATTTGGGACGATTATACATATAATCACGCCAAAAAAATTGTACAATAAAATCTTTAAAAAAAATTAGGATACCTCCCATACATATACAGAGGGTATTTTTTTTTTGTTGACGTATCCTATCGTTTGAAGTATCGTTGAATTCGTCTCAAAACTTCTGAGGGTTTTTTAAATCCATTTTCCGATTCAGGGTTCCGCTAAGAGAAATATTAAGCTTTAAAGTGCAAATCTATGAAAAGTTATTTTTTTTTCGATCTGAGCAATGTTGTAGAACAAAAGTTGTTCAGTTTCACGAGCAGATCGAGGCTTCCAGAAAAATATATGTATATTCATTTTACATTCTGTAAGGTCTATGGAAACCTGTGATTTGTTTTAATCGTGTTCAGAGTTAATAAGTTGGGTTTTTGTATGTATGTATGAAAGATACCATTTTTTAGGGTTCCGTACCTCAAAAAGAAAAAACGGAACTCTTAGAGGATCACTCGTGTGTCTGTCCATCCGTCTGTCATAGCCGATTTGTTCTAAAGCTACTAGACCGATTGAGATGAAATTTGGTACACATATGTTCGTCGTATTTGTCTTTTTTCTTATATTTTTATTTATGTGATATATACGATCTAATTTATAAGAAAAAAGACAAAAGTCAATGACGCTCTGAATCACTGCAAAAAACTAAAGTGGCGCTGGGCTGGACACGTAGCTAGACTAACAGATAATCCATGGACCCACAGGATAACATCCTGGAATGGACCACAAGGTACTAGAAGGAGAGGTAGACCAGATGCCCGGTGGGCAGATGATATCATGTAAGTGGCTGGCAAACAGTGGATGGAAACAGCAAAGAACAGGGAGACCTGGAAATCTCTAGAGGAGGCCTTCATATAATGAAAAAAATTAATATATTATAGTTCCTAAGTACAAGCAAATAACGTAGTAGTTAATAAAAATAAATAAATAATAAATAAATATATAATAAAATTCTAATTGTGTCTTTTTATTTAGTAAGAAATATAAGGCATTTTTATTTTTTTATTTTTATTATTTTATGTTAGTCGGTGGCCCAATGACGGACATGTAACGTAAATAAATTAATTTTAAACATGGGGGTTATCTCTAGAAACATTATCACTTCCTTATCTCTAGAAAACATAAAAAAAATATTTGCAAACATATCAAATGAAGGGGATTGTTGTGAGATATTTGATATAATATATATATTTTTTTGTAATTTTAAGATAAACAATTTAGAAGTTATTTAAGAAAAAAGGGGAAAATTGACCATTTCCCCTTATCTCCGAAATTACTGGGCCTAAAAATTTTGAAAAAAAATAATTACATAAGGTTAAATGCATATATTAAAAGATAATATATGAGAAAAACTAAATCATTCCGTTCTTACAGGAATAATGAAATTTCCAAAGTCTGATTGTTTAGAAACTAGCGACATCTAGTGGGATCTAGTACTATCTTCTACATAGTTAATTTACGTAGTAATACAACAACAATGAGTTCCCTTTTATCCATACCTAAACATGGCGCTGTAGATGAAAATTAGTTTTTGGTACGGAACCCTAGTGCGCGAGTTGGACTCGTTCTTGGCCGGTTTTTTTTCTGTCCAAAAAATTGTTAAAATGTTTTTTTCGTTGTGTGTAAGTAGTCTAATGAATTTATTTTATGTTCAGAATGTATCCCTACTAATATTATAAATGCGAAAGTAACTCTGTCTGTCTGTTACGCTTTCCCGCAAAAACTACTGAACGGATTTAGCTGAAATTTGGTAGGTAGACAGATTAGGACCTGGATTAAGACATAGTCTACTTTTTACCACGCTCGCGAGCCGCTTGCGGCTCGCGCACTGCGCACCCTCGAAATATCATAGAACGTTGTCCACGCGGGTGAAACCGCGGGAAACAGCTAGTAATGTATAAAATAATAAATAATAAAATAATTGAAAACGCTAAACACGTTACAACTCGCAACAACTTAGTACATTTTTGCATTATTATTTTTGGTTTTTGTTAATTTTATAACAAAGTGCTACACCGATTTTGATAAAATTTATATGGTACTACACGGAAAGCAAGAGCTTTCAAATAAAAAAGGAATAATAAAAATCGGTTCACCCAGTCAAAAGTTCTGAGGTAACACAAAAAAAAACATACAGTCGAATTGAGAACCTCCTCCTTTCTGGAAGTCGCTAGAAAATAACATCATTTCGAAACCAGATAAAAATAATATAAGCTTGATAGATAATTTACGATGGATCCATAAATGCTACGTGCCTAAAAATAGCTGAGCAAAAACATCTTTACAAATAATTTTTCATGTATTCAGAACAAGATTTTCGATAAAATATAGCCATATTGAAATCTGTCTGTGAAGAAGCGAGTTCGGAAGGGCTTCTTTGATCGCCGATGTATTAAAATCGAAACGTGATATCGGGCTAGAATCGACGGGTTCTCATTCAATTAATACCTTTCTGTAGGAGGCTTTGTTCACTATGACGACGGAGTGGATATTTTTCAATTTCTTTTTAATAAGTTTGCTTAATTAGGTTCCGAAAATAGCCTGAAAAAAATTAGGTGATCTTTTTTACCCGCGAGCGACAAAGAAGTAAAAGAAGGTTATTTCGTCCGAAAAACTGACTTCGTGATTTTCACTTCACTTATACACACTAAAAAAATAAAGCATAAAAAAACCGGCCAAGTGCGAGTCAGAACCGCACACAAAGGGTTCCGTATCAGCATACTAGATGGCGCTAGTTTAAATAACACGTTTTTTGTATGGAGACTTTCACTTTTTCAAATTTTTTATATTTGTTGATAAAGCGGACCCAAAAAAATACATTATCTGTGAAATTTTAACTGTGTAGCTATCACGGTTCATGAAATACAGCCTGGTGATTGACGGACAGGCAGACAGACAGACAGACAAACGGACGGACAGGGGAGTCTTAGTAATAGGGACGGGACCTGTTCACCCCTCGGCTACGGAACCCTAAAAATGAGAGCGTATGGGCGTAAAAATCACAATAATTTTATGGAGTTACTCTGTAGGTATCTACACTAATATTATAAAGAGGAAAGATTTGATTTTTTGTTTGTCTTAAATAGGCTCCGAAACTACTCGACCGATTTGAAAAATTCTTTCACAGTTGGGAAGCTACACTACCCGCGGTTGCTATAGGCTATACTATATCTTCAAAAAATTAGAGATCCTTTCTAAAACTTAAAAAATGTAACCCTAGGTGTAAAAAATAACCTAAAAATTCCTGCAATATCTACAAAAAGTAGTGCAGTGTAGTGGTAGTGATAGTGGTAGCGGTAATGGTTGTGGTAGTGGTAATGGTTGTGGTAGTGTTGTAGTAGTAGTAGTAGTATTGGTAGTGTAATGGTAGTAGTAGTGGTAGTAATAGTGGTTGTGGTAATAGTAGTGGTAGTGTAGTGGTAATGGTTGTGGTAGTGGTACTGGTAGTTGTAGTGGTAGTTTAGTGGTAGTGGTAATGGTTGTGGTAGTGTTGAAGTAGTATTAGTAGTAGTGTAATGGTAGTAGTAGTGGTAGTAATAGTGGTTGTGGTAATAGTAGTGGTAGTGTAGTGGTAGTGTAGTGGTAGTCGTAATGGTTTTGGTAGTGGTAGTGTAGCGGTAGCGGTAGTGTAGTGATGTGTACTGTAGTGTAGTGTATTGTGAGGCGGTACGAAGTTCGCCGGGACAGCTAGTCTTGTATAAAATAGAGAAAAATAATTTTCGAAAAACTTAAAAGCTATATGGTACAAGCTTTTATTTGAAAAGATTTTTAACTAAAAACCGGGAAAGTGCAACTCGGGGTCACACAAACAGGATTCCAAACCCAAACTTAAACTACAAACAGAATAAGAGCTCTCACTTCATACTTTGCTCAAGGTAAATGGCAATCTACTTATACTGGACTATAGAAATTTCATTTTTCCTGTGGGAACGGAAGGACTTTATAGATTTTCTCATCGATTTTTCTATAATCTATGCATTCAGGCCCAGTAGTTTCGGAGATAATGGGGGGGAGGGAATCGTGATTTTTCGCCAATTTTTTTAATATTTAAAAAATATTTATTTTAATCTTATCCATTTATTTAAATTCAAATAACTTTTTATTTTACACCAAAATAAACAAATACATGTAAAAAATTTAATTTAAAACTGAGAGACGTACTATCTAGGCGGTCCTATCGCTGAGAGCGATTTCTACCAGACTTAATTATCTTAACATTTTTTTAGAATCGAAAAATCGCCCCCATTCTTAAAATTCATTTATTTACATACAAGTACAACTCTGGAGTACACGCTCGGCTCAGGCGTAACGCAACAATGACGTCATACTGGCGTAACGCGACAATGTGCGTAACGCAACATTGACGTCACACTGGCGTAACGTGAAAATGACGTCACACTTTTTCGTGTATGCAGCCCGTGTCATCAACTTATAAGACGTAATTACGTCAAAAAAGAGCCCTAAAAAGGGTACGTTCCATATAAATTGAAAATTGTTGGATGCTCCACTGCGGGAACACATGGTCACTGAGGGGATTTCACTTTATTAAAGTTTAAACGTAAAGTTGTAGTCGTCTTCTTGAGCGCCCCTAAAATAGTTTTACTTTATGAAAAAAGTACTATTTTGTTTTTTTTTTAATTCTAAATGGACTTCAGATAAGACTTCAGATTAATAATTTAGACAAGTCGATAGGATCTTTCAAGTCGCGACAAAGTTCTGAGCCGGACGAATTCAAAAGTTGAAAGCTTCCCAATATCCAGCGGAGTGGACCAAGTGTAGAATAAGTTGTGTAAGGTAGGGAAATGCATTGTTGGAGACAGTACTCGTAGTGGAGTGTGAACTGTGTGAACTGTGCGAAGCGGTATGCTGTAGTTGACGAGTAGGGCTGTCCATGCGCGTCTGAGTGACTTTTTTAAAGGAAAATTATCAATTGATTTTAAGTTGTCCATTCATTGAGTTATTTTACACAAAAATAAATTTTTAACCGCCTCCGTAGCTCAGAGGCAAAGTTCACTGGCTTTACACAGGAGGTCGCGGGTTCGATTCCCGGCGGAGTCAATTGTAAGACTCGGTTTGGTTGGTGGTAGGGCATTTTCTAAGCCCGCCTGGCTAGCTACCACCATCTTATCTTGCCGCCAAATATCAATGTTAATATCATTGGTGTGTTCCGGCATGAAGATAAGATAGCCAGTTCTCCATTGCGTTGGGGAATCTTGGTAAGCCCGCTTACATCTTCGGCAACATCGTTACTTACCACCAGGTGAGATGTTGTCAAGGGTTTATCAATTGTGAATAAAAAAAATATATTTTTATCGTCCAAAAGGAGGATAATGTTTTCCGGGCGTATGTATGTCTGTTTCTTTGGCTGAGCCTGTAGCCTAAACGGCTTGATGGATTTTGGGCTGCGAGTTGTCGTAGATTCGTCTCGACTATGAAGTGACATAGGATACATTTTTACCCGACTGTACCAAAAAAGGGGTAATGTGTTTGTGCAGTCGGGTTATTAATTAAATTGGTTAGGTTATAGTATTAGTAATATCGCATAGGTACCTAACACCTCACAAGTTTAACAAACAACGCAAGATAGGAAGTTTTTTTTAAGTAGGTAAGTAAGGATTTTTTAGCTCTAACATTTAAGTAGTTAAGTAAATGTTTTTTTTTTAATTTGTGTGCGTTTGTCTGCAACTCACCTGATGGTAAGTGATGCACCAGTCGAGGATGGTACAAGCAAACTCAAATAATGCCTATTCACTCTTGCCTTGAAGATCCCCAAACTATAGGAATCGGGAAACACTGACGCAGGTTTTTGTAACGGATCGTGAAATCATCATAGGTTTCTTTTGAACGGTTAATACTTAATTTTGTGTCATCATGAATTATATGCAAGTGCCTAGCACGCTATAATGGGGCTCAGCGACAACCCCGCATAGGCGTCACCCACAGACACCACTAAAGTTACAAGTTTTCGCCGACTTTATCTCGGGCCAGATCTTTTTATATCACCCCCTCCCCTCCTCCTGCTCCATGGGAGGAAAGGATGGGTTGATATAGGTAGGCCTTGATAGTCTAAGCTTTAAGAGATAGACTGCCGAAGTATGGAGACTAAACGATTTGTGGCTTTGCTTGAATTTTTTCCCTTTTCGGTTAAATGAGTATGGACTTAGTATCAATTGAGATCGACGGTAAAGATTGTAGTATGAGCAAAGTATATATATTAGTACTAACATACAGTATGGACACTCCCTGTCGCGCTCTTGATTGTAACCTCACCCCCTCGTCACCCAGATTGATACAGATTGGTTACAGTTTGGTTGTCGAACGTATAGGATTTCGCCGCCATTTTGTTTGTTCCGTCATTCCTTTTTTGAAATGTCATTTCTGGCCCGTTGTATGAAGTGTCCAGGGTGTGGTATGAGTTCGAAGTGATTGTAGTATGAAAGAGTAGTATGTGTAGTGAAGAGTCATGTGCCTACATAAGTAACTACTTGATTAGTATAACTGACACGACTAAAACAAACTACTTCAATCGCAGCAACTGCAATTGTGCAATTTTCTTTGTTTTCGTTAATTTTATAAAAAAAAACTATACCCAAAATTTATATGGGATCAACTTCGAATATGGCGTATACCGGAAAACGGTGAAGGTCGCGGGAAGCCGCTGGATGCGGGCAGCGCAGAACCGGTCGTCATGGAAATCCTTGGGGGAGGCCTATGTCCAGCAGTGGACGTCCGTCGGCTGATATGATGATGATGATGACCCTATGGCGTATTCGATAAAAAATAACTATCGAAATCGGACTACTCCGTAAAAAAGTTATGCGTGGTCATCGGTACATAAAAAAATGTACGGGCTGGCTTGGGAATCTCCTACTCTTTTGAAGCTCTTCGGCCGCGCACGAAACCGCCGGTTCGTAACCAGTTACGATCGAATACTTTTTCTCCTTGTACGAAACCAGTTGCGATCGAAGAAAAAATAAATCCTCGCACAAAACTTGTCTACAATATAAAACCTTTAAAGAGTTTAGTAACTGCCTCGACTGTTAAATCAATCAAACCTAACGAACCTAATATCGCACGCTTCACTCACAACTGTTTACGAAAAAAATAAGACAAAATCTTCGATCGCAACTGGTATCGTACAAGGACGAAATAGTATTGAATCGTAACTGGTTACAAACCGGTGATTTCGTACGTGGCCGAAGCTTTTTGAAGTCTGTTGAAAATCAACAATGAGCCCCAAAATTTCTAAACAAAATAAAATAATATTAAGTACAAACTTCAAACTAACAGTATCAACAGTAGTCTTCTTCTTCTTGTCCTTGCCCATATTCCCAGTTCATCTGGGGTCGGGCCTCCTTGTGCAGCGGCGCCAGGACCTTTTGTCCCGGGTTGTCATTGGCAAAATATCTTGGGCCTTTAGGTCCCTCTCAACAGTTGACTGGCAGGTGGCCTGCCTCTTCCCTTGGGGTGTGTTTTGATGTTGAGCACAGTCTTTATAAATTAGCTCTCCTCCCTTCTCATCACGTGGCCATACCAGCGGAGTCTCCCTTCTTTCATCTTGTCAGTACCAACATAAGTGTTCAGATAAAAAACAGAGTTCTGATCTGACGTTATCTATACAAATCTCAACTAATCTCAAGCCTCTTATATTAAGACTGTAGGCACGAGACTTAAACCTCTTAAAATATAAAATCGAAACAGTGCCCTAAATATAAACTGCACTGTAATAAATAAGAGCTGAAATTAACGGCGTCAGTCGATAGCTGTAGTGGCCAAAGGCTCTTATCTTCCGGAAGTTCAAAATACAAAATGGCGGAGTGGCCGGCATGGATGCACTTCCGGTGCCGTTGTCCGCCGGGGACAATTAATCTTGTACTTATTTTGCTCGTCGCTTTTGGCCAGTGGCTAAGTATAGTAATATAATGGGTGCCGGAAGTCGCCGAGTATTATAGATGGGGTTCCAAATTAATACCAATTGCCTGGGGGTGGGGCGATGCATATTGAGTTTAAATATATGTATTCCCATAAAGACAGCAGTCACTTACATATGAAAAATATTAATACTTAATAAAGTACAATTTGTAAGTTTGTGTTCGCTCGTATTGGAAAAATCAAATATTTTTTTTTTAATTTGTTTGTTTGCAGGGTCATTCATCACATCGTTATTTGGTTAATAATGTATATATTCCAATATATATTGGTAAAGTTTACCTTTAAATGTGTTGAACGACTCCGCATTTTTTATATGTGAGGGTAGTTTGTTGTACAGTCATGTCCCCTCAAAAGTAAACATTTTTTTACCATAATTAGTTCGTACCTTCGGTAGAAACAGATAACTAGCGCGTCTCGATATTATTTTAGTTACATGCCTTAATTGGGTGAGTGAAATAGTTGTGTGAATAGTTTTGTTAAGGACAAGTAGATAAGTAGACAAGTTTGATAAATATAATATTCTGATGTAGAGGTACGTAGGTATTTGTGGGCAGTCAATATGTTAACGAATAGTGTGTCAGGCGGTTTTTCGATTGGTATATACCGATTACCAACCGGCAAACCAATCATAAAAAAATGGTCGGCTAGTACTAAAAGTTCATATTACTAACCATCCACCTAGGTGGACAGACTGGTTTGTCAGCTAGTAATAGACGATTTAAACATGTATAGAGCATTTGATTATTTCACAGTTATGTAAGAAAATAGAATTTTCAGGTATTGAAAGTTTCGATGAAGGAATGTATTCTTCGTGTGATATTGTTTCTGACCCGTTAGTCCAGTGGTCAGGTTCTACCTGTAGGGCTAAAGGTCGAGGATTCGATCCCTACCCATGGCACACATTCGTGTGACAAACAGGTTTTTTCTTCTGTGATTGGGTGTTTAATATCTAAATATATATATATATCCTCCTCAGCCGATTTCGGCCATGGCGACTGCTTACTACTCCTAGGCCAGGTTGTGACGTTCGTGCGCCCTAATGTGGCTAACATAGCCGATCTTAGCGGCAAATTCCCGCGCACAGTGGGGGCACGTGAGAACGCCGTTCACAAAGTTGTAGTTTATAGCCGATGGTGGTCGGGCTTTTATTTCGTCGCGTTTGTTGTCTAAGGCTATCCTGCGACGGTCTTCGAAAGAGTCGGTTTTTTTCTTTACCAAATGTCGCCATTCGGGGCGCTGTGCCGCCAGTGCCTCCCATTGCGAGGGTTCAATGTCGCATCCTTTCAGATGCCTTTTCAGGACATCTTTATATCTGAGTAGCTGGCCGCCATGCTTGCGCTTGCCCTCCTGCATCTCAGAGTAAAAGATGCGTTTTGCCAGTCGTTTGTCCGCCATTCGTGATACATGCCCGCACCATCGAAGCTGTCGCCGCATTAAATAAGCCTCAATGCCACCAACATTGGCTCGACGCAGTACCTCGGTGTTTCGTACACGGTCAGACCATCGGATGTTCATTATATTGCGCAAGCATCTAAGGTGAAATTGGTCTAACGTGCGTATATGGTGGCGGTACAAACACCACGTCTCAGAGGAGTATAGAAGATTTGGCAGCACAACTGCCATGTAAGCGGATATCTTTGTGGCTAGTTTCAGGTCATGTGAGCAGAAAACCTTAGAACTTAGTTTACCGAATGTTACAGCAGCAGCAGCAATTCTAATATGTACGTATTTAAACTTACGTAAGGAATCAGTCTCTGGTTCTAATAAGTAGTACTGGAAATCCTAATTTGAGGCCAGATGACCGTGTGTGATTGGTTCCTAAACTTTAAAAAAATATATTATTATTGATTATATTAAAAAACTAGTTTCAGTTTATTTATTATTTATAAATGTAAATACATTTAAATAATAAATAAACCGACACTAGTTCTTAACATGCCTATCATATCTTTTAAATAAGCAAAAATCGAGAGGTCTGGTGACAGCGGCAAATTTTTTCTCTTATCTGTGGGTGACATACACTCATTCATCTATTTTTTTGAATCACTGTCCCTTTCGGTGGCAATCTATACATATAAGAAAACTGTAACTGGCCGAGTCTGTACATGAAATATTATTGGAAAATAATAAATGTGGTTGACATTACTAACGATATAGAGGCCAAAACAATACCTTTTGGAATTTTCATCTGTCTGTGTCTGTATGATCGCGCATCACGCAAAAACTACTGGGACGATTTTGATGACATTTTGTATGATGGTTCCGATGATGTTCCCGGGTTAACATTTAGATTACTTTTTATCCCGGAAAATTCAAGAGTTCCCGTGGGAAAATAAAAAACCTCCACTCGGACGAAGTCGCGGGCACAGCTAGTTCATATAGGGTTTCTCTAGACACAAGAGTATACGTTTTGTCTACTGTGCGCTCCAGCTCAACATTATCAGAGCATTATGCTTAAAACAGTCTTAACATATAAGTAATGCAGGTCTCTTAGCCTGAGATTCACTGCAGGCTGCGTTTTGCTGAGAATCAGCTGATGCCTGTCACGGCTTTGCATTTAATACCCCACAATTACCTGCATCATCTCACTGGAAACAACGTAGTTTTGACACAGAATGTTTCATTATGTTTTGCATTGCAATGGAAGCTTTATGATAAGACGTTAAGACTTTCTTCTCTGGAACAAGTAAAATTGGTTAGGTTAGGTATGAACGCTCTGAGCTAAAAAGCCGCTTCTGAATTCAAAATTTGATAAAGTCCGTAACGTGGGGCGATTACTTTGAAAGATTGGAAACACATTGTTGTGCTCCAAATAATTTTGAACAAAAAAAACCCGACTTCAAACATGAAACTGGTTCCCCTCGATTTCTACTGGATACCATCATCAGATCCATGTTTCCTTATCATGGTACCACCCTTGGGATATCCCCTTTCCAACCAAAAAAGAATCATCAAAATCGGTTCATAAATGTCGAAGATATCCGCGAACACACACAAAAAAAAAGAAAAAATATATACAGTCGAATTGAGAAACCTCCTCCTTTTTTTGAAGTCGGTTAAAAACAACTACAGAAATCCACGAATTTCAACCTTCGGACATAGTTACTAATTTATTTAATGTTTGATAAATCATATCAAGTAATCGTAAACATATTTTAAATTGAAGAAGGCCACCAGGTTCGCATAATATATGAGATTTCCTTGATAGCAACATTAATTTAGGTGGCAGGCGGCGGCGGAGGTGTTAAGGCGGCTTCGGCGGCGGCGGCGGTGTTAAACCTGGCTCATTATTTGCAGGTGGCACACATTTTAATTTCCTGCACAGCTCGGCGCGACTAGATTTATACGTGTAAATAAATACTGCACTTTCAGCAGTTCACTATTTCACTTTGAGTAATTAAAGTATGGTTTATCTTATCTATGTTGATATAAATGACCTTTCATAATAAACATTTCCAAAGCCGAAATCGACTCATCTATTGAATTTTTTACAATTTTTTATTTAACTTGCAATGTATGTATGTTTGTTCGGGTGAAATCTTGCAACTCAATTTTGAAGCAGATATCTTCAATTGAGCTGAAATTTTGTATAAACGTTCAGTTTGGATGACAATGCATAGTTAACTGTGTAACGTCATTCTAAATCCAACATGGCGGCGCACCCAAGATGGCGGACTAGTCATTTTTAATGCACTCCTACGTCCACGTCAAATCAGATGTGATAACACATAATTGAAAAGGCTAAACACGTTAAAAAACCGACTTCCATCGGAACAACTTAGTACATTTTTGCATCATTATTTTTGGTTTTTGTTAATTTTCTAAAAAAGTACTACACTGATTTTGATAAAATTTAAATGAAACCACACGGGAAGCACTAGCTTTCTAATAAAACAGGAATCATAAAAATCGGTTCACCCAGCCCAAAGTTATGAGGTAACAAATATATATAAAAAAAAATACAGACGAATTGAGAACCACCTCCTTTTTGGAAATCGCTTGAAAATAGAACTAAGAACATAAGATAATTTGATGCTTGAGTAAACTGAAGATAGTTTTAACGTTTTGTTCAGTCCAATTGCTCAGCATATGAGTAATCCTGGTTTATCTTGATTTTGTAGATTATCTTAGTCTTGCCACCAAGCATCAATGTTACAGAATAGGGATGACGAATGCCAGTCATCTGATTTATTTTTTATCATCTGTCAAAAACGACATTTTCTTCTAAAAATGTTTGAAATACCTAGGCGTGAAGTCATAGTTTTGTAGCGTCATTTATGTACTCATTTTGTGATATTGATGAATTAAAAATCGAAGACTAAGTTTAAGTAGGAGGGCAATTTAGTGATCAAGAGTTCATAATTTATTTCTGATGTTGTCGTCATCCCTGTTGATGTATTCCGGCTTTAAGATAAGATAGCCAGCTCCCCATTGCGTTGGGAAATCTTGGTAAGCCCGCTTCCATCTTCGGTATTATCGTCACTTACCATGAGGTGAGATGATGTCACCATTGAAGAAAAAAAAAACTTTTTGCAGTTTTATAAGTTTTGACCCTGCGAGTGTTTATGGTACGGTGTCGCTTACATTACAGTGTTGCGAGTTCAATGATTTTTTTCCATCACAAAAATGCCCAAAAAAACCTAGCTACTGTAGCTTAGTACTGCGAATTTCGTGTGACCGTAAAATTAAGTCTAAAGCAACATAGGACCTGGTGAATATGTAAACATGCTACTATTATACGGGAATTAAAACACTCTAAAGGCTGATTTACACTGTAAGAGTATAATCCTAGTAGCCGTAGTTTACAACGTGGCTTGAACTGTTTGGCCGCCGTTAATTAAATAGTAAATTGATGAAAATTATAAAATACCTGTTAACACCTCTTGGAGCTGTTTAAAGTTTTAGCATAGAAGTACGTTTAAGCATTTTTTTTATTATTATCAATTGGTAAGCCCTTGGCATCATCTCACCTGATGGTAAGTGACGATGATGCCGAAGATGGAAACGGGCTTACCAAGATTGCCCAACGTAATGGAGAACTGGCTATCTTATCTTCAAGCTGGAACAGATCGATGTTATTAAACACTGATGTTTGGCCGCAAGACTTAGATAAGATGGTGGTAGCTAGCCAGGCGGGCTACGAAAATACTCTTACACCAACCAAATTGAGTCTTACAAGTTGACCCCACCGGAAATCGAACCCGCGACCTCCGGGTGTGAAGCGAATGGACTAACTACTACGCCATGGAGGCGGTTAAATATACAGGGTGATTACGGGGTCGTGGAGCAAGAAAGAAGCATTTAACTTACTTTCTCCTAAGGATCACGATAGGTTAGGACTAACAGTACACCAGCGACTTTTACTTTTAGTCAGCAAAAAAAACTGCGATAATTCGAGATCATGGTCAACCTACTATTAATAAAAATTAATAAAAAGGTGTAATTAAAAGTAGGGTGACCACGCATTTTGAGTCAATAATAATTTTTAAATAAAAATACGTAAATAACGAATCATCTTTGTTTCAATTAAAATAAATACAGGTAGCATCGCAATCATTTACTGAGTCAGAAAAAAATGGTTGGGATCACGACCCCGAAATCACCCTGTATACCCAGCAATATATGCCATCACAATCTTTTGTGCGGCCGGCCTCATTATTTATATTTATTTATTTACTTATTATCAGCCGAAAGACGTCCACTGCTGGAATAAGGCCTCCTCCAAGGATTTCTACAAGGACCGGTCCTGCGCTGCCCGCATCCAGCAGCTTCCTGCGACCTTCACCAGCTCGTCGGTGCACCGAGTGGGAGGCCTACCTAAGCTACGTCTCACGCGGCGCAATTGCCACTTGAGAACTTTACTGCCCCAACGGCCATCTGTTCTACGAGCTATGTGCCCTGCCGCAGTTTAGCAATTCTGAGAGCCATGTCGGTTAGTTTGACTGATATGATGATGATGACTTACTTATTGTCTTAGGGCCCGCGTGGTCGACTAAGGCTCGATCGATCTAATCAGGGTAGGCTCAACCCCTTCGGTGAGGGCGATGTTTATTGTCATTGAGCGGGTATGGTTTCTACTTTTCTCAGAGTAGCTTCGATTCAGCTTAATTTGGTTTTGTTTTCTTGTCACTGACGTACGGCTGACTGTACAAGACTAGAATGGAAGCTAAAGCAAGCTAAGTTGATAAACTTATTTGAATTTATTTCAATTACAGTATGTTCAAACTGATTTCCAAGATAGTACATAGCTCATGAACAACGAGCTGATTTATAGGAAACTAGTTACTACACGCGACATTATTCGCGCTTTACCCCATGAGAATTAAAAAAAATAGGCCTTAGTCTGGTTGACGTGTGCGACGGCTGACTCTCGCGTTATACTCGTGTGAACTGGCCTTCTCTTGTCACAGGCATTAATGACATTCAGTGATTTAATGTATAACTTCTCGTGTTATATTGTTTTCATGTTCGAATGACATATTTTTTTTTTATCAAGAATTGGATTTTGACGTTAATGTTGACATTATGTAATTACTATTCTATGACTATCAGAAACAGTGTAATATGCACCTATTTTGAATAAATATCTTGACTCTTGAATATCGTCTATATCAAGGGAAACTGTGCTAAATTTCAGCCTTTTAGATCTAAGGGTTTGGGCTGGGCGTTGATGAGTCAGTAAGTGAGTGAGTCAGAACTTTTCTTTTTATATACCTACTAAACATATTGATAGCTCGTGTAGATGTACATAGCTAGTAGAACAGATGGCCGTTGGGATAGCAAAGTTTTCTAGTGGCGACCGCGCACCAGAAAACGTAGCGTAGGCAGGCCTTCCACTCTGTGGACCGATGACCTGGTGAAGGTCGTGGGAAGCCGCTGGATGCGGGCAGCGCAGAACCGGTTGACGTAGAAATTTTTGGGGGAGGCCTTTGTCCAGCAGTGGACGTCCTTGGGCTGATATGATGATAATGAAACATATAGCAACATGTATTAAAAAAACTGATTTACAAAAAAACGTGCCTTAAAATCCAATCCATAGGAAAGACATCAACGCGAGCTCCATGCTACGTATAAGGATCCATTTACATTTCACTCGACCGATACAACCCGAACCGAACAGTTCTCTCGCCCAATCCCTTTGAACAGATATGATCAAACGATAAAGTCCGTATCGCTTTATTTCACGCCATTATCCCTACAATGTTCTAATAAAATATACTACGACAAATCTCTTTAATCTGTGGTCCGCTAGTCTATGGTAGATGTGGTATATACTTGAACTAAAGTGTGATATCGGCTCAGTGTAAATGGACCTATATTTAGTCATCCAACTTACCAATCGGACGTCAGGTTGTCAAAAAACCTACCGTGTTAATGGAACCTAACGGAACCGATTCATACAACAGACATCAACGCAAGTTCATGCTGTGCCTGACGAAAACAGTTCCAATTACATTGAATAAAAGACATCCAACGCGAGCTTCATGCTACACCAAAACCTAACGAAATGTCATCAACACGAGATACGCCTAAAGAAACAGATTATAGCGAAAGATATTAACGCGAGCTCCATGCTACGCTTAACGAGAAAGGTTCTCACGAAAGACATCAACGCGAGCTTCGCTTAACGAAACTGATTTTAGTAAAAGATATCAACGCGAGCTTCATGCTACGCTAAATAAAACCGATTCATACAAAATAAATTGACGCAAGCTTTATGAAGCCTAAGGAAACTTATGAAACTGAATAACAAATGATTAAATACTTTACGCGCGTCGTCGGTGTAAAAGCGTCGGTGGTGTAATGGCTGATGGTGGTGTAGTGGTGTTTAACCGCCTCCGTAGCCCAGAGGCAAAGTTCACTGGCTTTACACAGGAGGTCGCGGGTTCGATTCCCGGCGGGATCATTTGTAAGACTCGGTTTGGTTGGTAATAGGGCATTTTCTAAGCTCGCCTGGCTAGCTACCACCACCTTATCTAAGTCTTGCCGCCACATATTAATGTTGATATCATTGGCGTGTTCCGGCATGAAGATAAGATAGCCAGTTCCCCATTGCGTTGGGGAATCTTGGCAAGCCCGCTTCCATCTTCGGCAACATCGTCACTTACCACCAGGTGAGATGTTGTCAAGGGTAATAAAAAAAAATGGCTAGGGCCTCTACCTCCTGTCTGGGAGGTCGTGGTTCGAATCCAGCCACGTACCAATGTGTTTTCGAATTTCGATTTCATATGTATGTTTATCCGACGCTATTACGGTGAAGGCAAACATCGTAAGGAAACCTTCACACGCCTGCGCAGAAACTCGAAAGTTGTGTGTGAAGTCGACCAACCCGCACTGGGCTCGCGTGGTCGACTGAGGCTCGATCGCCCTAATTCAAGGTAGGCTCGAGCCCCTCGGTGGGGACGTAATATGAGCTGGTGATGAAATACTTGTCTGCTCGCGCTATTCCTATGGCATAGCATAAAACATTTCATACATATTACATTACATTCCATGTTGTAAGGTTTTAAAAGTCGTGTATCTGTTACACAGTTACATATATATCTGAACAACATGCCTTAAAGCACAAAATGAACGAATAATTCAACGAACTCCCAAGAAATTCGTATCTCTAAGGAAATGTTGCCCATCGCAGCTAGACGTTGGACGTTATCGAGGGTAACTTTCGGAAACGCGATGGCTATCTACGATTTCCAAGAAATATTCACTGTCAATTATAAATTCATACCACAATGTTTAAAATTTTCATTTTCTCTTTGATATAAATATTGTCTACTTTATTTTAGTTTTTTTTATTGTAAATGGTAAAAAAACAAGTACTAATAATTTTAAACAAAAAAACGACTTCAAACGCACTAGTCGCTACTACGATTTTTGAAGGTTCCTCTCGATTTCTCTGGGATGCCATCATCAGATCCTGGTTTTCTTATCATGGTACCACCCTTGGGATATCTCCTTTCCAACAAAAAATAATCATTAAAATCGGTTTATAAACGATGAAGTTATCCGCGGACACACATAAAATATATAAATACTGAATTGAGTAACCTCCTCCTTTTTTGAAGTCGTTTATAAACCGGCCAAGTGCGACTTGGGGTACCACAGATAGGGTTCCGCACCAAAGTTAACTACCAACAAAACAATACTTCTTAGTACATACTTTGCTCTAGTTAAAAATGCTTATTCTGAACTTTAGAAATTTATTTTTTTCTGTGGGGATGGCATGATTAAAAATTTCTCATAGATTTTCCTATAATCTATGCATTCAACCTCATATGTTGTGATGATGCCAAGGGCTTACCAATTGTAAATAAAAAAACAAGTAGTTTCGGAGAGAAGGGGACGGAATGGTCAATTTTCCATTTTGTCGTACGGAACCCTAAAATGTACAAGAGATGATTGCCGAATACACAACCAACCAACAATATTGCTGAAGCTCTTTTGTCTGAATATTAATTACGACTTCCAATATGACTGGCCGGCGCGGCGCCCGGTCGGAGCCGGACGAACTTGCCCCAATATTGGGTAAAGTTGCTTGAAGTGTTGTTGATTCCAACGAAACTATTTTTAATTTCCCCGCGGGCTTTGCCCAGATTCATTTATTAGTTTCAGGCGACAGCTGCGCGGGACTTACAGCCCGACAGATGGCGCTGCAAAACAAAATTCTGGCTGACAAAAAATATGCGCACACTTCAGCAATCAAATAAGCGTAGTCGCCGCGGACCAATTTTTTGGCCGGCGGCAGTGGAACGGTAAAAAAGTGGTTCAATTTACGTGACCGAACGAATTTCCAGTTTGTTTCATGGAATATTCAATCATTCGAGGTTCGTTTGTTACATTATCGATTTAATGAGAATGATTTAGTCAATTTCACGGAATATTTATTAACCTAATCATGCTGGGCAATTGGGTACTTAGAAAAGGTAAAATTATGAAAAAACCAGCCAAGTGTGAGTCGGACTCGCATACCGAAGGTTCCGTCACATCACACCTCTTCACACAAGTACAACAATCATAAATATTCATTAAAAATAACACATCAACAAAAGTGACAAAAAAGAAATAATGATATAATATGAAAACTATAAGGCTATATTGAAGCAAGATGTTTTTTTTAAATTTAAACGAGTAAGTGACCGTTTGTTTCTTATGAATTAAAAAAAAGTTTTTTTATATCAAACTTCAATTTGGGTTTCTTAGCGCGAATACGCGGTATCCTTTGGGTATGGAGCCCTAAAAATAACCAAGGTCCTGTTATAAAACATGTTGAGATAAAACAAGTAAACATAATGAGATAAAACAAGTAATCATGTTGAGATAAAACAAGTAAACATGTTGAGATAAAACAAGTAAACATGTTGAGATAAAACAAGAAATCATGTTGAGATAAAACAAGTAAACATTTTGAGATAAAACAAGTAAACATGTCGTGATAAAACAAGTAAACATGTTAAGATAAAACAAGTAAACATTTAAAAAAAAACAAGTAAACATGTTGAGATAAAACAAGTAAAAATGTTGAGATAAAACAAGCAAACATGTTGAGATAAAACAAGTAAACATGTTGAGATAAAACAAGTGAGCATGTTGAGATAAAACAAGTTAACATGTTGAGATAAAACAAGTAAACATGTTGAGATAAAACAAAAAATCATGTTGAGATAAAACAAGTAAACATTTTGAGATAAAACAAGTAAACATGTCGTGATAAAACAAGTAAACATTTAAAAAAAACAAGTAAACATGTTGAGATAAAACAAGTAAGCATGTTGAGATAAAACAAGCAAACATGTTGAGATAAAACAAGTAAACATGTTGAGATAAAACAAGTAAATATGTTGAGATAAAATATGCACTGTACTTGGTATGAAAATGAAGCAGTGAACTTTTGCTTCTACCCTCAGTTGTCTAGATGATCAATCTTATCGAAGTCAAAACAACTTATTAACACTATGTAATCTCGCCAAATAAAATGAAATAAGGAAACGTACGCATAACATACTTTATCTGATTGACGATATGCAGCTAAATGTTCCAATTAGTCATTTAATCAACGGGCTAGCCCGCTGGTTATTTACTGTATAAAACACGCCGATAAAAAAACCGAGTCGACGGGAGTTCCACGTAGCGATGTACCTTTTTACGGTGGCAACAGGCGTGCTAAACTAACCATCCGTCCGACGGACTTGGTTTTTTCGAAGTGTTCTACACGTTGTTTACCGGCGGCAAAGAATAAAGAATATTTACTACGTCAGCGGACTAGCCTGTGTAACATAATTATATAATACACTTGTATTTCCGGCGAACTTCGTACCACCTTACACTACACTACCCTACCCTACACTAAACTACACTCCTACCCTGACCAACCCTACCCTACATAAGAACCTCTCCTGATAATAACGAACTCGACAAAAAAAGAATTAGCGAAATCGGTCCAGCTGTTCACGCGTGATGCCGTGACTAAGGGAAATAGGGATTCATTTTTATATATATAGATTATACATAACACGTGTTAAACTGAACACAAACGTCAAATGGGAGTCTCAATCAAGCAAGCAAGATACAACCGATGTTGCTCACAACCATCTAGCAGAAATTAGTTAAGCAGGAGTTGGATTTAAGCGTTATCTGTCAAACTCTTACATCGGTTTGGAATCACGTATAAAAGACGCAAAACAATGTCTGTTATATTTTTAATTATTGCACCACCCCTTAACTTATTCTATCGCTGTTTCCCTACCCAAAGGTTGCCTGGAAGAAATTGCTACCTAGCAATAAGGCCGCCAGTTATATAGGCTTTCTTCTATATTGTTAATTTATTTTTTATGTTGTGATGCAATAAAGAATATTGTATTGTATTGTAATGTCGTTCAGTTCATCATCAATCCAGTCGCATTCTTCATTTCTGGAGGTCTTTTTTACCCGACTGCGCCAGAAGGAAAGGTTTCGAGTTACATATGTATGTATGTATATTTATTTGGCACGCTCTGTAATAGCCTAAACGTCTTGATCGATTTTGGATTGCGAGGTGTTGTTAGATTCGTCTTGATCCCGTGAGTAACATAGGATACATTTTTACCCGACAGGCCAAAAAAGAGGGGTTATGTTATTAAAATGCAGTCCAGTCGGTTTAGTTATTTCCATCTTGTAGGGCTTTTGTCCAGGCGTCCAGAATAATTCGCCATGCATTCCTATTCTCGGCTTCCAATTTCAGTACTAATATACTTTGCTATTTGTAGTGCTGTGGTGTTTTTAATTCGGATTGGTGATGGTCTTCTTGGTAGTTTCCCCTCAACTTTTGTCAACTATTCATATTGAAACAGCTCATCATATTAAATCTATAAGTTGCTTTCAAGTTAAACTTTGAAAATGACAATATTTTATGTTTTATACGGTCATACGTGTACTAGTGTTTGATCAAGTCTTAAATGTAGGTTTGATATAAAAGAAACCGGCCAAGTGCGAGTCGGACTTGCGCACTGAGGGTTCCACACCAAAATACATTTGGGTACGAAACACTACAAACATCAACGAGTACAACAATCTGATTGAAGATCTTTAATATGAATAAACAACAAAATATATATATACTAGAACAATGAACCTAAAACTAAAAACCTTAAAAAATATAATATGCCTAAAATATATTATTAAAAGTAGTCCCTTTAGGCAAGGTTCCGAAGATACTGGCAGCGTTCCCCCTTTGAATAGCTAGACTAATTCTTTGTCCAAGGTAGCTGCCAGCTCTTAGGTCTCCTGTGGTGTCGACTAACCTTTTTGCTATTTCCTTAAAAAGCCTTGTAGCGCTAGGACCCCACGGACCAAGGGTCTCGACACCGAATGGGACAAAATCATATTCGGAGCCTAGACCCCTGTATTTGCCAGTTTTAGCTTTTTCAGCCGCTTCACAAGCCGCACCAGCTCTGTTGTTGGTTCCATGAAGATGGGAAGGGGCCAGCGTGTCTGTACAGGTTGCATCCCATACATGTCCTACAATCTGATTGTAGGACAAACTTAACTTTGTAGTTGAAAAAATGTTCTACCATACGTCTCGAGGAATTCTCCAACCGAAAATGTAAGTTTGTAATCGCAAATAAAAAAATATAGTATTGTGATAGAATTACAAATTTACAGTTTTAGGATTTTCCCTTTACTTGTACTATGAGACCTTGCCTCTTGACAAATTTCATGATTCTACGTCAACAGGGAGTATTTTATTTATTTTATTTTATTTTATTATATTTGGAAAACTTACTATTATACAATAATGAATATTAAACTTTATGTATCTAGAAGCTGATGACAAGTTTTTGTAGATAAAATTTAAGCAGATATAGTATATGTTAAACACAGATGTCATGAAATATAAAGCAAAACTAAGGTTAAAATGTTACTAACAAAAATAATTTATTTATATAACAATTTACTAGTGGACCGGGGCTGGCGCTGGGGTTTGGGTGTGGGTATCTCATAGGTTTTGATTCACTTGCGAATATCAAAATGTTATGTGACATTAATGCTCGCATCTTTTTACTGCTTTCACTTAGAATCAAAATTTTTTTACAGCTTCAAGGAATTATTGTATTTGGTTATTATTTTCCACTTCATTCCTCCTCGCGTTTCTGAGAAAAAGAGTGTTGATAGACAGACAGTCAAATAGATAGACAGACAGACAACAGGCGGATAACGAAGTGAAGTTATATGGGTTCCTCTTTTACTCTTAAGGTGTGAAACCCTAAAAACACTCATTATATTATGCATCTACCGTCAGTTCCGTTTTGTGAGATCCCACACACCTTATCGTATTTAGTCTCCTAAAATACGGCATGTGTTTTATCTGTTGTAGTATCTGGACGTTGCGGAGACCATCTCAAGGCTCACTGTGGCTGCTGGAACGCTGAGTGAATTATTTCTACCTACCTACTGACAAGGACTTCGAGCTTACAAATAGTGAAGATACAAGGCCACACTGATTTTGTTTGTCAGCATAATAACGCAACTTCGTACGCTTTGAGTGAAATCTGATCCGCGTGTAAGTTGCCATAACGAGTGTTGTTGCCGACAATCAGCAACTTTCCTAATTTAATATGTGCTCATAATAGGCCGGGACACGTTGGATGCGTAATTATATCAAAACTTTGGGACGATGTCAGTGGAGGCGATATACACCTACATACTTGTAAAAGCTGAACACGTTAAAAAACCGACTTCCGAATTCCGACGTTTTTGTTAATTTTAAAAAAAAAAACTTCACCGATTTTGATAAAATTTGTATGGGACCAGTTCGGGAGCGGTGCGGAGATAGGGTTCGAATAAAAAATATATCATGAAAAACGGGTCACAGATTTTCATGATTTTTTTTATTCGATACGGCTCTAGGGTATTTGATAGGGTATAATCGGTGAAGTACTTTTTTTTTAGAAAATAAACAAAAAGATACAAACGAACAGGTTTGCTTGCTCTGTGTCTTTGACCTGGGTGTTAAATGTCTTATTAGATGTACGTGTATCTGTATAACTCTGTTTCCCATTAGTACAGGGAATTATACCTAAAAAGGTTTCCTAGAATAAATTAATACCTAGCAATAAGGCTGGCTATTGCCTAACAGATGGCCGTTGGGGTAGTAAAGCTCTCGAGTGGCGACTGCGCACCGGAAAACATAGCGTCGGCAGGCCTCCCACTCAGTGGACCGATGACCTGGTGAAGGTCGCGGGAAGCCGTTGTATGCGGGTAGCGCAGGACCGGTCGTCTTGGAAATCCTTGGGGTAGTAATACTTATGTCCGACAGTGGATGTCCTTTGGCTGATATGATGATGATGAAATAAGGCTGCCTATTGTATAATATTTCTTCTATGTTGTTTTTTTTTTTTTTGTATTATATTGCAACAAAGTATATTTAATTAAATTGAATGAAATAAATTCTACTTTGGGGCCAGATGACCGCGTGTGATTGATTTGTCACTGAATCATCATATCAGCCGAAGGACGTCCACTGCTGGACATAGGCCACCCCCAAGGATTTCCACGAAGACCGGTTCTGCGCTGCCCGCATCCAGCGGCTTCCCGCGACCTTCACCAGGTCATCGGTCCACCGAGTGGGACGCCTGCCTACACGTCAATGAATATTTAATTATTATTCTTTCATTTGTGTAAACCTAAAGTTATTTGATTGTTGAAGTAAATACGACGAATTAAAATGAGTAAATTAAATACGTACAAATGCCATGCGCTCGACGCCATAAACCACATCTGTGACAAACCGCTCATCCTCTACTCGTTATATTAGCTAGAGAAAGGTACCTATGAGTACACCCCCTAAATTAGGTCATAGTCCTTCATATCAAAGAAAGAGTAAATATATTATTTTCTTGGCTCGTCTGCGTGCAATTAAGAAGGTTTTTTTAAATTTAAAAATTTGAGTGCGTTTGACTGCAGCTCACCTGATGGTAAGTGATGATGCAGTCGAGGATGGTACACGCAAACCCAAATAATGCCTATTCACTCTTGCCTTGCCGTGTCTGTTTTAACATATTTTTACAAATAGGTAAAATAGCTCATTAATTAGGCATAAAACAAACAAAAAACAGACTTCGAGATCATTATTTTTTCAAAATCTGTCTGTCTTAACTTTTCCTACTCTATTTAAGTGTAACTTGTGTTCCTCCTAGTTTATCCTTAAGCATTATTTGTGTGCATATATTGATATACATTGTTATAGTATATATATATATATTTATGTAATTTATCTCAAATATTAAGTATTAATTTTTAGTTGCACATGCACCCGCGATAAGTCCGCTTTTGTATATCATTGTGTATTTTGCTAGCTAATAAGTTTTTTCATTTTTGTATATTTTGTGTGCAATAAAGGGTATTTATCTTATCTTTATTTCAGTTTTATCCAGGGATTGCAGAATCCCGATTATTTTCAAATCCGGATTTAAGAGTTAACATCACACATAAATCTAGATTATCCGGATTTTTCAGTTTTAATGGGATTTTTTTTTTCGTAGTTTGTGCTAAATGTAGGCGTGATTTAAGACAGGTGTATTATTTTATAGGCTTGCAATGACCATAATAGAGAAAAAACAGTATAATTTTTTTGTAATATTGTGTTTAGTAAACATTTACATTATCAAGTTGTCAGTGATAATGTATCACTGATATCATCATTATCATCATCAGCCCGTGTTAGTCCACTGCTGGACATAGGCCTCCCCCATGGCTAGCCATTTATACCGATCTTCGCCACCAACTGTCGCCAGCTATCCTTTTTTCGTCATCATCATCATCATCAGACCGTATTAGTCCACTGCTGGACATGTGCCTCCTCCAAGGCTCGCCACTTATACCAATCTTCGGACCTGCGCATCCAACTGTCGCCAGCTAGGCTTTTTTCATCATCATCATCATCAGCCCGTATTAGTCCACTACTGGACATGGGCCTTCCACAAGGCTCGCCACTTATACCGATCTTCGGCCCTGCGCTACCAACTGTCGCCAGCTAGGCTTTTTTCATCATCATCATCATCAGCCCGTGTTAGTCCACTGCTGGACATGGGCCTCCCCCATGGCTCGCCACTTATACCGATCTTCGGCCCTGCGCATGCAGCTGTTGCCAGCAACCTTGCGCAAATCATCGCTCCATCTAGCCAGGTTCGTTCCACACCACGTTTACCTAAACACGGTCTCGACTCCAGAACTCGCTTTGTCCAGCGGTTATCGGTTCTGCGACAGATGAACTTTCACCCCAAGTAATTTGAAACCTCTTATCTGTGCCCAATATGTCTTAGTCCCAGAATTCCCCATCGAAAGTCGTCTTCCACATAAACTAATAAGTTAAATTTCTCATAAATTATAAAACCTGTTCTAATGTATCTTTATAATGTAAGATTGTGTGTGAAGTCGACCAACCCGCACTGGGCCCGCGTGGTCGACTAAGGCCCGATAACCCTAATTCAGGGTAGGCTCGAGCACCTCGGTGGTGACGTGTATATGAGCTGATATGATGATGGAAGACGATTTGGTTAGGCAACCTTAAGTATTATTTGTTCAGTAAGCCTCACAACACAAGGTAGATTTTTTTTCCTTGACCTCCTCCCCCTGCGCGCGGCTCCTATTAGCTGTTCCCCAAGGCAAATTTAACTCAACCTAATCTTATTATTTTTAAGACTTCGAAATAGCTTGCTATAGATCAGTTGTTGTGTTAGATTAGTTCAATTTGCCTTATACAACAACATATAGGAGCCCCGCGTAATAGACTTCGTATAAAATATAATTAGCTGAATGACTGATAATTTATACTTACAAATAAGATAAATAACAATACATTACCTAAAATAGCCCGTCCCTCTTTATTCCAGGTACAAAGGTGCCCATAGTTGTTACAAGATTTTATTGTTATTGTTTGTAAGTATGCAGGTTTTCTACAATTGTTTTTAAATAAACTTTATTTAAATATTTGTACATTAAGTTACCAATTTATTTTTAAGTTCAATTTCACAAAAATATTAAAGATTTTTCAAATATAAATTGTAGTTTCCTTTAAATAAGAACAGAGGGCAGCTCTGCAACTTGAACACTTGTCCGAATTTGCAAAAAATTGGAAACTGACAAACCTTTAGTTAATATGAGTTAAATATTAACTTTATATAATTCTTTTGAAGTATTATTTTGATTGTACTTTGCTAGAGAAGAATATTGTTATAATTATACAGTAAAAACGAAAAAATCTGAAACGCGCTGTTGAAGTTTTCTCGTAGTTTATTATAAATAGAAAAGTCATCAACTTAAAATCGGGGAGTCCGTTTCTACTCAGTATAGTAGCGATGGGGTAAGAGCTACTTAAATTCTTCTCTAATGAAAGACTTATGTGGTCTAATTTGAGGGAGTTTGCCCTAAGTTTGAAAGTGTACTTTGAGGGAGTTGCCCTAAGTTTGAAAGTTAATTTGCAATTAATGTTGAATAAACTGTGAACCGAGGTTTGTCCTCAGCCCCACTGCAGTAGAAAATTTGACTCCCTTTTTTCACACTTTTTTATTTTTACGGAACCAAACCAAAAAGGACGGACCCATCAATGGGACAATATTACTTAGCCCACGCCGCCGTTTGCTAAGTATACTTTTAAAAGACTGAATCTTTTCAACCATATAATAGGGTAACCAGTTCAAATTTTAAAAACGTTAAAAACTAAGGGGAATAGAAACTAAGGAGCGTAGAAACGACAGAACATACAAGTCTCAAACTTGGCATATTAATAGTGCAAACTTTAACCGGCTAAGTGCGAGTCGGACTAGCACTCCAAGGGTTCCGTGCCACCACACCGCTTTACACAACTACATAGTATAATGACAATGATACCTATTCACATAACAAAAGACGTTAACGTGAGCATCAAAAATATTTTTTTTATTCGGTTCGGACTCCTTAGCGCGAGTACAAATAATATTGCCCTATCCCAAATGTCACCCAAATCCGTCTAGTAGTTTGGGAACAAAAGCACCGGACGGACGTACACACACACACACACACACACACACAAACACACACACACACACACATATTTTTCATTATTTGGTTTTTTTTAGACTCTGTGTAAGACAATCGATCCCCATCAATATCTCAACTTCGATTTTTTTGCCATTACAGTACCTTATTATTCGATCCTTCGTCGCTTGAAAGTGAAAATATGTTCTCTTTTTCTTAATATCCTGTGGAGTTCCAGATATCCATTGACAACACCGCGCCACGCCGTTTGTAAAAAGGGATGCCTCGATACGCCTTTTTGCCGATACGATACCGATACGGATACTCTTATAAAAATATCGGCGATACTGATACCGATACCGACAAGCTTATTGAATTCAAAAAGGAAGGTAGAATAAATAAAACACAATTAATTAATAGGTTTAGTAATCAAAATTAACATTTATAAGATTTTTATTTAAAAAACAAAGCATTCTTAAGTTTTGCGGGCAAAGGCGATTTCGCAAGTCTGTTTGAACAAGACCTGC
This sequence comes from Coleophora flavipennella, assembly GCA_947284805.1. Taxonomy (NCBI): domain Eukaryota; kingdom Metazoa; phylum Arthropoda; class Insecta; order Lepidoptera; family Coleophoridae; genus Coleophora; species Coleophora flavipennella. The sequence goes on along the minus strand of OX369289.1, from coordinate 1,380,264 downwards.
GGTGGAAAATAGTCTCTCAGATGTCACCGATGCCTCGTTTGCAACGAAATAGATGGAACAACACGCGCGTTAACATTACATTTTTAAAGCGCAAAATTTGAAAGGTATCGTTGAATCTGCCATAAAAATATCGCCGATACCGATATATCGGCAAACGCGAAGTATCGGTATCGGTATCGGATGCATCCCTATTTGTAAACGAGCAAATTGTACAAAACGCCGGCAACATACACACATACCCACAGACACAGGTGTAGCCTAAGTCATACAGGTAGACGGTAGATCGTCACAGATATGGCCGCCGCGCCGTCGAGCGCGCGCGCGGGCGACACGCCAAATGTGCCTCATTCGGGTCAATGCGACCCGTTTTTGGGGCGATTGTCAAGAAGTGGGCCGTAACAGTTTAGAAGAACGAATTATAGCCGAGATATGAATGAAAGTTGAATGCGCTATAGAATTTAGCACCTTATAAGTCTTATTTTTTATTTACAATTGGTAAGCCCTTGGCCATCATCTCACCTGATGGTAAGTGACGATGATGCTAAGATGGAAGTGGGCTTACCAAGATTCCCCAACGCAATGGAGAACTAGCTATCTTATCTTCATGCCGGAACACATCAATGTTGTTAACACTGATGTTTGGCGGCGAGACTTAGATAAAATGGTGGTAGCAAGCCAGGTGGGCTTAGAAAATGCCCAACCACCAACCAAACCGAGTCTTACAAGTTGACCCCAACGGGAATAGAACCCGCGACCTCCTGGTAAGAAGTGAATGGACTAACCATTACGACACGGAGGCGGTTATTGTCTTAGACGAATTACGAGAGAATGTTAAGTTGTAACTATGAGAATGACTAATTCCGTTTCCTACTTAATCTTACTTTATCAACCGACTTCCAAAAAGGAGGAGGTTCTCAATTCGACTGCATATTTTTTTTGGTATGTTTGTTACGCGATATCTTCGTAGATTGTGAACCGATTTTCATGGTTCTTTTTTTATTCGAAAGGGTATGCTCCCCAGTTGGTCTCATATAAATTTTATCAAAATTGGTGTAATTATTAGTAAATTAACAAAAACCAAAAATAATAATGCAAAATTTATTATTTTTGGTTTTTGGTTGCGATGGAAGTCGGTTTTTTAACGTGTTAAGCAATTAGTTTTTCATTCAGTGAATCAAATGTTGTTTCACATAATAAGAAGTATCGGAAGTAATTTTCTAAAATCCCAAAAACTTTTAGGTAAAAGCTTTAATTTGAAAATAATTTTAATTATTTTGTAGTCTTCTCAGCAAACCCTTTCATTTGATATCCATATCATGAGGGTGCATAAAAAATAAGTGGTTCGCCATCTTTGGGAGCCCACCATATTGGATTTAGAATGACGTCACTTAGCTAACCATGCATTGTTCTCCAAACTTGAAGTGTATGCGAAATTTCAGAAGTAGTTCTAAGGGGTTTGAAAGTTATTGGCACACTGAGGATTCGTCATTTTGATTTTTTTTCAAAATGGTGTCGCACAATCTAACCTGTTTTCGGATAGAAGATCTATAGAAAAACAAAAAATGTCATATAACATTTTGACCTAAAGTGTCACGTTTCTGAGATAATATAGAAGTTAAAAATAATCAAAATTATTATGGAATGGAATATATATATGTTCGTTTATCTCGGTAACGTGACGTTTTAGAACACTATGTTACATGACATTTTTTGTTTGTCTGTATGCCCCCTATCTAAATATATAGGTCTTAATGTGCGACGTCATTTTGAAAAAAAATTAAATTTTCGGACTCCAGTTTGCCAGTCTCCATACAAAAATTTTCAAATCCCTTTAGTTTCTAAAATTTGTCCTAAACTAATAAACAAACAAACTAACTGACATACACGGTAAGTTAATATGAAGCTTGTAATAAGAATAAACACTGTACTGAACATGCAATTTGTACAGAAGCCTCAATCAGCTTACGTTAGCTCCGCAGCAGATAAGGTGGAGACACGACCGCGGTTCCCGTCCAGTCCAGGTCACGATTGGATTGGAGCCGATCGACTTTCTATTTGTAGTTAACCCACACTCCTTCAGTGTGTGCCGAGCTTTATGTCCGGCTATTCAAAGGTAGCCAGGAGAGATACTCGTAAGGTTTTAGCTGCAGTCGCCTGTTCTAGACACGTAATATTCGCGTTTTGAGGGTTATTTACCTTAAAGGAAGATACGGATTTTTTATATGATTACTATTTTCCGTTTGTGTCAAGTTGAAATTAATCCAAACACTTGTAGATGTATCTACAAAATTCAAACATGTCAATGAAATCGAAATATACGGCCATTTATCACACTAATTATTTATTATCACACTAATATCAAAGTATATAATTTAGTACTAACATACAGTTCGGACACTCCCTGCCGCTCTCTAGACTGCGACCTCACCCCCTCGTCACTCGATTTCGCCGCCATTTTGTTTGTTCCGTCATTCCTTTTTTGAAATGTCATTTCTGGCCCTTTGTATGAGGTGTCCAGGGTGTGCTAATATTATAACGGCGAAAGTTTGTGAGTGTGTATGTTTGTTACTTCTTCACGCAAAAACTACTAAACGGATCTGGCTGAAATTTGGCAGATAAACAAATTAGGACCTGGATTAACATATAGGCTACTTTTTCCACGCTCGCCAGCCGCTTGCGGCTCGCGCACTGCGCACCATCGAAAAGTCAAAGAAACGATGTCCTCGCGGGTGAAGCCGTGGGAAACAGCTAGTGTATCATAATTTGATACTTGCATACTGATTCATCGAAACCTATAGCGTATTTCCCGTTGATCTTCTAGATACGATTCTATCGTAACGCCTCAGCACAATTAAACAAAGCACTCTAATAGCATAGCTAATAGTCTTTCATTGCACAAGTCAAGAAAATACTCCAAAATTCTATTATTGCACAAGTAAAGAAAATACACCAAAAGTCTTTTATTTGTAGTCATAAGGTAGTCATATCACAAGTTAAACTTTTTTGTAATATCAAACATCGATTTGCAGTTGGAGCGTCTACCGTGATTGTAGACCGATGTATGGGCGATCACTTTTTCTCACTGCAGAGTTAAAGGTGTGAAGTCTGTACTAAAATCCGATTGTTGTACGTGTTTATGTTTTCAGGGTTCCGTACCAAGAGGTGCAGCGGTACGGAACCCTCGGCAAGTGAGTCCGACTCGCACTTGACCGGTTGTTTGGAGGATTTCCGATTGAAAACATAGCAGGCAAGAAGCATGTTTTTCCCCTTGTAATATACTGTACGCCTTTATTTTTTTTAATTACAATTGGTAAGCCCTAAGCATCATCTCACCTGATGGTAAGTGACGATGATGCCGAAGATGGATGTTGTTAACACTGATGTTTGGCGGCAAGACTTAGATAAGATGGTGGTAGCTGGCCAGGCGGACTTAGAAAATACCCTACCACCAATCAAAACGAGTCTTACAAGTTGACCCCACCGGGAATTGAACCCGCGACCTCCTGTTGCGAAGCGAATGGACTAACCATTACACCACGGAGGCGGTTGTTATTTATTTGGGCCCAAAGGACAAAAATTATTACTCAGATGTTTCCAATGTTTTAAATGCTGCTTACAAGAAATAGATTTACTATATGTGACGTCAGTGCTGCGTTAAAATACACATATCCTGAACAGAGGATGGCAAAAAAATCGAAAATCAATATGACATGTACGTCGACGGCGCAGGCGGAAGCGGAAGTGGCGCCATAAATCTCTTGTGCAGCCCGCCCAACGCGCATCCGGGACAAATCCGCCCGCCCTGAACCGCATAAGGCATTTTGACTATACCAAAACTTTTGTTAAATTCACGTGATTTGGATAGCAACGTATCCTTATCATCATACACTGCTCAACATTGCAGGAATATTTTAAAAACTAGTGGGTGCCCGCGACTTCGCCCGCGCAGATCCCGTTTTTTGCCGTTCCCGTGGGAATTTCCCAAAAACCTTTCTTAGCGGCAGCCTGTGTCATAATTTTTATCTGTATGCCAAACTTTAGCCTTATTCGTCCAGTAGTTTCGGCTGTGCATTGATATACCAGTCAGTCACCTTTTCCTTATATATATATTTAGATTTTATGCAATACATGGTTTCTTGAAAAGCTATTAGAAATTACTCGGGACATGTGCAGTACAGGGTATTAAAACTTTCAAGATGGGCGCGTGCTATATTAACGAGTTCCTTCTCAGGTCATATAAACATGGGTTCCACTAATTTCATACAATCTGTGCCATCCTTCTATGACAATATAAAGTGGGCGGGGCACATTGCTCGTAGAACATATGGCCGTTGGGGCAGTAAAGTTCTCGAGTGGCGACCACGCACCGGAAAGCAGGACCGATGACCTGGTGAAGGTCGCGGGAAGCCGCTGGATGTGGGCAGCGCAGAACCGGTCGTCGTGGAGATCCTTGGGGGAGGCCTATGTCCACCAGTGGACGTCCTTCGGCTGATATGATGATGATGATAAAAACACAATTTTCATGTACCGCGCGTTTTTAAAACTAAATTAATTTATAAGAACTGAGATGGTAAATAAAGCACTTGTTTAGCTCGAAAGTTTCCACTCTAAACAGGCTGAAAGTAGTTTTTTTATAGCTCTATAAAAGAACATGTTTTGAATGAAAAGTCTAAAAATATCCCTAGGCAAAGTTAATGTGTGTAGTTGTCACACACGATATTAAGAGCTCTTGAAAACCACTGTTTACTGTTCCCTGAAAAGTCAGAAACCTTTGTGGAATTCTTTAATTTATTACTCTAGAATTGACAGGTATTTAAGGTTATTTTGTACCTTGGTGGTAAAATGTTTGAGTTTTTGTTGTTATTTCCTCATGACAAGCCCTGTTTTCTAAAGCTTGTGTCGCTTCGCTCATATTGTATGTGAATAATGTTCTGTCTCCAGCGTCGCGTCGTGTCGCGTCGTGTCGCGTCGCTTGTTCGCCATTTATCGCGCAACTTTTAATGCTACCCTCAAACCGTTGGCTAAACAGTTTGATAGCGTTTCGGCAACGAAGATTGATTCCCGTGTAGCGTCATCCATCACGCGCTCAGCAAACACGCCTTTTCCTCACTCAGTGACAATAACGTCGATGTACTTTAAATAAATGAAATGTACGGGGCGATGTCGAACAGTGTAATGATGAACGCGTTAGGTGAAACAAAAACGTGAAAAGGTTTAAAGTGACAGCTCCGGTACACAGCTTTGAGCCTGATAAAACAAATTAATAAAAAAATATTGAATCTTTACATATCAAAAACGATAAACACGTTAAAAAACCGACTTCCATCGCAACAACTTAGTACATTTTTGCATAATTATTTTTGGTTTTTGTTGATTTTCTTATAAAGTACTGCACTGATTTTGTTGAAATTTATACGGGACTACACGGGAAGCACTAGCTTTCAAATAAAAAAAGAATCATCAAAATCGGTTCACCCAGTAAAAAGTTATGAAGTAACACACATAAAAAAAACATACAGACGAATTGAGAACCTCTTCCTTTTGGAAGTCGGTTGAAAATATTCGTGCGTCGGTTAGTGATCGTGGAACTTATAAACGACTTGACCAATTACGATGACACTTTCGCGAGTTGTTTTCGCATTAGTTTCGCGAGAGTACGTCCGGGAAGGTTGAAGGCAAAAACCACAGACTTATATGCAAAAACAATCCGCGGGCCGTTTAAACGGAAAATTGTAAAAGTCGGAAAACACTGAAAGCGGTTTTTTCGATGTGATTTTTCACGATTCGAACGAAAACGATATGCTCCCGGGCAAGGCCACGGGAAACGGGTAGTAATTTTATGAATACCAATCACACCAATTTACATTTTGAAACCAAAAACACAAATAAAAACGATCAAAACAAAGTATAACACAGCTCTACAAAAAAATATTTTTTTTTTGTTGCCCTGTATATCTTACCAAATTTTGATGTTTTCAGGTGCCCAGATTACAAATTTATTCATGAAAGTATTAAATGTGCTCTTGTTTTCATGATCAATTATCGGCTTGTTAGTAATACAATTTATTTTCCCAGTCATGATTAGAGTTTTACGCAAAAAAAAACGAGAGCAAATCTTATAAAATCATTGATAGTTTCATGAATTGTGAGCATAATTTAATTATATAATTATGCTCATAATTATGTATATAAAAATCGTCGGTGGCTCAACCGGTAACGACTCGGTTCAGAGGTGCCGGGTTCAAATCCGGACGGCCAATGTACCAATGAAATTTTCAAAACTTACGTACATATACTCACCGATTGCTTTAACGGTGAAGGAAAACATCGTGAGGAAACCTGCACACACCTCCGAAGAAACTCGAACCAACCCGCACTGGTCCCGCGTGGTCGACTAAGGCCTGATCGCCGTAATTCAGGGTAGGCTCGAGCCCCTCGGTGGGGACGTATATGAGCTGATATGATGATGAGCATAATTATAGCATAATATAGTTAACCGCCTCCGTAGCTCAGAGGCAAAGTTCACTGGCTTTACACAGGAGGTCGCGGGTTCGATTCCCGGCGGGGTCAATTGTAAGACTCGGTTTGGTTGGTGGTAGGGCATTTTCTAAGCCCGCCTGGCTAGCTACCACCATCTTATCTAAGACTTGCCGCCAAATATCAATGTTGGTATCATTGGTGTGTTCCGGCATGAAGATAAGATAGCCAGTTCCCCATTGCGTTGGGGAATCTTGGTAAGCCCGCTTCCATCTTCGGCAACATCTTCACTTACCACCAGGTGAGATGTTGTCAAGGGTTTACCAATTGTGCATAAAAAAAAAAAAAAACCAAAATCGATCTTCTATCTAGGGCAACAAAACCAGTGTAGACAAGTAAATAGGTACCGACCAATTGTGAGAATCACCTATTTTTGCTGTTTCCCGTGAGTCAGTAACAATATCCTCATTGTTAGTTCAGAGAAACGCTGAAACCTTGTAACACTTATCAAAATCACAGTATTCTGCGAAAAAGATAAGAAAACATTACCTATACGAATATACCTATCATCATCATCATGTCAGCTCATATTCGTCCCCACCGAGGGGCTAGAGCTTACCCTGAATTAGGGCGATCGGGCCTTAGTCGACCACGCGGGCCCAGTGCGGGTTAATAAAATATGTTACGAATTTACCTATAAATTATAATAATTATAAAAGCAGTCCTCACCGTCACACTGAACTCCATGTATTGTGCTGCCGCTGGAGGTGCTTCTGCCACTTCCCTCGTGTCTAATGAGCAGTGTAGCTTTATTTTTTTTATTTTTTATTTTATTATTTTTTTCACCTCAGCTGATGGTAAGTGACGATGATGCCGGGCTTTCCAAGATTCCCCAACGCAATGGCGAATTGGCTAACGTCAAACGGGAACTCATCAACTGAGTTAATATTGATGTTTGACGGCAAGACTTAAAGGCTAACTAAACTAGTTTTTTTTAGTAATAATATAAGATAATTTAAGTTATATTAGGTGTGATTTGAGATATTTTAGGTGTTTTATTTCAAGTATATATTTGATGTTATGGGTATATTGTTATTCAAAATAAATAAATTACGAGTTAAGAAGTCAAGTAACTTACCATCAGGTGATATGATGAAGGGCTTACCAATTGATAAAAAAAAAGTAAGTATTCTATTTTATAAAGGTAAGGATCCTTTTTTTTAGATTTCCTTAATAAAGTATAATGAACCCTAAACATTATTTAATAACATAATAAATTTAGTATTATAAAAACATAACATAATTTTAAGGAATTCCGGGAGACGGTGTCGCAACATGGCGTGCTGAAGAATTGTGCGATTGATTTTTTTGCAGCATAAACGAATGTTTCCTTGCCCTTTTCCCAATTATTAAGTGTTCGAGTTTGTGAACGAATATTTATGTGCAAAGAGCGTCGTCGGTGGCGTAACGGTTCGAGCCGTGGTGGTACGAATCCTGCCACGTACCAATGTGTTTTCGAAATTAGATTTCATATGTACGTTTTATCCGACGCTCTTACGGTGAAGGAAAACATCGTGAGGAAACCTGCACACGCCTACGAAGAAACTCGAAGGTTGTGTGTGAAGTCGACCAACCCGCACTGGGCCCGCGAGGTCGACTAAGGCGCGATCGCCCTAATTCAGGGTAGGCTCGAGTCCCTCGGTGGAACGTACATGAGCTGATATATGAAGATAAAAATGTGAACAGTTATGTTTTGTGAAAGCTATATGCATAGTATATGCGTGTTATGTATGACTTTTATGATATTGGTCTACCGTGTTCATCACCAGGTACTGAAATGCCCCCCACCAAGGACATAGCCGCTAGGGCAACGGAACGGTAATCTGTGAAAAGATTCGATACCACAGACGAAACTATGCAGAATCATTTGTGTAGGAATATATAGGTACTTGAAAATACAGTTATCATGTAGTAACTGCTAGCCCTTAGGCACAGTGTGTGTTTGTGTGTGTGTGTTCTTATCACGGGTACAAACACTCCTGACTAAGTACCCCGGGGCCCGTGTAGGGCCTGCGGCGAGGTTTAAAAGGCGCCCTTTTTCTTGCAAAAAGCCTATCAAGCTGTTGTAGATGTCAGATTATAATGCACAGTATGTCGATAGCAAATCCAAAAATTTCTATATAGGGGGACTACCTCTCTTTCACTTTTTTCTCTCTCTTTCTCTCTCATTATGTGCTACTAGAAACTAGAGTTGGTTTAAAGGAATCGCAACAAAAATATACGTAAGTCACTTACCATCAGGTGAGATGATGCCAAGGGCTTACCAATTCTCAATAAAAAAGAATTAAAGTATTTATACATCTTTATCATCTTAAGACATGATATACATCATATCATACATAATAAATATACTCTTTTCTTATCTGTGCCTGTGTCTAGTTAAGCTAATATTGCTACAAAGAGATCAAATAACGCAGAAACAAAATTAATTTACTTGATAAATTTCATATACCTTTATCGTAAATTAAAACTTAAATGAAAACACGACTGCATAAAACCATTACTTCTCCTTTTTAGGGTTCCGTGTCCGTAGTACAACAAGGAACCCTTATAGTTCCGTTATGTCTGTCTGTTCGTTTGTCCGTCTGCCCGTCTGTCTGTCCGCGGCCTAGCTCCTAGAATATTAGTAGTTAAGAGCTGAAAAATATATAATATCGAGGAGAGAACCGTAAAAAAAATGATTGGAAAAAATAACTTTTTAATGGTACCTCGCTCCGCTACAAGAAAAGTGGGGATGATTTTTTTTTTCGGCAAACCTCACCGTTTGGGGTATTGTTGGTTAGAGCTTAAAAAATAGTTGTGAGTCTTTTATGACCATTTTATAATTTAGAGTTCCGTTTCCAAAAAAATAGGCTTGAAAGTGCTAAATATTGTTAAAGTCGAGTGCCCCCACCCCCTAAAAACAAAACCGCTATATTTGGAAATTAGAAAAAAATCATGAAAGTAGTCTATATTAATGAATTTAAAAGAAAAACTATCTAAACTAATAAGGCTTTTCTAGTTTACGAGCAATATTTGATCAAAAAATTCATATATACACTAACCTGCTCAAAAATGTTGCTAGCGCGTTTTAGAATATATCAAAATGTAAATAAATCACTAAAACAAACATATTGGCAACTACGGAACACCGACACGCACTTTACTCACGGGATCAAGACAAATCTAACGATACCTCACACTTTATAAACACTATTATAAACCCTTTTTTAAAATTTAATATTTATTATAAACAGCAAATAAGTTCGTTAAAGACTATGGCACTTAATGACGTCACTATGTCAGTCACGCGAATAATTGCAGAACAAACTTTCATCTTTGACATTTGATAAAAAGTTACTCAAATGACTAGTAGAAAAATACCGTTTTAAATGAGGGCGAACAATCGAACATAATATATTATAATGTGTCGTTCCCTTTATAGCACGGCTAGTGATATTCTGTGGAACTAGTCTAGTGTGCAAGGTTGTCTGAAGGGCGTCCCGCGCCCCGCACGTCTTTGCTCAATTATTTTGGTACGTATACATGACTTCTTTCACTGGGTCGCATGGTACTTGAATTTTGTGAACTGTTGTTAAAATTACACAAAGAAGAGCATTTCTAAGAATTGTAAGAAAATGAAAAGTTCTATAAGCACACAATACAAGACTAGCTTTTGCCCGCGCTTCGCTCGCGTGGCCGTCTTTTCAAGCAACTTCCAAAAAGAAGGAGGTTCTCAATTCGTCTGTACGTTTTTTTTATGTATGTTACCTCATATCTTTGGACTGGATGAACCGATTTTTATGATTCTTATTTTATTTGAAAGCTAGTGCTTTCCGTGTGTTCCCATACAAATTTTATCAAAATCGGTGTAGTACTTTATTAGAAAATTAACAAAAACCAAAAATAATAATGCAAAAATGTACTAAGTTGTTGCGATGGAAGTCGGTTTATTAACGTGTTTAGCGTTTTCAATTACAGTGTGAGTGGTAGGCGAGCCGCGAGCGTAGACACCAGTTTTGCTTTAGATTCCCCGGGAACTATGTCGGGCTATTTGGAAAAACCATCTATGTTACTTCTCATCCCCTGTACTATTTCTATGCAGAAAATTACGTCAATCAGTTGCTCCGTTGTGACGCCGACGTGCGTGAGCCTGGAAATGAGTTTCTCCCAGATCTTTCGGAAACTATCCTGGGTTAGTCTAATTAGTGCATTATGTCATTTCCGATTCCTTCAACCATCTCTGTGCAAAAAATCACAATAACCCGTTGCTCCGTTGCGATGTCAAGGAAATTAACCAAAAAAAGTAATTTTAATTTTTCCAGTATTTTTTCAGTCTATGCTATTTTGATTGGATAAAAACTAGCCTATGTCCTTTCCCATGACACAGGCTACCAGCGTGCCAAATTTCGTCAAGATTGGTTGAGGTGTTGAAGCGTACATATAAATAAACAAACACATTTTCACATTGATAATTATAATTCGCTGGCTCAGCGACCCGAAGTTGATCTTGGCCTCCGACATTAAAGTGCGCCACTCTATCCTATTTTGTGCCAAGTTTGACTATTCGGGCACTCCCAACTCTTTGAGGTCTTTGGCGACTTCATCTTTCCAGCGATACCTTGGTCGACCCACCGGAGGGTTTTCCAAGATACGCTCTTTTGGCTGCTCGATCCTCTCCCATTCTCTCTACATGTCCTAGCCAGCAAAGGGAAATAAAAGCAGCCCGACATTAATAATATTAGTAAGGATAATTCTAAAACTTAGATACCGCGAAAGCTACTTCAAATGTCTTTTCACAAACTCGGGAAGGACACAGAAGGGTCTAGTCCGGGTTACTGGAGGTCCTTGGGCTAGAAATAAATAATTTACTCATTCTTATGGACTTTATTTAAAATCGTTGCTAAAATTGGCCACTTTTAACAGTTCAAAAAATAACTTGTTTATTATAAAGTATTGTCTTATTCATAAGTATTGTAACTTTACAAATGTATCAGTTTCAAGTTGTTGAACTTTAATTTCATAAGTATTGTTTTTAGTTAGATACTCGTGCACTACCTGATTTTATGCTTTTGTCTCCAAACACCGGGTTGTCTGGAAGAAATCGCTTTGAGCGATAAGACCGCCCAAATTGTACCGCTATAGTTCTTTTTTTATATTGTGTTTGTTTTTTATATTTTTTTAAGTTCAGATTTTTAAGGTTATATAATTGGTTTTTATTTTTGTTAACTAGTGTGTACAATAAAGAGTATTTATCTTATCTTATCTTGTTGCTTTTAATTACAAGACAACAATGAAACAATAGTTGTTGCCTCCCTATTTGCGCCAAATTCTTAATGATTTATTCGATCAAAGTTCATTATAATGAGTAAATTATTTATTTCTATTGGCAGCGCTAGTGTGCTAATGGAACCACCTTAACTTCTGCCATCTAGTGACAGAAACCGGCACCAGCGACTTAGTGTGCCTTGCAGAGCACGGAATCGATCGAGAATAATGCCACTAACAGTCAAACCCATTTGTAGCTATATTTACCTTCTGTAAAAATTTCAACTATCTTCCTGTTACGGTTCATGAAATGCAGCCCGCTGACAGACAGACAGACGGACGGACGGACAGCGGAGGTTTAGTAATAGGGTCCCGTTGGCACCCTTTGGGTGTACGGAACTCAAAAAAGTATCATTGGAACAAAATGAAAGAAATAGAGAATTTCATTTCATTTCCTTTCAAAACTTTCGAATATCGCCCGCTATCATAAAACCTTTGTCTCCGTCGAAACATTCGGATTGTCTCGAGCAGTTTTTGTTTGAATATTAATGAAAGAAATGATAGAGGTTTGTTGTGAAGTCATCTTGGGGGCACTAACCCGCTGATGGATGGGCTGAGCGGAGGATCAATCTTCGTCCGCGCCTCATTGTCGTCCCACTAGTTCTGAGACAGAACAGCGCCAGTATTTTTGGCAACGGTTTCATTGGATTACTTTTGGGGTTGTGTTGTGACTTGTGTATAAAGTGGAGGTACTTGTTAGATGTTTGACGTCATTAGGATTGTTTGTATAGGTAGGTAGGCTTCTTTCTCATATAATATATCTAAGTAAACTGCACTGCCTGTTCGATTCCCGGCGGAGTCCGAGTTTCCATGGCTCGGTGCGGTTGTGGAAGGGCATTTTGTAAGCCCGCCTGGCTAGCTATCACCATCTTATCTAAGTCTTGCCGCCAAACATCAATGCTAACTGCTTTGATGTGTTCCGGCTTTACGTAGGAAAATATTGGTAAGCCCGCTTCCATATTCGGCATCACCATCACTCACCATCAGGTGACATGATGTCAAGAGCTTACCAATTGTGGATTAAAAAACACTCCCCACGGAAAACATATCTTCTTGCAGGAGCGGATAACATTATTCAATTTGAATGGGAAATACCTTTTGTAGGTGTTTCCTCTACATACCACGGATAGCATATTATAAACCCTAGTAAAATTTCTCTTAAACGTAAATTTCATTTTTGCGATTTTGGACTAAAAACATACAGTATAAACTCTTTATAACGAAACTCAAGGGACCGTGCATTTTTTATCGTTATAAAGAGTTACCGTTACATGAAGCGAAGAAAGAAAAACAACCAAATTCACAATAACTTTCAAAGTTGGTTTCCGACTAACAATACGATAGGTACCTGGTGTGTTTAGTTTGAGACCATAATAACGTAGCGAGTTATATTCTCTTTGACCATCATTTCGAAGCAAACCAAGCGTAATAATGCACCTGTTCAGGGCAATGAACAATAACAAAAGCAAGACGGCTGTTTACGACCTCAGAAGTTTCGGGGCCTCAAAGGTTTAGCCGGCGTCTCTTGTAACCTGATAAGATAACAATAACAATAATACCGATAATGAATATTTACTGTGTCAATATGAACACAATTCTTCGTAACAGAGAATGGATGCTGCACTATAAAGAGTTTATCAATGTATGGGTTTTAAGTTAACCCTTAACTTCCTGCCTGCGGTCACCGTGACCCCGGCGAATTTTTAAATTTGAATTTTTTGGTTAAATGGCTACGTGCGTTGATGTGCGTCTATGTACCTTTTCTACTCGTCGGTAAGTATCGCGAAAGTGCTCGGCGAGGCTACAAGTGTGCGCGTTTAGCTTGAGTGAGCAAAAAAAACTTTTTGTCATGAAAAATTGAGAACTTTACCTTCAGAAATATTTATGAAACGTTTATAATTTAAGTATTTTTTTTTATTTGTTTTGTTCAAATATTTATAAATAATAAGAAAAAGTGAGATTTGCTCTACTTTTAACTTCTGTTTTGAATGATCTCATTATCTGAAGATGATAGTTATTTTGAGTGAAATACGAGTATGTCTGCATTTAAGTTATTTTCAATTCATAGAAGAAAATGTTGTGGTATTTTTTTCCTTTTAATAGTATAATTACAATCTTAAAATGCGTTTCATTTATTGCTTGTTACATTATTGACTCGTATTACATAAAAAACACGGTTTTAATGCGGGAGTCACCGTGACCGCGCGCGGGCAGGTAGTTGCGTTATCAATATAGGTGGTAGGAACTTAAGGGTTAAAACAACCAAACTGTGCTCACATCTACGTTACAGGAAGTTTATCGTTATAAAAGAATGACGTTATAAAGAGTTTACACTGTACCTAGTTTTTTTTTGTATGACAGATACGATATTTTAAGTTTTCCCAGATGGCATATTTCATCATCATCATATTAGCCGAAGGATGTCCACTGCTAGACATAGGCCTCCCCCAAAGATTTTCACGACGAACGGTTCTACGCTGCCCGCATCCAGCGGCTTCCTGCTACCCTCACCAGGTCATTGGTCCACCGAGTGGGAGGCCTGTGGGAGGCGCGGTCGCCACTCGAGAACTTTACTACCCCAAAGGCCATCTGTTCTGGCATATTTAAGAAGTTAATAATAATGACAAAAAAATTAAAAAGAATAGCGCCGTTTTTGAGACAAAACATTTTTAAGAAATTAAAGATTTAAAAAAAATTCGTCCTCGACGAATATACGTACACACACTTATGAAATTTGGTACACCTGTTCTGAAACCCACAGAGACTATAACATATACATACAGGGATACGGGTCGAATTGATAACATCTTTTTTCGGTCATGTATTTACCACCAATACCAATTTAAACAAAACGCCAATTAAATTGCAAGTTATCGTCATCGCCCAATTAAAACTGGAATTACTTTAGTTGACTAAACTTTTGTCGGTGTGTGAACCACTGTGTGCACGTTTTCCGAGGGACACGAGTTTCCACTCAGTGCAGGCAGTGCGGCGCGGCGGCGCGGCGGCGCCCTGGGCGTTGCAGCTGCGTTGGCAACCACTAACACTCAATTGTGCCCTCAGCACTGAGGGTAATGCCCCTAAGGTTCCCTGAACAAATGCATCCACCCGAACTTTGAAAGCACTAAGGAGAATATGAACACTAACGAACGGAGTATGAAAAGCAAGTAAAATACCAAAACTAAAACCGCCTCAGCATATCAGAGGAAAAGTTCACTGGCTTTACATAGAGGTCACGGGTTCGATTCCAGGCGGGGTCAACTGTAAGACTCGGTTTGGTTGGCGGTAGGACATTTTCTAACTTTCTAAGCCCGCCAGGCTAGCACCATCTTATCCAAGTCTTGCAGCCAAATATCAATGTTGATATCATTGGTGTGTTCCGGCATAAAGATAAGATAGCCAGTTCCCCATTGCGTTGGGGAATCTTGGTAAACCCGCTTCCATCTTCGGCAACATCGTCACTTACCACCAGGTGAGATATTGTCAAGGGCTTATCAATTGTGAATAAAAAAAAAAGTATGAAATAATTTTACCTAACCCGTTGGTTAAAATAACTCAAAGTATTAGTTAAAAATTGAAAAAACACGACTGCATAAAAACTTAACACCTCTTTTTGGTTAGTCGGGTAAAAATGTATACTATGTGTCGCTCACACGATCATGACGAATCTGATGACACCTCGCACTCCAAAGTCTATCAAGCCGTTTATGCTACAGACTCAACCAAAAGAACAGAGATAAACACACCAAAAAAAACAACGTGTGGCACTCGGGGACTGCCGCGGTAAAGCTATTGCATAGCATTTTTTATCAACTTATGCAATTATAATTATTTATTTATTTTTTATTTATGCAGTATTTATTCACTAATTTTTGATGTCTTACTGTTTTCGTGTGCTCCTTTTGATTTAAGGATAGTCCTTGGGGCGCGGGATGTTTATGTAATAAATTAACACTAAAAAAGTTACACCAGTAAAATTGACTAAGTCCTTTTAGTACCGCAAATGTGAGTTTTTAGATCGTGGTAACGTTACGTTACGCTCGGCCGAGCTACATGGTAGGCGGAGTGGGGGGTGTTCGTTTCTATTTTCGTTACGGAATTTCTTGAATCGGTCGCCGCGCTCAAAGCCCGCGATAAAAGCTATGCAATAGCTTAAAATCTTTCCTCCTTTTTTGGCAGTCGGGAAAAAAGTAGGTACGTAAACCTTGTGTTTACTTTAACTTTACTGCGAATGAAAAAACATGTAACTCCGTCACCATTTAAACCAACAATACATCCTACTAATATTATGAAGGCGAACGTTTGTAAGAATGTATTTTTGTTACTATTTCACGCAACAACTACTGAACGGATCTGGCTGAAATTTAGTAGGTAGACAGATTAGGAACTGGATTAACACATAGGCTACTTTTTTCCACGCTCGCGCTCTACGCACCCTCGAAAAGTCATAGAAACGTTGTCCACAGCTGTTAGAAACAGCTAGTAAAATAAATAATTATAGTTGACATAGAAAGATCACTTCATGCCTCACGCACACTTGCAAGTCCAGTGACAGGAATTATGAACATCATCATCATCATCATATCAGCCAAAAATCGTCCACTGCTGGACAAAGGCCTCCCCCAAGGATTTCCTTGACGACCGGTCCTGCGCTGCCCGCATCCATCGGCTTCCCGCGATCTTCACCAGGTCGTCGGTCCACCGCGTGGTAGGCCTGCCTGTGGTACGTTTTCCGGTGCTAAAACTTTATCTATTAACATATTGTATCGATGAAACTCCGTAATATCCATTTACAATGCAAACTGGGAAGTGAACGGGTTCGCTCGCGGTGTACGGGTATCCGAAACTCGGGGAACAACTCTCCGAAACTGACTCATTAAAACCCACTCCATATTTAACTGTCCAAATCTATTTATTTATTCACAAAGGCGAAATTTCGTTGGATAACCCACCGGGCGATAATGCCATGCGTCCGCGAATAGTTTTTCACAGGACCGCTTTAAGTAGGGGCACAGATGAGATACTTGTTACTACGTAACAGATATTGCACTTCCTTATTAAACGAAGATACCTACGCATTTATTCACCTACTCGTTCCCATAGACGGAAACATGGGTATTAAGTCGCTCGACTTAGCGGTTATAACTGTGTGCACCGGCGGCGCGCGAATTGCGGCGGCGATAGTACGGCGTTCTAGCGCTGACGAGCGGAGCGTGGCCTGTAGGCCGCGCCAATGTGTAGGTACTTATATCGCCTGTTCGACTGAGTGACAGGGGCCTGGTAGGGGCAACGACTTTTGAGCAAAACAAATTCCAGTAGGCTGGTTTGTTTTCTGTTTGAATTTTTTCTTGATACACACCAACAGAAGAACAGATGGCCGATGGGGCAGTAAAGTTCTCGAGTGGTGATCGCGCACCGGAAAACGTAGCGTAGGCAGACCTCCCACGCGGTGGACCGACGACCTGGTGAAGATCGCGGGAAGTCGATGGATGCGGGCAGCACAGGACCGGTCGTCGTGGAAATCCTTGGGGGAGGCCTTTGTTAATCAGTGGACGATTTTCGGCTGATATGATGATGACACATCAGAAAAAATTGGTGGTGGGCTCGTTTAACAAAAGATATTATAAAATAAACAAATAAATATCAATAACTTCTCTTAACTTGAACAAACATTTACTAGTTCCAAAAGCGACTTAGATCCATCACGCAGGTTGACTGACCTGAAGCACGGTCATTACTCGGATGGGCTTGACTTTTATAGAGGCATTTTTCTTGACCGTTTTAGTGTTTCGCAAGCCAGCTTAAGCCGTTAGTGCCCGTTTTTATCATTAAATGGCAGTCGTTAAGCCGTGTCAGATGCTTATAGGCAGCTTGAAAAGTCGTGTCAGATGCTTATAGGCAGCTTGAAAAGCCGTGTCAGATGCTTATAGGCAGCTTGAAAAGCCGTGTCAGATGCTTACAGGCGGCTTGAAAAACTTCTGACAATGGGGTTCGCCACTAGCCCTACAATCTGCACCAACCCCGACTTGGCCCCCATGTGTAGAGTATGGCCTAACCTCCCGAGTCTGGGAAGAGATCCGTGCCCCAACAGTGGGGACGTATATGGGTTTTTGACGATTAGCTCCAGATAACACAAAAGATTTATCAACTAGCGTAACCGCTTCCTGAGTGCTGCCCTGGCCTGCTGCATTTGTAATGCATGGCCTCCCCTTATCCGCTGCAACTTCAGACCACCATTAGACTTGCAGATGTTTTGTCGCCGCTACAGGAAGGAACCGACTTCTGAAATATTGTCCACTTCGACCGCTTATTTATTACCATCTAAAATCTGTGCCATAAAAGCTACATTTTACATTATTTTTTGTTTGTTTTCGATCTGTTTTGTATTATTTTCTTCTTTTTAATTTGTTTTTGTCATATTTTAAATTTTTAAATTTTTCCACTGTCTTCCTCCTACATCACAACCTTCACCTGTACGTTTTATTTTATTTTCTATCTTTCGCATTATTACATTTTTTCGATGGTAAATTTCAGTTTATTTAATTAAATTTGAACCCTGAACTTCGTTATATCAACGTGCGTGCTAAGACTGTGCATCGGGAGCCGGGTCGATCCTTTCCCTCTAGTATGGCTGAGAGAAGCGATGGCTGACTCTCGAGTTATAATCGTGACCGGGTGCTGTCCGTGTAAACTGGCCTACACTTGTCAACGGCATTCATGACATTCAATGATTTAATGTATAAATTCTGGTGTCATATTGTTTTCATGTTTAAACGACATAATTTGTTTTTTTTATATCAAGAACTGGATTTTTAAGTCATTATCTAATGATTGTTCATTTCTTGATTTTTTACAAATGCAATTATGTAATCACTATTTTATGAATATCAGAAAGAGTGTAATTTGCACCTATTTTGAATAAATATCTTGAATCTTGAATAGAGGCCGCAGCCCCGTATTTATAGGTAGGCTTGTGTGTTTTTATTTCTTGTCTCAGTATAACAATAATGTATGCATATATATCCCATAGGAGCGAAAGAAACAAAACCAGAAGGTAGGTACACAGGCCAGCACATCAAGCTACACACTTTGGACTTTGTACCGTTCTTATGCCGAATGCGTGTGGATCAGAATCGCACTACGAGTGTACAGCTTGATGTGCTGGCCTCTGTACATATCGGCAAAACATAAAAAAGTAATGACCCAAAAAAATAAAACGCGTACAGCAGTCAACGTCCGCTCAATTCAAAGGACGAATCCGAACCACGAAATATAAATCAAAACGAAATAACAAACAAAAGAGTCTGTAAATGAATACTTTTTTCAATTAAATCTGTGCCTTTTTTTAATTAAACGAGTGCTTAAAGCCCATCACGGCCCATAGGGCTCAATAGGGCAACGTTTTTCGCCCGGCTGACACCGATTGACATTTCTGAAGCGGTGCGAACGGCGCGAATACATCATTTAGCCGTTTGAAAAGCTATTGAGGAGGTGCGTGAGGCTTGAATGACCGAATCGCAGGGTATGGTTCTGAAGATATTTTCATTTTAACTAATTAAATTATTAATCTTATTACAATTAATAATTAATCTAATTTATTTATTTTCAGCTTATCAATCTAAGAAGTTTATCAAAGTCAATTTATCAAGGTCGTCGTGGAAATCCTTGGGGGAGGCCTATGCCCAGCAGTGGACTTCCATCGGCTGATATGATGATGATGAGTTTACCAGCGGGCCAGCCTGTGCGACATATAATACATTAAACATAACAAGTTCAACTGAACATAAAGGTCAAATGAGAGGCTCAATGAAGCAAGCAAGATACAGCCGATGTTGCTTACAAACCATCTAGCAGAAGTCAGTTAAATTTTTTAATGATGGATTAGTTAACTGAGAACTCCACTTAATATACTGAACAACTTTAACTAAGAAACCCTTAATCAATTCTAATAAAAATGTAGACTTCCCACACAACACTGGGCAATGAGCTGATGAATTTAGACTTCACACGCAACACTGGACAATAAACTGATTAATTTAGACACAACACTAGACAAAACGTTTAAAAAAATAACGATCAGAGGGAATGTTGTTGAGGACGACAAGTAGAAACCCCAGTTAACAGGTCCCTATACCAACTTTTTACACCTTTTATACCAAATTTTAGTTTTGAGCTAGATGACAATGTATGGTTTGTCCCTGAATATGTATTACTTTTTCAGTTCCAACATTTTTTTTAGGTATTTTAAAATTGCCCTTTATTTTCACACTATACAAGGATGTTTTAAAGTACCTACCTAAGTGCTGGACATTTTTGGCTGCCATATCTGGGTGGCGAGTGGCGAGCGATTGCCTCCCCGAGCGGGGGGCGGGGGGCGGTGGCGGTGGCCACTCGAAATTAACGAACTCTTTAAAACGCGCGCGCTCGTGTGGACGTGCCTTTAGAGCCGTGAATTATTGTTTACTCTCGTTAGTCGTTACTTATTGCGGAATTTTCGTTACCAAAAAGGGACTTTTGCTGCGAAAATTGTGGCATCTTTTGTTCGTACACTCAAAATACACATCTCAGCTTATATACCTACGTCCCCACCGCGGGGCTCGAGCCTACCCTGCGATCAGGCCTTAGTCGACCACGCGAGCTCAGTACGGGGTGGTCGACTTCACACACAACCGTCGAGTTTCTTCGTAGGCGTGTGCAGGTTTCCTCGCGATGTTTTCCTTCACCGTAAGAGCGTCGGATAAACGTGCATATGAAATCGAAATTCGAAAACTTATTGGTAAGTGGCAGGATTCGAACCACGACCTCCCGAACAGGAGGTAGCGGCCCTAGCCGTTACGCCACCGACGCTCCTACTGCTCCAACACACTTATACACTTAATCCTGAAGTTGAAAAGAAGAACAGTTAGTGTAGGTAGATACATAAAATAAGGCAAAAATAATATTCGAACGCGCAGTACGTAAATATAATAACGGTCAAATTTAAATGATATAATTAAAAAAATAATTTATTTATTTATTTTGATGAACAATAAAGAGTTATTTGAGTTTAAAAACCGGTTATAAAAAAAAGTATCGTTTAAGTTGAATTTATTGAATAAAAAAACCAACTTCATCATAAATTAAAAACTTTACTGCTTATAATGTTCTATGTAACTTGCACTCCAAAATCCACCAAGTCACTTAGGCTAGGCTCAGCCGAAGAAACAGAAATTAATACCATACATATATACATACTTACAAACATACATACGTGTAGGTATATGCATAAACATTACCATCGGTGAAAAGTAATGAAAGCTTATTCAGAACTATGGCATTATTGGGACCGAATCAAGATGGTAATATCTTTACCACATATTATTGAGGAACATAATTAAAAAGGTAGGCACTCATAAACACTTAGCGCGTGTTAAATATACAGGGTTTAACAAATGTACGCACTTTTTTTTAACTGGAGCATTTTTATTATTATTATTATAACAGCTCATATACGTCCCCACCGAGGGGCTCGAGCCTACCCTGAATCAGGGCGATTGGGCCTTAGTCGACCACGAGGGCCCAGTGCGGGTTGGTCGACTTCACACACAACCTTCGAGTTTCTTCGCAGGCGTGTGCAGGTTTCCTCACGATGTTTTCCTTCACCGTTAAAGCAATCGGTAAGTATATGTACGTAAATTTTTGAAAAACTCATTGGTACATTGGCCGTCCGGATTTGAACCCGGTACCTCTGGTTAGATGGACCGAGTCGTTACCGGTTGAGCCACCGACGCTTTTTACTGGAGCATATACTCATGAAACTGAACAACTTTCTCCAAGAAACCCATGGTCAATTCGCTTATGTATTTTAATTAAAATTATTAAATTGCGCGGAATAAGCTTGAATACGCCGCGGCGGCGTGGCGGGCCGGCGCGGTCATTGAACTTTGTCTATACGCGGATACCAGCTGGGAGTTGTATTCTGAGCAGTTGATAATTTAATTAAAAAATAATAAATGCGAATTGACCATGGGTTTCTTAAGGAAAGTTGTTCAGTTTCATGAGTACAAGTTCCAGTTAAAAAATGTGCGTACCTTTGTTAAGACCCTGTATATAGGTACATATTATGTACGTAAAACTTTAAAAACGTAAAAGATTAAAATAATAGCTCGCTAGCCGCTTGCAGTTCGTGCACCGCTGCCCTCAAAGACAGACATTAAATTGTAAAAAACTAAAAAATACGCTTCAACCGAAGGTTTATTTTTAAAGTTGCAAAGTGTTCAATTTAATCCGACGTCTTGAAGTGAGTGAAAATCACGTTCTAAGATTCCGTTACTTACAAGTTATACAGAGTGTAACAAAATTGGTGTAGGTCCCGTAAACAGGGGCTTCTACTCATCATACTAAACAACTTTTGTTCTACGACTTTGCTGAAATGGCGATTTTTTTTTAAACTCTTCATACAAATCGATCAGCTGATCGACCAATTTTGTGCCTTTTTGTATGGAGGGTCCAATTTTTTTTGAGAATTGACTATGGGTACTTTGGGGAAAGTTGTTCAGTATGATGAGTAGAATCTCCAGTTAACGGGTCCTACACGAATTGACTATGGGTACTTTGGGGAAAGTTGTTCAGTACGATGAGTAGAATCCCCAGTAAACGGGTCCTACACGAATTGACTATGGGTACTTTGGGGAAAGTTGTTCAATACGATGAGTAGAATCCCCAGTAAACGGGTCCTACACGAATTGACTATGGGTACTTTGGGGAAAGTTGTTAAGTACGATGAGTAGAATCCCCAGTTAACGGGTCCTACACGAATTGACTATGGGTACTTTGGGGAAAGTTGTTCAATACGATGAGTAGAATCCCCAGTAAACGGGTCCTACACGAATTGACTATGGGTACTTTGGGGAAAGTTGTTCAATACGATGAGTAGAATCCCCAGTTAACGGGTCCTACACGAATTGACTATGGGTACTTTGGGGAAAGTTGTTCAATACGATGAGTAGAATCCCCAGTTAACGGGTCCTACACGAATTGACTATGGGTACTTTGGGGAAAGTTGTTCAATACGATGAGTAGAATCCCCAGTAAACGGGTCCTACACGAATTGACTATGGGTACTTTGGGGAAAGTTGTTCAGTACGATGAGTAGAATCTCCAGTTAACGGGTCCTACGCGAATTGACTATGGGTACTTTGGGGAAAGTTGTTCAATACGATGAGTAGAATCCCCAGTAAACGGGTCCTACACGAATTGACTATGGGTACTTTGGGGAAAGTTGTTCAATACGATGAGTAGAATCCCCAGTTAACGGGTCCTACACGAATTGACTATGGGTACTTTGGGGAAAGTTGTTCAATACGATGAGTAGAATCCCCAGTAAACGGGTCCTACACGAATTGACTATGGGTACTTTGGGGAAAGTTGTTCAATACGATGAGTAGAATCCCCAGTTAACGGGTCCTACACGAATTGACTATGGGTACTTTGGGGAAAGTTGTTCAATACGATGAGTAGAATCCCCAGTAAACGGGTCCTACACGAATTGACTATGGGTACTTTGGGGAAAGTTGTTCAGTACGATGAGTAGAATCCCCAGTAAACGGGTCCTACACGAATTGACTATGGGTACTTTGGGGAAAGTTGTTCAATACGATGAGTAGAATCCCCAGTTAACGGGTCCTACACGAATTGACTATGGGTACTTTGGGGAAAGTTGTTCAATACGATGAGTAGAATCCCCAGTAAACGGGTCCTACACGAATTGACTATGGGTACTTTGGGGAAAGTTGTTCAATACGATGAGTAGAATCCCCAGTTAACGAGTCCTACATTTTGTTACACCTGTATACCAACAGGTGAAGCTAATAAAAAGCGTACAAAAACTTCCCACGAGCCACTTGCGCCTCACGTATCGCGCCTATTGAAAGACAGGCAAAAAACGACGCCTACGCTAACGAAGGCGCGTACAAAATGCTTGTACGTAACATTTTTTCTTAAAACAGTACTACGCCGTAGCAGTTTTAATCGCTACGTTGTGCTACGTGTCACTAATAGAATTATTATTTTTTGCTCATGACCAAAATGGTAGATTTATCCTACATTTAAAATCATCATTTGATGCACATGTATGAAAATTTGTGCATGACACTCTCCCCTTCCCCAGTAACATGGAATAATACATAATATTAATACGGGCACAACCCAATCTTCGAACAAAGCAAAGTTATCTGTTATCCTAGTGAACTAATTTCCTTCTACGAGTGTGGTAAGGTCTCTCTTCGTGAGTTCATGTCTGTACTCTATGGTTTTCTCAATGGGTCGCGATTGAGGACCGCCAAGCTGCGTGAGCGCTGTCCCGATACGAAAGTCTAGTGCTTGTGTAAAATCTGCAACTGTGCAGCGGCTGTAAGTGTACTGCGCATGCGTGCTGAACCCCCTCAACCCTCGCGTCAGCTGACTGCATGGAGCTAAGTTTGGTAAACTTTGGAGTCAGTTAGTTGCAATAGTGAGAGCCAATAACAAGCAAATAATGTCTCGAATAGTCTTAAAAAGTTCAATAACTAAGCAGTTGTTCTGTAGTAAAACTATGTGTCATCATCATCATCATATCAGCCTAAAATCGTCCACTGCTGGACAAAGGCCTCCCCAAGGATTTCCACGACGACCGGTCCTACGCTGCCCGCATCCATCGGCTTCCCGCAATCCTCACCAGGTCGTCGGTCTATCGCGTGGGAGGCCTGCCTACGCTACGTTTTTCGGTGCGCGGTCGCCACTCGAGAACTTTACTAAAACTATGTGTATCTATTGCTAAAAATCTGAAGTGAAACCGCCCCTAAGATAAATAAAATAATAAAGGTCTCAAAAAGTAAGACCGGCCGGCACCCCACAAAACTAAAAAACTAATCGCTAGTCAAAGAGAGGATGTGTAACGTTATTAAGAAAAAATGCGGTTTAAATATACGAGGACATTAAATAATGCCAGAAAAATTAAAGAAAAATTACCGATTGGCAATAATAACACGTCACATAAATTTTGACTCATTTGCAAAATGAACAAAATAGCTAATACTGCAATGTTTCTCGTTTATGTAATACTTCATCTCTTTGGCTAACGATAGGTACCAATTTAACTTAGAACCGTGAAAGGTGGCTATGGATTTTTCACGGAACGCCGAAACCACTAAGGGATGCAGACCCTTAATGAAATGAAATAAAAATTAAATCTTTAGTACCATTATCATATCAGCTCATATACGTCCCCACCGAGGGGTTCAAGCCTACCCTGAATTAGGGCGATCGGGCCTTAGTCGACCACGCGGGCCCAGTCGACTTCACACACAACCTGCGAGTTTCTCCGCAGGCGTGTACAGGTTTCCTCACGAAGAGCTTCGGATATACGTACATGGCAGGATTCGAACCACGACCTCCCGGACAGGAGGTGGCGGCCCTAACCGTTACGCCACCGAAGCTCCAGTACCATAAATGCTGTTAAAACATAAGTAATGGTTAACTGTTTATTCATTAAAATTCATTTTACAAAGCGTGTTCATATTATGCCAAATATTTTAGTAAAATGATTTTTAACCGACTTTAAAAATAGAGAAGATTCTCAATTCAACTGTATGTTTTTTGGGTGTATGTTACGTGATAACTTCGACGATTGTTAACCGATTAAAATGATTCTTTTCATTCGATAGATTATGCCTTCAGTGTAGTCCCATAATAAATTATGTTAATATCTATTTAGTACTTTTTACCAAATAAATAAAAATGTATAGCAAAATAGGGATGACGAATGCTAGTCATCTAATTAACTTATTATTATCTGTCAAAAACGACATTTTGTTCTAAAAATATTTGAAATACCTAGGCGTGACGTCATAGTATTGCAGTGTCATATACGTACTCATTTTGTGATTTTGGTGAATTAAAAATCGAATAATTGATGGAAAACAAAACGAGTAAGGTTTTCCGAAGTTTAAGTAGGAGGGCAATTTACTATACAAAAGCTCATAATTTATTTCTGATGCTGTCGTCATTCCTATTGTAGTTTTTACGACTGAAGTCGGTTGTTTTTAACGCGTTCAGCATTGTCAATTAAATGTAATGTGAAAACGCTGGGTCCTTCAATGTTTTCCTTGCCCCAGCTCTGACAGTTATCGGTACAGTTTTGATGGCAATGTGTGGGTGTGCATGTGTGAGTGACTTGCTGAAAACAAGAGCCAAGTGCCTTTCACACCCTTTGTCAAAGTCGTCGAGTTCCGACTTTTGGGAGGACTATTTTAACAGTGGCCAAATATCTATATATTATTAAAAAACCTGCAAACCATTCGGTAGATACTTGGCTATAGAATGTGAAACCCGATAAACCGCCAAAAACAGATTTCCATGCTAAATATAGTTTCAGTTTGTATTGCCATGCTCCAAAATATTTCGAAATGTATTTTTTTTCAATCGGCAATTGTTAAGCCCTTAAGCGTCTCCAGGAGGCGTTTCGAAACGCGTTTCCATACAAACGTAGTTCCGATTTCATACAAAAACTACATGCTGGATTGAATCCAAACTTTGCGAATATTTTGAGTAGACACATATCGATTTTTGTCATTAGTTTTCATCGTAGTAAATAAAAACATAACTAAACAAAGGTCTTAATTAGTTTGGTACTGAAAGTTTTAAACTGCTCTCATTTTTTTCCGTTTTATATTAGTACATAGAAAACTAATTACAAACATTGATATGTGTCTACTCAATATAATCGCAAAGTTTGGATTCAATCCAGTATGCCGTTTTTGTATTAAAGCGGAACCACGTTTGTATGGAATCTCGAGCCTCCTGGAGACCCTTAACATCATCTCAACCGTAAGTAGCGATGATACCGAAAATGAAATCAGGCTTACCAGGATTCCTCAATGCAATAGGGAACTGGCTATCTTATATTCAAGCTGGAACACATCAATGTTCTTAACATTGATGCTTGACGGCAAGACTTAGATAAGACGGTGGTAGCTAGCTAGATGGGCTTGAAAATGCCCTACCACCAACCAAACCGAGTCTTACTAAGTTAAGACTCCGCGGGGAATCGTACCCGCGACCGCCTGATGTGAAGCTAATGGACTAGACATAACGCCACGGAGACGGTTCTAACCGCTTTGCCTCGCGGTTTAATTTCACCCTGAAGGCACGTGACGATCGTAGTTAAATGTCGGTTCGACATTGTCGGGTGCAGTGGGGTGGCCTATAGCTCGCTCTGTCACACGCGTGCCCGACTGAGCGAGAGGCATGATCGATATTTTGGGGCACGAAGCTGCGGGACTTATGAAATTTTTAGTAGTTCTTTAATACCTCGCTTTTGTAGTGTAATTAAGTTGTCTGTTGTATAATATTGCACGCGGAAGGCAATTCTGGCGATGGACGCCATTACGGGAACACGCTTGTATTAGGATTTTTTGCCCGAGAGCAAAAAAGGGCCATGTTTTTCGCGTTATCCGACAGCAAAAAAGGGTTATGCTCGTTATGCTGTTCGCGCTTATCTATGTTATGTATGTGGGATGCTTTATTTCTTAGTAGCATCAAAACGGTTGGATATATTTTTATTACTCTATTAGATCCAATTTAATACGTGTACTTCCAAAAACAGATCAATTGAGAAAAAAAAATTCTTTATAGATCCGTGTCGTAATAAGAGCAGATCTAATGAAAAATAAATAATTAAACAGATCCATCATGGATCTACTCAGTGGATCTACTGAGAACGAACGATCTTGAAAAACGAGGCGCCACCGTGTCGTCAAGGATATTAATTTCTTTAGACATAAAACATTGCTAAGCTAACAGTACAGAGATACTGATACCCGTAGCAAAGTATATATATTAGTACTAACATAGTGTGGACACTCCCTGCCGCTCTCTACATTGCGACCTCACCCCATCGTCACACAGATTGGTTACAGTTTGGTTGTCGAAAGTGTAGGATTTCGCCGCCATTTTGTTTGTTCCGTCATTCCTTATTTGAACAGTCATTTCTGGCCCGTTGTATGAAGTGTCCAGGGTGTGTCCGTAGGCCCAAATAGTGTCCTAGGAATAGATGGCACCAGATAGTTACAAGGAATTAAAAGTAGATGGCGCTATAAGATAAGATTTTTTTTCACCTAAAATTAAATAATTTTGCGTCAAATCTGTTTTAAATAATAACTTTTTATCATAACCGAGTTTGAATGTCATTAAAATATACAAAATGTAACAAAATTGTTGTAAGAGCCGTTAATTGGGGCTTCTATTCATCATACTGAATTTTTTTTTCCTAAGAGACTCCCATAGTCATTTCGCAAAAAAAAATCTCTTAAATTCTTAATAGAAATTGGTTAACTGATTGACCAATTTTGAAATTTCTTTTTTTTATTATTAATCATTTGAGTGCGTTTGGCTACACCTCACCTGAAACGACGAATTTTTTATTCCTTGGAGAAGGGTTCCTTGGATTTGTTCAGTATGATGAGAAGAAGCCCCAGTTAACGGCCACTACACCAGTTTTGTTACATTTAGTAACAGTTTAATACGACGTTCTAAATCTCGCCACTAGATGTCGCTATTTAAAATAAATTGAATTACACGAGTAACAACTATAGGGACTGACAGTCTTCTTTTAATTGGTCTTCGGTGTTATGAGATTTGCCTTGATCTCCTCAGTCACAGGCGGTCCAAGATGGGCGGGGGGGATCATAGGGGGACAGGGGGTCCAAAGTCTTCGGCTGCGACCGCGCTTGCCCTCGGTGTTATAGATGTCAGGTTTTTTTAAGCTATTTTTTGTAAATTGGTTAGGTTATAATTTATTAAGTTAGCATTTTTATACAACAGGGTAACTCAGATAACTTTTATAATGGAAAAACATTTTCAACCGACTTCCAAAAAGTAGGAGGTTCTCAATTCGACTGTGTGTTCTTTTTTTGTATATTTGTTACGCGATAGCGATAGATAGTAAACCAATTTTCATGATTATTTTTTATTCGATGGATATAATTGTCATTTTATACAGATTTTACATCGATGAAATACTTTTTAGAAAATTGACAAAAACGAAAAATAGTAATGCAAAATCTTCATTAACTAAGTTGTTGTGATTGAAGTCGGTTTTTAACGTGTTTAGCGTTTCTAATTATTTAAGTTTATCTTGTATTGAAGTGTGGCATCAAGCATGGATAGTGAGGAAGTATAGGATGAGAACAGTAATGAATTACATAGGACTTACATAAGAAAGTATATGCAGTTGTGTGAAACAGGAGTATTTGTGTATAGTTTGGTAAACTTAGATAACATTTAAATATTTAGAAATTACACATTTAAAATAATGAGTAAATGTTAAGGGCCGCCAGAAGGCTCGAGTTTCCACACAAACGGAGGAATGTGGTTCATTTCTAGCTCGAGCTTCCTGGCGACTCTTGATGACGTAGACATCTAATTTTAAGATAGTTTTTTACAAATTTATTAAAAACTATGATATATCAACAACTCTACAAACATAGATACAAACAACTGCATACAAGTGAATAGAAGTATTCTAGACAATGCAAGCAAGAAATTAAATACACACACAGAAGTAGAGAAAAATACTACACATGATAAAGTTATAGCACAGACAAACACGTAGAGTAATGTGCAACACCGAAGGCGTAACATAAAACAATTTGGAGTAATATCGAAAGATAGTGCTATGTGACTTTAATAATTAAAAATATAAATAATACTCAGCAAATAAACGGACTGAATAACGAAAGAAAAATTAATTAAAATTTTGATGGTTCGTTTAGGTTTTTAGAGCTGATTCGCGTTCGATTTATCTTAGAGAAGTTTAGTTAATTTCAGCTTCAAGGGATGGACTTCATGTATAACTTAATGGAAATCGATTATCATGCTTTGGAAAACGAATTAAGATGGAGTAGCTATTACAGAAATAGACTTGAAAGAGCTCGGAAAGCTTTGGAGATAATCCGCCTCTTAATTTGTGAAGTTTGTCGTTAGACTGAATGAAATCCAACCCGATTTACTTACTCAAACGATCTGTCAGCCAATCGTTAACTGAAAATAAATAATAATTTGAGAAATCAATTGATACAACATCCATTCCTATAGTTGTTACGTGAGTACCTTGGAGTCCTTGGCCAAGAGGCAAGACTCACCTGAAACTGAAGAAATTAATTATTAAACAATCTCGTAAATATTATTTATATTCAGTTCACAAATGGGCTACAACACTACGTATTTTTACAATACTTTTGCTACAAGATTATAATGAGTGCACTATTAACGGTGATCACGTTATATTTATCAACTCGCTTCGCTCGTGGATCATGGTTCAATCCTAGACTACTTTGCTCGTGGACCGTGGTTCAATGTTAGACTACTTCACTCGCGGACCATGGTTCAATCCTAGACTAGTTCGCTCGTGGACCGTGGTTTAATCCTAGACTACTTCGCTCGTGGACCATGGTTCAATCCTGGACTACTTTGCGCGTGGATCGTGGTTTAATCCTAGGCTACTTCACTCGTGGACCATGGTTCAATCCTAGACTACTTTGCTCGTGGACCGTGGTTCAATGTTAGACTACTTCACTCGCGGACCGTGGTTCAATCTTAGACTAGTTCGCTCGTGGACCGTGGTTTAATCCTAGACTACTTCGCTCGTGGACCATGGTTCAATCCTGGACTACTTTGCGCGTGGACCGTGGTTTAATCCTAGGCTACTTCACTCGTGGACCATGATTCAATCCTGGACTACTTTCCTGTGGACCGTGGTTCAATTTTAGACTACTTCACTCGTGGACCGTGGTTCAATCCTAGACTAGTTCGCTCGTGGACCGTGGTTTAATCCTAGACTACTTCGCTCGTGGACCGTGGTTCAATCCTAGACTACTTTCCTGTGGACCGTGGTTCAATGTTAGATTACTTCGCTCGTAGACCGTGGTTCAATCCTAGACTACTTTACTCGTGGACCGTGGTACAATCCTACACTACTTCGCTTGCTCAGGTTCCAATAGAAGTAACTTGCGCCAAATTACAACTTTGCTTAACAAATAACCATTTTTATGATAGAACAGATTTTATCATTTACTTGTGCTGAGACCTTGATTCTAGTTTTTTGATTGATGTTATGATTCTAGGTCAACGGGAAAGTACCCTAGGTTTTGATTTACATGCGAATATCAAAATATGTGAAAAAATGCCCTTAAAATGGCCATTACTTTTTATTGCTTAAACTAAGAAACTTGATTTATTTAAAAGCTCAAAGGACCATTGACCTTATAGTATTAGATACTACGTTAATTTGAACTTGATATCTCCAAAAGACTTAAGAAAAAGGATCTTGACAGACAGAAAGACATGCAGATAGACGGCTAACAAAGTAATCCAAAAAGGGTTCTTTTTTAAGGGGTCCGTACCCAAAGAGTGCCAATTAATAAGCCTCCTCTGTCCGTCTGTCTGTCAGCGGGTTTTATTTAATGAAACGTAATAGGTAGACAGTTGGAATTTTCACAGAGTGTGTATTTCTACTGCCGCTATATAAAC
Organism: Coleophora flavipennella; assembly: GCA_947284805.1. Lineage (NCBI taxonomy): Eukaryota > Metazoa > Arthropoda > Insecta > Lepidoptera > Coleophoridae > Coleophora > Coleophora flavipennella. Next base: position 1,348,875 of record OX369289.1, on the reverse strand, counting down.
AAAAAATAAAAATGGGGCCCTCATAAAATAAACGTGCTTTTTGTACGATTGGTACGGAACCTTTCATGTGCGAGTACGTCTCGCACTTGACCGGTTTTTTCTTTTGAGGTACGAAATTCTAAAAAAAAGAAAAACATCCTATAATAGAATAAATTGTATAGCGAATACATTAACAGTACAGATATTTTATATGCCAACCGAACACTGGTGAAAATATGTAAAACTCATTAAAATAACGCAAGTAAATTTTGTAACAAAAATCCCGGCGCGAAATATTTAACGCGTTCAAATATTGTCGAATACCCGCCGATTGCGTCAGTATTTCCGAAACAGTGTAATGAACGAGTTCGGCCACGTGTAGTGTAGTGTAGGGTGCTTGGAAAAAATAAAACATTTTTACGGGTTTCTACTCATAAAACTGAATTAGGTGCTTTTGTTCTACAACTTTACCGAAATCGAAAAAAAATCTTCTTCCTTCCAGACTTCACATACGTTAATTCAAGAATTTATTTTCAAGGTTTTCGTTTTTGCTCCAACAATGTAAACAAGACCGACCAAGCGTTAGTCGGACTCGCGTTGGATAGGACGTCGCCTACGTTAATTTGGTATACTATAGGTGTGCTACGACATCGCCTACGTTAATTTGGTATACTATAGGTGTGCTAGGACGTCGCCTACGTTAATTTGGTATACTATAAGTGTGCTACGACATCGCCTACGTTAATTTGGTATACTATAGGTGTGCTACGACATCGCCTACGTTAATTTGGTATACTATAGGTGTGCTATGATGTCGCCTACGTTAATTTGGTTTACTATAGGTGTGCCAGGACGTCGCCTACGTTAATTTGGTATACTATAGGTGTGCTACGACATCGCCTACGTTAATTTGGCATACTATAGGTGTGCTATGATGTCGCCTACGTTAATTTGGTTTACTATAGGTGTGCCAGGATGTCGCCTACGTTAATTTCACAATGGTAATCAGCTTTCTCTGATATGTGTTGATGACGAGCAACATCACATCAGCTAGAAGACGACCATTGCTGGTCTTATGCCTCCCTCGAGTTGGTGGGTTTTACCGCAATCGCCACGCTTGGTAGGCGGTTTGGCGATCGTAGTGTGCGATGAGGTGGCAAAGTATATATGTTAGTACTAAGTGTTGATATATTACGCGGAAAAAACAGGCTTGTCCATCCTCTGGTTTTTGATACCTTAGTCGCCTCTTACGACACCCTCTAGAAGAGATGGGAATGTTATACTGTATTATTCATATTCTCTAGAATTTCGAAATAATTGTATTAATTCAATTCTTAGCTTTCGAATACCTAAATCTATAAAAACCGTAGCACAATTAGTTCAATATTCAAGGATATAATCGTATTATACACTTACATCGTATCATTTTTAGGTCCCTTGGATTGCACAGTTAATTGTGCCAAACGATAAGAATGAGAGAGAGAGGTCCTAAGGATATTAAAATTATTACAGATCTTAACCCCCTCCATAAAATAATGGATAGGTTTATTAGCTTCACATCAGGACATCCGGGTTCGATTCCCGGTGGAGCCTAACCTAGTAAGACTCAGTTTAGTTGGAGGAAGGGCATTTTCTACGCCCGCCTGGCTAGCTACCACCATCCCATCTAAGTCTTTCCGCCAATCATCAATGTTAACAGCATTGATGTGTTCCGGTTTAAAGATAAGATAGCCATTTCCCCTTTACGTCGGGAATCTTGGTAAGCCCGCTTTCATCTTCGGAATTATCATCACTTACTATCAGGTAAGATGAAGCTAAGGGCTTACCAATTGTGAATTAAAAAAAACACTCCAGGGGTCACTGAAATTTCTTCGTCTGGGTCTAATGAGGGTCTAATCCAAAATAAATTACCTAATTTGTATTTCACAACGTTTTTCTTTTGCGTCAATGCGTCGGGCTGGAGGGCAATAAGTCGGCAACTCGCAAATTACGTAATCCCCCGTGATACCTACATATACATTGCCGCAGCCAATATCGTATCATGTAAGATATATTTGCGAGATTTATCACCTTCTATGTAAATAGCGCGTGATGGATATTGCGACGGGGCTGACGTCTTACGAATTTTTCATGACTAATGTTATCTTTCTGTGGCGACGTTAAAATTGTTGGGAAATAACAGTTTTTGAATGTCAAAAGACCAAACTACAACGTTATAATCGTCCACTGCTGGACAAAGGCCTCCCCCAAGGATTTCCACGACGACCGGTCCTGCGCTGCCCGCATCCATCGGCTTCCCGCGATCTTCACCAGGTCGTCGGTCCACCGCGTGGGAGTCCGGCCTACGCTACGTTTTCCGGTGCGCAGTCGCCACTCAAAAACTTTACTATCCCAATGGCCATCTCTCCTACGAAATGTGTGCTCTGCCTATGCCACTTAAGTTTAGCGATTCTGTGAGCTATGTCGGTTGCTTTAGTTCTCCTGCGGATCTTTTCATTTCTGATTCGATCGCGTATGGAAATTGGAGCATAGCTTTCTCCACCGCCCTTTGGGTGAACTTGGTACTCGAGCCTCCTGGCGAACCTTAAAATATGTCAGGCCGTTTACCCAGCTCTTATACTTTACTTTTTCATACAATTTCTTTTATACACTTCACTGATTACAGGAGTAGCTACAGCCTACTTCAGGCACTTGTTTTCCATACTCCCCCCCCCCCCCCCTTGAACCACCACTGATTTGTGAGTAAAATTCACAAGTCGGCCGCCTGAAATAAATTGCTTGCGAAAATGCGGACGTGAGATAAAAAGGAAACTGTTAAGGCATCAAGAGTCTAGTAATTAATGGGATAGCCAGGGAGACAACGAACGTCTATAGAGGGCGCGTCAACGCAACGGCTCCAATTAAAAATAATACAGGCTGTTACTTTGAAAGAGTTCTTATAACATCTAATTTGAAACAAAAAAACCGACTTCAAACAGGAAACTAAGGTTCCCCACGTTTTCTCTGGGATGCCATCATCAGAATCTGGTTTCCTTATTATGGTAACACCCTTGGGATATCTTCTTACCAACAAAAAAAAATCATCAATATCGGTTCCTTCATACATAAATGACAAAGTTATCCGCGATCAAACATAATATATATATATACGACGTCTGGTCCCTATATTAATCTAGATTTATCCGTTCGTCCGTCTGTCTGTCTTTCTATTAAGACCCCTTTTCTTCTAAGCTTCTAAGTCGAAGCGGTAAAAAGATACGTATTTTTGTCACTTAATTTGATATTCGCCAGTAAACCAAAACCTATAGAGTACTTCCTGTTGACTAAGATTAATGAAATTTGGAAAGAAGCAAAGTATTACAGCACAATATAATGGAAAAATCCGAAAACTGTAATACAAGCTTACATTTGTAGTTCAAGAATTGGCCGAGACGTATATCGATGTATGGGAGTTCATTTTTATAACTAAATAGTTAAGTTTGTCCTTCAATCGGATTGTTGTTCTCGTTGATGTTTTGGTACGGAACCCTCAGACAATTTTTTTTTTCAAATTCGTAGTTTCCTTAGGGAAAGTTTTTCCGTTTCATGAGTAGAGTCCACCATAGGGATGTATAACTTTGCAGTCACACCCTGTATAGGGGTTTAAGGCTTTTTAAATAAATTGGTGAGTATTAGTCAAGCTGATTGATTATTTAATTGTCCTAATTATTCAACCTACCTATTACCCACATAGCTCTGAATTATATTTAACTTTTAAGCGACGTCGAAAAGGTTATCAATCGACCCCATCATCATATCAGCCGAAAAACGTCCACCGCTGGAAAAAGGCCTCCTCCAAGGATTTCCATGACGACCTGTACTGCGCTGCCCGCATCCAGCGGCTTCCCCAGGTCGTCAGTACACCGCGTGGGAGGCCTTCCTACGCTACGTTTTCCGGTGCGCGGTCGCCAATCGAGAACTTTTTTTTTAAATTCACAATTGGTAAACCCTTGACAACATCTAACCTGGTGGTAAGTGACGATGTTGCCGAAGATGGAAGCAGGCTTACCAAGATTCCCCAACGCAATTTACTCTCCCAACGGCCATCTGTTCTACGAGCTATGTGAGACAATGTCAAGGTCACCCAATGGAGCGAACTATGCTCGGAATTTTCCTTCACAATCAAATCAGAAATGAGCAGATAAGCAGGACAACCAAAATAAACGACATTGCTTACAGAATCGCTAAACTGAAGTGGCAGTGGGAAATCGACCCGTGTGTATGTGATATTGTTGGAATTGCACAATATGCGAATAAGATAAGCTATGTAGGCTTCTAAACAGCTGAACCAAATTTCATAAGTGTACGTATGTTTAATGTTGTCCTCGTATTTATCAGAAAATAGAAATTTAATGCAACATTTTCCTTTCTGGGATTAAGTATCTATCAACTTAGGAGACAGTGCAAGTTCCATCAAAATCGGCTCAGTATTTTTCAAGATATCGACTGATAAGTATGTAATAATCACAGGAAGAACACATCGCCGGTTTAACGACGCAATGTTGTGATTGAAATCGGTTATAGCGTTGTCTATTATAAGTAAGTAAGCATTTGTGAGCACGTATCTGTTTATTGGTGGTTCAAATCCTGCCACGTACCAATGTGTTTTCGAATTTAGATTTCCTATGTATACGTTTATCCGACGCTCTTACGGTAAAGGAAAACATCGTGAGGAAACCTGCAAACGCCTGCGGAGAAACTCCAAGGTTGTGTGTGAAGTCGGCCAATCCGCACTAGGCCCGCGTGGTCGACTAAGGCCCTCATCATATCAGCTCATATACGTCCCCACCGAGGGGCTCGAGCCTACACTGAATCAAGGCGATCGGGCCTTAGTCGACCATGCGCGCCCAGTGCGGGTTGGTCGACTTCACACACAACCTTCGAGTTTCTTCGCAGGTGTGTGCAGGTTTCCTCACGATGTTTTCCTTCACCGTTAAAGCAATCGGTGAGTATATGTACGTAAGTTTCGAAAAACTCATTAGTACATCGGCCGTCCGGATTTGAACACAGCACCTCTGGTTAGGAGGACCGAGTCGTTACCGGTTGAGCCACCGACTAAGGCCCTATCGCCCTAATTCAGGGTAGGCTCGAGCCCCTCGGTGCGGACGTATATGAGCTGATAAGATGAAGAAGATCTTTTGATTATAAGTAAGTAAGCACTATTATTAAGCACATATCTTTTATTTCTATTTATTGAAAACAACCCTAAAAGAGAGCCCTTAAGCGCAGCACAATTCAGTATGAGACCGCAACATCATGACTCTTGACCGCAGCATATTGGTCCCGGCCAGCCAGGGACGGCCAGCTGGGACCGGCCCGCCTAGCGCTTGGCCGCACCAATTAATCCCGAATCAATAATGCCGCTTAATTCGGCCGACGGTTGATTACCCCGCCACCGCGTGGTCAGCACTGCAGCTCCACAGCTCCAGTCGGCAATAAAGCGGAGAGCAATCATAGCTAATGCCACGTCGTGTCGACCGAATTATCGCGACCTGTGCTCTGGACAGTTCAGTTGCTTGCTGTGCTATGTGGAAGGACAACGCGGATTGCCGCACTTATTGGTTAGTGAAGCTAAGTAACAAAAAACCGCGCGAAGTAGGGTTTCGTAGTCTGTGAAATGAAAATTTAAAAAAACAAAATTATATTTATTATATAAAATTATAGTTGGTAAAAGAACAATTTGTATGGAAAATCTATGAACTGTTTACAAATCCAACTGCACACCTTGAGTTGGTCGACTATTACTCCAAATCTAAAAAAGTCTACTTAGCCGTGATAGTTTTTCTTTTAAATTGATTATCATCATAATAATATCAGTCACAAATCGTCCACTGCTGGACAAAGGCCTCCCCCAAGGATTTCCACGACGACCGGTCCTGCGCTGCCCGCATCCATCGGCTTCCCGCGATCTTCACCAGGTCATCGATCCAACGCGTGGGAGGCCTGCCTACGCTACGTTTTCCGGTGCGCGGTCACCACTCGAGAACTTTACTGCGCCATCGGCCATCTGTTCTACGAGCTATGTGCCCTGCCCACTGCCACTTCAGTTTAGCGATTCTGTGAGCTATGTCGGTTACTTTAGTTCTCCTGCGGATCTCTTCGTTTCTGATTCGATCACGCAGAGAAACTCGGAGCATAGCACGCTCCATTGCCCTTTGGGTGACCTTGAGCCTTCTTATGAGGCCCATAGTAAGCGACCATGTCTCAGTTCCGTAAGTCATCACTGGCAACACACACTGGTCAAAGACCTTAGTCTTGAGACACTGCGGTATTTGGGACGTGAAGATATTGCGAAATTGATTATATGTCCTACTAATTGATTATATGTTCGAACCTGCCGCGTACCAATGTGATTTCGAATTTAGATTTCATATGTACGTTTATTCGACGCTCTTATGGTGAAGGAAAACATCGCGAGGAAACCTGCACATGCCTGCGAAGAAACTCGCAGGTTTTGTGTGAAGTCGAGCAACCCGCACTGGGCCCACGTGGTCGACTAAGGCCTGATCGCCCTAATTCAGGGTAGGCTCGAGCCCCTCGGTGGTGACTTATAAGAGCTGAGCTGTTAATAGAACATTTTTTATTAAAAATCTATAAACTGTTTACAAATCCAACTGTGCACACCTTAGCCGTGATGGTTTTCCTTTTAAATTGTTTACTAGAAAATTAAAATTGGTTTTGTTGGATAAAAATTGTTATTCTTTTGATGACTTTTAAAATTGTGACATTGAAATTTTACATTAATTTGACATTAAATTAGTTTTTATAAAATGTTAACATGGAATTGAATATTATTTTATTTATAAGATTTAAGTTTTTAAAATTGTTTCGTGCACAGATTGTCTGTTCATGAAATAAAAATGATGATGATGATGATTATTATTATTATTGTCCATCTATATAGTATTTTTTTTGTCCTTGAATAGCGGTTAAGCTGGTAGGAGGAAGGGGAGGGAGACACTTGATTACCAAAAAATTGCACTTTGTAGCTTGTTATTTCACATACCGATCAGTGAATCGGAAAGTGGTTTTAGCAAAACCTTTTCGATTCAGATTCTAAAAGAACTATTCAACGACAATAAGGTTAGACAACGAAAAAAAAATCTTTCCCTCTAAAGAGACTGTAAACAAGTCGGGGGAGGAACCCCAAAAAATTTTTTTTTCAAGATTTTATGGTACCACATTGTCGGCGTGAATGTATACCCATGCCAGATTACAGCTTTTTAGCACTAATAGTCTCTGAGCTAAGCCGCGAACAGACAGACAGACATGGCGAAACTATTATAAGGGTTCCTAGTTAAGTTTTAATACAAAAATAAAATACAGAATTAAATTCAGACTTTACTAATATATTGAGAAGACACATGTCGATTGTCGATGTCTGTAGTTTGCATTTGATTGTAATAAATTAAAAAAGAACTAAATAAAACCAAAATGAAATGGAACAAAATCGAATCGAAGCGGATTAAAAGGCTTAAATTCGATTTGCACTAAAAGTTTCACGTCACTCTAAGTTTGTTCCGTTCTATTTTATTACGTACAGAGGCCAGCACATCAAGCTAGACACTCGTAGTGAAATTCTGATCTATACGCGTACGGCATTAGAACTGTACAAAGTGTCTAGCTTGATATGCTGGCCTCTGTACATCGAAAACAAATTATTAACATCGTTAAGCGTCTTCTCAATATAGAAGAGTGTAACTCGAGCCACCTGGAGGCTCTTAAGGCCTTAAGATGGGTCAAATGACAATATTTAATTAAAATTATTGAAAGACTGTGTAAAGCTATCACTTACGAAGTAACTATTTAGTAATCTGTGCTATCACCATGAGAAAAATATATAATATACTCAAAGTAATAAAAAAATCGATTTCATTGAATAAAATTTTAAAAATATTTACATATTTGATGTAAAAAATATACTGTAGATTAATGTGGCAATAATTGCAAAAATTTCTCGAAAACAAATAGTTAATGTTGAATAAAACCAACACCCAAAAATCGGTGACTTTAAGATCTTTCATTTTAATTGAACACATTTTTTTAAAATTATTTGAAAGTGATGAAAAGTAATAAAAACATGTAAAAATCGAGAATAGGGCTTTCGGTTTCAACGTAACAGCCGCGTTGAAGCGCGCATTGATTTGAACTTAAAATGAATAAACTTACGTTCGATACTATTGAAACACGTATCAACCTGCTCAGATTGAGTGATCTTAACGCCTTAAGTACAAATACAAGGGGTTGTTTCAAAGATATCACTGAGATTGCATTGATTTGCATAGAAATGCCATCTACTTGCGATATTATAAGTTTAGAGAAGACTTAGCATCTGGTGGGATGATGCCAAGGGCTTATCAATTGCGGATAAAAACAAAAAGACTGTTACTATTGTACTTAAGCCGTTTTAGAGAAGAAAAAACAATAAAAAATGGTTCATTCGCTTTGAGATTTTAGAATTTCAATGAGTAATCTATTGTTTTAAGTAGGAGTAAATTCACAAGTTCATTATTATAACATGAAAATTTTAAAAAATCAACACATTAAAAAAACAATTACTCAAAATAGTCATAATAAAACAAAAATAAATAAAAAAAATCAACACAAAACACAAGCTATGGCTGCCCAAAATGAAAGTTGCCTGTATCTGTTAAGACCATTCGGGAAGAGCAAATTCAGAGAATGGACGTTCAAGGAAGTGGACATTGAGAAAGTAGACAATCAGAGAATGAACGTTCGAAGAAATGAAACTTACGGACCGACTGGACATTTTTTTTTATTAACAATAGGTAAACCCTTGAAAACATCTCACCTGGTGGTAAGTGACGATGTTGCCGAAGATGGAAGCGGGCTTACCAAGATTCCCCAACGCAATGGGGTAACTGGCTATCTTATCTTCATGCCGGAACACAGCAATGGTATCAACATTGATAAAAAATCTTAAGTTAAATCGACTTAAAAAATAAATCAACTCAAAATCATGAAGTAATATTTATTTACACACGAAATTAACCTACAAAAACGAAATTAAAAGTATGTGCTAATAATTAGGGGTGTACAATTTTGAAGTCGGTGCCAGCAAAGCCACTGAATATAGAATGCGCCTGAGTTACAATCGTACTTATATCACATCAATATTATGTGTACTTATGTACATAACCACTTACCTGTGTGTACATAGTGAGTATTATGTGTACTTATGTACATAACCACCTATCTGTGTGTACATAGTGAGTATTATGTGTACTTATGTACATAACCACCTATCTGTGTGTACATAGTGAGTATTATGTGTACTTATGTACATAACCACCTATCTGTGTGTACATAGTGAGTATTATGTGTACTTATGTACATAACCACCTATCTGTGTGTACATAGTGAGTATTATGTGTACTTATGTACATAACCACCTATCTGTGTGTACATAGTGAGTATGAAGGCCGCCCTCGGCCGCCGTCCATACAATTCGTAGTCTTCTGATAATTTGAGAATAAAAAGTTGTTTAATAAAAAAGATCCCTTTATTTACGATCGGATAAAAGAAAACTATGTCCGTGTGTCCCTGTCTTTTTAAAAAAACTTATATATTATGCTGAGATATAACGGTCTAAGTAAACACATGTCCTCACTAATATTATAAACAAGCTGTGCCTGCGACTTCGTCCGCGTGGAGGTTTTGAATTTTCCCACGGGAACTCTTGAATTTTCCGGTATAAAAGTATCATATATGTTAACCCGGGCTATAAGAAACCACCATACAAAATTTCATCAAAATCGGCCTGGTAGTTTTTGCGTGATGCGCGAAAATATAGACAGATAGACAGATCGACAAAAATTCCAAAAGTTGTTGTTTTGGCCTCTATATCGTTAGTAATGTCCACCACAGTTTTTTTTTTATATTTCATGTACAGACACAGCCCCGGCCCCGTTACAGTTTTATTATATGTATAGATGTGAATTGTGTATGTATGTTTGTTAGCTTTTCACGCTTCAACACCTCGACCAATCTTGGTGAAATTAGGAATGCAGGTCGCTTGTGTGTCATTGGTATAGGCTACTTTTATGCCATGATAATAGCATAGTCAGATGCAGTTCCTGAGGGAACTGTAAAAATACATTTTTTTTAGTTCATTTTCTTAACATCGCAACGGAACAATGGATTGTTAAGCTATTGCATAGATTTTATCGCAGGCTTTGAGCGCGGGGACCGAATCCAGAAATTCCGTAACGAAGAAAAACCTGACGCTCGGTTGCCATGGCAACAATATCGGTTGTCAAAACAAACATATAAGAAGATTTGATCATTTTCGGAGAATAATAAAACTCTTTTCATAAACTGTATATACCTCCATATGACAAAAAAGATTTGATTATTTTTTATTTATCAAATGCAAAAAGATTTTATTTAAGACACAGCTGTTTGTATTTATAGAGATAGGTACAAAAAGATTTTATTCCATTATTTGGCTGTATAGTTCCAACTACCATTGCCTAAAAAAAAAGTACAAAAAGATTTTATTCCATATTTGGCTGTATAGTTCCAACTACCATTGCCTAAAAAAAACAAAGATGTAAAAAAGCGCGGTTAAGCGAAAATAAATAATAAATATGAATGAACAAAGTGCATTTATTATTAAGCCATACTTATGAAAATATCGAAAAGCAAGAAAGTACAAAACGCCAAAGTACATTGTTTTATTGTTTTTTGCTTAGGCTTAAACGACAATACCCTGATGTGAAACCCTCGTTTTTCTAAATCACATCAGGCTTAAGCGACATCAACACGCTCCTATCGGAGTGAAAACCGGTGCATTCGACGCAAAAAAAAGTATGACCTCATACTTAATGAAGAAAGTCACGAAAAAATAGTGAAAGAAAATGAGTGAGTACTCTATATACATACATTTTATTATTATCACAAATGCAGTATTAATTTTGAATGGAAAATATAATACTGCTATAAAGGTGACCTAAATTTTTGATATTAAAATGAGCGATATTAAAAGTAGCCCTCTTTTATACACACAAAAACACACACGCGTATAGTTTAAATTCTCAATTTAGATTCTCAATATGTATATATATATATATAAATAAATTCATTCTTCATTATGTATATAACAGAAACCATCAAACCAAGCACGTGTACTATTCAGTAGGTACCTTTGTTTTTGGTGTATAGATAATGCACATGAATGATATTATATCTATATAAATGTACATCGCGCGAAATTCGATAATCACTTCTAAATATTGTTATTTATTTAATAAAAGAAAAAATTGTTTTCTTATCGGTCACCACGCTCAAAAAGTGTAACTTGAATTAATATCAAAGAAAAAG